>OU343217.1:151411889-151941895 GCA_910596185.1 Chrysanthemum makinoi | reverse complement strand
AAATTTATGGAGTCTATTTTAGGTAACCGCACACGCTAATTTAAATGAGATTTGCCTTTATCACTATTTTATAAACCGTGACTTGATATTATATCGTCGATTGGTTTTTACGGTTTATTTAATTATTAAATGAGTTATCGTATGCTTTAACCTATTTGTAGGCACTATTCGGATTAAGCACTAGAAAAGCTTCTAAAACAAGAATTATTGTAACTTTGTAGACCGTAACTCTAAAAAATTGACAAATAAATAGTAAAACCTTCGTGGAAAACGTAAGTAACGATGTTGGAAAGTTAAATAAAATGCGTGGGACACCTCTGGGACGTATATATGTAAGCTCGGAATGGGTAAACGAGATAGATATGAAAAGTTTCAACCCGAACCCTCTCTTTTTAGCTTGACCGGCCGCCCCCCACCCCCTCCTAAATTATTTATTTTGAGGTCCCTAGCTCATGAGTATATATACCCAACCCAAGCCTCATTATACCCTTTTATTTCTCTCTAGGAAAACACACACACCACCTTTTATCTCTGATTCTCTCTCTCTAAAACCCTAGCTCCCCTCTCATAAAATCCGGCCACTATTCGCCACCACTTCAGAGATTCAAGGAGTGAACATACACCTCCACCACCAAAAGAAAGATCTCTTTCTCCTCTTTCCAACCATATATCATACACTCATTTTGGACTTCATTAACACCTTCAAATTCAAGAATTAAGATTCGTACTTTTAGGTTTCAAAGGGCTTTTGCAATTGGTGATTAGATAAGGTAAAGGGAACATGTTTTGAGCTGGATTGGGCAATAAAACCTACACTAATTGGGAATTAGGTTTCGACCCTATGAACTAATTTGGCTTTTTGGGTGGAACATGAAATTAAAGCTATTAGTGACTCAAGAAAACAAGTAATTAGTGTTTCGTGCATGTGTGGCATTAATTTGATGGGTTTTGCATTTTAGGGTTTAGTTGCATGTTCTTGGCTAAGAATAGTTGATGGGTTTTGTGTTTGGTTAGTGTTTGGAGCTTGAATGATTGGATTTGAGTGTTGTGGATTGGATTTGGTTGTGTTTGGTTGGGAAACATGGGGCTTACTAACCACCTAGGTCACGCGACGCGGACCCATGGTTGGTGTACGTACCTATGTTGGTCCCGGGTTTGAGTCGGGTCAATTTGGTAGCTTATTGATTGGTTTACTTGAGGTTTGGATGAGACTATGATTTAAAAGCTTTTAGAAGCTTGTTTGGTTCACGTGGTCTGATCATGACCGCGGTCGCTATGACCATTAGGGTCATAAACATGGGTTTCAAGTATAATTGGTTGATTGATTGGTTACAGCTTGTTTTGAGTTGGTTTGGGATTGAATTCATAACGCTATGACTATTAATTATGGACTTGATATATATTATGACTTTTGAGCCACGCGGTGTCACTTTTGACTTTTAGTCAATAGTTGACTAACAAAGCCAGAATATGGACTTTAGTATAATTGGACAATTGATTGATTAAAGTCGAGAAGTTATGACTCGTGCTTGTGGACTCCTCAAACGAATAACGTTATGAAACTAATAATGGATTTGACTAAATATATATTATATATGAAAATGCTAATAAATCTATGAAAATGTAAATAATAATGGGCTTTTTGTACCAAAATATTCGATAACAAGATTTATCTTGTTATTTACTATTTTAAACGGAAACTAACGCTCAAATTGGAAAGGTTTTGTAATAAATAAATAAATAAGGTTTTGAGTACACGTTTATCAATAAATGTCAATTGTGGACATTTAATATTGGATAAGCAATTATTTAATTGTTTGCGTTATGTGTGCATGTGTGACAACCCTCGTCATTTTCTAAACGATTTATGCTTCACTATTTCAACAATTATAGTAAACTTGGTTTACTTGTTTCAAATTCGCGTAACCTTGAAGGTTTAGCGGCGAATTCATGATCATAACATCACGTACATTTCATATGGACTAAGATTAGTCTACATTTCATTGACATCATTTGCATCTCATTAATTCATTCACGGCATTTCATTTCACATTCAACGCGTAATTTTTATATTTAATAAACGTTATCGCATGAGTTATTATTTTGAATATTTAACCCGCACTTTCAAAAATGATCCCGATGTATTTTTAAACTTACATTTAGTTTATAAAAACTATATTTTTAGTTTTCCTAGTGTTTCAAATTTATTTCGTACACAAGTCGTTAAATTTATATTATTACGAATGTTCTTAAAATTATACGATAATTATTTTATCACCCAAATTTCACAAGGAATGTATTTTTACAATTTTTACTATTTCATTACATTCTATTTTGATTTATTAAAACCCTACTTGTACCAAAAATCTACCATTTGCCTTTTTCTTATACATTTCCTACACATTACTTACATTCTCTTACCAATTTACACAAAATTTATACAATATACATTATATTTGAGAAAAATATATAATATTCTGACACTTCCCCTTTACCTCAAGGAGGGGTGTCATTAATTTGGGTGAGGTCCTTGATTGATAATAAATTCATACATTACATAAAGTCTTCACTTACTTATTTTTTCTCATTTCACTTCAATCATTTACCAAGTGTTAGAAACTTTTTCTTTCTCTCTTTTGTTTCCTCCATAACCGGTTATACATCAAGCTAAAAAGGGATCATCATCTTTTCTTTCTAGTTCAAGCAATACAATCTAGTTAATACTCTTTATAAGGTTTTGAAATAAAAACCAAGAGTGTTTAGGTTTAACCTTGTTACTTTCACCTCATCATATTCATTTGTAAGCTTGTTTCTTTCATTTTCATGTTTCCTTATCATTTCATAATCATCTTTTCATTTTGGAGCATGCATGATATGTGATTTATACCATTTTATTTCATGATTTTAGAGTTATTTATATACTATGGTCATCCTATAAATATTCCCATGGTATTCATTGGTCTTGATGATGTCTAGGAACCCATGACACCCTAAGAAGGTGTATGGTAGGATTAGATTAGCTTTGGAGTTGATTTGAAGGGATTAGAATAGGTTTTGTCCAAGAAAAACTATTTTCGATACGTATAAATTATGTTCTGTCCTTGTTTCATTTTTCTGGAAAAACCGACAGTTGGTACGAAACTTTGGCCTTGATATTTAGAAAATATACTTTAAAACGAATCCGGGGCCGCTTGAACGGAATAAAACGGACTTATAACGAAGAAGTTATGGATTTTTGAAGTTTGACGATGAAATATATTATTTTCAGAAATTTCAGCATACTATATTTATTTTGTCCGAGTCAAAACTGAGCCTTAAGCTTCACAAATTATTTCGAATTGTCAAAAATATATTAGTATACTTTGATACGAAGCTAAGGACGTATATACGAGAAAACGGATTTGAAACGACAAAGATATGCACTTTTTCATAAACTTGCCGTAACTAATTTTCTGCACACAATTAGCCAAAACCACCATCTTTAACCCTTATTATCTTTATGTTCGAGAACTTTTGGACGAAAACCCTGAATGAAACTTTTAGATATCGATACAAACTTTCCAAAACAGTCGAGTTCGTTCTCTAACGATCGACGTACACTGTTTTACTACTAGTTTTCCAAAGCCATTTTTGTTAATTTCATAAAAATTCCGACGACATTGTTTTACTAATTAAAAGTGAAAATTTCACCATAAATCATTATAAAACCATTGTAGGATGACATTTTGACGTAAAAACTTGTAAAGTCATTTTGAAGGGTCAAGACGTCAAACGAGTATTTTCATCGACAAGTAATATTTTTCAAAACTCTCAAATGGTATAAATAACATACGAAATGCATGCATAACATTACATTGCAACTCATTACATATCATATCATTCATAATAGGTCATTTTCGAGATTCACGCTATATTTCTGTGTATCCACTTTTGTCATCGTAATCATTGCAACAGGTGAGTTTTCATAGCCCCACTTTCAATTCTTTTGTACTATTTTTGGGGGAGATACATGCTCAAACTGTTTCATTTACTTTCACAAGTACTTTAACTTATATGAATAACCGTGAGTTCATAGCCCCACTTTTACTCCTTTAACTGTTTTACAAACTCTTGGGGGAGATACATGCTACATTTTTAACCGAACACAAATGCTTTGAACTGTATGCTATATCCGATGTTTTATTGTCACTAAGTATTTGCCATGTTCGAAGTCCCTACATCATGCACCATTAGTCACTTGCGAGTGAGCGCAAATATTGTGAATAGGCCTATTGGAATTAACACTCCGGCCCTATTGACCCATTTAGGGGAAATCGAGCGCACTATATTTGAATCATTAAGGTAAATTGGCAAATTACCTATTAGGGCAGCGATGAAACGATGATTACCAATTTTTATTGGTGCGATGTTTACGCTTTGGTGTCATGAACTTAGTGAAATAAATACGATGTTGTTTTTAACGATGAGTGTGAAACAATTTAACTCACACTACGATGATTGCGTTCAAACGAATTAATTAAACCTATGGCTTTACATCGAGTTAGGTACTATTGTGAATTCATTTGACGATTTCTGTTTGAACATAAACTATGCATATTCTGGCAGTGGGTTGTGAACACACAGGTTGCAAGTTGTTGGATCGATATACTTTAATCAAACTAACTTAACTAGCTTGTTAAGGTTTAATAACCTCGGATAAATCCTAAGTTATTAACAAAGAAACCCTGAGCAATCTTTATTAAGTACGCTGAATTTACTTAACAAAGCTAAGAAGAAAAACTTTATTAACAAACTCTAAATCTGCTTATTATGCAGATACTCTAATACAACTTTTAAGATAATCGAACTTTTCTCTAAACTCTAATTCAGAACTCTAAAACTCTTTTTCTGAAATCGTAATTGTATCTCTAATGCCAATCTAGGAGTCCTTTTATAGGCTCAAGGATATCCTAGTCGGTTTACAATTGATAACCTTGTACGACAAGTAATCTACAATACTTTCCATAAACGAATATAACAGTTTATTTGTTCTAGCAGTACTTTGACTTCCTCTTGCAGATACTTTGACTCTGCATTTAGCAAGACTTTGACTATTTGACTTCTTCCAGCTTCTTTTCACTTACAAGATTTCTTTATATCTTCAGACTTTGATATCTTCAAGACTTTCATATCCCAACAATCCTCCCCTAACTTGAATTCTACTTGCTTGACTTCAAGTTCCTTTATGAATATATCTTTAATGCCTTCATCTTTAAAACGGATTGTTCTTCGTCTTTAGATTATATCTCTGTAGAATCTGTGCTTTGTCAAAGTATCTCTTTAGCATTTTTTTTCACAATTTAAAGATCCAAAGAATCTCCATCTTTTCAAAGAACACACAACACATGACAATTTGTACAGTGATTCAGTTTAAGTTGCATACAATTCTCATCACTTTTCAAAATGAATCATTGAAAATTCAATGGATTTAGAACTCTTTACCAAAGCCATTATCTTTTGAGTAGCCAAATGTTTTGGTGTGTAAGACCATGGTACATTGATAACCATATGATTTTTAGCAAATCACCATCTATCAACAGATTTGTTTAGTCTTTACCAAAAGCTGTACCCTTCTGGACTAGTTAGTTCTTTTTATCTAATGGTGAACTAATTACCAATAATGGTTTTTCCACTGCCTTTACCACAAGCCATTTCTTGTGGGCTAGCCAACTCTTCACATTTACTGATATGGTGAGTTGATGACCATCCAACTTATTAGCAAGTTGACAACTAAAAAACGGATTTGATATATCTTTACCAGAGCCGTTTGCTCATGGATTAGTCAATCCTTTTGTAACCATGGTGGATTGATGACCTATTGATGTTGCCATCACAAAAACCATTTATTCAACCTTTATTTCAAAAATATTTATTATTAAGCAAAAAGGTTTCTTCTAAAATTTATTTAATTTAGATCATCAAACAAGACTTTGATGAAAGTAATGCTCGATCAGCAGTATTTTGAATAAAAATACTGATATATCAAAAAGTTTTTATTCAAATAAAATTCATACCAGTTAAAGATCATTTTCAGCAATGGTAGTCCAGTCTATAAACAAATTAATCACCATGCAAGCAGTTTCATCATCCTCTTCTACTTCCAAACCATGTTCAAGCATTCTTCGCATTAGATCAACCGAAGAGGATATCTTCTTTCTGCAAACATGTGAATCATTGTTCCATTTTCTAGCTCCAGAACATGAACTCCAGATTCATCAAAGAATCTCCAGCAAACTATTTCCAGTTTCTTGATCATTCCAAATATTTTCGTACTTTCTTCATCAGCTTCCACATAGTTACAAGATCCCCATGTAAAATCAATCCAATACCTTCTAATGGATGATCTTCAAAATACGCCTTTATAACTTGATATAAGTAGAATAGATCTACTCTATCATGCAACAAATCCCATAACCTTTGAAAACCTTAAAACTTTTATCTTCCTTATGAAAAACCATGTACTCTTCATTCTTGGTTTTCACAACTTTAAAAGTACTGATCTTTGATCTGTTCATCTTTAAATCATCATCTTCCTTGGTATAATCAAAATCTACCACTCTAAGATAATTCTTCAATTCATCACTAGTCTCAGATCTTAATTCAACCTTCTCTTTCTTTGAAAATTGAACATCTCAGAACATCAGTTTTTCTTTTCCTCTTTAAGCTTTTCTTCCTTTCAGCTTCAGTCCAATAAGTTTCTTCTCTATAGTCTTTAATGCCTGCAACATCTTTCTTATAAGCCTCTCTCTCAAGATCATATAATCTTTTCATATCCACATAATTTAGCTTTTGCAATCCTTTAAATCCTCTGCCTTTTAAATATGCCATCATTGCATTCCTTTCTTTAGCTAAATTAGGTCTTCTTGACATGAATCTAACCGGTGTTGGAGACTGTAAAGGTTCAAGAGTTTCAGATCTAACTCATCTTGCACCTTTTGAGCCGCTTCTCTGCTTTAGCTTCTAATTCTTCTTGAACTTTTCTAGCCGCAGCTTCATTCCTAGCCACTTCAAATGCTCTAAGTTCTGCCAAAGTGAGCTTCCTTTTCTTAGTCTCAACCGAACACCTTTTCCTTGTCTTTTGGATCAATTGCGGTGTTGATCATTTGGTTGTTCTTCTTCTTGAGCTTCTCTAATAGTAACTCCTCCTCTTGGTTGTGACAAATCAAATAATGTAGCAATTAATTCATCATCACTAGGTGAATGAATAGGTATGTAAGTAGCTTCCTCCTCTTCTTCTCTAACAAATGTAGAAGGACCAGCTTCTTCATCAAAATTTAATACCTTTGGAGTTATTGGTGTTATTACTTCTTCCCTTGATATACCTTGAACATCAAGACTTTGATGTTCAAGACTTGAACACCAAGACTTTGAACACCAGTACTTTGAACTTGTACTTCTTCTTGTTCCTCGACCGAACCAATACTTACAAGTTCTTTCTTCTTTGTAATATTTCTTCTCGACTCTTTCTTCTTCATAACATCTTCTTTCAAATTTTCCTTGATAACATCTTCTTTCAAATTTTCCTTTTCTAAATTCCTCCCAAGACAGAAGATGATTTAGGAACCGTCTTTCTTTTCAATCCCTTACTAAGTGCTTTTCGACGATGTTTTCCTCCTTAACCCATAAGTTGAAACCTTGAATATAGGGTTTAACAAAATTTCAAGAACAGAAATAGTTACGCTTCAACTTCCGAATAGTTTTGGCTTGACGCTCAACAGTCTTGTTCAACCTAGCAAGCGCCTTTGTCAAAGCATAGTTATCCATAGTTAAACCTTCACGAGGAATTGTAGTAGCAGCACCGTGAACCTCTGAACGTTGTGGAGAGGGAGTAGGTGTGCGCTCAATCTCGACTTGAACCTCGGATCTCAAGAAACATCACCTTGTAACGAAACAAGTATCTCGAGAAGCATTACTGCATGTAAGACTTTGTGAAGCAAGACTTGCATGCGTACCTGTGAAGCAGATTCTGGTCATTATTAGTACCTTCAGTTTTTCATCCTCTTCACCGCAAAGACGAACAGCTTGTACAACTTCCATCATGGATGTTGTTAAAGGAATATCTCCACCTCTAAACAAGTTACTTCTCTTAGCCATGAATGTATAGATTTTGGCTTGTTGCACAATGACAGGTAACGCAAGAGGTTTTGGAACATCGCCAATTGCTTGTTCAAGAAAAACTGTATAAACCTTGGATACATCAACCAAGTTGCCCCAGATGATATATGAGAGAGCATGCCATCCAAAATAAGTCGTGAAAAGTTACCGTCTCAGAAGCCAACCACCGCAGACGCAATATTCACCCAAACTGCTCCCAAGAAGTGCTTTTAGAACTTATGCAATGGAGCAAAACATGAATCAAAAACTTCCATTGAGGACAGAATAATGCCTTTTTAAAAGTTTGTTCACCAAAGAACCTTCATAGCCCAAATTACTAAAAGTATCCCAAATCAGTTGCTTGGCAAATCTAATAGCCCCTTCTTCATCTCCAAATAATAAATCATCACGAATGGAGACCTCTGTACTCTTGATAGTCTTTCCAAAGAATCGAGGATCTAATATAATATTCATCCTCCTCCATATTTTCTCTAGCATTAGCCCAAAATTCTTGAATCCATGGTTCAATAACATCTGGCTCAACTAAAAGAGCATAACTAATAGGCGACCCAACGAGATAATCAATGATATCATAGCAAGCCACATTCGCCTTATCCAAATTAGCCACCATATTGTGCTTCAAACAGCTAAACGATTCGCCATTGTTGAAAAAGTAATCATAATAGAAAGAGTATATCGAATAATAAAGAGATGGTAATTGGAAGATAAGTATGGAAAAGAGGTAATGAATAATGTGAGAGGGAAAATCGGAAAGTTGTTATTTATAGGTAGGATTTTGAAAAATCACTGCCCAAAATAAAATAACCGTTGGCTTTAATTACCCTCCAATATTACCGTTGGAACAGTACGTTAATACGACAAACAAGATTTCCACATAAGCAAGACTTTCCCAAGCAAGACTTTCCCAAGCAAGACAGAAATACAAGACTTTGCCAAAAACCTTCATATAAACTAAGTAATACACAAACATCCTCCCCTCAAGCAATACACAGGACTATACCTAACACCTGATAGTCCTCCCCTCAAATATAGCTTACTAATTATTATACTCCAAAACACCTATTTGAAACTTCTTGTCTTCTGTCATGCTCACAGAACAACCACTATCAACAAGAAAATGATCTTTAAGCTTCTCTTCTTGGTTGCCCTGTCTAATAAGATGAAAAAGTTAGTTGCTTTGAGGAACCCAAGCCATTACTGACTTGTGTTCCCCTTGTGGGGTGACATACTCACATTCTTTGAGTATATAATCTCCACTGTTCTCTAAAGCATGATCCAGCATTATCTTGTTATTCAAAACATGTGGTTTTTGAACAAAACTCTCTTTTGCAAGTTCATTCTCCGTTTCTTGTATCACAAAAACATCTGATTCACTTTTTGTTGAACGCATCGTATGTCTCGCCAGTACTTTCCTTTTGACCCATTCAGCTAATGTGGTTCCTCGTGATCTAGATCCCCTATATGAATTGTGAGACATTCTAGGTTGATATTGAGATCTCATAGGATTCCTATTCCAAGCGCTGTTATCGTACCTTGTCTCCGAGCAAACTTTGAAAAGTACTGAGATAATCAATGTCTTCTCGATGTGGGTATCTATGATCCGATGTGAAGTTTCGTGATTAACCCTATTTGAATTAGTCCACACCGTTTGTGCTCGCTAGGTCTATGATTGTTAGACTTTTTCCTTGAAAACTTGCTTAGATATTCTGAGTGTTTGTCACAATCTTTGATTAAGTGAGTAGGACTATAACACACAAAACACAGGTTTTGACCCATATGACCAAAGTGATTTCTTCTATGTCTATGCCCAAAATTGTTTTGCCTTCTTGATGACTGATAAAATTTGTTTTGAGCAAAATTATCCCAAAAAGGTTTAGCAAGTATCGTTTGAAACGGTTTTAGAAGGTACTGCTTGTTGAGCAAGATTGTTTTAAAGGTATCGCTGGATTTTGAACATTGTTTTCAACAGCTTTGGGATTCTCGACCTAGATTGAGCAACAAGCTTCTTTCTAAACTCTAGACTATCTACACCATAATGAGAAACATCAGGCCTAGAGGGGTGATGACTAATGGGATGAGGAACAAAGATGATAACCATTGTCTTTCTTATATTCGGAGGTGGTTCACTTATCGAGCCATCATTACTAGATGAATCTACATAGTTAATGAGCTCATCATCACTAGTGGTTATGTCCTAAAAATCACCATCATCCCGGATTACTAGGTTGGTTTTCAACTACAATGCTAAAGTCCATTCCAAATCCTAAGCCCTGTTCATTGTAAGCTCTCTCTCTCTGTTTTCAACAAAAGTAACTTGGGACAAACCGACTCTTTCCGGCAGCAAACTTAGCTAACAAATCATCTCTTTCCTTAGTTAATTTCTCAATTTCCAATTTTACGCTTTAGTTTCCATTCACTAAGTTTTAACTGGTAATCCTGTTGTTCATACTTTTCAGCCCAAGCCATTTCATTATTTTCATGGGTTATGATTTTAGCTTCTATAGACTCTAAAGTAATTTGGTAACCTGCTACCTCGACTCTAGCCTTAACACAATTATCTCGTTCGTAAACATAAGCATTAAGTACTTTTTGATAAAAATCATGACACTTAGAACATACCTCAGTGATAGGAGTTGATGCAAGCTCATTGACATCTTTAAAATTGTTGAAGTAGGGTTTCTTCCTAGTCGAGTTTCCACACAAGCTCGATACCACTTGTTGGATCGATATACTTTAATCAAACTAACTTAACTAGCTTGTTAAGGTTTAATAACCTCGGATAAATCCTAAGTTATTAACAAAGAAACACTGAGCAATCTTTATTAAGTAAGCGGAATTTACTTAACAAAGCTAAGAAGAAAACTTTATTAACAAACTCTAAATCTCGCTATTATGCATACTCTAATACAACTTTAAGATAATCGAACTTTTCTCTAAACTCTAATTGTAAACTCTAAAAACTTTTTCTCAAATCGTAATTGTATCTCTAATGCCAATCTAGGAGTCCCTTTATAGGCTCAAGGATATCCTAGTCGGTTTACAATTGATAACCTTGTACGACAAGTAATCTACAATACTTTCCATAAACGAATATAACATTTTATTTGTTCTAGCAAGATTTTGACTTCCTCTTAGTATTTGACTCACATTTAGCGACTTTGACTATTTGACTTCTTCCAAGTTTTTTCAACTACAAGATTTCTTTATATCTTCAGTACTTTGATATCTTCAGCACTTTCATATCCCAACACAAGTTTTGTATGGGTGGGACTTGGAACTGAGTGGATTTACAATGCCTTTGCTACATAATCGATTTTGATAGTCTTTACATTTCAACGATTTACAATGCCTTTGCTACATAAACGATTTCGAAAGTCTTTACATTTCAACACAAACTCTATGAACTCACTCAACCTTTGTGTTGACACTTTTAGCATGTTTTATCTCAGGTATCTATGGCATTCAATTCATGGCATGCACGTGGACATATCATAGAGTCAGGTGACGACGCTGCCTCACTTGGGTTTTACGTTCTTTAAAACATCGCTTGACTTGTACTAAACTTATTTTCTTTGTATAGTAACTTTCATTTGGGACCTACTTTGTAAACTCTGATTGTTTTATTAAATCAAACTATGTATTTTCCAAACCATTACTTTTCGTTCAATATAATCGTGATTGTGATGCTATGACGTCAATCCCCGGAATTCCATTCCACAAGAAAACGATAATTTGGGGTGTGACAAGATGTTGTTGGATAACCTAACGTTAATAGTGTTGATCCACGTAGGTAGCGGACTTATTAGGTTGACGAATCCAATAAGAGCCCGCTAGGCAATGGTAACCTTATTAATAGGTGAATTATCCTTATGACTCTTTAGGATACGCTGATTTATATGATTTACACGAATAAATAAATGAGTTTATCGAAAGGATGAATTCGATAAGATCTACTATTTATTTCAAACTTATTGAACTATGGAGCTTATCGTTTAGAGGTCTCATTGTGTCGCATTTAGTTATATATTGGTTGTTTGAGTGCATTCATGGCATCACATTGAGTCGATACACCCACATGAGGATACCAAACACTAGGATTAATGGTGAAACGAGACGTTTTTGGAAATAAAGAAATGGAATATATTGGGGTAGATAACGTTGATTTTGAGGAATATGTGTATTAAATTTGGTCTACATTAATAGGTTGTGCCGAGTCGATAGTTGTTGTGTTGTGATACCGTTATCTTCTGCTAGTGTTTATTTGTGCGTTGATTGCTTGAGGTGAGTTTCATAGCCCCACTTTTATATACGTTTTAACTACGTTTTGAACTACTTTGGGGTGAGAATCATGTTGTTGTTTTTGGACCGTGAAAACTATTTTGGATATGCTTATATGCTTGACTGTTTAGATAGATGTGTGGTAGTTGTTGCCTTAGTTTAGGTTAGCCGTGCCTAACTAAGAATAGACTTCTACATCGACCTAGTCCGGGGGCAATTGTTCTAGATTTTGCCACGATAGTCGACTAGAGTCGCGAAGCTCGAAGTTATCCCTGGATGCGGGACGTGTGTTATGATTGGTGATCCGGCATGGATCGGTGTGAAAACGGTGTTTATCTATCTTAGGTCTTGCATAGCAAATCAACTCTTATTGGTCCACTATGATTTTGTTGAACTTAGACCTATGAACTCACCAATAAGTAGCTGACCTTTTAGCATGATTTCTCGTGTAATTGAAAGATATCTGGATTATGTGGATTGTGGAAGCTTGGCAAGAAGGCGGGGTTCAAGGATCATTTCTGACTATGATAAACTATGGGGACCTATTTTACTAAACTATGTTTTGGGCCTAATATTTATATTTTGGATTAAATGTTTTGAATATCTAAATTTGGGATTGGTTTTGAATGGTTAAATGGTTATGTTTTATTATACTTGTGTGCGATACCAATCCAATAGTAACGCCTCGAAAACTTGATTAAGTCTTCCACTGTACCGAGATTTGGGGGTGTTACAGTGCCTTTGATTGATTGACCTCTATATTGTACACTTTGACCTGTCAGTTGATACCCGAGCTATTAACTAGGCATGGGGGTTCCATGTCCGTGTCATTGATGCACCAATGGCATGACTCCAGTGTGTACGAGTGATGTTACACACCGTCCCCATGTTTGTATTGATTAATGCGCGCTTCAGATATATGTATTGGATTGGCCACTATTTGTTTTGCAGGGGGCGTATGGATGCATCCTAGATTTGTTTTGATTTGTATTTGATATGATATGATATGTTTGGTGATGTGGTGTGTGTGTGCATTACACCCCCTCACATTTTGGGAGCTGATCTCTCCACTGGCTACTTGAGGTCTTCCCTCCTATTGATTTGGTATTCCGAGGTCACCCCTCCGAATACAATGGTTACTATTGGTTACTACAGGCTACTATGGATATATGATATGATTTGATTTGTTTTGTTGGCTCGTGGTGGATAACTGACCCCCTTCCATTGTTTCCTTTACCTACTCTATATTGTTTCACTTCATATCTTACCATATTTATCTTGACATCAGTTTCCATTATTGCTTTTGTATTGTTATATCTGTTCATTGGGCTTTTTAAGCTCAGCCGCGTTTCTTTTCCTGTGTCAGGTTATTAAGCTAGGAGCTGGGGCTTTTCATGGGATTGAGAATAGGATGCTGAGTGTGGATTGACCCTAGTCATCTTTAGACCTTGTTTACCATTGTTACTCATTTTAGAGATTTAGACTTTGTATCGTTTCATTTTTTTGGACATCTTTTGGAACTTTTGTATTGTTCAAGTCGTGTTGACTTGTTATCTTTTGATATTTATTGTAAGACTTCCGCTTGCATGGTTTATATGTATTGTTCTGATTTGGCACCATAAATGTGATACTTTTACCCTTATCGGGTTGGGGTGTTACATAATGTTTTAGGATCTTCTTGAAACCTAGCACATAGACAAACACTAAACATGATATACGGCCGACTAGTCGTAAGGTAGAGAAGACTACCAATCATACCACGGTATTTAGTGTTATCAATGGATTCGCCGTCTTCATCTTTTGTGAGTTTCGTGTCGGATGACATTGGTGTTCTAATGGGTTTTGACTCTTCTAAACTAAATTTCTTTAACATCTCCTTTATGTATTTAGATTGATTAAAGAAGATACCATCTTCTACTTGTTTGATTTTTAGACCAAGAAAGAAACTTAGTTCTCCCATCATACTCATCTCGAACTCTCGTCATGCATGATTTTAGAGAAATCATCACACATGTCTTGACAAGTAGATCCGAATATAATATCATCTATTTGAACAATGATTATATGTGACTTTTCTTTAGTAAAGTGTATTATCAACTAACCCCATGGTGTAGTTGTTTTTGATTAAAAATGACTTGAGTCTATCATACCAAGCTTTTGGAGCTTGTTTAAGACCGTAAAGAGCTTTCTTTAACTTATACACATGTTTAGGTTTTTCGAAATCGATAAAGCTCGTAGGTTGAGCGACATATACTTCTTCATTAATAAAACCATTTAGAAAAGCACTTTTGACATCTATTTGATAAAGCTTAAGATCATTAGCACAAGCATAAGCAAGAAGTATTCTTATAGAGTCTAATCTAGCCACGGGGGCATAGGTCTCATCAAAGTCTATTCCTTCTTGTTGATCATACCCTTGGGCTTGTTTCTAGACACTACACCGTTTGCATCTAACTTGTTTTTATATATACCCATTTGGTTCCTATTATGCTTTGATTACTAGGTGGAGGGACAAGTTTCCAAACCTCGTTAGAGATAAATTGATTTAACTCTTCTTGCATGGCCATTACCCAACTTTCATCTTTTATGGCTTCTTGTGTGTTCTAAGGTTCTATGGTTGAGACAAAACAAAATAAGCTACTTTGGTTTTGAACTTGAGACCTTAAGGTTCTTTCGTTTAGTTTTCCTATGACCTTATCTACGGGGTGATCTTTAGACTCTTTAATATTGATGATTTCATTATTTAAAGGTTCATCTTCTTTGTTTGTATTTTTCTTTATTTCTATAGCTTCACTCTCGACGATCTCGTCATCGACAAGAGGTAGAATAAGGTTTGGGTGGACTCTCATCAAATTTTACGTTTAATGACTCTTTAACCTTTATTGTTTCATTATTTAATATGACGTAAGCTTTGCTATTAGGAGAGTAACCTAAAAAGATACATTCGGTTGATTTAGGATCAAATTTTGTAAGGTAATCTTTAGTGTTAAGTAGAAATTTTTTGCTACCAAAGACTCTAAAATGATCTAACGTAGGCTTTTTGCCTCGAAGTAACTCGTATGGATTTTTACCTAAAAATGGTCTAATTAAGACTCGGTTAAGTATGTACGTTGAAGTATCAAAGGAATTGCACCAAAAATTTTGAGGTATGGATTGCTCATTTAACATGGTGCGACTCATTTCTTGTAGGGTTCTATTCTTTCTTTCAACTACCCCATTTGATTGTGGAGTGCGAGGGGCCGAGAAGTTGTGAGTAATACCATTAGTGTTACAAAAGGCTCCAAATTGCAGTTCATTATCGAATTCCCTACCATGATCCGTTCTAATAGACACTATAGGATTTCCTAATTGTCTTTGGATTTTCTTACTTAATATTTCAAAGTAATCGAATGTTTCAGTTTTGTTCTTTAAAAATTTAGTCCATGTGTACCTAGAGTAATCATCCACTATAACCAAAGTGTAGTAGTTGCCTCCATAACTTTGGATAGCGGATGGAACAAATAAATCCATGTGTAGTAATTCTAGATACTTAGTTGTAGAGACCATGTTTTTAGCTTTGTGACTAGAATGGACTTGTTTTCTTACATTACAAGCATCACAAAAGTGATGTTCATATTTTAATTTTGGTAGATCTCTTACTAGATCTTTGGATGATAGCATTTGAAGAAGTCGCATATTGGCATGACCCAATCTTCGATGCCATAAGGTCGAAGTATCATCCATAGAAGTAAGACAAAGTTTGTCTTTAGGTTCATTACCGATTTTAATGACATAGACTCTATGTTTTCTAATTCCTCTACCTATAGTGATACCGTTTTTCAATATCTTACTACCGGTTTGATTAAAAAGTACGTTACACTTCTTATCACATATTTGTCCTATACTTAAGAGGTTAAAGTTTAGGTTTTCTACGTGACACACATCGTTAATGGTTAGAGATTTGTTAGAAATCATACCTTTACCGATGATTTTGCTTTTGCTATTTCCAAATACCACATTTCCTCTATTGAAGGATTCATATGTGGAAAATAAATCTTTATTGCCGGTCATGTGCTTCGTGCACCCGCTATCCTTGATCTATTCATCCGGATCTAGGTCGACCTTTAAGCACACCTAAGAAAACAATTAACTCAAAAGTTTGGTCCTCATTTCTTCATGGGTCTATTAGTGTTAAACATTCCATTCATGTTAGACATATATGGAAAAGGTGAGTATGCGTTCCATGGTGCAAAGTTTTGAAATGGAAAACCGTTTTGCATATTAGGATTCCATCCCATTTGATGGTTACTTCTTGGATAAACATTATTAGGTCTCCTAGATGTGTTCGGTTTTGAAAATGATGGACTTTTGTTTCTTGTAAAACCTTGATTTTGTCTTGAAGGTGGTTGTCTAATAGTAACATGGGTTGGTTTCTTCTTATTAACAATAACAAAATCGGTTCTAGATGAGGAAGCTAGATTATTGCTACTGTTTGCTTCAGCAGACCCACGGATCCCTGGCTGTATACTAGCCGGTTCCCTTTTTGTGGAATCTGTGACTACAGTGGTTTGTTTTTCTATTGCTTTTACTTAATTGTGTTTCTTTGTTTTCACTAGTTGACGCGATCAAGTTGCTGAAAAGCCTAAACCTTTTGGTTGTTTCTTGTTTTAACACTATCTAATATCATATCTAGAGTATTAGTATTCAGTCTATCAATCAAAGAGTCTAGATGATCAACTAGTGTTTGAAGTTGAACGCAAAGTTCACATTCCCCACTTGCTATCTTCCCCTTTTCTAGACGTTTTAATTTTGCTTTTAACTCAATGACTTCCTTTTCTAAACGTTGATTTTGGTTTTTCAAAAACTTGTTTTTGTTGATTACTTTTAAACTAATTTTGCAAAGTTTATCATATTCATTATGCAATGAGTTATCATCTAATGATGAGCTACTATAGTATTTGTGACATACCTCGTCATTTGCCATGATACAAATTTCTTTGTCCTCCTCCTCGCTCATTCCCCACGAACCGCCACACGAACGCTTTTGTTCATCATGTTTGGGACACTTACTAATAAAGTGGTTGGGATCCCCACATTTAAAAGCGCTGCTCATCCCTTGCCTCTCGCCATCTTTGCTTTTCCGAACCCTTCTTGTCGCATAAGGTTGCTCGACGTATCTTCCCTTTCTTCTAAAGAACTTTTGAAGTCCCTACCGCATGGCATACCTCGACATCACTATCCGAAGAGGAGTTTTCTTCATCGCTTGAGACCTTCTTGGATTTAAGGGCAAGAGATTTGTGCTTCTTTTTCACTTTTGAGGCTTCTGAAACTTTAGCGAGGACAAGCTCATAGACTTTTAAATTGTCTATGAGTTCATCGAGGGTGAGGATTGACAAGTCTTTTGATTCTTCGATTGCCGTCACCTTAGATCTCCACTTGGATGGAAGTGCCCTTAGATATCTCCTAGCATGATTACGACTAGAGAAAGACTCATCAAGTACTTGTAAAGATGTAATTATAGTATTAAAGTTAGCAAAAGAGTTATCTATAGTATCCTCATCCGATATTGAAAATTGTTCATATTGTTGAACAAATAAATCTATTTTATTGTTTTTAACTAGTTACAACTAAAGAATTCCAAATTTCTTTAGAGGTTTTAAGCATGAAAATTCTTTCGAATTCCTTTTTGGGTAAAGCATTATATAAAACCATTTTAGCTTCACTATTTTTGGAAAACTTTTTCCTAATATCATCGGTGAGTTTATCATGAGGTGTGTTAACTAAATTTCCGTTTTCATCTTTTGTAATCGCTTCAAAATCGCCTTCAACAATGATGTACCAAAGATCAATATCTTTTGACTTCACATACGTTTCGAATCTATTTTTCCAATATATAAAACCATTAGTTTCAAGTAGTGGAGGTCGTTGCATGGATTGCCTTTCCTTGTAATTTTCAGAACCCATAGTGATCGAAAAGTTTTTAAAATACGGTTTACTTTAAAACTTTTATAAACTTAGCTCTTAATTCCAATTGTGGAAAACTAGAAGGGGGGGGGGGGTTGAATAGTTTTGCCGATTTTAAGTTAGTTTCAAAAAACTTTAG
Organism: Chrysanthemum makinoi; assembly: GCA_910596185.1. Lineage (NCBI taxonomy): Eukaryota > Viridiplantae > Streptophyta > Magnoliopsida > Asterales > Asteraceae > Chrysanthemum > Chrysanthemum makinoi. The sequence goes on along the minus strand of OU343217.1, from coordinate 151,923,381 downwards.
ATTCGATGTTATGTGAAATCGTATGGATGAAGAGAAAGTATAGATCTAAGAGTAATGCAAGTAAAGAAAGCAAATAAAGTAAATGATAGAAATGACACAACCGATTTATAGTGGTTCGGCTACAAGGATACCTTCCTTGCCCTACTCCACTCCCCGAGTCACCTACTCGAGAGTTCAAGCACTATGTCAACAAACTCCTTCAACTTGGCGGAGAAGCCTTCACAACGTTGCTTACACTTTTTCTGGTACAAAGCTAAATACCGAGTCCGTAACACGGAGGACCAAACCAACACTACTAAAACACAAAAAATATGTGAAATATGAAATACAAGATCTTAGCTACAGAAATCTTGTGGTGGAACAAATCAATCAAGGACCCCTTGCTTGGATGACTTGTAGAATGCTCGTGATCTCGCCTTAGAGAAGGACCTATATGAGAATCACAATAAAAGAAAGAAGAACTACTCTCTAGATCAAGTGATCTTTTGTTAGAAGAGTGTGAGAATATATGATAGAGTTTGTAAGAAGAGGGGTGAGTAAAAATGAAGAAATGACTCTCCATTTATAGGCAAATTCTTGCAACTGTTGCATGGATCCCACGGATCCCTTGCTTGGGGGATCTATCTAGTGTAACTCCAGGGATCCGTGAGACGCTCCTGTTTGCCCATGGGTTTTTGGGTTATGGGTCATGGGTCATGGGTCCTAGATTATGAACCATGGGTATCTAAACAGATACAATGTATCTAATAGATGCAAAGCATCTAGACAATGGGTATGGGTTAACTCTATGGGTTATGGATATGCTCCATCAGTATGGGTCATGGGTTATGGTTTTTACCTATCCTAATAAACTATTACAACAAATGCATTATTACAACAATCTGTATTAAATGACTATATGTAGATGCTTTACAAAAATAACATGCATCCTTATAATTTTACTTATGATAACATTATATTTGTTATCAACAAAACACAAAGAGATCGCTAAATATTAATAAATGTTTTTATGGTTTATTTGTATTAACAACATGCCTTAACTTCATATCTAATCATTAGATTTGAGTCCACATTTTGGTTTTAGCATTTACTCCAATGCATTATTTTCTCTATAAATAAGGTTCCAAAATGCTTGCATATCAATTACTCTCAACCTCACAAACAATTCTCATCATGTCATCAAAAAGATCCTCCAACATTGATGAACCACCTAGTGAAAACAATCCTCTTCAAGAAATCCAAAACTTTATCCAACCACCTTCCGTAGTACCACCACCTAAATCTAGAAGAACCGCACGGATTAGCATCCAGCCTTGTTGTCTAGCTAAACCATTGTCAAAAAGTTCATCACCAACTACTCATTCACCACCAAATGATTCCATAGTAGCACCTCCATCATCCCCAACAAGCACATCACCACCATCACCTATCAAGTCTCCACCTAAGATCACCATATCGGAACTCCTTAAGACTCCGAAAACAAACCCACTACCCGTGTCTAGTCCACCACCCACATCATCTCAACAAACTTCCAACTTAAACCCAAAAGAACTAGTCTTTTTAACACCACCAACATCTCCAAACACACTTTACAAAGATCTTGCAACTTTACCACCTTTAGCTCCCATTATCTTACAACAACATCTAGGTTCTTAAATTCCACCACTCACCAACATAATGGGCTTTGATCCATATTTTCCAACTTTTCCACCACATATTACGCCTTCCACAAATCAAAGCTACCCGGAAACCATCCACACACAATACCCATATCATTTACATTGTGAACATTGCCAATCCACTAGGAAACTTGCAATGGAAATAAAGGACGAGATGCGATTCATACTTAACCACATCCTTGATCGCATCAACATCATCACTCACCAAAACTTCCATAACTAACCTTATGCAAGTATGGAAGGAATGATATTACTTTTTTCTATATTTTTTTTGAGTCATTTTAAAGAACAAACCTTGTTCTTAGCTTTTACATTTTTGTATGTGGCCTATATACCACTACACTTTGTCATTTTATTACAAGACTTTGTTTACATACCTTGGCTCACCATCTTGTTTCTCGTCCCATACAAGATTTTATTACATGTTACTACTAACTTTTTCTTTGTAGGTATTATATTTTCTCACTTGACGCCCAATTCTAGGGAGAGCTACCGTCAAGGGGGAGTTAGTACTTCATGGATTATACTATTTTTTCCCACACTTTATTTCTTCGTTAGGTTCGCTTTTTGTTTCGACAAAAAGGGGGAGAAGAAGTAAAACTTACATATGCTTTCAAAACATACATCTAATCTTAAGTTTTACTCATCATAACATTATGTTTTGTCATCAACAAAAAGAGGGAGATTGTTAATACAAATAAATCGTAAAAACGTTTATTCATATATAGCGATATCTTTGTGTTTTGTTGATAACAAATATAAAGTTATCATAAGTAAAATTATAAGGATACATGTTATTTTTGTAAAGCATTCACATATATAGTCATTTAACATGTAACACCCCCAAATCTCGGTACAGCGGAAGACTTCATCAAGTTTTCGGGGCGTTACTATTGATTGGTATCTCACACAAGTATAGCAAAAGATAGTCATTTAACATTCAAAACTAATCCCAAATTTAAGTATTCAAAACATTTAATCCAAAAGTATAAATATTAGGCCCAAAACATGATTTGATAAGATAGGTCCCCAAAGTTTATCAGAGTCAAATATGATCCTTGAACCCCGCCTTCTTGCCAAGCTTCCACCGATCACGTATTCCAAACATCATTTAAATACCTGAGAAAACATGCTAAAAGGTCAGCTTACGCTGGTGAGTTCATAGGTTTAAGTTCAATAAAATCATAGTGGACCTGTAGGAGTTGATTTTCTATGCAAGACCTAAGATAGATAAATATCGTTTGCACACCAATCCTACCCGGATCACCAACCATATCCCGCATCCAGGGATTACTCGGGCCCCGCGACTCTAGTCCAGCACTGTCGTGGCAACCTCTAGAACAGTTGCCAACCCCAGACTAGGTCGAGGTAGAAGTCTATTCTTTGCTAGGCAACGGCTAACCTAGTAAGGCAACGACTACCGCACATCTATCTAAACAGTCAAGCACATAAGCAAATCCAAATAGTTTTAAAGATCCAAAAACAACAGCTTGATTCTCACCCCAAATTAGTTAAAAACGTAGATAAAAGTGGGGCTATGAAACTCACCTCAAGCAAGCAACGTACGAATAAACACTAGCAGAAGATAACAGATAATCACGACACAACAACTATCGACTCGGCACAACCTATTAATGTAAACCAATTTTAATATATAATTTCCATAATCAACGTTATCTACCCCAATGTATTCCATTTCGTTATTTCCAAAAATGTCCCGTTTCACCATTTAATCCTAGTGTTTGGTATCCTCATGTGGGTGTATCGACTCAATATGATGCTATGAATGCACTGAAACAACCAATATGTGACTCAATGTAACACAATGAGACATCTAAGCGATAAGCTCCATAGTCCAATAAGTTTCGGAATAAATAGTAGATCTTATCGAATTCGTCAACTCGATAAACTCATTTATTTATTCGTGTCGCTTATTATCCCATAAACCGGTCGCATCCTAAAGAGTCATAAGGATAATTCACCCACTAATAAGGTTACCCAACGTACCTAGCGGGCTCTTATTAGATTCGTCAACCTAACAAGTCCGCTACCCACGTGGATCAACACTATTAACGTTAGGTTATCCGTAACCCATGCACACAACGTGAGTAAATAAATACTTAAAACTAGTATTAAATGCCCATAATTGGCATATTTCGATAAACGTGTACTCGAAACATTAATTGCTTATTTATTATAAAACATTTCCATTTTTAGTAGTTAGTTTCCATTTAAAATAGTAAATAACAAATAAGTCTTGTTATCGATATTTTTAGTATAAAAGCCCTTTTATTATTTATATTTCATAGTCTATTAGCATTTTCATATATATATATATATATATATATATAATTCGTCAATTTTCCATATTAGTTTCATATCGTTATTCGTTTCGAGTCCACAAGCACGAGTCATGACTTCTCGGATTTTAATCAATCAATAGTCCAAACTATACTAAAGTCCATGTTACGGCGTTGCCGGGGTCAACTATTGACTAAAAAGTCAAAGTAACACCGACGTTGCTCAAAGTTGACAATTATATATATCAAGTCCAATTAAAAGTCATAATAGCGCAATTCAATCCCAAATCAACTCAAAACAATCTCGCCAACCAATCAACCAACCAAATATGCCCGAAACCAATGTCATGACCCTAATAGTCATGACACGGTCACGGTTAAGACCACGTGAACCAAACAAGCTCTAGAAGCTTTTCGGCTCCACGCGTCTCATCCAAACACCAACAATGTCAACCAACAAGCTACCAAAACGACCCGACCCGGACCCAAGGCCCATGTGGGTCACGTACGCAACCCAAAGGCCACGTACGTGCCCTAGGTGGCTCGTACACCATCTCAAACCCAAACTAAACACTACCAAATCAATACCACTACATCCAAATACAACCAGTCAACCTCCAATCATCAACTAAACATCAAACCCAACATCTATTCCTAACCAAAAACGTGAAACTATACCTAAAATGCAAAGACCCAACAATATGATACACCACATGCTTTCCAAACACTAGCTACATATTTATTTATGTGTTAATTAGATTAAATCCCATGTTTAAATCAAAACCCCTAAATTTTATCATAGGTGAACGCAAATCAGCCCATACGTGGCTTCATGTGGCCAAAATAAGCATGACCCATGTTCCATTTACCGTATTCAAGCCCTATCTACAATATTTGATAAAAACCCTAAAAGTACGAATCTTAATCTTAAGATTTGAAGGTGTTAATGAAGGTTTTAGTGAGAGTATTATATATGGATAGAAAGAGGATGAGAAGAGCTACAAGATGGTGGTGGAGGTGTAGTACCACTCGCCGGAGTTTGGCCGGAAGGTGGCTGGAAGGTGGCGGCGGTGGTGGTAAATTAGGGTTAGGGTTTATGTGATTTGGGAAGAGAGAGAGTGTAGAGAGAGAAAGTGTGTTTGTGTGTGTTTTTAGTGAGAGAAACAAACTAGCCAAATGAGGGTGGGTGAGGCCTTATATACTAGGGACTTAGGGACCTAAAAATAAAGAGAGGGGAGGGGAGGGGCGGCCGGCCAAGGAAAAGAGGAGGGGCCGTGGTTGCCATTTTTCGTAAAACGACCCGTTTACCCATTCCCGAGCTCATATATTGTCCCCCGAGTGTCCCACGACGTTCATTCGACTTTCTATTATCGTTATTTATGTTTTTCCACGAGTTTTGACTATTTATTTTCCAATTTTCGAGTTACGGTCTAAAAGTTACAATATTTCTCGTTTTAGGCTTTTCTAGTGCTGAATCGAATAGTGCCTACCAAAAAGAGTTAAAACTCACACGATAACTCGTTCAATAATGAAATAAACCATAAAACCAATAGAAGATATAAAATCAAGTCATGGTTGATAAAAATAGTGTTAAAGGCAAAAGCTCGGTTTAGTTTAACGTAATGCGGTTACCTAAAATAGACTCCCTAAATCGCCAATTGTCACAGCCTCCACCTAGAAGAAACCCGTCTCGGGTTTCACTCCGAGTTGCTTGATGTCATGAAAAGTTTAGGATACTTCCTACGGAAAACGTCCTCACGTTCCCAAGTGAACTCCGGTCCATGTCGGGAGTTCCAACGAAATTTGATAATTGGAATACGGCTATTCTTCAGCCGTTTAATCTCACGGTCCATAATCTCAATCGGTTCCTCAACGAAATTCAATTTCTCATCAATATGAATATCTCTTAAGGGCACAACTATGTTTTCCTCTGAAAGACATTTCTTAAGATTACTAACATGAAAGACATTGTGTACACTGCTCAATTCTGGTAGTTGTATTGATTATAGCGTCATCAACTCACGGATTCCACCATGAAATGGTATCCAGCTTCTGTCTTTGAAGCATAAGGTTCCATCGGAACGCTTCAAGAAGCCATTTTCACTTTCTACCATTCCATGAAGATTCTCATAAGGACGGTTCTCTTCCGTCAATACCTCAGCTTGGGCGGCTAAGATTTGAGATGGTAGGGGTGAAACAATGGTCATTCCTAGGGATCGAACGAGCAATGGTGGAATGTTCTCCTTACGACTAAGTGCATCAGCCACAACATTAGCCTTACCAGGATGATAACAAATCTCACAATCATAATCGCTAAGCAACTCTAACCAACGCGTTGTCTCATGTTCAGTTCCTTCTGATCTAAGATATGCTTCAAACTCTTATGGTCGGTAAATACTACATACTTAGTTCCATACAGATAATGTCTCCAAATCCTAAGGGCAAACACTAGAGCACCTAACTCAAGGTCATGGGTGGTGTAGTTTTTCTCATATTTCTTAAGTTGTCGGGATGCATAAGAAATCACCTTCTCCCGTTGCATCAAAACAGCACCTAAGCCTTTATGCGAAGCGTCGTAGTACACGACAAAGTCTTCGCTTCCTTCAGGCAAAGCTAGGATAGGCGCACTACACAACTTCTCCTTCAGAAGTTGGAATGGTTCTTATTCCTTTTCTCCCCATTCATACTTAACGTCCTTCTGTGTTAGTTTGGTGAGCGGCTTAGCTATCTTAGAAAATCCCTCTATGAATCTCCTATAATAGCCTACTAAACCTAGAAACTGGCGGATTTCTGATGGGTTCTTAGGAGCTGCCCATTCCTTAATGGCCTCAATCTTAGCTGGGTCTACATGAACACCTCGACTATCTATCACGTGACCTAAGAATTGAACAGATGGAATCCAAAATTCACACTTAGAGAATTTGGCATACACCTTCTCCTCTCTCAACAAACCTAAAATGAGCCTCAAATGCTCTTCGTGCTCCTCACTATTCTTGGAGTATATCAAGATGTCGTCTATAAATACTATCACCAACTTATCCAGATATGGCTTACATACTCGATTCATGAGATCCATGAAAACCACTGGCGCGTTGGTCAATCCAAACGACATCACTTGGAATTCATAGTGCCCATAATGAGTCCTAAACGCCGTCTTAGGGATATCCTCCTCTCGAACTCTAAGCTGGTGATAACCAGATCGTAAGTTGATCTTAGAAAAGAAACTAGCTCCTTGGAGTTGGTCGAATAGGTCATCTATTCTAGGTAACGGATATCGGTTCTTCACCGCCAACTTATTCAACTCCCTATAATCAATACACATCCAAAATGATCCATCCTTCTTCTTCACAAACAACACCGGTGCTCCCCATGGTGACGAACTTGGTCGAATGAATCCCTTCTCAGAAAATTCTACCAACTGTTTAGACAGTTCCTCCAATTCTCTTAGAGCAAGTCGATAAGGTGCCCGGGCTACGGGTGCAGCACCGGGTATCAACTCTATTTGGAATTCCACTTGTCGGACAGGTGGAATTCCTGGCAGATCGTCGGGAAACACATCCGGAAATTTTCTAACGACGGGTACATCATTAAGGTGTCTTTCACTCTTTTCCTCGCTTTTCTTTTCAGAAATTCGAGCCAAGAAAAGACAACCTCCTCTATCGATGTACTTCTTGGCCTTGATACAAGAGATGATGCTCAACCGGGAAGGACTTCCACGGTCGCTCCGATCTCCTTGTATGCTCAGAACTTTTCCGCCATACGGTAAACGCACAATCTTCTGATCGCAGATGATGTGTGTACCGTTCTTTGACAACCAATCCATTCCGATAATGACGTCAAAACTTCCCAAGGTAACTGGCAATAGGTCTATGCTAAACGGGCGGTCTAGGAAACTTAAGGTACAACCTCGAACTACGGTGTCTATCTTCTCCCTATTTCCGTTAGCTAATTCCACATCGTAACTAAACCCTAGAGGTGTTTGGGAGATTCCTAGTAATGGCATAAAATTGGTGGATACAAAACTCATATCCGCACCAGTATCAAACAGTATGGAAGCATAGCGATTATTGAGAAGGAACGTACCCGTAACTACGTTAGGGTCCTCACCAGCTTCCTTCCCAATAGCATACACACACGCTGTTCCCATGTCTCTCTGTTGATTCCTAGCACCATGGTTTCCCTGGTTCTCCACAACCTCACACTTCACAGGGTTTATGCCATTATTTCCCACACCTCGATTAGCAAATCCTCCTACATTACCGGGATTTCCTCTCATCCACGGCTCTCGGAACTCATTCTTGAAATGTCCCTTCTTTCCACATCCAAAACAGGTGACAGTGGCCTTCCAGTCCACTCCTTGTGCAGTTTGAGCTGCAGCAAGTGGTCGGGACCTACAGTCTTTGGCCAAATGTCCTACCTTAGAGCACTTCCTACACACATTCGGGCACAGTCCATGGTGGTGTCGGTTACAACGACCACACACGGGTCTACTACATTCATAACCTTTCCTTTCTCCATTTCCTATGGCGAACACCCTGGCTATCTCATGCCGTTTGTTGCCATTCCCTTTAACAACTTCATTCCTCTTCCTCTTATCGCTCCTATCACTCTTACCCTTGTCTCCTACTTCTAATACATAAGAGTCCATCAAACGCTGAGCCACAGTAATTGCCTCATGCAAATTAACTGGCTTCGCAGCGATGACATCATTTCGAGTAGATAAAGGCAATCCATTAGTATACCTGTCAATCTTAAGGTCGTCAGTGCGAACCATATCAGGGAAAAGCAACGATAACTCTTGGAAACGACGATTGTAAGTCGTCATGTCAGTACCCTTAACCTTATGGTTCCAGAATTCTGTCTCTAACTTCTTAACTTCATTCCTAGGACAGTAAGTCTTGATCAGGAGGGTCTTAAACTGAGTCCAAGTCATGCTGTAAGCTACATCACTTCCTATTGATCTGTGATAGTTGTTCCACCAGGTTAACGCTTCGTCCTTCAATGTAAATGTTGCATACTTAACCTTACAATCCTCATCACAATTACTAACGGCAAACACATATTCAGTTTTCTACAACCACCTAGTTAGGTAAACTACTCCCTAAGTTCCTCCGAACTCGATGGGACCACAGAATCGGAACTCTTTGTAGGTACAACCTCAAGTTCGATTCAGCATTGGGGTTCCACCAGAGGTGTTAGAGAGATTAGTCTTAGCTAGCAGTTCAGCGACACGCTGCATCACTAGCAGGTCAACGTGGGCTGGGTTCACAGGTGGAGGGTTTTGTGGAATAGGACCATTCTCAGCACGGTCGTTCACATTCGGGTTTCCTACAGCTGGGTTATCAGTGTTCTGGTTCTCAACAGGTGGAGTGGTCGGGGCCGAACGACGACCTCGACAGACAGGGGCAACCCCAACAGCAGGAGCTGCTTGGTTGTTCCTAAGCGGGTTTCGTCTTGTTGCCATCATTCTGAAGGCAAGAAGAACAGTTTCATAAGTCCACAATTCACGCTCTAAAGATAGAGTTGGGTTCCTAGGATCACCAAATAACGCTCGAATACATAATCAAGGTCAACAAGGATAACACTATACCAAAATGAAACAATTAGAGACCGAATCATAACTAAAGAGTGCACGTTCCAATAACCATAACTCATAGGTTTCAAAAGTGGAAATACATGGAAGGATACGGAGGAATCAAAACGATCCTAACAACGATACTAATAAGATAACTAGGGTAAACCTACATCTCGAACCAAGTACTACTTAGTTTCAAGATGGTAAAAAGCCATGAATCTAACACTATCTAGCCACGACTACGGGCACTCCTAAATGATCTCCAAACATCGTCCATCACTCTCCATAATGACAAAATCCCCAAACGCTGAGAGTCGCAATATTTCCTAAGACTCACGACCTCCTTCTCCAACCCATCAACCTTGCGCTGAAGCGCTTGGTCTGCCTCTAAGGCTGTCAAACACTTTGTGTGCCGGTCTCCTACCTGCTCATAAAGTCCCGACAGACCTTCTCTCAAGGCCATCGACTTCTTCTCTATCTTAGTCAAATCTATCCTCAAATCCTCTACACTAGTCCTCGTCATTCCGTCTAATCAATCTGACAACCTACTAAGACTAATATTCTGGGATATAATCCTCCTCCAGATCAGACCCGTACCTCCATACTCCTCGGGCTCTGAAGCAATATCCGATGGTATCTCAGATCCTAACGGGCTACCTATCTTAGGTGAAGGTGGAGGTGAATCAAAACCAAAAGGCTGTCCAGGAGAATCAGGCTCAGGCAAAGGAGAGCCTGGTCCTGGAGAAGGTGCAGGACTCTGCTATGCAGGAGTACCCCCTTCTGGGATATCCTCATCATCCTCCTCCTAAGGGTCCTCATCCTCATCTGCATACTGCTACTCAATCTCATGCTCATCCTCGACCTCATGCTCCTCCTCGCCCTCATCCTCAGAGGGAGAGTCCATGAGTCGGAGTCTTTGTGCGGGTAAATCCTTAGGTGGTACAGTAGGGGATCTAGGTCTTCTAAGACATGGTGATGCTGGTGGTGATGACAGAAGAGAGTGGGTTGCTAAGCGGATAGGTGATGATGGTGGTCTCACGGACATGCGGGCAGTGCTATAAGCAAGCCTAGGAGTTTGGGCTCGTGCTAAGACCTGATGTAAAGTGAGCTGCCTAGATGAGCTAGGGCGATCTGATGATGATGAACTAGAGTGACGGGTAATCTCATAAGGATCACCCTGCGCAACCGTCATGAGAGTCAATGTTGGGGAACTAGCAACAGCAAGGACCTCCTTAGACACATCAAAAGCTAGTGAAGGCATAGTCTGTGACAATGGCATAGGGTAGGTATAAGTTTTCGAAACAACTAGTTTTAACAAGCGCATCAACTTAACCAAAACATATATCACATAATGAAAAGCTTTAAAAATAGAGGTACCGCATTACTCAAAATATGCCTTTAAATAAAACACATAAGTTCAGTTCTATCAAATAATCCCATATCAAATCATTCGAGTTCAAAATCTCCAAATCATAATATGCCGTTATCTCAAATCAAATCCGTAATATCTCGATAATCGCATCACATTTACCCAAAATCAATAATCATATCCCAAAACATATCATCTCATAAGTCAAATCGCAGTTCATACCAAAATCAATTAAGAAGCTTCGGCATGGCAAGCGGGCGTGCGTCGGTCGAGGATTAATTTTCTTAAAAAGTGTTTATAGTTTAGGGTTTATAAAATACCTAGTTCTCTATAACCTTGAGCTCTGATACCAATCTGTAACACCCCCAAATCTCGGTACAATGGAAGACTTAATCAAGTTTTCGGGGCGTTACTATTGGATTGGTATCTCACACAAGTATAGCAAAAGATAGTCATTTAACATTCAAAACCAATCCCAAATTTAAGTATTCAAAACATTTAATCCAAAAGTATAAATATTAGGCCCAAAACATGATTTGATAAGATAGGTCCCCAAAGTTTATCAGAGTCAAATATGATCCTTGAACCCCGCCTTCTTGCCAAGCTTCCACCGATCACGTATTCCAAACATCATTTAACTACATGAGAAAACATGCTAAAAGGTCAGCTTACGCTGGTGAGTTCATAGGTTTAAGTTCAATAAAATCATAGTGGACCTGTAGGAGTTGATTTTCTATGCAAGACCTAAGATAGATAAATACCGTTTGCACACCGATCCTACCCAGATCACCAACCATATCCCGCATCCAGGGATTACTCGGGCCCCGCGACTCTAGTCCAGCACTGTCGTGGCAACCTCTAGAACAGTTGCCAACCCCGGACTAGGTCGAGGTAGAAGTCTATTCTTAGCTAGGCAACGGCTAACCTAGTAAGGCAACGACTACCGCACATCTATCTAAACAGTCAAGCACATAAGCAAATCCAAATAGTTTTAAAGATCCAAAAACAGTAGCATGATTCTCACCCCAAATTAGTTAAAAACGTAGATAAAAGTGGGGCTATGAAACTCACCTCAAGCAAGCAACGTACGAATAAACACTAGCAGAAGATAACAGATAATCACGGCACAGCAACTATCGACTCGGCACAACCTATTAATGTAAACCAATTTTAATATATAATTTCCATAATCAACGTTATCTACCCCAATGTATTCCATTTCGTTATTTCCAAAAATGTCTCGTTTCACCATTTAATCCTAGTGTTTGGCATCCTCATGTGGGTGTATCGACTCAATATGATGCTATGAATGCACTCAAACAACCAATATGTGACTCAATGCAACACAATGAGACATCTAAGCGATAAGCTCCATAGTCCAATAAGTTTCAGAATAAATAGTAGATCTTATCGAATTCGTCAACTCGATAAACTCATTTATTTATTCGTGTCGCTTATTATCCCATAAACCGGTCGCATCCTAAAGAGTCATAAGGATAATTCACCCATTAATAAGGTTACCCAACGTACCTAGCGGGCTCTTATTAGATTCGTCAACCTAATAAGTCCGCTACCCACGTGGATCAACACTATTAACGTTAGGTTATCCGTAACCCATGCACACAACGTAAGTAAATAAATACTAAAAACTAGTATTAAATTCCCATAATTGGCATATTTCGATAAACGTGTACTCGAAACATTAATTGCTTATTTATTATAAAACATTTCCATTTTTAGTCGTTAGTTTCCATTTAAAATAGTAAATAACAAAATAAGTCTTGTTATCGATATTTTTAGTGTAAAAGCCCTTTTATTATTTATATTTCATAGTCTATTAGCATTTTCATATATATAATTCGTCAATTTTCAATATTAGTTTCATATCGTTATTCGTTTCGAGTCCACAAGCACGAGTCATGACTTCTCGGATTTTAATCAATCAATAGTCTAAACTATAATAAAGTCCATGTTACGGCGTTGTCGGGGTCAACTATTGACTAAAAAGTCAAAGTAACACCGACGTTGCTTAAAGTTGACAATTATATATATCAAGTCCAATTAAAAGTCATAATAGCGCAATTCAATCCCAAATCAACTCAAAACAATCTCGCCAACCAATCAACCAACCAAATATGCCCGAAACCAATGTCATGACCCTAATGGTCATGACACGGTCACGGTTAAGACCACGTGAACCAAACAAGCTCTAGAAGCTTTTCGGCTCCACGCGTCTCATCCAAACACCAACAATGTCAACCAACAAGCTACCAAAACGACCCGACCCGGACCCAAGGCCCATGTGGGTCACGTACGCAACCCAAAGGCCACGTACGTGCCCTAGGTGGCTCGTACACCATCTCAAACCCAAACTAAACACTACCAAATCAATACCACTACATCCAAATACAACCAATCAACCTCTAATCATCAACCAAACATCAAACCCAACATCTATTCCTAACCAAAAACATGAAACTAGACCTAAAATGCAAAGACCCAATAATATGATACACCACATGCTTTCCAAACACTAGCTACATGTTTATTTATGTGTTAATTAGATTAAATCCCATGTTTAAACCAAAACCCCTAAATTTTATCATAGGGTCAAACCAAAATCAGCCCATACGTGGCTTCATGTGGCCAAAATAAGCATGACCCATGTTCCATTTACCTTATTCAAGCCCGATCTACAATATTTGATGAAAACCCTAAAAGTATGAATCTTAATCTTCGGATTTGAAGGTGTTAATGAAGGTTTTAGTGAGAGTATTATATATGGATAGAAAGAGGATGAGAAGAGCTACAAGATGGTGGTGGAGGTGTAGTACCACTCGCCGGAGTTTGGTCGGAAGGTGGCCGGAAGGTGGCGGCGGTGGTGGTAAATTAGGGTTAGGGTTTATGTGATTTGGGGAGAGAGAGAGTGTAGAGAGAGAAAGTGTGTTTGTGTGTGCTTTTAGTGAGAGAAATAAACTAGCCAAATGAGGGTGGGTGAGGCCTTATATACTAGGGACTTAGGGACCTAAAAATAAAGAGAGGGGAGGGGAGGGGCGGCCGGCCAAGGAAAAGAGGAGGGGCCATGGTTGCCATTTTTCGTAAAACGTCCTGTTTACCCATTCCCGAGCTCATATATTGTCCCCCGAGTGTCCCACGACGTTCATTCGACTTTCTATTATCGTTATTTATGTTTTTCCACGAGTTTTGACTATTTATTTGCCAATTTTTGAGTTACGGTCTAAAAGTTACAATATTTCTCGTTTTAGGCTTTTCTTGTGCCGAATCGAATAGTGCCTACCAAAAAGAGTTAAAACTCACACGATAACTCGTTCAATAATGAAATAAACCATAAAACCAATAGACGATATAAAATCAAGTCATGGTTGATAAAAATAGTGTTAAAGGCAAAAGCTCGGTTTAGTTTAACGTAATGCGGTTATCTAAAATAGACTCCCTAAATTGCCAGTTGTCACATAAAATAAATTGTTGTAATAATTCATTTGTTGTAATAGTTTATTACGATGGGTAAAATCCATAACCCATGACCCATACCCATGGAGCAAATCCATAACCCATAACCCATACCCATGACCCAATGTCTAGATACATTGTATCTATTTGGATACCCATGACCCAAAGTCCATGACCCATGAACCATGATCCATGACCCATAACCCAAATAGGGAGGAGTGTCCATGGATCCCTGGGATTACAGTGGACGGATCCCTCATGTAAGGGATCCATGGGATCTTGGGAACAGTAGAGGTTTTTTGCCTATAAATAGTGAGTCATTTCTTCATTGTAACTCACCCCTCTTCTTACAAACTCTCTCATATATTAATTCTCTCTTCTAATCTCAGATCTCTTGATCTATATAGTAGTTCTTCTTTCTTTTGTTGTGATTCTCATATAGGTCCTTCTCAAAGGCAAGATCACGAGATACTACAAGTCATCCAAGCAAGGGGTCCTTGATTGATTTGTTCCTTCACAAGATTTCTTTAGCAAGATCTTGTATTTCATATTTCACATAGTTTTTGTGTTATAGTTGTGTTGGTTTGGTCCTCCGTGTTAAGGACTCGGTATTTAGCTTTGTACCGGAAAAAGTGTAAGCTACGTTGTGAGGCTTCTTCGCCGATTTGAAGGAGCTTGTTGATATAGTGCTTCAACTCTCGAGTAGGTGACTCGGGGAGTGGAGTAGGGCAAGGAAGGTATCCTTGTAGCCGAACCACTATAAATCGGTTGTGTCATTACTTTCGATCCTTTACTTTACTTGCTTTCATTACTTACATTACTAATTGCTTTATACTTTCCATCCATCCATACGAATTCACATAATATTGAATCTAAAGTTTTTGAAACTAAATTTAAAATCGGCAAAACTATTCAACCCCCCTTCTAGTTTTCCACAATTACAATATTGTTCTAGCCGACCTTGGCAATTGAAACAAAAAGTTTGGTTTCCAAAGATAACATTTTACTACATAATGACCCCGGATGACCCGTAACGACTCCTTTATTTAAAATCTTCATGAAATATGCTTACCAGCGATCACCTGAAATTCATGAGAAAACGGATCAACTATGAAAATAGTTGGTGAGTACACAGGTTTTATGTAGTATGAAAAACCATTTTTGAGAAAGTCCGCCTGGAAAATGTCATGTCAACTCACCATGTTACAAGTCCCGCCCATACAAGACTTGTAACATATAAGTTCAAATACATTTCCATATCTTAAGTAGTACGCCTAGTAGTTAATACATATATGATCATGACAATTTACAATAATAACGCCTCGTATATAATAAAGTATGCGGTAAAGCCCCTAGAACAAATTAAGTTCCGTATACAGGTGAACGAGAGGTTGGCCAACCTCTAATAGCGCTATCCATACTACCTATTGCTCCGCTTAAGGGAGCTGTACGAATGGTACGTATAATTGGAATGCGAACGGCAAACCAATCGGGGACTAACAATGAGAATGTACGAATAGTACATCATAACAACTATTGTATACCATCAAGTCAAGACTGCTCCGAACATGAGAGACTTTGGCACCTAGTGCGTACGGCACATTATAGTTCAAAACATACTAAATGGTCAAGAATAGGTCATAAGTTCATAAAAGTCTAAGGGTTCAAATATGTCAAAGGGTTCAATAAGTTCATAAAATATTTTAGTTCAAGTATAATTCATGCATTCCACCCTAAAATATTTAAAGCATTTAAAAGGGGGGTCCGTGAAACTCACCTCAGGGAATAGTAGTCAGAACAAGGTAAAGTCAACAGTACAAGTGTGCGGCACCGACACGCGACATAGATTAGTACGGCGAGTCTCAGTTTCTGATTCATTGTTAAATACGGTCCACTTAAGTTTATTTAATTTACAAGTGTTGTTATTGCTGTTGTCGTTGACAACATTTGTGTTTCATCAATTATATAAGTATATATACAATTTGCGTCATTGTTTTCGAAAATGAAATAGTATGTTATTAAATCATTCAAAATGAGATTTATAAAATATATCTAGTTGGACTCATTTTAGAAACATATAATTATGCATATATATATATATATATATATATATATATATATATATATATATATATATATACTAGCAGGTACCCACGCGTTGGAGCGGCGGGTACCCTGAAATAAAACTTTTCGGTGAATCATGTATTTTAGTTTATTGTGTTCTTTTTGACAATAAATTTACGGATATCAAGAATTTTGTTTAGCCCGTGCTTGTTTGGGCTCGAGCCCGTTTGGCCCATGCCCGTTTGGGCTCTACCCCGTTTGGACCGTACCCGTTCGGGCTTGGGCTTGTGTTTAAGTTGGTTGTACAATGTGCTTGATAATTTGTGTTAGTGACATTTAATGCAGGAATTGTGTTTAAGTTGGTTGTACAATGTGCTTGATAATTTGTATTTTCTTGTGTAAGGGGTGTTTTAATAACTGCACTGATTGTATTTATTGACCAGTTAATTAATTGACTATGTTAAATTTTTTGACCACATTAATATTGCTTTGTATTTTGTACATTAAGCTTTAAGACTTGTAAGTCTTAAAATTAAGATTGATGAGAAAGATCATTAATAGTGCATTGTGTATTGTACAATAGGCTTTGTATTTTGTAAGTCTTAATTTTAAGACCATGAGGAGAGAGATTCATTCATCTATTATAAGTAGTATATATATATATATATATATATATATATATATATATATATATATATATATATATATATATATATATATGTGTGTGTGTGTATACTAGCATAGTACCCGCGCAAAGCAGCGGCGGTACCCAACATGTCAGTTTTTCTCTTACCTTGATCTTTAAGCGGTATGCAATGAGAGTTAGTATTTGACGGTTTACCCGTTTGATGTTCGAAAAAAGTAGATGCGTATTTGAATTTCCGTAAAGTATATCAACACAAATATAGATATGCATACTTATACTCATTTGAACTTTGTATAACTTGAATGTTTATGATAAAAATTACAACTATAAATTTGTATTATTATAAGTTTGTAACATCCATTTTAATACTAAAATTTAATGTGTCATTAGTGTACATTATAATGTAATTATTATAGTGTAGAATTTAATTATATAAGTTACTAATTATAGTAAGATGTGTAGGCTTAAAAAATTAAGACTTCCTTTTTTAGAAAGTCTTAAATATATTATAAGGTAGTATAGATATAGATATAGTTTAGAATTTTTCTATTAACATAAGTACAAAAGGGTAACAAGTTTTTCGTCTAAGAAATAATGAAAACTTATAAGTTAGGTTTTGAAGAATATTCGTAATTAACATATCGTTAATTTTGTAATCCTTTTTACCTTTACTCATCTATACTGAAATTTTGTTTATAAAAAGATTTACTTATTCACTTCAAGTATATGTGTATTGTAATCGATCGTGATGACGTTAATATAAGTCATATGTCGGGATTAAATTTTGAAAAGGCAGATGAGTAGGAATATTGTGATCAGGCTGTGGCCCGATTCACAACCAAACGAACCCCTCGGTTAGTCATTGGGACGAGACCTAATGTTAAACTTACAGGTCGGACATAACCAAATGGATCCTTGTGTCAATTGGGCCTCACAGCCCTTGTTAGTTTTTAAACAAATACACCTTAACGAAAACTGAGGCCCATAGGAGTTTTAGTTGTGAAATCTGAATTTTTGGGCATGGGGTTGTTTTACAGTGGAACAAATACGGAAATGGGTCGGGTCTCGAATTCTAGTGGAGCGGGTAGAACACGACCGGTGTTCTCCCAAGACTCACGTGAATGACCAACACGTCCCTCGTGATTTAGTTTTTCACATAACCACATAGACTAGTTGAGTCTATTG
Source organism: Chrysanthemum makinoi (assembly GCA_910596185.1). Lineage (NCBI taxonomy): Eukaryota > Viridiplantae > Streptophyta > Magnoliopsida > Asterales > Asteraceae > Chrysanthemum > Chrysanthemum makinoi. The sequence goes on along the minus strand of OU343217.1, from coordinate 151,905,092 downwards.
GTACACAAGCGATTTAAAAAATAACAACAACAAAGGTGACTACCGTGACAACAAGGAACCATGCAATACCCGAAAGTGAAGCTGTCATACGTTCATCCAAGACTCAAAACAGGATATCAATTTAGTTACTAAGTCGACTCTATCACAATTTTAATACGAACCAGAATTTAAGCCAAAAGTTTAGACACAAGTCGAAAAAGTAATTAACAACAATGAGCTGAAAGTTAAACATGAGTCGGAAAACAAGCAGGCTATTAAGCCGAAAACAAACTAAGCTTAACATGAATCAAATACTCATGCCGAAAATAAAAACATCATTAAGCCAAAAAATGTTAAGCCGAGATTAAGCAATAATATTCACATAAGTCGAACTTGACATAGTCGATTATCAATTTTTTTGCCTTCTCAAATCTTACCACACTTAATTAATTAAGCCAAACATAAGTCGAACTCCTTTATGGCTAATAAACCGATTACTACAACTAGTCAGTTAAGCATTTCAACATTTACTTTTCACGTGGCTTTTAACCATCTTACAGCCACAACAACAACATTTAGGAACCAGGACATTACCATTTAGTTTTACACATCAATCGGATCGACATAAACAAAGAAAATTAGGTATTTTGAACTTAATTAAAGCAAGAAGCCTTACAATGTATAGATCGATCAACAAGGAGAAAACATAAAGGAAATTGCCACTAGAAATCCTAATCCGATCCAAGCAAAGCAAACCACTACAAGCTTAACCCTTTAAAGTTTGAATATGATTTTGGGAGGTGGTTGCATTTGGATCGAATGGCAGCTTAAAAAGGAAGAGAAAAAGAAAAAGTTTACCCATCTTTTTTGACCTTGATCTTGTGAAGAGATTGTTTTGGTAAAACTCGTTATCATACCCTTCTCCTATGTTGTCTTGTGATCTTGCGTTGGGAAGGAGAAGCAGGGAAAGAGGAGATGAAAATGATGGTACACTTCTTTCTTGGAGAAACCGAAAAGAGGAGATAAAGAAAGCATGGGGCGGTGGTGGTTTTAATGGGAAATAGGTTTTGTTTTATTAGTTAGTTAGGGTATCGAGTGTACTCTGTGTCCCATTGTGTTAAAACATAAATGTGGTATCCGAGTTTGGTAAAAATGCGAGAAATGTATTTTTGGGAACGTTTTTACAAAATTATTGACGCCGACAAATAATTATCAAATTTAGGTCATTACTAATGCGGTGTCGGTACGCCCGCGGTGTCGTTTTTCAGGATAAACGAGATTACCTCTTGTTTTTTAGTTATAATAATCAGAAAGTAATTCATTTGTATTTTCTGATAAAAATAACTTATAAAAATAATAATCTGAAAATTACGGTTTGTCACACTATATTTGCAGACCCGAGTCCCATTTAGTTAAAAGCCTAACGTATATATGTGTAATGGTAATTAAGGCAACGACGATAATCTTTTGTATTCAGTTATTTTCTGGCCTTAGCTTATGGATACACGTTTCTTGGCGAATTATTAGGGGTATATAGTGTAAGGTAGTGAATTATTATGCCTGCATGCATTCATGAGAAGTAAAAATATAGTACGTAGTCAATTTACGTAAAAATAATGAATGTAAATGCATATTACTTATGTAATGCCCGCAATATACTTGTTATGCTTAGACTAACTCTAGTCTAGTGTCGGTACGCGTTCAATGAGGTTTTACGTTATACACTGGATAACCTCCCGATTGTAAGTTAAACATGCACGTAAATGTTTAAAGTAAAATAGTTCATATTATGGGTTAAATATTAACATGAAAAAGTGCGGGTTGTCAGACTATTGGCACTAATCATCCTTAAGTGGTCAAACCATCGACACTAATCATCCTTGAGCACTAACAACGTTAGTTTTTCCCTTTAAATACCCCACGTACATATCACGTGAAGGTATTTCTGTCATTTAAGTTAATGGCTAGAGATGATTAGTGCTAAAACATAAACCACAGGGATGATTTTGGCGGTTTACTAAAAACTAAAAAAAAAACCTATTATTATTATTATTATTATTATTATTATTATTATTATTATTATTATTATTATTATTATTATTATTATTATTATTATTTTAATATTATTTATTTTATTTATTTTTATTTATTTAATTTTATATTTTTTAATATTTGTTATTTTTTATTCTTTATAATTTAATTTTATTTATTATTATTACTATTATTATTATTATTATTATTATCTTTAAAATCTAACTCAAACACCCATTTATCTTTATTTTCAATCAACATAATACCTTAATTCAAACACCTCCACCCTATCTTCACCTTCTTCAACCTCATACTTTTATAAAGTATTAAGCACTTCATTTTTTTCAACCCTATTAATTCAATCATCTCAAGACACTCACATAGGTTTTAACAAATATCAATACACCATGTTTTTTTCAACCACAACCGCATAACAAATATTAAAAAACCAAATCTAGAAACCTAAACAAACAAAATCATATCTTGGAACCATTAATTTACACCACTGTCACATCAACCTTCCAAGATCTGGCACCAACAGTGGGTGGTTTTAGTTAGCCAGATCTTGAACGGTTGAGGTGGTAGTGGTCGGATGGTTCCAAGATATTACTTTGTTTGTTTAGGTTTCTAGATTTTCTTTTATTTGTTATGCGATTGTGGTTGAAAAAAATATGGTGAATTGATATTTGTTAACACCTATGTGAGTGTTTTGAGATAATTGAATTAATATGGTTGAAAAAAATAAAGTGGTTGATACTTGATAAAAAGAATGAGCTTGAAGAAGATGAAGATTAGCTGAGGAGGTGATTAAATTGGGTATTATATTGATTGAAAATAGAGATAATGAGTGTTTGGCTTGGATTTTGTAAATAATAATAAAATTAATAATAATAATAAATAAATAAATAAATTAATTAATTAAAAAATATAAAATATTAAAAATATATATAATAATAAATATATTTTAAAATAAATTAAATAAATAATAATTAAAGTAAATAAATAAATAATAACAATAACAATAACAATAATAATAATAATAATAATAATAATAATAATAATAGTTTTTTCTTTTTTTTAGTAAATCACAAAAATCATCTATGTGGTTTATGTTTTGGCATTGATCATCAGTAGCCATTAACTTAAATGACAGAAATACCTTCACGTGATATGCACGTGGGATATTTAACGATTAAAACTAACGCCGTTAGTGTTCATGGAGGATTAGTGGCGATAGTTTGACCACTTAAGGATGATTAATGCCAATCGTATAAGATAAAGATGATATGTGCCAACAACTATAAACCACATGGATGATTTTTGCAGTTTACTCTTTATTTAATCTATTCTATAATTTATCATGTACAATAGCATCTTTTCTTATTTTAGTAGTGAGCGTGTTTTTTCTAAAAGGTTTAAATCGGCAGAGAAATCATAATTTTGTACATCCGTTAGTGACATCTGACCATTGACTAAAGATTAGCCACCAATGTTCAATTGTTTAGTGGTAAACTGAAGAGAGATAGAATTAAACCATTACCATTACCTGATTTATTATTTGATTTGATTGATTAGAAGATAAAAACTATAATAAAGTAAGGAATTAAAATAGAAAATTAATTGTATCACATAACGGAGGTAAAACTATGTACCAAGGGTCAAGTCTAACATTTTTCGTAATTCGATCGGTTGCTATCCTTAAACAATTAGCAGTATCCTAGCATAACGAATATTTTTTTCTTTTCTATGAGAAATATAAATCTACATTTAGGTATTTCTCTTAGTTATTTTTTCTTATATAAGATAAACAAAAGTATGGTATTTATACATTCTTTTTCTATAACTCAAAAGTGACGTTTAACGGGAACTTTTGTTGGTTGTTGACCAACGAAAAGCATGGGAAAAGACCAAACACTGAACACCAACCCAATCAGCTTAAAAGTTTAGTCGCAAGTGGGATCAAGAAAGTAGAATAAGCTACGAACGAGAGAACGAAAGCTAGTTGAAACGGAAGTTAACAAACCAAGAAAAAAAAAAGAAAAAGGCTAAGATATCGGGCTTGGACAACATCAATAGACTGGGCTAAGAAACCAGAAATGAAAACGACAGAGAGGGCGTCGTTTTTGCACTAAATTATATATATAATAATTCCCAAATCCTTACATTAGGTTTAATTTTAGGTATGTTATCATTTTTCAAAAAAAGGATACCGTTAAAAGTCAAAGAAAGAAATTGAGAAAGCAAAACTAAACTGGTGGACATGCATTGCTCCTTGCTGGGCTTTTTTATTTTGGGCTAACACAAAGGAATTGGACTGGACATAATTTCGAAGCCCTATGCACCCCCTTATAACCGACCTGCTGTCACAAAAATATATAGGTATATGATTCGATCGATGCATTCGCTTTTCATGATTACGGCAGGTTTTTAACGAAAAAAAAAAAAAAAAAAAAAAAAAAAAATTAAAATCGCACATTCATCTTGATTCAAGTTATATATAATGGAAAAGGGTAGCACAATCTACGGTTCTAATGGTCATATAACCAATGGATATGATGATATAAACATGCACGTTCATTCGTTTTTTAACATTCTTGAAGAGAGTGATTCGGAAAGTTCTTTACAGGTATGTTGCTGAATAGTTAATTTGATGCATGATATGATTTTTTCATTCTTGACATGGAGGATTACGAATGATGTTGAGTTTCGAATCAGTTTTAGGAAAAAATATAGTAATATACACTTTAGAATGCGCATAACTTTAATCGCACAAACATGCATGTTAGTATATATATGTAAGGAGTAATTCCCAAAAGGGGACAAAAAGCTCCATTGAGGTCACTATTGGGTACAAAATTAACCTCTCTTCCCAAATTGGCCATGTGCGAATAATTATTTATATTATATTTTAAAGAATTATAATATAAATAATTATTTTAAAGAATTAAATAATTATTTTAAAGAATTAATAAAGATTTTGTACGATAAAGTAAGATTTTATTCCGTGGTCTTTCCCAATAAAGTTATGTTCAAATCGCACAATCGCACATTCACCGTTCGCACATTTGTATATAAAAGTCAAACAAGGCATTGATAGTGATTGTACTTGCCAATGATTGAAAGTGTACTTATTGTCCAGACACGTGTCAACATTTTAGTGGAATCGCACATTCGCACATCACCAATTTAGGAAGAGAGGTTAATTTTGTACCCAATAGTGACCTCTAGGGACCTTTTTGTCCCCTTTTGGGAATTACCCCTATATGTAATCACTTATTATGGGACGGACCGAGTATTTAAGTACCCTCGCAAAAACTGAAACTTGTGTAAGATTAGATTACATGAATATTTGGTCAGCTGGTTGAATTAATTAATACAGTTCTTAGCTTGAAGCTGTAATGGATTTTAACCTTTTTTTTTGTTTGGAGATATTAGATTTACTGAAGATATAAATCGATATAACAGGGTTACATAAAAACTTTAACAACCTGACATCTTAGTAAGCAAAAAACATGTTACACTTGCAATATGAGCTATTTCTTGTTATTTGAAATCATAATAATATTGAACGGCATTGTGAAAATGTGTTTTATATATGTTTTATTTTGCTTCGTTTGGTAGTTTACTTGGGTGTTATAATTTGCAGGATGGGGACGTAATTGATCTTTCGTTAAGTCTTGGGTCTAGTAGTAAGCCTTCTTCATCACATGGTTCTGATGGTATGTTTGGAAAGCACTATGGCGATTTTCTGATGCCAGATAGAGTTCCAATTCCATATTCCACAAGCAAATATCAGAGTTCAATTGACTCTAGAGGAAAAATGGACAATTTTGGTACATACTTGGATACTTCATGCGACCCGAGTTCCAATGCCATATTCCACGAGCATGTATCAGAGTTCTTGTTTTTCTGATACCCGTCTTTCGGAAAAAGAGTCACCTAAGAAGACGTTTATTCCATCTCATACCGCAATCAAGAACATAAAGGAAGAGACAGAGGGCAAACTTAATGATTTGAATAATACGGGTTCATTACCACCTAAAGTCAGCCAGCCAGAAGCTCCAAGCGTGATTAATTTAGATGACGATGACCCTGATATATGTATTTTAGAGGATATGAGTCAACCCCTGCCTAAGAAACGGTGTCATGTAGATGAGATCTCTGGACAGTGCTCCAACAAGTCAAGTTGGGTTTGATCATACTAGAGTCGAGAAAAAAGATGAACAGTCTGTTTATCGAGCTGTATTGCAGGTGAACATAACAATCTTCAGTATTATTTTTGATGGTTTCCACTTGTGTTAGGACTTCTGGTGGAATATTGAATATGGTGCAAACCATTTTCTTCTTCTTGTTATGAGTTTAATTCAAGTCGATATTTTATTGCAGGATCTTTCCCAGCCAACCTCAGAAGCCACTCCACCTGATGGTGCATTAGCTGTTCCACTTATGAAACACCAGGTTTAAAGCTTTTGATATCATCATTATGACCTTGTTTAGTTAAATTTCATGTCATAGTAAAATTGTTTGTAAATACGTACGCATACAAACAAGTAAAGAATCATAGGAATTTGTGTTCTGCTGCCTAAGCATGCATTTATATTGTTACTTGGTTAACAAAGTAACTATATATCCTTAAAGTAATTATATTGGAATATTTATTACTCCTATTACCATATTAGGAATCTTATCAACTTTAACATAAAAGTAAATGCTAAGCTTTACTTAATTAGAGAATAGTGCTTTTTTTTACGCTGTATTGAATTCTTAGAACAAGGTTGTTTGAGTTCATTAATGAATTCTAATTGAAGATGGAATAATGTGGCAGCGAATTGCTTTGTCATGGATGGTACAAAAAGAGACGAAAAGTATGCATTGCGTCGGAGGAATTCTTGCTGATGATCAGGTGACCTTTACTTTTACATTTGCCTCTAGAAAAGGGTTTTTCTGTGTTCTACTCTATCATCAACGGTCAAATGGGTAAATGTCTCATCTTGAATGTCACCCAAAGCATAGATAAATGTTTTGAAAATATTATGGCTTCCCAAAATAGAAGTTGGGCAAAGTTGGTTACCTTTATTCTAATAACATAATGTTTGTAATGATATTGAATACACTAATATGAACAAAAAGGTTCTGGTAAGCCACCCATTTTTGCCACAAGAAGTTATGATATCTTCCATACTGTCGTTTTTCAGAATTGGTTAATTGTGCAATAACATGTAGATTTTCATTGTTTGTGTATGGGTGTAGGGTTTGGGTAAAACGATATCTACAATTGCACTTATTTTAAAGGAAAGGTCACCTCCATCTTTTAATGTCGCTGCTACTGAAGTTAAGAAGGAAATGGCGGAGACTTTAAGTTTGTATGATGTTGATCAAGAGGATGTGTCCAAGCATGATAAATCCAACCTAAAAGTAAAAAATTCAATCAAGGGTACAAAGAGTAGCCTAAGTGCAGGAACACTTATAGTATGCCCTACAAGTGTCATTCGACAATGGTATGATGAATTACATAATAAAGTAAATGCCAAATCTAAACTCTCAGTTTTGATATACCATGGTTCAAACCGAACAAAAGATCCAGTTGAGCTAGCAAAGTACGATGTTGTGCTCACCACATATGCAATTGTGAGCATGGAGGTTCCAATAAAACCACTCACAGGGGAAGTATACAATCAAGCAGACGACTACAACAACAATTTTTATCAGCCAAGTTGCTCGTTTACCAAGAAAAGGAAGTTATCAAAAAAAGTTAAGAATGGAGCGGGAAAATGGGGTTTAGACTCTTCACTTCGGCCTCTTGCAAAAGTGAGATGGTTCAGGGTTGTATTGGATGAGGCTCAGATTATTAAGAATCATAGAACTAAGGCATCTAGGGCTTGTTGGGGTCTCAAAGCAAAACGTAGGTGGTGCTTATCGGGTACTCCTATTCAGAATGCCATTGATGATCTATATAGTTACTTTAGATTTTTGAGATATGATCCTTATGATGAGTATGCAACATTTTGCTCAACAATCAAGAACCCGATAGAAAGGATCCCTGCAAGGGGCTATAAAAAGTTACAGGCTGTCTTGACAACAATGTTGCTCCGGAGCAAAAAAGGTGATATATGATGATCTTATTTTCTTTTACAATCATTTTAAGTTTATGGTTGGATTATATTATTCAATTTAAATTCGTCTTAGAGGGTGTTTGGATCTGCATTCTGAGTTTATTTATTTATTTTAATACTGTGACTTCAACATCTAGTGTTTGTGTAACTTACTGCTCTATTTACCTGATTTAATACGGCAACTTCAAAAGTCTGGAATAACCTACTTCTGTTTATAGCTTCAATATGTTAAGTTCTTCTAAAAATATTGCTTTAATATTTTTTTTGGTATATTTATTTTGGATACAATTCTTACAATATTTTCTGTTTAGCTACATTTATTGATGGAAAACCGATCATCTCGCTGCCACCAAAGACTATTAGTATGCAAAAACTGGACTTCAGGGCAGAGGAGCGCGAGTTCTATTCCGCACTAGAGGAGAATTCCCGTGCTCAATTTCAAGTATGTTATTATGCATTTACTTGTTTGTATAGTTATGCATAGACATGAAATTCCATCCATTTACTAATTTATGGGTCTATCTGCATTGTGTTTCATCAGAAATTGGTTAAAATGAAGAAAAAAAAAAGTTAGCTAAAGAGGGATAGGAAAAATGGGTCCTCGGGCCAAACGGGTTTAAAGACGCAAAAAGTCTATTTTGATGATATTACCACCTAAATCATTCTATTTATCTATTTAGATTATGTTTATAACCACAACTAACAAAAATTATCTTTAAATATTCAAACACTGAAAAAAAGAAGTGTTATGGGCTTATGGCTCAACCAAACATGACCTGTTTTCTCTCTTTTTGAAACCTGCATGATGCTCCATCTTGTCACCTCAAGTAAAGATCGGTACTCTTCAGCTTCATCGTTTCACTCTTTTGTTTTTGCACGAATTAACTTTGCTATCTTATACAATTTCAGGAATATCGTGATGCTGGAACTGTCCAACAAAACTATGCAAGCATATTGGTGATGCTTTTGCGCCTTCGACAAGCTTGTGGTCACCCACTACTTGTTACAGGATCTAGATCAAGTTCCGAGTTGGAATCTTCTCTTGAGGAGGCGAAACAGCTTTCGCCAGAAAAACGAAACAGTCTTTTAAATTGCTTGGAAGCTTCTTTAGCCATTTGCGGAATGTGCGGGGTATGTGTAGAATATCTCTTTCACACTACTAAATATATTTTTTTGCATTTGTCTTCATTGATATTTCTTTAGCTCATTGGTATATATAGTTTAGAGCAAGAACAACAATAACGCCTTAACAGCGTTTTGCATCATATTAAAGGCGTTATGCCGTTTTCACCTTTGGAGGCACGGCGTTATTGCAGCGTTAGTCCCTGCCCGTTATCTCCATAACGCCCGTTATTTGTTTATTTTATTTTATTTTTTATTATTTTTTTTTTTTTTTCCATTTATGCCCCTAAATGAGGGGTTGTTTTTGTAAATTGTTGGGAATGTTATTGATGTTATTGGGATGTTATTGTTGTGGGTGTTTTTTGGGGATGTTAAGGTGAAATGTTAAAGCTCATGTGGCGCTGACGTGGACGGCGTTATTTTATAACTTGGGTTATTGTTGGGAATGCTCTTAGTGGAAAACTACATAGATGTAGAACAATTATAGTCGATATGATGTTTGTGGAATTCATAAGTTTTTGCTAGCCAACTCATGTTTTATGTTCCCATTTATAGGATCCACCTGAAGATGCTGTTGTGACAACTTGTGAACATGTGTTCTGTAATCAGTGCATCCTCGAACTACTCTCAAGTGATGACTGTGAGTGCCCATTATCCGGATGCAAAGCTCCACTTGATCCATCTTTGGTATTTTCTAGACAAGCACTCGAACTTTCAAAAAGTGACAAAAAAATCTATGATTGTTCTGGTTTGGTTAAAGCTGAGCCTCTTGATCATAATACATCGAATGTATCCGTTAAATCTGAGCCTCTTGATCATTGTACATCGAATGTATCTGTTAAATCTGAGACTCTTGATTATTATATATCCAATGATGGCGTTAACTCCTCCAAAATCGAAGCTGCGAGGGCCCTCAAATCATCCAAAATTACAGCTGCCATGGAATATTTACACTCTATTGTTAAACCCCAGGAAATAACAACGAAAACCACTTTTTGTTCGTCTGTTGGTGGTAGTGTCGCAGGGAAGAAAGTGATTGTATTTTCACAATGGACAAAGATGTTGGATTTGTTTGAAGCATGTCTTAGAGATTCTTCCATTGATTTTCGAAGACTTGATGGAACAATGTCTATTCCTGAACGAGATAAAGCAGTGAAAGATTTCAATAGACTTCCTCAGGTTCGTCCACAATATTATTATAGTTATTGGGCATAATGAACTGGTCGGGTTGACATGAAACACTTTTTTTCCTGTTAGTGAGTCAAGCGATTGCAAGTTATCTTATCGCAGCAATAATATTTGATAATAGAATAAATTAGGAAGTCTTTATGGATTTAACTTTATGGCTTCCACTCATTTCTTTTGAAATTTATTCTTTTTGATGTTACAAAAGATAACCTACTTGACGTATCATGTGGGTAAGTGTTATGATTATGTCACTGAAAGCAGCAAGTCTTGGGCTGAACATGGTTGCTGCCAATCATGTACTCCTCTTGGATCTTTGGTGGAACCCGACAACCGAAGAACAAGCCATTGATAGAGCTCATAGGATAGGCCAGACTCGTCCAGTTGAAGTGTTGCGGTTTACTGTTGAGAATACTATTGAAGATCCTATTTTGGAACTTCAGGTAAACACATTCTCATGTGCTGTCTTCCAATAGCATGATATATATTACAATGCTCTTAATTTCACCTCATCTAGAACTGTTACAGCAACCGTTTAGTCAGCATGCTTTTTATTTGTTTTTAGTCCAAATTAGTGTTTTGAGTGATTCATGTAACATTGCTGTTATTTTTAGAATTTTGTGAATTTCAAATTGTTGTCCATATTCTTCTTAGTTACAAATTTGTTGATTCATGCAGAAAAAGAAGAGGCAAATTGTGGCATCTGCATTCGGTGAGGATGAGGCGGGTAGACGTCAGACTCGCCTTACAGTCGATGACTTAAAGTATCTTTTTGGGTTCTAGTAATTAATGATTAGATGTTGACACGGTTAGAGATGATAAATATCATGTTCATAAAACCAATGATTTTAGTGTCATCTGTATTAGGCGAGGATGAGACCGGTAGTTGTCAGACTTGCCTTGTCGAGGACCTGAATTAGCTATTTCAAACATTCTTTAAACGGTTTAATCTGATCTATTGGAGCTTTTCAGTTTCCATTATCACTCAATAATTTTTTGATTAATAATAGAAAAAACTAGTCTTTTTCCGATACAGGTAGATATGGTAAATAGCAAGCACATAGAAACTTTTGCCTTCATTTCCATAGCGTCTCTTTCATTCATCGTCTAAGAAAAACGTAGGACAACAGTAATTGTTACAACCCGTTCATGTAAAATTGGGTCAACTTGACTTGTATATTATTGCTAAAAATGCAAACATTAGCATACTCAATTGTTAATCACAAAACACTATGACTAGTAGTTGGAGCAGTAGACATGCCCACAAAATCCAACAAACCATCTTACTAAAAATTCAAAACAGTTGCTAATTCTAAGCAAAGTTATCATAAGCTTGCTAAACAGAATTTGTTTTCCAAGCCTCCACTTCTTCAATTTAACCGGAACCATTATAGGACAAGATACAAAAGCCAACCATTGGGTCGATTTAGTGCCCAATGGTCTCTTTCTAGATTTTAAACATAAATTAGCTAAGTAAAGAAGACTTGAGCGAGCAACCTCAATAAAGTTCAAGTCAGAGACATCGTCAAGGAATCGAATCGAATATAACTTGAAGACATACTTTCTAGTTGATGCGGAGTCGGCTAGTATGTATAAGGAACTAAAGCTGAAAGACAAAGGTTCATCAGGGATTGACAATGCCCTGATGAACCTATCAACTCTCTGATTCTTCAAACAGAGCATAGCTAGAAATATATTTAAGTGTCTCATAATATATATTTATCATTATTAAAAAATACGAGATATATGTACAATATTTGCACCAACAATATTTGAACCTGCCGACCTGATCACAACCTAAACCTGCCAACTCAGACACGACCCAAATTGCATCCCTATTTTTTTTCTTCCTATAGTCTCTTCGTTAGTTTGTGTTTGTCTGAGTGTCTGATTATGGCTCAACATAGGCCTCATTATTCGACCTTTGCGGTTTGTGGACACAATTGCTCGACACCGGCCTTGTTTTACTAAATGAACTAAACCAGATACAACTGGATACGTACCACACAATTCGCTAGATGGTCAATGTCTCACTTTTCTGGATGTACGACTTATCAAATATCTTTTGTTCTAAGTAGGACCCTATATATGACATTATTAAGACTAAAATACACTGTTGGTCCCTAAACTTGTCCAAAAACGACGTACTGAACCAAAACATGCCATTTTCGTCGTCAGAGGTCCTTTTTCCAAGTTTTTGAGGCTAAACCGCTCCCTTGACCAGTTTTTCATTAGTCAACCACGTTAGTCGGCGTTTGCTTTGTCTTTAGTCCAAGGGCACAAAATGGCATTTCCTTATTTCGATTAAAAATGTCTGTATTATTTCCACATGTAATCTAACCCTCTTCCCGCCCCATAAACACATAGACTGTATTATTGTTCGTCCCACAACTTTCGTTACAAGAATTCTCACAATTCACAAACCCTAATTGATTGTCACAAAACCCGCTTTTATTATTCAAAAAACCAAAACATGAATTTTACTCTATGGAAAGTAAGAAGACATCCATGTTATCCAGTTGATGATACCGTTCTGTACAACTCTGCTAAGAAGAAATACGGCACGGTTTTTATTTTGATTATAAACATTGGAATTTCTAATTGGGGTATTTATTTTTTGGCAATTAACTTTTGAGAATGTCCTAAACATATATTGACATGCTTTCAGGTGGTAGATCTAATATGTTTAGCATGAGGGTTCATCACAACAGTTTCTTTAAATACTGACCTAATAGAATATACGTTGGAGGTATGGAAAATTTAGTTGATTTGGTTGATGTTGATAGTGTGTCAGTTGAAGAGTTGGATGTTCTTATGTATGAATTGGGTTATGAGCTTGGTTCAAAAAATTACTATTACTTTGTTAAGCCTGGTAGTAATTTAGATGATGGTTTGTATAGCTTAAGTAAGAGTGCAAATTTAGAAATATTGAAATATCTTATTGATGACCATAAGATGATAGAATTTTATGTTGAAAATGGTAAGACAACATTGGATGTTGATGAAAGGTCACCAAAGTCAATTAGGATAGTTATTGTTGATGTGGATGCAACAAAGAAAAAGGCAGCTCTTGCTATTGTTCCATATTGCTCAAACAATTTGTTCTTAGAAAACATTGTCAATAAGTCCGTGGTAGAGGATTTATGTCAGGTTACACATCAACCTTTGGAAGTCAATACTTTGGTACAATCTAGTCAGATGCCACAAACAGAACCCTTGTTTTCATCTATAGAGGTCTGTCAAACTGAAGATATTGTAGCTGATGTCAACCAGCAAATAGATAAACATGTTGAGCATATCCAAATAGATAGTCCTGAAGAGGTATGTCAAAATGATCAAGAGTTAGGTCATCAAGAGGAGGAAATATGTAATCCTGCTGAGCATATCCAAAAAGGTAAATCTGTACAGGTATGTGAAGTTGATGAGGCTTTAAGTGATGACAATGTGAGTGAAACAGATAGTTATGTGAGTGATGATGATGATATTGAGAACAATCGAGATGGAAACACAGTTGTTGATGAGGAAAATACTTTTGAGGAGCCTGATGTTGCAGTTAATCTGTTCAAAGTGACTAAGACTACAGAGTTACCATATATAGGTAGCTCCAGCCAGATACCAGATGATTTTTTTTAAGAAAAGTGAGTTACATCTGTTAGATGATAATGAGTTTGCAAGTGGTTCTGAGAATGAGGATGAGTATGTTACTAGGAAGAAAAAATGAGGGCATATAAAAAACAAAAGTTAAGTGAGGCAACACAAGTAGAGGACGAAGTATACTTTTTCTATGGTCAAAATTTTGTAACTGCAAAAGAAGTGAAAGATAAGATCAACCTACTTTCAATACAGACTAGGAGGAAATTGCAACTCATTAAGAATGACAAACAAAGAATTAGAGTTAGGTGTGTTGGAACAATACTTGTTTGTGGTACAAGTGAAGGTGTTGTCCTGGGAACAACCCCAAAAAGGAAAACAGGTCCATTAACTAGAGGCCGCGGAAGGGATGTATATTTGAGATTAGTGAAGGAGCAAGCAAAAGTTTGCCCATGATTGTTGTATGTAGCCAAAAATACAGCTAAAGATTTATGGAGTGTTAGAACTTTCTAGGATGAACACAAATGTTTGCAATCAAGAGAGATTAAAGCTTGTGACTACAAGTTCTTTCAAAGCAAATAGTTGACCAAGTTCAGTCCAGATATTCCAATCAGGGCTGTTCAAGATCAGCTCACTAAACAGTTTGAAGTTCAAGTGTCTATGAAAAAGGCATTAAGGGCAAAAAACAAGGCAGAAAATGAGATTAGGGGTGATCATAAGTAGCAATACACCATTTTAAGAAACTGTGTTGAAGAGTTGCAGAAAACAAACCCAAATACAACAGTTAGGATAAGTGTACAAACTGCAACAGATCCAACAAGTCCAACCAGAGTTTTCAAGAGAATGTATGTATGCTTAGGTGCTTTGAAGGAAGGATATAAAGCTTGTCAAAGAGAGTTGTTGGGGTTAGATGGTGCTTTTATGAGGGGTCCTTTTCCTGGTTAGCTTCTTACAGCAGTCGGTATAGATAGCAACAATGGAATATACCCTTTAGCCTATGTTGTTGCAGAAGCTGAAAGCAAAGACTCGTGGATTTGGTTTCTTAAATGTCTATGAGATGATCTTGACTTGCAACCAAACTTAAACTACACTTTTATCAGCGACAGGCAAAAGGTGATGTTACCTTTTAGTTGATTATATTCACTTGTATTTTCGATAAATGCTAATTTTATTAGTAATGAATTGATGTTCCTTTGTGTAGGGTATCATTCCAAAGATTAGCAGCAGTATTCCCCAGTGCTGAACAAAAATATTGTTTGAGGCACATCCATGATAATATGAAATTGCAATGGAATGCTAAAGCATACAAGGAACATTTGTGGAGATGTGCAGCAGCAAAAACCGTCCAACAATTTGAGGCAGCCATGCTGGCATTCAAGAGTTTTAGCGAACCTGCCCATGCTTGGTTAAGTAAGATACCACCAACCCATTGGTCAATGTCGCATTTTTCAGGTACTAACCAAATCTATGTCTAAGTGTACATCTTTTGTTCTACAACATTGTTCAACACTGTTGTTTGTATAACTCAAACATGTTTTATAAATGTGTAGGGAGGGCTCATTCTGATGTGTTACTTAATAACATGTGTGAGGTGTTCAATGGGAAACTAGTGGGAGGTAGGCACCAACCCATCATTACTGCTTTGGAATATATTAGAGAATAATGTATGAAAAGAATAGTGAATGTTGTGAATGTAATTGACAAGTGTGCCGGACCATTAAAACCAAAGGCAACACTCATGTTAGACTTGATAAAGAAAGAGGCTTCTAAGTACATCGTTTTACGGGTTGAAAGAGATAAGTATTAAGTCAGTGGATGGGGAGATAAGTATTTTGTGAATGTTGAAGCTAGGGCTTGTACATGTAGAAGATGGGAGCTTATAGGTATGCCATGTAAACATGATGTTGCTACCAATTGGTATATGAGCTTCAATGGAATGCAAGTAGGATATTTTGAATCATGGGTTCATCCATGTTACTTGCTTAAGACTTGGGAAGAAACTTACAGAAGCCACATCCAACCAATAAATGGTTATCAACATTGGAAAAATTCACAAGTGCCTACAATCATTCTTCCACCTAAACATCATAAACCATTAGGTAGGCCACGAAAGAAAAGAGCTAGGGCTTTTACTGAAAATGATGATAGTGAAAAAACCAGTAAGTTTTATCAAAGAGATATAAAACGCAACGCAAAGTTTTATCAAATCATATAAACATAATGGATGAAAATCGAGATTTATCAAAGAGATATAAAACACAACGCGAAGTTGTAGTAACACCGAAGAATCAAGCCATAGGACTCCATCATCCAAGCGCGCCCAATCATATGAAGCAGATGAATCTTCTCAGCATCTCAACGGTTGGACTGTCGACACCAATATGCCCGAATCTTGGTAGTAGTTTCTCCGCACGTCTAAAGTACACCGGCCATAGTTCCTCTGCTCCTACGTCTTCCAGGTGTCCACCAGATGAACCTTGTATCCGTCTTTGATCCTCTGTTGTTCCCAGCCAGCTCTCTCCAGCAGCATCCTGATGGCTCCAGTAGCATTACAATCGGGTGCGGCTCCTGCTTCATGAAGCTCTCCAGTTCATAAACTGTTGCAGCAACACAGGGTTGACACCACCATCTTCGACTCTATGAGTCGCCTCCATCTAAATGACCGACAAGCGAATGCGCGAAGATAAAACAGACAAAATCAAAATGTGGAAGGAGGATAAAATCAATGAAGATAAAAGAACATCGAAATCAAATCTGAACGAAAAGTCAAAACAATCGAAAAAGATCAAAACAAACGGAAGCCTAATGTCTACCCAAGTCCTCACAGGTCAATCCTAAGGTCAACAAGACGAAACCTTAGCTTTGACAACCCGAAAAGGGTCCGAATGTCACATTATGGAGTCATATCAGAACATACTAATAAAAATTTCAAGTGGAAGTCTTATAAAATAAAATACCAAGTCATATAAACAAATGACTTACAAGGAAAAAAAAATACAAAATCCCATATTTCTAAAAAATGTAATATCAAAAAAATGATCTTCAAAAAGATTCCAATAAGATAGGGGAAACTAGGGTCGATTCACTCAAATGCTCCTACTCTCAGCCCATCAAAGCCCAACATCCTACTAGGTACAAAACGAATATAGTCAAGTGAACAGATATAACAACACAAAAGCTAAACATAGTCAAGAATACAAAACAAAACAAGGAGACTGAAAACAAGGTCACATCGAATGATCATAATGAGTCAATGAGGAACCTGCAGAACACAATAATGTGGTACGCGATACTCTTACTGATATCTGTTCTCGAGTTGGGGTTTCAGTTCGTAAAGAAGTTGACGTCGGGCTTAACGGAGAGAGGGACAAACACCTACGCCCAGCTGACCTGTTACTTTACTCGTGGGATAGAGGGCTTGATGTATGTGTGGATCTAACAGGGTCATCACCCTTGACGCAAACTGGTATGACTGATTTTGTGCCGGGGCGAGCTGTGATTGAAGCTGCACAGCGCAAACGTGTCAAGTATGAAAACAAATGTGCCAAAATAGGTTATGGGTTCCTCCCCTTCTCTTTTTCTTCCTTTGGTGAACTCGAGAAGGATGTTGTGGACCTGTTGAAGAGGATCCGAAAGTTTTCTGTCACTCAAGATATCGGGGCGAGTGTTGCTAACCATATTTTTAGTAGGATTTCTTTTGCTATTGCTAGAGGAGTGGGGGCCCAGTTAGTTTCTCGGCTCTCCACTAATTTCTTGTAATTTCCTATGATTTTCTAATGAAGTGATGTTATAATAATAATAATAATAATAATAATAATAATAATAATAATAATAATAATAATAATAATAATAATAATAATAATAATAATTTAGGGTGCGGTTTGCTATCTGATATATCTTTTATTGGTAGGACCCATGTACATGCGATTTGAGTTAACATATTTTGGGCTTGGTTTATTCGCATTTTGACAAAAAAAAAAGATTCAATCATATTTTGGCTTGCTTTTCAGGGCTAGTCGCGAGGTATCTCGGATTTCATGTCCGTTACAAGGTTGTGAAGGGTGCAGCGGGGGAAATGGAAAAGGGCTCACTAAGAAATATTTTATTGACCATTTGAATACGAGTCATTTTAAAACGGATGTTTTAAAAGCTTCATACAAGGATTGGGTTGCAAAGGATTTTTCCTTATTCTCCGCGCTTGACCAGGCACTTCATGCAGCGGGTGTTTGGCTTTGTGGGTGCGTTTTTGCACCCACACTTTTAGTAAAAATTGTAAACATGCCGATGGGGAAGTGGTTCTAGCACCTATTTTTCATGAAGTTGCGATCTATGGCATCATTGCGCCTCCCATACCAGTATTAGATGCAGTGAATGGCGCTATCGTCGCATCGGCTATTACTGCTGGTGATATTGGTGGAGGGGTTGATCTTTTGGTAACTTCGTAGGAGGGTGGGACAGTTTTCTTTGACATCACCCTACTAGGCCGGGTTTTCTTGAAGAAGTTACGTACGGTTAAATGCATCCCCCTTAGGCTACGTCTCGGGTTCGCTAAGATTTTTCATAATGCTCTAGACAAGGTCCTTGCATGCCTGGGGGATTTATCGGTATGGGTGCAACTCCTCATCTTGCCATGTTGTGTTTTGACCACTTTCGTTCCAGCTAATAGAGCCCAACGACGTTCAGGAGAGCGGGAAAGGTGTCAGCTTGAATGTATCTCTCGAGCTATTCTCCGTTGGAAGGACCCTACAGACAGGATTACAATGGTAACCTAGTTCAATATAAGCGTAAACTGGGGGACGGACACTTTACCGCTGCCATTAAGGTGCTTACGTCATCTGGTGTCGCCCCCTCTACATCTGACACCCTGCATGAGCTAGAGGCCAAACATCCCCATGCCCCACCTCTAATTTTGTCATCGTCTCCTCTAGGTGAAGATTTACTTATTGTGGATAAGGATTTGGTGCTGAATAGGATCCACAGTTTCCCAAAAGGGACATCATGTGGGCGGGATGGGTTTAGAGCACAACATTTAATGGATATTTTTGGAGGGGTTGCATCCGCTATTGCTGATGACCTGCTGGGTTCCATCACTGGGGTTGTCAACCTGTTCCTTGCTGGAAAGTGCCCTGCTATATTAGGGGAATATATTTCCAGTGCCCCCTTGACTCCTTGGGTTAAGCCGGGTGGAGGTATTCGCCTTATTGTTGTCGGCACGGTATGACGTAGGCTTGTATCGAAGGTTGCTTCTTCTTCAATTGGAAACTCTATGAATACCTATTTGCAGGACTTTCAATTTAGGGTCGGCGTTCCGGGTGGTTGTGAGGCTATTCTTCATTCGGTGAATTGGCTTGCTGAGGCTAATGGTCACAATGTTGGGTTTTCGATGCTATTGTTGGATTTTCAGAACGCTTTCAATCTGGTTGATAGGAGTGTCCTTCTCCAGGAGTCCAGGATAAGATGTCCTTCTATTGCTCATTGGATTGAGTTTTGCTATGCCAGGCCTGCTAGACTTTATTACGATGATTCTATCCTTTGGTCCTGTCAAGGGGTGCAACAAGGGGATCCACTAGGTCCTTTGTTGTTCGCCCTCGCTTTACACCCCCTAATCCATGGTATTAATAGGTCATGTGAGCTCACTCTTCAGGCTTGGTATCTTGACGATGGTACTATTGTGGGAGATACTCTCATGGTTGCCAAGGCGCTTGACATTATTTTGACGGATGATCCGGCGCGAGGGTTGTTTTTGAATGTCGATAAGATTGAATTTTTCTGGCCTATGGAGGACCCCAGAAGCAGTGTAGAGGGTGTTTTTCCTATAAATATCTCTCGTCCAGTGGATGGTGTCAAACTGCTTGGCGGTTCAGTTAGTTTGGATGAAAGTTTTTGTCAGGAGCTGGCTTTGAAAAGGGTTTCTAAAACTATATTGTTAATGGAAGCTATTCTTAAACTTAATGACCCCCAATGTGAGCTCCTTCTTCTCCGTAATTGTGCCGGGGTTGCGAAATTATCTTATACTTTGAGGACATGTTCCCCTTTGTACGTGCGAGAGGCCCAAGTCCGGTTTGATCAGATGTTACGTGCTTCCTTGGAGAAGATTATTACAGCCTCCGGACCAGGGTTTGGTGACTGGCAGTGGCGGCTTGCCACCCTCCCAGTCAAGATGGGTGGACTGGGCATCCATGCGGCGAGTGACATTATCCAATATGCTTTCTTCGCCTCTCGTTTACAAACTAGTGATATGCAGGACCAGATTCTGGTAAAAACAGGCATTAATTCTCATGGTCCTTTGTTTCAGCATGCTCTTGATATTTTTAAAAGTGCTTGTAACACAGGCACGTTCTCTGTCGCCTCTGACGCTCCTGCTCCCCATATGATGAAAACCTTGGCAAAGTGTTACTTTGGTGTCATCGAGAAAGATCTTGTTTCCAAGTATTCGTTAAGTCCAAGGCAAGTGGTTATCCTCATTTGTACCCGGGCTCCACATGCACAAGATTTCCTATTTACCATACCTATTTATGGGTTAGGCCAAAGGATGAATCATCGCCAATTCTGTTTGGTATTGTGTTATACGCTTACCATACCTATGTTTTCTAAAGGTAGTCCTTGTCCGAGCTTTAAACATCGTATGGACCAATGGGGAGACCATGCAGTTAATTGTTCCAGTGAAGTGGGGGTGAAGTTTAGACATAACCTGTTGCGTGATATTCTTGTCAACATATGTTCCAAGGTTGGGATTATGGTGAAAAAGGAAGCCCCACTGGGGTTTCTTTCGAGGGATGGGAAAGAGTTACGCCCGACAGACTTGCTATTATTCAACTGGATCCAAGGTAAGGACATATGTTTGGATGTCACTGGGATCTCTCCTTTTTGCGGGTATTGATGCAAATTTATGGGCTCCAGGGGTAGCCTTACATAATGCTGTGGAGAAGAAGAAAAAAAAAAAATATGTCCAAATGTGAAGAAAATGGCTACAAGTTTGTTTCATTTGCTTTTTCTACATTCGGGGAGCTTGATGCAGAAGCCTTGGATACAATTTCACGTATCAAGACTGTTACTGTTAGCCACTCGAATAATGTCAAGAGTGGGGCTTTTATTTTTCATAGGCTAAGTTTTTGTATTCAGAAAGGAGTGGGAGCCCAACTAGTATCTTAGCTTCCCACCAATTTCTTGTAAAATTTATTTGGTTTTCTAATGAAGTGATGTTTGTATAAAAAAAAAATAATAATAAAAAATAAAAAAAAATAAAAAAATAAAAAAATTAATTAATTAAAAAATAGAAAATATTAAAAAAAATATATAATAATAAATATTTTTTAAGATAAATTAAATAAATAATAATTAAAGTAAATAAATTATTATTATTATTATTATTATTATTATTATTATTATTATTATTATTATTATTATTATTATTATTATTATTATTATTATAAAACATCACTTCATTAGAAAATCATAGGAAATTACAAGAAATTAGTGGGGAGCCGAGAAACTAACTGGGCCCCCACTCCTCTAGCAATTGCAAAACAAACCCTACTAAAAATATAGCTAGCACCACGCGCGCCAATTTCTTGAGTGATCGAGTACTTTCGGATTCGCTTCAGCAGGGTCACTGCCTCCTTCTCGAGTTCACCAAAGGAAGAGAAAGAGAAGGGGATGAACCCATATCCAATATCAGCGCATTTGGTTTCGTATTTGACACGTTTGCGCTGTGCAGCTTCAATCACGGCACGCCCTGCCACAAAGTCAGTCATACCAGTTTGCGTCAAGGGCGATGACCCAGTAAGATCAACACACACATCAAGGCCTCTCTCCCACGAGTAAAGCAACAAGTCAGCTGGGCGTAGGTGTTTGTCCCTCTCTCCGTAGAGCTCGATATCAACTTCTTTACGAGCCGAAACCCCAACCCGGGAGCAGATATCAGCGAGAGTATCACGCACCATATTGTGTCGATGTTTAATACCAATGATACCTGCGCATGATACAACATGATCCCCAAAGATATCATCCATGAAAACCTTGGAACAAGCAGAGCACTGCATCTGAGTGGAGAAAAGGGGAACACCTAGACGATAACATAAAACACATCGGTAGGTTTTAGCATTACTAGTCTGCCCCAGCCCGACTATCGGGACTACTCTGAGCCAGTCTGAAGTATGGTCTTCCATTTGCGATCTCCATAGGGCCGTCTGTCTAGCAGATAAGCAGAAGGTGGATTCAGCCTCTTTGGTGACACGTGTGAAATATAGATCTGCCAATTTTTTCATGAGTTTGGGGGCAGCAATCTCACAAGAGCTACCCAAAAGGTCGGTCTCCACTTTCTCGTTAAAAACATGCAGGGCATCATCAAAGGAAGGTCCAGAAGCACCAACACCAGACTGCCGGAGAAGTTCACCAGTAGGTTGGCCGATTGTAGTCTAGAAGCAAGGAAGGCATAATTCAAAACATCACCAGCAGCGTATACACCAAGCCCCCCAAATTCAAAAGGAAGAGTGGCCAGTCTCCATTGCCAATTCCCAAACCCGGGCCCAGAGGCAGTGACAATCCGCTCCAAATAGTAGCGAA
Organism: Chrysanthemum makinoi; assembly: GCA_910596185.1. Taxonomy (NCBI): domain Eukaryota; kingdom Viridiplantae; phylum Streptophyta; class Magnoliopsida; order Asterales; family Asteraceae; genus Chrysanthemum; species Chrysanthemum makinoi. The sequence goes on along the minus strand of OU343217.1, from coordinate 151,882,506 downwards.
GTGCTTCATCGAATGTAATCTGAGCACGTTCGAAGACACGGGGGGAACATGTGCGCATAGAGAAATACAGCTTGGAAATACCAGCACATGCACGGAGAAGCAACAACTCACATTGGGGATCATTAAGCTTAGCAACAGCGTCCATAAGTTCAATGGTTTTAGAAACACATTTCAAAACGAGCTTACTGCTAAACTCAAGGTCTACACCAATAGGCCCACCCAACAATTTTACACCATGCAGGGGCCGGGCAATATTAGGGGGGAAAACACCTGAGACCCTGCTTCTAGGATCTTCCCTTGGCAAAAAAACCTCAGTTTTATCGACGTTGAGATGCAAACCATAACGAGGTCCGTCCATCATAATGAGCTCCAGGGCCTTCCCAAAAAGTAGAGTATCTCCAATGATCGTACCATCATTAAGGTACCAAGCTTGAAAGGGGAGAGAAAAGAAGTCTTTGATCTTGCGAGCTAAAGGATGTAGCACCAACGCAAAAAGGAGAGGTCCAAGGGGGTCGCCTTGCTGCACGCCTTGGTGTGACCATAAAGTGTGCTCCCCATAAGATAATCTGGCTGGGCTGGAGTAGCAAAATTCAACCCAACGTGATATGGCAGGGCAATGGAGGCGAACCTCTTGTAACATAACCTCACGGTCCACCAGATTGAAGGCGTTTTTGAAATCCACCAACAACATCGAAAGACCACATCATCTCCACGGTCTTCCACAAACCGATTCACGGCATGAAGAATGGCCTCCCCTCCTCCAGAAACCCCAACTCCAAATTGTAGATCATTCAAGTATCCATCTAAAGAGTGGCCAATCATAGAAGCTCCCACCTTGGAGACTAAACGCCTCCAGACAGTCCCCACCGCAATAGGACGGATACCACCACCTGGTTTGATCAGCGGTGTGAGAGGAGCACTGGAAATAAATTCGCCCAAAGCCTTAGGACACTTACCATCAAGAAAAAGATTCACCACCTGGGTGATGGAGTTAATTAACTCATCAGATATAGCCACAGCAGCACCGCTAAAGCAATCCAATAGGTGTTGGGTGCGTAAACCGTCTCAACCACAAGATGTACCATGGGGGAAACTCTTAATCATGTCAAGAACCACAGCAGGAGATGCAATGAGGTTATGATGATCAATAGGTATATCAGGTAGTGAAGGGGCAGATTTGAAGGGATGCTTAGCCTTTAGGTCCTGAAGGGTAGTATCATTGTAAGGAGCAACACCTGAAGAGGAAAGAACTCTGACAGCAGCAGTATAATGACCATCACAAATCTTCCTTCTACATTGCTTGACATTACGCCACCCAACCTGTGTTTCCTCCTCAATATTAGACCAAGTAGGGGAGGGTTCAGCTAAAACCTCTCTGACAAGCTGCAAACTACCACCAGACGTACCCCAAGACCGAATGGCATTAGCGATATATTCTTCTTGACGCTGGCGCCTAGTAGCAGACCTACACTCCATGTTACTCCTCGGGCAAAAGGTTTTAAGGAGACAAAGATGCAAGGCTAACAGGCTAACCCAACAAGAAATGTCATCAGGTGTGCAGATCACCTTATCAAGAGCTCCTTTCAAAACACGAGAGAATCCCAAACGGCACTTTGGAGGGATGGATTTGACATTGTGCAACCCTTTAGCGAGCAAAGTGTCAAGTAAGTGTAAATCAAAACTAGAGTGCTCTTCCAAACCCAAATCTTCAACGCAAGCTAGCTGAACAGAAGAGGAAACTTGGGGCTTAGCGAGATCAAATAACACAAATCTAACAACACCATCACCGCAATCGGGGGGTGGCACAAAGTCAGATCCATGCCGACATTTAGAGCGAAGAGTATGCGTCTTAAAACAAACCCCACATAGCCAAAGACCCATACGTTTCAACGTAACCTCAACAGCCTCAAAAACGACCAGATTAGTGGCCAAAGAAAGTTTGGTGGTGGCTAGCGCATCCTCATTGAAATGACGATCACGAAGATGAGAAATCAACGAGGTTTTGATAAGCCCATTCCCACTACCGTCTTGACAACCACTTAAACCAGCAAAGGGACAATGAAACCGAATAATAGCCATAGAGATATTATTCTAATTATTATTAATAGATTTTTTTTTTATTTTTACAAAACGTAAGAAAACAATGTAGGACTGAAATAACACAAAATGCAATTCATGCATACATAGCCAAATGACAAGGTGTCAGCGTGGGCCCTACCAATAAAGCAAAACCATGATGCAACAACCAAAGGACAAAATGAAGCAAGTCGCTACCTAAATAGGCAAGCCAACAACCCTTTTTTTTATGAAGACCAAGTTGCTTTCCCAAAAAAAACCAACCAACTCGCTACCCTGTTAGCTATGTCAAAACACAGAAAACCCCATGACGCCAGAATAACATAGCAGCCAACTCGCTACCATAACCCATGACGCCAGAAAAACCAAGTAGCAAGGAGGAAACCCAACAGCAACGTCTGATGGGGAAGGAGAACGCAACCAAGCAAGAGCTAGCAGCAGCAGCAGAAAGAGGTGGGGAAAGCTTCCACAAGACCCTCTCACAAAAGCCAAACTCAGTTTCAAAGATGAAACACATGAGCATAAATCAATGAAAGAAAAAAGAAGAAAAGCAAACAAACCCCCATGTCAACCAAGATGTTGAAGCAGTGAAAACAACCAAGGTGTTGAATTACTAGGGGTCAAGAACACGGTGGTACAGTGGATTATTATTATTATTATTATTATTTTTTATTTTTATTTTTTTATAAAACATCACTTTATTAAAAACTCATAGGATTTACAAGAAATTGGTGGGAAGCCGAGAAACCAACTGGGCCCCCACACCTCTAGCAATAGCGAAACCAATCCTATTAAAAATATGAACCGCAGCACGTGCTCCAATGTCTTGAGTCATAGAGAATCGTCGAATGCGCTTAAGTAAGGTTACTGCATCCTTCTCAAGTTCTCCAAAAGAAGAGAATGAAAAGGGGAGAAAACCATATCCGATATCCGCACATTTAGCATCGTACTTGACACGTTTACGTTGTGCAGCATCAACAACCGCACTCCCTGGCATAAAATTAATCATACCAGATTGTGTCAAGGGAGACGATCCCGTAAGATCAACACATACATCATATCTTTAGCAGAATTAGCTTTTCTATAGCTAAAGGAGTGGGAGCCCAGTTAGTATCTCGGCTTCCCACTAATATCTTGTAAATCCTATAAATTTCTAATAAAATAATAATAATAATAATAATAATAATAATAATAATAATAATAATAATAATAATAATAATAATAGTTTTTTCTTTTTTTTTAGTAAATCACAAAAATCATTCATGTGGTTTATGCTTTGGCATTAATCATCGTTAGCCATTAACTTAAATGACAAAAATACCTTCACGTGATATGCACGTGGGATATTTAACGATTAAAATTAACGCCGTTAGTGCTCATGGATGATTAGTTGCGATAGTTTGACCACTTAAGGATGATTAATGCCAATCGTATAAGATAAAGATGATATGTGCCAACAACTATAAACTACATGGATGATTTTTGGGGTTTACTCTTTATTTAATCTACTCTATAATTTATCATGTACAATAGCATCTTTTCTTATTTTAGTAGTTAGTGTGTTTTTTCTAAAAGGTTTAAATCGGGAAAAAAATCATAATTTTGTACATCCGTTAGTGACATCTGACCATTGACTAAAGATTAGCCACAATGTTCAATTGTTTACTGGTAAACTGAAGACAGATATAATTAAACCATTACATGATTTATTATTTGATTTGATTGATTAGAAGATAAAAACTATAATAAAGTAAGGAATTAAAATAGAAAATTAATTGTATCACACATAACGGAGGTAAAACTATGTACCAAGGGTCAAGTCAACATTTTTCGTAATTCGATCGGTTGCTATCCTTAAACAATTAGCAGTATCCTAGCATAACGAATATATATTTTTTTTCTATGAGAAATATAAATCTGCATTTAGGTATTTCTCTTAGTTATTTTTTCTTATATAAGATAAACAAAAGTATGGTATTTATACATTCTTTTTCTATAATTCAAAAGTGACGTTAACAAGCCGAGAAAAAAAAAAGAAACATGCTAAGATATCGGGCTTGGACAACATCAATGGACTAGGCTAAGAAACCAGAAATGAAAACGACAGAGAGGGCGTCGTTTTTTACGCTAAATTATATATATATATATATATATATATATATAATAATTCCAAAATCCTTACATTATGTTTAATTTGGGTGAGGATCCTCTCCCATTACTTGAGTCAAGTTGTAGATTGTGAGTCATTGGATTTGATCCAATGGCTCAAATCAAAAGAAGTTATTTTGATTTGAGCCATTAGATCAAATCTAATGGCTCACAATTACGTGTACTTCAACTTGAGAGGAGCTCCTTTTAGGTATGTTATCATTTTTCAAAAAAAGAAAGTCAAAGAAAGAAATTGAGAAAGCAAAACTAAACCTGGTGGACATGCATCGCTGCTTGCTGGGCTTTTTTATTTTGGGCTAACACAAAGAAATTGGACTGGACATAATTTCGAAGCCCTATGCACCCCCTTATAACCGACCTGCTGTTACAAAAATATATAGGTATATGCATTCGCTTTTCATGATTACGGCAGTTTTTTAACGAGATTTTTTTTTAAAAATCGCACATTCATCTTGACTCAAGTTATATATAATGGAAAAGGGTAGCACAATCTATGGTTCTAATGGTCATATAACCAATGGATATGATGATATAAACATGCACGTTCATTCGTTTTTTAACATTCTTGAAGAGAGTGATTCGGAAAGTTCTTTACAGGTATGTTGCTGAATAGTTAATTTGATGCATGATATGATTTTTGCATTCTTGACATGGAGGATTACGAATGATGTTGAGTTTCGAATCAGTTTTAGGAAAAAATATACACGTTAGAATGCGCTTAACTTTAATGGCACAAACATGCATGTTAGTATATATATATGTAATCACTTATTATGGGACGGACTGAGTATTTAATTACCCTCGCAAAAACTGAAACTTGTGTAAGATTAGATTACATGAATATTTGGTCAGCTGGTTGAATTAATACAGTTCTTAGCTTGAAGCCAGAATGGATTTTAACCTTTTTTTTGTTTGGAGATATTAGATTTACTTGAGATATAAATCGATATAACAGGGTTACATAAGAAACTTTAACAACCTGACATCTTAGTAAGCAAAAAACATGATACACTTGCAATATGAGCTATTTCGTGTTATTTGAAATCATAATAATATTGAACGGCATTGTGAAAATGTGTTTTATATATGTCATATTTTGCTTCGTTTGGTAGTTTACTTAGGTGTTATAATTTGCAGGATGGGGACGTAATTGATCTTTTGTTAAGTCTTGGGTCTAGTAGTAAGCCATCTTCATCACATGGTTCTGATGGTATGTTTGGGAAGCACTGTGGCGATTTTCTGATGCCAGATAGAGTTCCAATTCCATATTCCACAAGCATATATCAGAGTTCAATTGACTCTAGAGAAAAAATGGACAATTTTGGTACATACTTGGATACTACTTCATACAACCCTCATGATAGAGTTCTAATGCCATATTCCACGAGCATGTATCAGAGTTCTTGTTTTTCTGATACCCGTTATTCGGAAAAAGAGTCACCTAAGAAGATGTTTATTCCATCTCATACCGCAATCAAGAACATAAAGGAAGAGACAGAGGGAAAACTTAATGATTTGAATAATACGGGTTCATTACCACCTAAAGTCAGCCAGCCAGAAGCTCCAAGCGTGATTAATTTGGACGACGATGACCTTGATATATGTATTTTAGAGGATATGAGTCAACCCCTGCCTAAGAAACGGTGTCATGTAGATGAGATCTCTGGAAAGTGGTCAACACCTAGTGCTCCAACAAGTCAAGTTGGGTTTGATCATACTAGAGTCGAGAAAAAAGATGAACAGTCTGTTTATCGAGCTGTATTGCAGGTGAACATAACAATCTTCAGATATTTTTGATGGTTTCCACTTGTGTTAGGACTTCTGGTGGAATATTGAATATGGTGCAAACCATTTTCTTCTTCTTGTTATGAGTTTAATTCAAGTCGATATTTTATTGCAGGATCTTTCCCACCAACCTCGAAGCCACTCCACCGATGGTGCATTAGCTGTTCCACTTATGAAACACCAGGTTTAAAGCTTTTGATATCATCATTATGACCTTGTTTAGTTAAATTTCATGTCATAGTAAAATTGTTTGTAAATACGTACGCATACAAACAAGTAAAGAATCATAGTGATTTGTGTTCTACCTGAGCATGCATTTATATTGTTACTTGGTTAACAAAGTCGTTACTATATATCCTTGAAGTAATTATATTGGAATATTTATTACTCCTATTACCATATTAGGAATCTTATCAACTTTAACATAACAATAAATGCTAAGCTTTAGTTAATTAGAGAATAGTGCTTTTTTTACACTGTATTGAATTCTTAGAACACGGTTGTTTGAGTTCATTAATGAATTCTAATTGAAGATGGAATAATGTGGCAGCGAATTGCTTTGTCATGGATGGTACAAAAAGAGACGAAAAGTATGCATTGCGTCGGAGGAATTCTTGCTGATGATCAGGTGACCTTTACCTTTACATTTGCCTCTAGAAAAGGGTTTTTCTGTGTTCTACTCTATCATCAACGGTCCAAATGGGTAAAATGTCTCATGTTGAATGTCACCCAAAGCATAGATAAATGTTTTGAAAATATTATGGCTTCCCAAAATAGAAGTTGGGCAAAGTTGGTTACCTTTATTCTAATAACATAATGTTTGTAATAATGATATTGAATACACTAATATGAACAGAAAGGTTTTGGTAAGCCACCCATTTTTGCCACAAGAAGTTATGATATCTTCCATACTGTCGTTTTTCAGAATTGGTTAATTGTGCAATAACATGTAGATTTTCATTGTTTGTGTATGGGTGTAGGGTTTGGGTAAAACAATATCTACAATTGCACTTATTTTAAAGGAAAGGTCACCTCCATCTTTTAATGTCGCTGCTACTGAAGTTAAGAAGGAAATGGCGGAGACTTTAAGTTTGTATGATGTTGATCAAGAGGATGTGTCCAAGCATGATAAATCCAACCTAAAAGTAAAAAATTCAATCAAGGGTACAAAGAGTAGCCTAAGTGCAGGAACACTTATAGTATGCCCTACAAGTGTCATTCGACAATGGTATGATGAATTACATAATAAAGTAAACGCCAAATCTAAACTCTCAGTTTTGATATACCACGGTTCAAACCGAACAAAAGATCCAGTTGAGCTAGCAAAGTACGATGTTGTGCTCACCACATATGCAATTGTGAGCATGGAGGTTCCAATAAAACCACTCACAGGGGAAGTATACAATCAAGCAGACGACTACAACAACAATTTTTATCAACCAAGTTGTTCGTTTACCAAGAAAAGGAAGTTATAAAAAAAAGTTAAGAATGGAGCGGTAAAATGGGGTTTAGACTCTTCACTTCGGCCTCTTGCAAAAGTGAGATGGTTCAGGGTTGTATTGGATGAGGCTCAGATTATTAAGAATCATAGAACTAAGGCATCTAGGGCTTGTTGGGGTCTCAAAGCAAAACGTAGGTGGTGCTTATCGGGTACTCCTATTCAGAATGCCATTGATGATCTATATAGTTACTTTAGATTTTTGAGATATGATCCTTATGATGAGTATGCAACATTTTGCTCAACAATCAAGAACCCGATAGAAAGGATCCCTGCAAGGGGCTATAAAAAGTTACAGGCTGTCTTGACAACAATGTTGCTCCGGAGCAAAAAAGGTGATATATGATGATCTTATTTTCTTTTACAATCATTTTAAGTTTATGGTTGGATTATATTATTCAATTTAAATTCGTCTTAGAGGGTGTTTGGATCTGCATTCTGAGTTTATTTATTTATTTTAATACTGTGACTTCAACATCTAGTGTTTGTGTAACTTACTGCTCTATTTACCTGATTTACTACGGCGACTTCAAAGGTCTGGAATAACCTGTTAGCCTTTAATGTTTTAGATCAAATGTTTATTGTTATGTTAAGAATAAAGCCTAAGAGCTAGAAATGTTAGAATAAAAGATTTCAACCGAATAAAGGTTGGTAGTAGTTAGATAACCGCCAAGCGGTTATGAAAGTTAGTTAATGGGCGGTTATAAACGGTTACAAACTATAACCGACACATTGTTTAGTTCGCACCCATTCGTTAAGTATATATAGATAGGATCCTGTAAGTCACAAAGTAACCCATTTGATTATATAATATCAGTTTATAGGGTTCAACCCATTCTCTTGTTCTTATTATTCTTGATGATGTTTCACACATGATGTTTGTTTGATTATTGAAGATCCTGGAAGTATGGAACCTGTAGAAAACGAACATGGTATCAGAGCTTATGGAATCAAACAACACAACAATTCATGTTTTTGATCATCATTCAAGAGACGTGTTTAAATATCATCAGAAGAAACATATCTTTGTTGCTGTAAATCGCGAAACAGAAAAAAGAGGAAGAACAATTTTGTTCTTGGAACCGGTGCACAAAGAAATGGAAACAAAGAAGGAAAAGAGAAAAGGGTACACGTTTTGAGTAACAAGTATGGAATGATTGCAAAATTTCAAGGACTAGATACCAACGATGATGAAGCAGTTGCGGCTGCATGTTATAAGAAGTTTGTTGATCTCATTGTAGTCTGCCATGAAACTGCTAACGTACGTTGGGGTGAAAAGTTAAAAGATGTAGGAGACGCAAGCAATGATGGCTTGGCCATGGACCTGCAAGACCAGAAGGGAAAGAGAGTGAAGGATGGAGCAATAGAGACAAGTCAGAATCGTTTTGGTATTAGTCTTGAAGATGATGAAGAAGACAACAAGATAGCAGTCAAGACATCAATGAAACTTGAAGACATTGCTTGAAGAAACATTGAAGATCACTTAAGAGAATTTGATGCTAAATCATTAGGGGGGAAAATGTTAGCCTTTAATGTTTTAGATCAAATGTTTATTGTTATGTTAAGAATAAAGCCTAAGGGCTAGAAATGTTAGAATAAAAGATTTCAACCGAATAGCGGTTGGTAGCAGTTAGATAACCGCCAAGCGATTATGAAAGTTAGTTAAGGGGCGGTTATAAACGGTTACAAACTATAACCGACACATTGTTTAGTTCGCACCCATTCGTTAAGTATATATAGATAGGATCTTGTAAGTCACAAAGTAACCCATTTGATTATATAATATCAGTTTAAAGGGTTCAACCCATTCTCTTGTTCTTATTATTCTTGATGATGTTTCACACATGATGTTTGTTTGATTATTGATGATCCTGGAAGTATGGAACCAGAGAAAACGAACATGGTATCAGAGCTTATGGAATCAAACAACACAACAATTCATGTTTTTGATCATCATTCAAGAGACGTGTTTAAATATCATGAGAAGAAACATATCTTTGTTGCTGTAAATCGCGAAACAGAAAAAAGAGGAAGAACAATTTTGTTCTTGGAACCGGTGCACAAAGTAATGGAAACAAAGAAGGAAAAGAGAAAAGGGTACACGTTTTGAGTGACAAGTATGGAATGATTGCAAAATTTCAAGGACTAGATACCAAAGATGATGAAGCAGTTGCGGCTGCATGTTATAAGAAGTTTTTGATCTCATTGTAGTCTGCCATGAAATTGCTAACGTACCTTGGGGTGAAAAGTCAAAAGATGTAGGAGACGCAAGCAATGATGGCTTGGCCATGGACCTGCAAGACTAGAAGGGAAAGAGAGTGAAGGATGGAGCAATAGAGACAAGTCAGAATCGTTTTGGTATTAGTCTTGAAGATGATGAAGAAGACAACAAGATAGCAGTCAAGACAGCAATGAAACTTGAAGACATTGCTTGAAGAAACATTGAAGATCACTCAAGAGAATTTGATGCTAAATCATTAGGGGGGAAAATGTTAGCCTTTAATGTTTTAGATCAAATGTTTATTGTTATGTTAAGAATAAAGCCTAAGGGCTAGAAATGTTAGAATAAAAGATTTCAACCGAATAGCGGTTGGTAGCAGTTAGATAACCGCCAAGCGGTTATGAAAGTTAGTTAAGGGGCGGTTATAAACGGTTACAAACTATAACCGACACATTGTTTAGTTCGCACCCATTCGTTAAGTATATATAGATAGGATCTTGTAAGTCACAAAGTAACCCATTTGATTATATAATATCAGTTTAAAGGGTTCAACCCATTCTCTTGTTCTTATTATTCTTGATGATGTTTCACACATGATGTTTGTTTGATTATTGAAGATCCTGGAAGTATGGAACCTGTAGAAAACGAACATGGTATCAGAGCTTATGGAATCAAACAACACAACAATTCATGTTTTTGATCATCATTCAAGAGACGTGTTTAAATATCATGAGAAGAAACATATCTTTGTTGCTGTAAATCGCGAAACAGAAAAAAGAGGAAGAACAATTTTGTTCTTGGAACCGGTGCACAAAGAAATGGACACAAAGAAGGAAAAGAGAAAAGGGTACACGTTTTGAGTGACAAGTATGGAATGATTGCAAAATTTCAAGGACTAGATACCAAAGATGATGAAGCAGTTGCGGCTGCATGTTATAAGAAGTTTGTTGATCTCATTGTAGTCTGCCATGAAACTGCTAACGTACCTTGGGGTGAAAAGTCAAAAGATGTAGGAGACGCAAGAAATGATGGCTTGGCCATGGACCTGCAAGACCAGAAGGGAAAGAGAGTGAAGGATGGAGCAATAGAGACAAGTCAGAATCGTTTTGGTATTAGTCTTGAAGATGATGAAGAAGACAACAAGATAGCAGTCAAGACAACAATGAAACTTGAAGACATTGCTTGAAGAAACATTGAAGATCACTCAAGAGAATTTGATGCTAAATCATTAGGGGGGAAAATGTTAGCCTTTAATGTTTTAGATCAAATGTTTATTGTTATGTTAAGAATAAAGCCTAAGGGCTAGAAATGTTAGAATAAAAGATTTCAACCGAATAGCGGTTGGTAGCAGTTAGATAACCGCCAAGCGGTTATGAAAGTTAGTTAAGGGGCGGTTATAAACGGTTACAAACTATAACCGACACATTGTTTAGTTCGCACCAATTCGTTAAGTATATATAGATAGGATCTTGTAAGTTACAAAGTAACCCATTTGATTATATAATATCAGTTTAAAGGGTTCAACCCATTCTCTTGTTCTTATTATTCTTGATGATGTTTCACACATGATGTTTGTTTGATTATTGAAGATCCTGGAAGTATGGAACCTGTAGAAAACGAACATGGTATCAGAGCTTATGGAATCAAACAACACAACAATTCATGTTTTTGATCATCATTCAAGAGACGTGTTTAAATATCATGAGAAGAAACATATCTTTGTTGCTGTAAATCGCGAAACAGAAAAAAGAGGAAGAACAATTTTGTTCTTGGAACCGGTGCACAAAAAAATGGAAACAAAGAAGGAAAAGAGAAAAGGGTACACGTTTTGAGTGACAAGTATGGAATGATTGCAAAATTTCAAGGACTAGATACCAAAGATGATGAAGCAGTTGCGGCTGCATGTTATAAGAAGTTTTTGATCTCATTGTAGTCTGCCATGAAACTGCTAACGTACCTTGGGGTGAAAAGTCAAAAGATGTAGGAGACGCAAGCAATGATGGCTTGGCCATGGACCTGCAAGACCAGAAGGGAAAGAGAGTGAAGGATGGAGCAATAGAGACAAGTCGAATCGTTTTGGTGTTAGTCTTGAAGATGATGAAGAAGACAACAAGATAGCAGTCAAGACAAAGAATGAAACTTGAAGACATTGCTTGAAGAAACATTGAAGATCACTCAAGAGAATTTGATGCTAAATCATTAGGGGGGAAAATGTTAGCCTTTAATGTTTTAGATCAAATGTTTATTGTTATGCTAAGAATAAAGCCTAAGGGCTAGAAATGTTAGAATAAAAGATTTCAACCGAATAGCGGTTGGTAGCAGTTAGATAACCGCCAAGCGGTTATGAAAGTTAGTTAAGGGGCGGTTATAAACGGTTACAAACTATAACCGACACATTGTTTAGTTCGCACCCATTCATTAAGTATATATAGATAGGATCCTGTAAGTCACAAAGTAACCCATTTGATTATATAATATCAGTTTAAAGGGTTCAACCCATTCTCTTGTTCTTATTATTCTTGATGATGTTTCACACATGATGTTTGTTTGATTATTGAAGATCCTGGAAGTATGGAACCTGTAGAAAACGAACATAACCTACTTCTGTTTATAGCTTCAATATGTTAAGTTCTTCTAAAAATATTGCTTTAATATATTTTTTTGGTATATTTATTTTGGATACAGTTCTTACAATATTTTCTGTTTAGCTACATTTATTGATGGAAAACCGATCATCTCGCTGCCACCAAAGACTGTTAGTATGCAAAAACTGGACTTCAGGGCAGAGGAGCGCGAGTTCTATTCCGCACTAGAGGAGAATTCCCGTGCTCAACTTCAAGTATGTTATTATGCATTTACTTCTTTGAATAGTTATGCATAGACATGAAATTCCAACCATTTACTAATTTATGGGTCTATCTGTATTGTGTTTCATCAGAAATTGGTTAAAATGGAGAAAAAAAAAGTTAGCTAAAGAGGGATAGGAAAAATGGGTCCACGAGCCAAACGGGTTTAAAGACGCAAAAAGTCTATTTTGATGATATTACCACCTAAATCATTCTATTTATCTATTTAGATTATTTTTATAACCACAACTAACTAAAATTATCTTTAAATATTCAAACACTGAAAAAAAGAAGTGTTATGGGCTTATGGCTCAACCTAACATGACCTGTTTTCTCTCTTTTTGAAACCTGCATGATGCTCCATCTTGTCACCTCAAGTAAAGATCGGTACTCTTCAGGCTTCATCGTTTCACTCTTTTGTTTTTGCACGAATTAACTTTGCTATCTTATACAATTTCAGGAATATCGTGATGCTGGAACTGTCCAACAAAACTATGCAAGCATATTGGTGATGCTTTTGCGCCTTCGACAAGCTTGTGGTCACCCACTACTTGTTACAGGATCTAGATCAAGTTCCGAGTTGGAATCTTCTCTTGAGGAGGCGAAACAGCTTTCGCCAGAAAAACGAAACAGTCTTTTAAATTGCTTGGAAGCTTCTTTAGCCATTTGCGGAATGTGCGGGGTATGTGTAGAATATCTCTTTCGCACTACTAAATATATTTTTTTGCATTTGTCTTCATTGATATTTCTTTAGCTCATTGGTATATATAGTTTAGAGCAAGAACAACAATAACGCCTTAACAGCGTTTTGCATCATATTAAAGGCGTTATGCCGTTTTCACCTTTGGAGGCACGGCGTTATTGCAGCGTTAGTCCCTGCCCGTTATCTCCATAACGCCCGTTATTTGTTTATTTTATTTTATTTTTTTTTTTATTTTTTTTTCCATTTATGCCCCTAAATGAGGGGTTGTTTTTGTAAATTGTTGGGAATGTTATTGATGTTATTGGGATGTTATTGTTGTGGGTGTTTTTTGGGGATGTTAAGGTGAAATGTTAAAGCTCATGTGGCGCTGACGTGGACGGCGTTATTTTATAACTTGGGTTATTGTTGGGAATGCTCTTAGTGGTAAACTACATAGATGTAGAACAATTATAGTCGATATGATGTTTGTGGAATTCGTAAGTTTTTGCTAGCCAACTCATGTTTTATGTTCCCAATTATAGGATCCACCTGAAGATGCTGTTGTGACAACTTGTGAACATGTGTTCTATAATCAGTGCATCCTCGAACTACTCTCAAGTGATGACTGTGAGTGCCCATTATCCGGATGCAAAGCTCCACTTGATCCATCTTTGGTATTTTCTAGACAAGCACTCGAACTTTCAAAAAGTGACAAAAAAATCTATGATTGTTCTGGTTTGGTTAAAGCTGAGCCTCTTGATCATAATACATCGAATGTATCCGTTAAATCTGAGCCTCTTGATCATTGTACATCGAATGTATCTGTTAAATCTGAGACTCTTGATTATTATATATCCAATGATGGCGTTAACTCCTCCAAAATCGAAGCTGCGAGGGCCCTCAAATCATCCAAAATTACAGCTGCCATGGAATATTTACACTCTATTGTTAAACACCAGGAAATAACAACGAAAACCACTTCTTGTTCATCTGTTGGTGGTAGTGTCGCAGGGAAGAAAGCAATTGTATTTTCACAATGGACAAAGATGTTGGATTTGTTTGAAGCATGTCTTAGAGATTCTTCCATTGATTTTCGAAGACTTGATGGAACAATGTCTATTCCTGAACGAGATAAAGTAGTGAAAGATTTCAATAGACTTCCTCAGGTTCGTCCACAATATTATTATAGTTATTGGGCATAATGAACTGGTCGGGTTGACATGAAACACTTTTTTTCCTGTTAGTGAGTCAAGCGATTGCAAGTTATCTTATCGCAGCAATAATATTTGATAATAGAATAAGTTAGGAAGTCTTTATGGATTTAACTTTATGGCTTTCACTCATTTCTTTTGAAATTTATTCTTTTTGTTGTTACAAAAGATAACCTACTTGACGTATCATGTAGGTAAGTGTTATGATTATGTCACTGAAAGCAGCAAGTCTTGGGCTGAACATGGTTGCTGCCAATCATGTACTCCTCTTGGATCTTTGGTGGAACCCGACAACCGAAGAACAAGCCATTGATAGAGCTCATAGGATAGGCCAGACTCGTCCAGTTGAAGTGTTGCGTTTCACTGTTGAGAATACTATTGAAGATCGCATTTTGGAACTTCAGGCAAACACATTCTCATGTGCTGTCTTCCAATAGCATGATATATATTACAATGCTCTTAATTTCACCTCATCTAGAACTGTTACAGCAACCGTTTAGTCAGCATGCTTTTTATTTGTTTTTAGTCCAAATTAGTGTTTTGAGTGATTCATGTAACACTGCTGTTATTTTTAGAATTTTGTGAATTTCAAATTGTTGTCCATATTCTTCTTATATTAGTTACAAATTGTTGATTCATGCAGAAAAAGAAGAGGCAAATTGTGGCATCTGCATTTGGTGAGGATGAGGCGGGTAGGCGTCAGACTCGCCTTACAGTTGATGACTTAAAGTATCTTTTTGGGTTCTAGTAATTAATGATTAGATGTCGACATGGTTAGAGATGATAAATATCATGTTCATAAAACCAATGATTTTAGTGTCATCTGTATTAGGCGAGGATGAGACCGGTAGTTGTCAGACTTGCCTTGTCTAGGACCTGAATTAGCTATTTCAAACATTCTTTAAACGGTTTAATCTGATCTATTGGAGCTTTTCAGTTTCCATTATCACTCAATAATTTTTTGATTAATAATAGAAAAAACTAGTCTTCTTCCGATACAGGTAGATATGGTAAATAGCAGGTACATAGAAACTGCCTTCATTTCTATAGCGTCTCTTTCATTCATCATCTAAGAAAAACGTAGGAAAACAGTAATTGTTACAACCCGTTCATGTAAAATTGGGTCAACTTGACTTGTATATTTTTGTTAAAAATGCAAGCATTAGCATAATCAATTGTTAATCACAAAACACTATGACTAGTAGTTGGAGCGGTAGACATGCCCACAAAATCCAACAAACCATCTTACTAAAAATTCAAAACAGTTGCTAATTCTAAGCAAAGTTATCATAAGCTTGCTAAACAGAATTTGTTTTCCAAGCCTCCACTTCTTCAATTTAACCAGAACCATTATAGGACAAGATACAAAAGCCAACCGTTGGGTAGATTCAGTCCCCAATGGTCTCTTTCTAGATTTTAAACATAAATTAGACTAAGTAAAGAAGACTTGAGCGAGCAACCTCAATAAAGTTCAAGTCAAAGACATCGTTAAGGAATCGAATATAACTTGAAGACATACTTTCTAGTTGATGCGGAGTCGGCTAGTATGTATAAGGAACTAAAGCTGAAAGACAAAGGTTCATCAGGGATTGACAATGCCCTGATGAACCTATCAACTCTCTGATTCTTCAAACAGAGCATAGCTAGAAATATATTTAAGTGTCTCATAATATATATTTATCATTATTAAAACAAAAAAGAGATATATGTACAATATTTGCACCAACAATATTTGAACCTGCCGACCTGATCACAACCTAAACCTACCAACTCAGACACGACCCAAATTGCACCCCTATTTTTTTTCTTCCTATAGTCTCTTCGTTAGTTTGTGTTTGTCTAAGTGTCTGATTATGGCTCAACATAGGCCTCATTATTCGACCTTTGCGGTTTGTGGACACAATTGCTCGACACCGGCCTTGTTTTACCAAATGAACTAAACCAGATAGAACTGGATACGTACCACACAATATGCTGGATGGTCAATGTCTCACTTTTATGGATGTACGACTTATCAAATATCTTTTGTTCTAAGTAGGACCCTGTATATGACATTATTAAGACCAAAATGCACTGTTGGTCCCCAAACTTGTCCAAAAACGACGTATTGAACTAAAACATGCCATTTTTATCGTTTGAGGTCCTTTTTCCAAGTTTTTGAGGCTAAACCGGTCCCTTAACCAGTTTTCCGTTAGTCAACCACGTTAGTCGGCGTTTGCTTTATCTTTAGTCCAAGGGCACAAATGTCATTTCCTTATTTCGATTAAAAATGTCTGTATTATTTCCACATGTAATTTAACCCTCTTCCCGCCCCATAAACACATAGACTGTATTATTTTTTGTCCCACAACTTTCGTTACAAGAATTATCACAATTCACAAACACTAATTGCATGTCACAAAACCCGTTTTTATTATTCAAAAAACCAAAACATGGATTTTACTCTATGGAAAGTAAGAAGACATTCAGGTTATCCAGTTGATGATACCGTTATGTATAACTCTGCTAAGAAGAGATACGGTACGATTTTTATTTTGATTATTGATGCGCATACGGAGCGCGTTCGGGGTAAAAGGAAACTTCCTTTTCTTCGAGCAAGTTTTTCAACCTCCTAGGCAGTGAACCTAATCCTTGTAGTGTAGTATTGGGTAAGCCTCAGGGATTGATATCGTTCTCTTGAGGAATAGGAATGCTAGTAAGAAATATATTACGAGAAGGTGGAGGTTGGGGAATTTTTTTTTTTTTTTTTTTTTTTTTTAAATGGTTTTTTAGAAAGCTAAGGTAAATATCTCGGGGCAATTGTCTGGGGGGTGGTATTTCTACCGATTACTCTACTTAATAATTATCTAGTTATCTAATTACTACGGGTAGCTATGTCTATTTGATGTGTGCTCGTATGATGATTAAAATGTGTTTACCTAGATACTATTACTCCCTAGTTATCTTTTATTGGTTGGTTGAATTGTCACATCTTATCTTAACGCGTTGTATTCCTGAGGTCGTAAGGTATGCGTGCCCCCTAATTCTTTGAGTTTATCTCTCGTTTTTGATATACAAAGTCAGCAAGCCTAAGCTATTTCTATCATGTTGGAATCACTCCTAAACTAGAATTAAAGTGTTAGTAATTAATATGTAATAGTTAGCTTAATTATGGCTTTTATGTTAGTTATCATGCCAAGGATTATGTAGAAAGCCCATGAGCCTTGGCCCAAGCCCATAAGAAGGGAAGGATGCTAGTAGTGTTTCCCTAGCTCCTTGCCCTATAAATAATCCTTGTAAACCCTCACTTGAGGGTTGGTTGTTCATTTCACACATTTCACCTACGCATAACTTGTCTCAATACTTCATACGTGTGTGTGTGTGTGTGTTTATTCATCCGATCTCCTCTTTCCTATTTCTTCTATTGATGCTTGTGTTACAAACATGGTGACCTAACAGTGGTATCATTCGCCAAATAGTTGGGTGAAACGTTTCTTGTTTTTGAAGTTTTTTTCATACATATAAGTTTCACGTTTTCAATCTTTCATACGCAAAAAGCTTTCATTTTTACACTTTAAAATTCAAGATTCTTGTACTTTAAAGGTTATTTGGTGTTAAAGTTTAAGTTTTTGGCAAAAAGTTTGAAACTTTACGTGTGTAGAATCGTTTTTAATCTTGATTTCATTCGTGTATTACTTTCTACGCGTAAGGTGAAAACGTGTTTTGGATCATCAAGTTTCATACTTTTGTGTTATCTTGGTGATATTGAAGCTATTTCATCATAAAAATCTGGTTTCTAAACACTTTTGGGCATAAAATCAGTTTTTGGTACTTTCTACTCGTAAGAAAACCCTAGTTTTACTCGTAAGATTTCAAAGTCTACGCGTAAGCTTTCCTTGGTTTGATCTTCAGTGAAATTGGTTTACTCGGTGTTTTCTTGCTTGGATAAGCCTGAAAACACTTCGACTTTGGATATCCCTTACACTGGAATAAGTGTAAAGGATTTTTGGGTTAAAACCCTAGTTTTACGCCTAAGCATAAAAGCTTACGAGTAAACATCTTACGCCTAAGCATTTCCTACGCATAAGCTCGTCTTACGCCTAAGGAAATATTACGCATAAGGTGCTTACTTCTAAGCCTTTGGTTTACGCCTAAGCTAAGGTCTCCTAAAGTCTACGCGTAAGCTACTTCTACGCGTAAGGTAGTTTTTTACGCGTAAGCTGTTTCTACGCATAAGCTTACTTTCTACGCTTAAGATGATTTCTACGCCTAAGAACAACTTCATCAACAACAAGTTTCATTCGACTACACAGATCCATCAACATCACAAGTATTCAAAAAAAAAAAAAAATCAAATTTCTAGGGGAAAATTTAATTTGAGTAAAACCACGTTCAATTTGGCGGGAAAATTTGAGTAAAATTTAATTTCTAGGGGAGACTAAACGTTCAATTTTTACGCGAGATTCAAATTTTGGTTTAACCGCGAAAATTTTGGTCAAATTCAAATTTTTGGGCCCAAATTCGAATTTTTCGGGTCAAATTTGGTGTCAAAATTGTCATAACTAAAATTTTTCTTACAACCTTAATATTGCATTTTATAGTAAATTTCAAATTTTGAGAGTCAACATTTTTTCAAAATTATTTTTGGAGGGAAATTGAAATTTACTATATCGGCCTTCTGTGTGCTATATCGACTTCCCACCTTTTCTCTTTGATTCTTCTGCAGGGGAGAGAGAGTGTTTAACTCAATGGATTCTGAAGATGAAGCTGCATTTGTGGCATTAAAAGAAGGATACAAGGCTCTGGCTAAGATGTGTTCAACAATTAACAATTCCAAGCGGCAGGCATCATCAAATTCGCGAAATCCTGCAGTCGTGCAAGGTGAAAGAATTGATGTACATGGAAGGAATGCTCAAAGGGATGTTGAGAATGTTGTGATTTCTGCATCTGTCGGTAATGCAGACAATGAGGTTGTAGCATTGGAAAAGCAGGATGACAACAACAGATCTGGAGAAGATATCATACTTAACTATGACACCGAGCCCAACTTTGACGAAGAACAAATGGTTGAGGAAGATATCTTACCCATCTATGACACAGAGCCAAACTTTGACAAAGAACAAATGGTTGAGGTACTATCTACTGTTGATCATATTTTGAGTGCAAATGCGACACAACATACTGAGCAACCTGAATTTAGAAATGAAGGAGAGGTTGACCAGTGTGTTGCACAATGTCCAGACAACTATCGCATGTCTGAGCCCTTACTTGTTAACAATTCAACTGAAACGTCAAATCAAACTCTTGAATCTGAAAACATTCTTCTCAAGAAGACCATTGCTCAGTTTCAAAAAGATTTTTCAAAACTTGAGGCTCATTGCATCTCTCTTGAACTCAAAATGCAAAACAATTTCTTAAATTCTGAGCCAAATAGTAAATCTTTGAATGAACAAAGTAATCGTGTGGATACTTTAGTAAAAGAAAATGAGCATTTAAAGGCTCAAATTCAAGCTAAGGGGCTTGCACATGCCGCTTTACAAAACAAACTGAGAAGATTAACTGACAAGAGTGTGGATACTAATTTTGCAAAACCAACAATCTTTGGGAAATCGTCTCTACAACCTTTCGGAAAACAATCAGTAGATAGACAACTAACTGCATTTAAATCTGAACGTTCTAAATCTTCAAAACCACGGTTTGCCTCCCATGTTGTTGAGAATAATCTTTTGTCAAAACCAGTCACTCCACATTCCTAGCCTAAGAATAATGCTTCTGTTTCTGTTAAACCTGCTTCTATTAAATCTGTTTCTGTTAAACATCAACATGTAGTTGCACCTGGCCCGTCTAGGATTAGTTCAAACACTGTGTCTAAACCGAGCATTAAAATTAAAAATTCATAAGATTCAAATGACTTGCACAAGAACTATGATCTAGAAAAGGCTAGGAAAAGGGCACTACTCCAAAAGAATGGAATCTTAGGTTCACGACCTGGTGTATCACCTTCGAGTGTATTACTGAACACTGCTTGTAGTAGCAAACCAAAACCTAAGTTTACTCAACAAACAGTTAGAAATAAACCCGATGATCTAAAAGTAAAATTTCAGAAACCTAATAGGTGGATCAATATAGGACGCAGACTCTTCCCAAAAGAAGTTTCAACATCCCCTAGATCTAACCTTAGATGGATTCCAACGGGTAGAGTTTTCAAAACTGTTGGTCTTAGGTGGATTCCTACAGGCAAGATACTAAGTAGTTGCACCATAACAAGTGTGAAACCCTCTACATCCATCCCTGAGGTAGGAAAGGAAATCATCAAAATAGCATGTTCAGGTGTCAAGAAGATAATTGACACTACATCTTTATGCTTCTAACATCTGGAACCCAGTTACACTTGGGGATCCATGTTTTTTCTTTCTTGCCCCCCTTCTATTTTCTATACAGGTACAACATATATGGCTTCTATTGCAAAACAACGTAGGACCCGTTTCTCACCATAAAAAATATCATGATCCATCAGCTGCACCACCATTGTACTTAATCGTCATGAATTGGAAACTTTGTTTGCTCCACTGGTTAAAGAGTCTTTCAAAAGTCGTGCTTCAGATGTATCGAATGTTTCCGCTGCAAAACCTGATCATATTCTAATTTCGGATACACTCTGAAACTACAACTATTGCTGTAGATGCACCTCCTATTGAATCTTTGATGACAGATGATCAAACTGTTTCCAACAACAATGACACAGCTGATGATCAATGTTATGAATAGAGAAGTTTTATCAGCCATTGACTCACTCGAAATATTTTTGGTACTTCACACTTGTTCGATCAATTGGACATACATGGTTTCGCTGTCTCCTTATACATGGTTTCGCTATCTTCAATTCCTCATCAACATACGTGGTGTATGATTCTGATTCATTGAAAACATCAAGGGGGAGAGAGTGTAGGTGATCATTGCTTCCTTGTTTGACCACATGCTTCTTTTTGAAAACCTAATGCCTTCATGAATTTCTTCAATTAGAGGGAAGAAATGAGACTATCTGTGGTTAAAATTTCTCAAGTTGGTGTTATCGTCTCACTTTCATGGGTTATCTAGTGTGAAGTTACCTAAATATGATGTTGTGATGCCTCACACACGGTCTTGGTATCGAGTTATTGCATATTCACAGGTGATTAGTATTCCGAAAGACCACAACATTCAGGGGAAAGTCGTTTCATTTTGTCTTTCGTGGTTTGTTTGGTGTGATGCGTCTACATACGTGAGAAGATTTTGTTGATTTCTGGCATGTTACCCTCGAACGGATTTTCCGTAATTAGTCAGATTCACCTTGTGTGGTTTACTGCTCTTCTACAAATTCCGCTGCATACTGAAAACTTCAAAAGTTAGAAGAAATGTCTACTACATCAAAGTTTCAAATCTGCTAAAGACAGTTGTCAGTTTGGGGGGAAACTGATTCAGAAACTTCGTCAATCCGGTCATAACATCCTGGAACCCGGTCATAACCGTTTAAACTTCCCTCAAACCCCATCATCAGCTGATCCAAGCTCCCAGCTTACTAGTCAACAAATGGAAAAGCTATTTGCTCCTCTGTTTAGTGATGATATTGATGAACGTGCTCCAGGTGTATCCAATGTTTCCGCTGCTCAACCTGATCATATTCAAATACCTAATACACCTGCTACAACAACTACTGTTGAAGAAGCACCACCAGTTGACTCTACTACAATAGTTGAACAAACTGCATCCAACGACGCTGAACCAGCTGATGATGTTCTAAACAATGAAGTACCCCCACCTGCAGATTTTGATCCAAATGCGTTCTTCAACCCGTTTGCTAATGAAACTGCTGCACCAGATGTTGCGGAATCATCTACAAGCCATTTGAATCCTCCCAATCTGCAGAATGTATATCAACATCAACCTTCCACACACCGTTGGACGAAAGACCATCCTCTTGAGAA
Source organism: Chrysanthemum makinoi (assembly GCA_910596185.1). Lineage (NCBI taxonomy): Eukaryota > Viridiplantae > Streptophyta > Magnoliopsida > Asterales > Asteraceae > Chrysanthemum > Chrysanthemum makinoi. The sequence continues at coordinate 151,860,075 of OU343217.1, read as the reverse complement.
CATTATTGGTAACCCGAATCAACCAGTCGTAACGAGACAACGTCTTCACACAGACGGTGAACATTGCATTTATGCACTCATTGTCTGCCAATCTGAACCTAAAAACATTAAAGATGCAATGACCAAAGACAACTGGATTGAATCCATGCAGGAAGAACTCAATCAGTTTAAACGTCTTGAAGTATGGGAATTGGTTGAAAGACCAACAGGGGTCTTCGTCATTGGTCTCAAATGGATTTGGAAAAACATATTGGATGCTGAAGGAACCGTAATCAGAAATAAGTCACGTCTGGTGGCTAAGGGTTATAGACAGGAAGAGGGTATTGACTTTGAAGAATCATTCGCTCCAGTTGCTCGTCTTGAGGCTGTATGGATTTTTCTGGCGTTTGCGGCTCACATGAACATCACGGTCTTTCAAATGGATGTCAAAACTGCCTTTCTCAATGGGCAACTGAAAGAAACGGTCTATGTTAGCCAGCCAGAAGGATTCGTTGATACAGAGTTCCCTAATCACGTCTACAAACTGAAGAAGGCTCTCTACGGTCTCAAACAAGCCCCTCGGGCGTGGTATGATAAGTTATCATCCTTTCTTATCGCCAATAATTTCGTAGAAGGTTCGTCGACCCTACACTGTTCATACAATATCACGGGGCACACATTTTAATCGTTCAAATTTATGAGGATGACATCATTTTTGGGTCAACACATTTAAAATACTCAAACGCTTTTTCGAAACTAATGAAAAAACATTTTGAAATGTCCATGATGGGTGAACTTACATTCTTTCTGGGACTGCAAGTTCATCAATCACCCCGTGGTATTTTCTTGAGTTAGTCCAAATATGCCCTTGAACTTTTAAATAAATTTGGAATGCAAACTTGTGAAACCTATGCCACACCAATGAAACATACCAAGAAAATAGACACTGATTTACATGGGAAATTGGTAGACCCTACCAAATACCGTAGTATCATTAGGTCTCTCATGTATCTAACAGCTAGCAGACCTGATATTGTTTTTGCCATATATCTTTGCTCCCGTTATCAGTCGAGACCGACTGAAACCCACCTCTCCGAGGCTAAAAGAATCCTCCGATACATCAAGGGAACCATTAACTTGGGGATCTGGTATCCGAAGGATTCTGGTTTTGAACTAATAGCTTTTTCAGACGCTGATCACGCAGGATGCTTAGACTCTCGGAAAAGTACTTCAAGAGCATTACAATTTCTTGGTGATAAACTGGTGTCATGGCAATCGAAGAAGCAGGATTGTACATCGCTGTCCTCAACTGAAGCCGAATATGTAGCCATGTCGGCGTGTTGTGCTCAAGTCATTTGGATGAGAACAGAACTCAAAGACTATGGTTACGTATTTGACAGAATCCCGATGTACTACGACAATCGGAGTGCTATTGCGATCTCGTGCAAATCCGTTCAACATTCGAAATCAAAGCACATCGATCTTCGATATCATTTCATCAAGGAGCACGTAGAACAGGTATGTTGAATTATACTTTGTGGGTACTGAGTACCAACTGGCAGATCTTCTCACCAAAGCCTTAGCTCCTGCTAGGTTTAATGAGTTGGTCCACCGGATTGGTATGCGGTGTTTGACTCCAGAGGAACTCGATGAAATTTTAAAACATTCTTAAAAACCAGTCAAACACCAAACCTCTTTTGTAAATATTTTCAAAAAACAAAATACAAAATTATAAAATCTGATAAAACAATAAAAATATTCTTCTATCTATATTTCTTTCAACATGGCAAGTACAAATCTTCCGTCAACACTGTGTTCTATCAAACTTTTCACAATTTTCCCGAACAAGTGTTGAGGGGGAGAAAGTAAATATTTTTTAGTTTCATAAAACCTTGTACTTGCATGTTTCCATAAATATGTTGTTTCTTCTAAAATGGTGGATACATTTCTTGTCAAAAACTCTCCTCGGACTCAAATGTTTTTCAAAATTCATTATTTCAAAAGTCGAGGGGGAGTATCGTTAAGTTTCTTGCCTTACAAGTGTTTTTTCTAACCTAAACGGAAGTTAAAGGATCTTGGTTGGAACCTTTTGAGGTTGAGGGACTGAATGTGTCAACTTGGCAAATTAATTTTAACAAAATCATTCACTTTACACATTCAATGCACCACTTCATGTGCATTTACTCCTAAACCACCAAGATCAATGGCCCAAATCAAATCTTCAAAATCCGTTCAAGCTGTTCATAATCTGTAAGTTCCAAATTGTTTTGATCAAGATTCTAAACAAGGATTTCAAAAATCTTTCAAATCCAACGATTAAAACTCCTTAAACTGATTTTGGAAAATTGTTCACTTGAACAAATTGGGTGTTTATGCATTAAAGTGTTTGGATTGAAATGAGTTATGTTAAAACCTTTCCTAGTGTATATTAAACTTGTTTCAATCGTCCAAAACCATCCAGAATCTTAAATTTCATTAATTTGAATTCTAGGGTTCTTGCGCTCATCGAGGGTTTTTCTATTCTGTGATATGTTATTAGGTAGTCAAGAAAGTGTTAGAATAAGTATATATGGATGATTTGAACCTTTAAATTAGCCCAGAAACATCTAAACTGTAAAAATTTAAGTTTTAGGTTTTTAGGGTTCGTCTCCCATGAATCTTCTGATTCTGTGGTGGAAATGTGTTAAATCTTGTTCCATTGCACTCATATGACATCTAGGACACTCCAAAAACATTCTTGTTTGATTTGTGTGGCTATATCTCTTATGCATAGATTAAGGGTTTAGGGTTTAATAAATTTTACGTCTAAGTCTTTGTGTGTGTATCTGATATGTTCTTGTGCTTGTTTTATGATCTATAAGATGTTTGGAATAAACTGTTATCAAGTTTTCATGTGTATGTTTAACACGTTATGCATAAGAGGTCTACAGTGGATTTTGAGTATATTGGAAAGATATTCGTAAACAAGGCTTGTTACGCATAAGCTTTACTTTTACGAGTAAACTTTTCGCATAACATCTAGCTTATTCCTACGCATAAGCCTAAAGTCTTTTAACTCGTCTTACGCGTAAGAAACTCTTACGCATAAGCTTGGTCTTACGCTTTAGCTTACTCTTACGCACAAGCTCCTTTCTTACGCATAAGGATCCTTGTTACACATAAATCACTGTTCACTACATTTTGGCCTATTACGCATATGTTACTTGTTAAATGTTACTCATAAGTCACTAATGTCTAATGTTACGCTTATGCTTACAAAAGTTAACATGTTGTGTGTAAAGTGAAGATTTGGACTTTGAAATTTCAAAATTAACACGTTCATGTAACTTATCACATCAACTTCAAACCATTGGACAAAGGTGACTTAGGACTTGTAACTAACTTAAACATGTTACCATAAAACAAGGAATTAGATAATAAATCAGACTAAAACAAACACATTGTGTTTCCATATGTTTGTCTTTTTGTCTAATGTCTTTCAGATCACAAAATGGCTGCAAATCAAGCAAACATCAACGCCCCAGCTGAGCTCTCGATGGAAAACACATTCCCAGCTAGATACGACTAAACAATTGGCAAGAACAATCTTCGGGTCGTCTTCAACAACTTCATATGCTCTGAATTATCTTGCAGAATTGCTGTGGACATCCTTCTGCAACATCCATTCAAATTCATCATCCTGATGATGAGTATGATTCAATGGATGAGGAAATACAATTTCATAAGACATCAAAGCAGAAAAAAGGATGGAATATCATGCTTCAACCTTTCCGGTTAATCAACCAGGTGGGGCAGGAGGGTCAAGCAGTAGTCCTTCACTTATGAAAGATCCATTGCAAACAACTCTTACCCCATCCGATCCGGTTAATCAACCCGGTAAGGATCAGGGTGTCACTGTCACTACAACTGTTGAAATGAAGCAACCACAACAACAACTAACAACCGCAAGAAGAAAAGCATAATGAAGATGTGGAATTATATGACGAAGGAGATTACGATCATGATAAGGATGAAAGAGTCTCTGATGATGATAATTTAGTGGCTGATGAGGAAATGATGCGAAAAGAGGCTGAAGAAACTGCTAGAGCTGAAGAGGAAAAGTTAAAGAAGGAATCATACAACTACATAGTTGACAATTCAACACAAATATCTCAACAGTCTTCTGAACCACTTTTTGACACTTCCACCAAACCCAAATCATCATCTCTGTAACATATTGGATTTCATAAACACACTAGAGCATAACCACAAGTAGGCGTATAATATGTGTAGGATCATAAATATTGTTGTGTTTGATGATTCGGGTGGTCTAGGATGATGGAAATACATGTTATACATTTTAGAGAGAGAAAGTAGAGAGATGGTGTTCTTGGTAGAGAGTTGGTTCAATAAAATGTAAAAGGTTAGATTGCCAAGCCACACCCCTTCCATAGATGGAAGGGGTATTTATACTTACAAACATAACGACCTCCTATCGGCCTGTGGATCAGGTATACAGTGGGTAAAGACCCGTCCTTCCTCCACGATGTTACACTAGACTAAACTACGCTACAAACTAACTAATTAACTACTAAATAACGTAACAAACTACAAGTCTACGAGCTAATATATGCTAGACCATAATTGGGGTGACCGACGCTTTCTCATGGAATTTCCAATTCCTAACAATCTCCCCCTAAGGGAGGTCACCCTATGTTTTACATTTAGAATCCTAGCATTCTATTTAATCTTCAGTCTTGAGCTCGTAGACTTGAATTCTTCAACATCTGCATCTTTGTGATTTTGTAGCGATTCTTCATAGTCCGCATAATTTGTACTTTAAAGTGGAGGTCTTTGAACTGATCCACATCTTTGATGATCTTCGAGCTTTCTTTGAGATCATCAGCCACGGTAAATCTCTGGATCACCCTTTGTTGTGTTGCCATCATGTGATGTTGTGACTTTTGGACCGACATGCTCACACTTCTGGATCATGACATCTTTTCATCAGAGTAGCGGAAGCTTTTACTGGTTCAAGATATTTGCAGCAGCGCAGCAGGAACATAGTATAAGAAATATCTGAGCCAGGTTCTGTAGATATACACCAGTCATGATTTCTTCAATTAAGTGTGGATGCTGTGAGCATGCGGCTTTGGATTGACTCCTCAATTCTGATCAGCTGCAACCGTCCAAGTGTACCTACAAACAACAGTTAGCAATAAAACACACGAAAGTGTCTTTGATCACTTTTGTTGAATTGAGGTACACGGCCCACGGTTCCCTGTTGATCAGTACAAGTACTGCCTGTGATCAGGTAGGATTCCTAAGAATCTCCTTGACAGGGTTTCGCAGCTGCTCTAGCCGTTCTCAAACTGGAACGTCTCAAAGAAGACAACACGGAGTGAGTGAACCAGCGAATTGAGATTCACTGATTGATGAAAAATGATTTGAAAACAATCGCGTATTGCTTAGAAGAAAGAGTTTTGCAATACGACGAAGGTTTTATGAGAAAGATCAATTTTCAATCATGGATACTTTTTGTATATGAAGAGAGTACACATCCAATGTGCTAGAGAAAAGAAGAGATTCGCACATCGAACGGTTTTTCCAAAAGTATTTTTTCAATCAGAGATACTTTTTGTGTTTGAAAACATGAATACACATTCGGTGTGCTATAGAAAAGAAGATTTGCACATCGAACGGTTTTTCCAAAAGTATTCGTCAATTCCATTCCTGGACCAAGGTTGATTCAAGAGTGAATCTCCCCATTGTTTCAATCCAGTTGTCACAAGCTTGATCTTATGAGAAGATCTCACATGTCACCCACCAAGAGCTTGTTTGATGTTGGCTCTAGAAGGATTTCCATCTTCATCGTGAATATTTACATATCACTTGGATGTTCTGGCAATACCACAAGGATAATGCGTAGGACTCTTAATATATATTCACTTTCCACATTGTGTGAAACAGCAAGTCTTCATTAATTTTGTGTCCTAATGAGATATTGTGGATGATCTCTTGGCTCTAGAATCAATAGTGCACTTTTGGTTCCTATGCCGGAGACTAGGGAGAGGGTCTCCTTCTTCAATATCAACAACCTCTAAGAGAAAGTCGATAGATAATGTCGGTTCCCCGTGAGAATGAAACAAGCCCTTTTAAGAAGAACTTGAGTAGCTTGGGAAGTTTAGTGCAGTGCGTCACTGGGTCCATGACGTCTTGTCTTCAATACCAGTGTTACCTTGGTAAACACCAGTAGCATATGTATTGAACCCGGTTTCTGCCCTAAGGTTGAATTATTGGAGGGCTATTTCTTTTCACCCTTTTTCACATTCATTTCTTTTTCATTCTTCAACCCCTTCAGTGCTTACCGAGACTTCATAACTAGAACCTTGTTGGGTTTATTCTAGTACTAGCTCTGTCTCAGTCCGCACTCTTCCCATATTCTCATTTTTCTCCTTTTTTCATCATACCTAAGGACTTCTACAATATCTAGTGGATTGTCCCTGGGTAGATCCCTCCGGCTCTGGCGGGATCGTGGGAACAAATACCTAACCTAACCATCCTTATAACACCATGCATAAAGTAAATTGGTCAGTCTTTTGGTATTGTTCATTTCTTCTTAAAACCAATTGAAAAATCATTTGGAAAAACAATCAAGGTACTTGTGATACGAGATCAAAGCATTTTGTACCTTAAAAGTTTTGATCATTTAGAAAACCTCCCCCTCAACATGTGCATATGATTTTGAAATTGTTTAGCACATGGAGGCAAGAGGGCTTTGAAATATTTTCTTTGATCACAATTTTCATAGAAAAAGTCATTTGATTTTCTTGGTAAATTCTCCCCCTCAATATGTGCATAGGATATTTGAAATCATTTTATCACATAGAGGCAAGAGTTCTTTTGAAGTACTTTTCACGATCACAAAAGCCATTAAGAAACCATTTGCTCCCCCTCAATATGTTCTTCGAGATTCAAAAGCGTTTAGCAAATATGAGAGAGCAGCCTACACATTTGAATCAAATCGATCATCATATATCAGATTTCATTATTAAATCACAAATTCTCCCCCGATAAAAAATATCAAACCCTTTGAGATTTTGGATCCCAAGTGATTTAATAAGGTTTATAAAACATTGGAGAATATGTGGCCAGGTTTAAATACTTATCATGTTTTTGGATAAATCCTCCTCCTCAACATGTGCATCGTGTATTTGAAATCGTTTGGCACATGGAGGCAGGAGTGCCTATAAAGGACTAAAACCGACTCCATTAAAACATATTTGAGATTTAAATCACGATCTCTCCCCCGATCAAAAATATCAAACCATTTGAGATTTGTGATCCCATCTGATTTAAATCATTTAGAAAAGTTTGGGGAGAGACGTGGCAATATTTAATTTTTGAAAAATGATTAATAAGGAACATATTTAGACATTAAAGATTGTTAGTATCAGGTATGATAGTTTTAAGAGATCTTTAAGTAAAATAAAACAATTTCACAATCAAACAAGAACAGAAAAAATCTCATTTTGAAAGACCTTGATTCAAAAGAAAAATTATACCATGACATAACATTAAATCTTTAGATCACCACTTATTATCGTACAAAGCGGAACTTTTGTGAAGAAATATCGTTTGAAAATATTTTATTTTAAATCACTCTCCCCCTCAATCCATGACATAAGTCAATAATTGAGTGACTTAGGTTTTGATAAAAAGAAGTCCGGTGATTTTCAAAATTTAGTTCAATTTATTTTCAAAACAATATTTTCCATTTTCAAAACAATATTTTCCAAATTGTTTTAAGAAAAAATGGTATAATCCACTACTTATTCCTGCACAAAGATACATTAGTGGTTGAGAAGCTTCTGTTGTTGCTGTAGGGTTTAGAAGAAAAACCATCTGCTGAAGCAGTGAGACTTCTTCTTACGTTGCATTTTGAATGCCAACTGAGATCAAATTAAGCTCCGTTTCTTTAATCACTTAGAAGAAAACCATCTGCTGATGCAGTAAGACCTCTTACGTTGCATTTATGCCAACTCTCCATAGAAGTCCAATTAAGCTCCGTTTCTTCATTTGTCAACCCAAGATATAGTTACCCTTTCCTTTCGGCATCCAATCATCATATTATGTGGGATTCGGATCGGGAACATTCTTATATACCAATATACCTGCATACGTTAGTGAACACACACACAGATATATGGTGGTCGACAACACCCAAACAACAATCGACTAATAAAAGTCAATGCAACATGTCAATCAGATCATATAAATATATTGGAATAATGTGTTTATCAAACTATAATCATCTAATCCTAACAATCACATCCTAGAAACCTAGTCCTTCAACATAGGCAATTATATATTTTAATTAAGCACGTAGGATAATTAAGAAAGTCCGTTAGATGATATAAATTTGAAAACATTCTCCCCCTCAATCAATGACTTATTTTCTAAAAGGTTTAAAAGCGCTAAAGTCATTGATTGAGTTTTCAATTTTATAAAATCTCTGAATCTGATTGTTTTGAAAGCAACTCATTTTCCACCAATAAGTTAAAACAAATATTTTTCTGAAGAATTTTAGACGAAAAAATATTTGAGTAGGAACAACACTCCTTCGACATACTTTCCTCATTTTGTTTTAGGATAAGTGCACGAAATTTTTAAAAAATGGTTTAGCGCAACACTTTCCTTTCTTGAAGAATGGGTTGCTATCTGAAATAATAGCAAGCCATGGTTTAAGCGCGGGTCACAGTCTGAAGTAACTGCAAGTCATTTGATTTGTGACATGTTTAGAAAAGAATATATACACCTCCTGCTCAAACTTCATCTATGGTCCCGTGCCATTATTGAATGATATTTCTAAGACCGCAGATGTTATCGATACCAGAAGACATGTCTTGAGAAAACAATATTTTTGGTATTTTTCAAATTTTCTAATTTTTATGGGTTTTTGTTGATTTTATATTTTTCTATTTTCTTTTTGTTGGTTTTTTATTTTTGTATTTGGTTTTTAATAATTATTTACAATGATAGAGTAGATGATATAGTTTAAGAAGATGATGATACGAGTACCGAGATAAGGATATCGAGCAGCACGTCGTAGAAGATAGAATTCGTCATCTCTTAAACTTCCACCACCAAAGCTTTCGAGGCTCCTGAATGAGAGAAATTGAACCATCTGAAAGTGAGACTTTGGCAGCTTCCCCCCCAAACCAAAAATCCTTATGTTGAGCAGATTCGAAGCTCTATTTCAAGCTTGCTTTAGCCAGGTGCACAAAGAAGCACACCATTATCATAAACCCAGCTGCTCCTTTTAAGAATAATCACCGTGATTCTTCGTTTGAGGCTATATCATCCAATAGAACAACAACAACGTATCATCCCACATTTAAATGATCTTCTCAAATTTCCTTTCCACTGAAGTCTGAAACGATCCATTCCAAAAGGTGTCAAGAGAACACTTCCCCCGTGTAGTTGAAATGATGCAGTCCGTCTCTTAGTATAATGCTCAAGAACTCTCCCGAATACACTTCATGAGGGGAATGAAGAACACCTTCCCATGTTCACATGTATGAAGCTCAAGAACCCGAAGTACACCAATATCCAAGAACTCTCCCGAATACACATCATGCCCGGAGAGAAAACACCTCCCCAATGTTTGTGGTAAACAATGGCTTTCTTCCCTGATGATCGTGTATGAAGCTCAAGGACCCAAAGTACACACATTCCCCAAAGAGAGAACAACCGATAACATTGAAGAAGCAGGCCGAATCACTGATTTTCTCTGCGGATGACAATCTCTGGATGTCAACTCCGAATAAGTGATTATATCTCGAATCACGATTAAGCCCTCAAGTGAGACAGTTGAGCCCTCAATGTACACAATCTCTCCCCGATGATTGCGATAACATCGAGATCATCACACACCAGTGTACCTCTTTTATCTTCAAAAACTTTCATTTACATCACTTCCCCCACGTCGTTGGAATAATAACACTAAAAGCCTTGATGAGTAAAACCTTGAGTTTCTCTGCGGTCATGACATTTGTTTTCCTGGGATATCTTCAATCACTTAGAAGTATTAAGTTCATCAAGTTTACTCGCCATGAGTCAAACCTTGAGTTTCTCTGCGGTAATAACATTTGTCTTCCCGGGATATCTTCAATCACTTAGAAGAATTAAGTTCATTAAGTTTACTCGCTTTGTGTTTAGATGTGTGTCTCCTTCCCCCTTGCTGGTTTTGACACTTCAGAATCAACAACTCATTGTAAGCCCGTATACTCGAAATATGTTGAGAAGGACACTTGAACTCTTGTGGGAATCAACTTGCTGAAGTACAGTGTGAGCAAGTCTAATTGGGGATTAAATATGGCATTTCACTCTCCCCCAATTAGTGCTCTCCCCTAAACCGACAATCTTTTCGATAAATGCCCGGAATAAGAAGAAGTCTTTAGATCGTTAAATGCAACTCGTCTTTAGTCTTCTAACATGCATCAGAAAATGTAGAACAGACTGTAGACTCGAACTTCTTCAAGATTGTTCAGTTGGGGAATAGATAGTTAACATCTTCAACTCACACCAAAAAGCATCCCACCAAAAAGCATCCCAATTAACTTTACATCTTGCAAATCCCCTTAACTAAGATCCCTCCCAATCAAACAAGAACAGAAAGATGTTTATCAAGGAAATCAGCAATCAGGCCGCAACGAACACACAAGATGGTAACACCAAACTACCAATCACATCAAACAAGAACAGAGAGATTGTTCGGAATCATCATGTTGATGTATACGTGAAGCATTAACCGGAAGCACTTTGTCGATAAACTCATCAATCTGAGTGAAGATGTCAACCAACGGCTCTTAAGAAGAAACTCCATGTAAAGATGACCCGATAAGAAGAAACTCGGTTCTTACATGAGTTTGGAGCCGTTTGACCATTTATTCTCTAATAACAATCAACCATGCAGAATTATCATACTTCTTCTCCCCCTCAAGAATTGCATACGGAGATGCCATTCTTGATTGAATAAGTGAATATCATCCGAATGTTCTATTCACACTTCTCTCCCGCAAAATAAGCACATGATGTCGCCATCTTCATTATAATCGAGCAAGTGGAATGAGAAAACAATCAGTGGTAGCCCGGTTCACTTGATAATTGAAAGCGCATGGAAAAAGCATGAAGCATGTTGATGAGAATGGTCATAAATAAGAAGATTTCTCTTCTTCCGAAGATAATGCGCACTGAAGCGTACACTTTTCTTTTCTTTATAGTACGAGGCATGAACTGAAGTGTTCATACGTCATAATCTCTCTCTTTACAATCTCTTTTGGTAAAACATGTAATCAATCCCATTATCATTCAGTAGGCTCTTTTTCGTGATAGCTGAAGGAGAAAACCCAATATGATGAATTTGACCCTGAAGTAAACTAACCCGAACTCGTGACTTAAACTTGCACATATGTAACAAAGAGCGGTGCCGAGACTTCATGCCCATTTGAATCTCTAAGTACTCTATACTCTTCAACCAACCAACCATCAAGTATAAGACGTACATCACCTCTTGAAAATCCACAATTAAATGTGACACTGAGCACTACAACGTAACTCCTTAAAGTGATAGTTATTTTTGTGGCAAAAAGAGCCCAATTTCCCCTCTTGGTAAAAGAAAAAAGACTCCCAAGAATAACTAGATTTCCAAGTCTTCGTTTTTGATAAAAAGCTCAAACAAGGATCATGAAGAATCTTCATCCAACCTTCCCCGATACCTTCAGATACTAAGTACACTCGCCCGTGATAATTCACTTCAATCTCAAATAAATAATACTGAATTAACGCCGTTGTCACATCTTCTGAACTGCTCAAATCTAGCCTTCTTTGACATTTAAATGAACTTTGATAATGGTTTCATCCCGACCATGGTTTAATGAGCATAACCCCGTAAAACCATGTAATAACCAAACTGTCATGACGAATATCCAAACACACATCCAATTCATGAAGTACACCCTTTTATCCCTTCTTTGAAGTAGAAACCGTAGCACCAGCATCAGATAAGATCCAGAAATACACTTTCCTTTCTCCAGGATGGTTCCATCATTGCGGGATTTTACAATTCTATGGTTTAAACCGAGAAATAGTTTCTTTCACGGGATTTTACAAACCCAAGAATAAACCGTAAGATAGATCCGGAAATGCACTTTACTATTACTAGGATGTTTCCATTGTCACGGGATTTTACAAGTCTATGATTTAAACCGAGAAATAGATTCTTTCGCGGGATTTTACAAAATCAAGACAAAACCGTAAACAATGTCAGCTTGAATGTGTAATGACAACTTTGGTTTCGGTGAATATCTGTTTTAGGGGACATGTAGCGGTTCATCAATGGTTCAAAATCCAACATCAATAACATCATCAACCATCCAATCAATCACTTTGGTAAACACATCCTTCACGCATTCTGTCGGCTGTTGCTGTGACCACATGGAGAAGTAAACCCTATATATCAAACTCGAACATGATGTAGAATTCCCCAGATTTGTTACTTAAACTTATACTAATCCTCGTGAACAAGAAACGGTGTACCCAATGTACAAAACCTCTTGACATTCTCATCTGAGTGAGACACCGAAGTGATAGCTACGTTGTGAGTTAAGTGAGAAAGAATCAAAACCGTAACTAAATAGCCAAGTCTTTATCACACTCTGTAAATGCCCAAACAAGTCATCTTCACGGAAGGGTAGAAAGAAAGAAGACGAAATAAGTAAACGTGCCCGGAAAAACCTCACTTCAAATCCAAATGAGATATATCGTCCAAACAGCCCCTTAGTCAACATTTTCAATAACACTTCAAGCCATGACATACTATACTCTATGAAAATGTAGAGACCAAAGTATCAATCCTCATAACACAGCAACTCATAATACCAACTTGCATCAATTTTCATTGAATAATCAAAACTCATCATCAAATCTCATTATCACACAACTCATTGTTAAATCACTTCAGCAAATCTTATCGACAAGTCTCTTGAATGCAATCCAATTTTTGAGAAGCCCATTAATCCATCATCCAAACTATTTCAACCCAATTCACACACCCAAGTTCGGTCCAATTCAAATCCAACACCATCCCATTTGATTTATATTCGATTCAAATAAATTTATTTTAAGTCCGAGTAGAATATAGACACAAGAGGCTCTTTTCACAAAATATTACTCCTAACCAAATATCCAAACGGGTTGGACAATTTCCAAATAGTCTAATCTCGCACCTTATTACACCACCACAAACCGGTTGGCCCATTTCGAATTCGTTAAGCACACTTATCATATCAATCAATCTGATGCAATATTTTCAATCCAAATAACATGCCTGGTCCGATAAGTCTTTAGAAGTAGTAATAGGCCCGATTCATTGTACAAATCTCATTCAAAACAAAAAATATGCCGGTTCCATGTAAATATGTTTTGTGAGTTTGTCTTAGTGAGAATCCCCTCAAATCATCAAGTATTAGTGTACATGGGAGACTTGGAAAAAATCAGTGATACCACTATAATCTACTAATGAAACAATCTTGGTATTCACGGCCCACACATGCCCACGATATCATCAAAAATTATTAGTCACCATGTTATATAACACGTGAAAGAAAACAATGATATTGACCATACTTTCACGGGTGTTAAATTAATTTAATTGTCAAAGCCTATGAACGAGCAGCTTCAAACACGGCCCAAACAACAAACGTGAAGCCCAACCCATGATCCAATTATAGAGACACCATACCCGATCCAATTAGAAACCACAGATTCGGTTATAAAACTAGTGTGATACCCTAATTTTTAGTCATATTATCCAACCCTAATCACTCAACATTTTGTACGCCTAACTCTTCACTCCTCACAAAACTGCTTCGCCTCTCACCTCCTAATATCCGTCATCACATCAAACCCTAATAATCCTTGCACACAACATCAGTCCGCTCCTTTTATCATGAATCGAATTAGACAAATCCTCGCTATAGGGATGGTTCTGAGGTTAGAGACACAAGTGACAATTATTCGTCACAGGGATGGCTCGGCATCAAGGTAGGTTTTCATTGTAATGAGTTTCTCCTTTGTTGAGTCTTCGAACGAATCAAAGAGATAAAAATGACAACCTTGTTATATTTTATTTCTTGAATGATTCGAATATCATTGAAGCTTGACTTCGAAAATTGATCAATGATGATAGTGGTTAAATAATCTTTCGAAAGATATAACTGGAATCGTTTCTGAGATCATTTGTTTTAATTTATTTGTACGAGTCTTGGTTGAGCAAGAGGAAGATTGATATGAGATTAGGATGGGGTGGTGTTCATATGCTGGTGTTGGTTAAGAAGTAGGTTTGGAATAAGGATTTATGTTACAGCTTTTTTTAAAAATTGTTAATGGTTTTTAGATTCTATCAAAGAGCCAATGATGGTGTGAACCAGAGGTTGAGTTGTTGTTTTGGAATATGGTATGTGGTCGAAGGGTAAGTCTTTTCATTCTACATTTCTGTCTAGTTCAAAGAGGTCAACAAGTCGCTATATTAGCAAGTCGCTAGTTTGAGTTTTTTTTTTTGGCTTATCAAACACAAGTCGCTAACCTGTTCAGTAACAAGTCGCTAAGTTTTTTTGTCATACACAACTCGCTACTTTTTTCAGTCTTGTTAAGTTGCTATTTATTTGACACAATTGTCAAATAACCAATTCGCTAGTCAGTCTTAACACAAGTTGCTAAGCTACGACTTGTAAAGACAAGTCGCTAGTTGATTTAGACCAACTCGCTACACTGGTTTTCATGTTAACAACTCGCTAAATAGAGGGTTTTGACAACTCGCTAACTAGAAATCTTGTACAAGTCGCTAGATAGATTATTAATGTTTTCCGATGAAGTTTCCGACCAATATTTCCGTTCAGCTTCAAAAACCCAAAAAAAACATGACAAAAAAACTGCTTCTTTAAGCCAGTTTGACCAAAGTGTGACCACCAATAAACTGACCAGATTCAACATACCCAGAAAAGCATACCAAAGACATGCAAATTTGACCCCTTTTGACCACATATTCATGGATAAAGATTGGTACAAAACAGTCTAAAAGATGAGATATTGAAACAACAAGAGACCATTTTGACCAAAGCAAGATACATAAAAAAACTTGTTAAAAAGGATGATATCACCAATAGTATATAAAACACAAATATCCGACAACACAAAAGTGATATAAAATCAGTTTAAACAGGATTCAAGCCACAACAAATTATCAAAACACAAAAACCTTGGCTCTGGTACCATTTGTAGGATCGTAAATATTGTTGTGTTTGATGATTCGGGTGGTCTAGGATGATGGAAATACATGTTATACATTTTAGAGAGAGAAAGTAGAGAGATGGTGTTCTTGGTAGAGAGTTGGTTCAATAAAATGTAAAAGGTTAGATTGCCAAGCCACACCCCTTCCATAGATGGAAGGGGTATTTATACTTACAAACATAAAGACCTCCTATCGGCCTGTGGATCAGATATACAGTGGGTAAAGACCCGTCCTTCTCATGGAATTTATACTTACAAGCTTATCACCCAAAAACTGAGCACCTCCAGACGTACTTCGACGTGTATCTTGACATCCTGCATGATCAGCATCTGCATAAGCTGTTAGTGACATACCGGTGTCCTTCGGGTACCAAAGTCCCATATTGATGGTTCCTTGGAGATACCGCAAGACCCGTTTAACCGCTTCAAGGTGCTTTTTGGTAGGCTTAGCCTGATATCTAGCACACATGCACACAGCGAACAGAATGTCTGGTCTACTGGGTGTGAGGTACATCAGGGATCTGGTCATACTATGATATTTCGTTTGGTCTACCATGATCCCTGAGTGGTCCTCATCCAGTTTAGTACGTTCTATCATGGGAGTGTCAACAGGGTCACTAGAATCAAATCCAAATTTCTTTAAAATCTCATTTGCATATTTAGATTGATTTATAAAAATGCCTCCGGGACTTTGTGAAATTTGTAATCCCAAGAAAAAGCTACACAGCCACCACCATTTGATCAACCAAGGGTTTCAGAAACTACACCACCAATGGAGAAAACCGGTAATCACTTTACATACACTGGTGGTGAGGATCATGACATGCCTGAGCCCCAACCTGAACCTCAACCGAGAGTCAGATCAAGTACATTACTGCACTCCTTTTTTTCATACGCATCTAATCTAAGAGCGTGTTGAAGATCTCCACCTCGGGGTCGAATCTTACCATAAACAACTCAAATTTCACCGCATCACTTTTACACTTCAACGAAATCAATCAAGAACCTCAGTACAAAATCATTCATAAAACAAAGTTTGGGTTTGTCTACCTAAGTGAAAATCATCATACTTGCTTCATGCTTTCGATGAAATTCACAAGTTCTATGATGCCACCCAGAAGATGGTTCGAGATGGATTGGCATATCGATTGAAGGACATTGAGTTGGGTATAATTCAGACGAAGAGTTAGAATTCAAATGATCGCAAGGATGTTCTTCGGCTTATCTCTAAGATTGATGAAAGGTTGATTCATCGGATCAGATGCAACGGTTGGAGAGCTATATGGGAGGAAGACCATGCTTTCTGATTCTGACATCCCAACGTCCTCAGAAAGTAGCCGGTCATGCGTAATCATTGGGTACACTATTAACTTTCTTGATTGTGATTTTGTCTGTTTGACTTATTCCTAAAATGGCTTGTGCACACATAACAGTGTACAACCCGTACTTGTAAATAAAGGACCCTGTGGTACGCTTCAGAGCCACAATCCTTTAAAAG
The DNA here is from genome assembly GCA_910596185.1 of Chrysanthemum makinoi. Lineage (NCBI taxonomy): Eukaryota > Viridiplantae > Streptophyta > Magnoliopsida > Asterales > Asteraceae > Chrysanthemum > Chrysanthemum makinoi. The sequence goes on along the minus strand of OU343217.1, from coordinate 151,843,268 downwards.
GAGTGAAAGCTTCTTACTTTTGAGTAACACTTATCAAAACTTTCATTTTTTCAAAGTTTTGCTCAAAAGACCAAGTAATTCCCCTTAAGATTTTCAAAACCTCAAAAGTTAATATAACTTGTTGAGGGGGAGTATTTGATTAAACCTTTGTTCACAAATTGTTCTTCGTGGTAATCTTCCCGCAAAACTCAAAATGGTTATATTCGATATCAAAATTTCATCAAAAATAACATTTATATGCCATTTTTGAGGGGGAGAAAAATTATGTGATAAGAAATATGTTGTGAGTTGCGAAAGAATCTTCATGTGAATAGACTTAACCAACGAATTGACGAACTCTGAAATGTTAGTAACTCGAAAAGACTTGTCCGGGACGGGTAATAATTTCAAGCTAGTTCGCTAGTGATGTAAACATGTCTCGCAAAGGACTTGTCCGAGTAGAATGTACCATTCGAGAAACTCTTGGTAGACATGAACTTTGACGGGTTTGACAACCTTTCAAGGTTTTCCACACCTTCAAGGTAGTTATTAGAGCTAGTTGTCACCTAAAAGCTGGCAATGTATCTCTTTAACTATGCAACGTAATCGTGTCTCGCGGGGGATTGTCTATCATGAGTTGATCAATTCAAAAGTGCGCGCTCTTCTCTCACCATGCAGATTTCAGTCAAAACTCTTAAGCACGTGTGGAGGGGGAGTAATTCTGCAAAATATAAAACTCTCGAAGTATTACAAAATGTTTCTTACTTATAAATACTTTGAGAGATTTTCATGCAAATTGGTTTTGTGGCAATGGAGTTAAAAGGTGATTAAGGTTAGGAATAACCGTCCTATGATCCGCCAGAGCCGGAGGAATCTACCCAAGGACACCACCAATAGTTAGAATTAGAAGTCCTTAGGTATAATCATAAAAAGGAAAAATTGAGAATCGGAGAAAGAAGGAGTTGAAGAATTAAAAAGAAAAGTAAAGAAAGAAGAATTAAAAAGAAAAGTAAAGAAAAGGGTGAAAAGAAATAGCCCTCCAGATTATTCAACTTAGGGCAGACACCGGGTTCAATTCATATGCTACTGGTTGTCACTTGATGACACCGGTATTGAAGATCAAAGTCGTCATGGACCCAGTGACGCATGCACTAAACCTTCTTAGCCACTCAAGTTTCTCTCAACAGAAGCTTGTTTCATTCTCACAGGGAACCCTACGTAAACTATCGGCTTTCTATTAGAGATGGCTGGTATTGAAGCAAGGAGACCCTCTCCCTAGTCTCCGCTCAGGAAAACCAAAGCGCACTATTGAGTCTAGAGCCACGAGATTCATCAAAAGATCTCTTAGGTACACTTGACAATTCATCGCTTGTCATTCAACAATAAGGACGCAAGTGATACATTATCGAGTCCTTCACAGATCTTAGCAATCTGTCGAGAACATTTATGAGAGGTTTACAATTGTGATCCTCAGTGATTAAATGGAAACTCCTGCCAGGGTCAACATCAAACAGCCCTGACAGCAGGTCACTTCGGTAACTCCCCGTGCATTACGCTTAGTGTGTCTCAAACAGTCTACAGTCGTGGGGTGATACTTCGGTGTACCTCAGCGACTCATCTGAACTGTAGATGTACTTCGGTACATCGCGTTATCTCACTTGTGGGACTCCAGTTCAGGAACAGTCTTTGTGAGAATTAGAGTCGTGTTTTCACACTATGCTGTTAACACTCTCGAAGTTCAAACTTGTAAGTGCTGGACTATTTCTAACCCATGTTTTATGTTTTCTTCTTATGGATGCTTGCGGGTGGAAAAGATCGTGCAGATTCTCCACATGCTCATAACAACAACAACACTTATTGAAGTTCTCTCAAAAGGCAACACAAAGTCAGAATGATTCTTCGTCAAGTCAAAGAATCTACAAAGTTTAAAGACTAAGAGAACTACATCAGTACTATAATCCAACGTTAAAGAGCGTGTGAGCATGTTGGAGAAAGACGTGGAGACACTGGAGCAACGAAGCGGACTTGATGCAGACAACAACAACATACTATCACTACCATCACAAAGAACAAAGATCAAAGAATAAAGAAAATGATGACGTCAAAGCAGAACACTTCAAAGGAAACAATTTCTCTACATTGGGGAGATTGTTCAAATCAAGGCACTTCTTCTCACAAGAAAGAAGAATGTCAGAAGACGTCAAAGCTACTATTACTTCAGAACCTACAACATTTATATCATCAATCACTAACACTTAGGGGGAGATTGTTGGAATCACTCCTAAACTAGAATTAAAGTGTTAGTAATTAATATGTAATAGTTAGCTTAATTATGGCTTTTATGTTAGTTATCATGCCAAGGCTTATGTAGAAAGCCCATGAGCCTTGGCCCAAGCCCATAAGAAGGGAAGGATGCTAGTAGTGTTGCCCTAGCTCCTTGCCCTATAAATAATCCTTGTAAACCCTCACTTGAGGGTTGGTTGTTCATTTCTGTCAGGTTCCCAAATATGCAACACAAGTATCAATAGAAGAAATAGAGAAGGAGAAGAGATCGGTTGAACAATATCCAAACACACACACACACACGTTAATATGAAGGGTTAGGCGTAGGAGTATGAATGAGAGATAAATTGAACAACCAACCTTCAAGTGAAGGTTTACAAGAGTATTTATATGAGGGAAGCTAGGGCAACACTCCTAGTTCCCATCCTTTTCCTTATTGGGCTAGGCCTAGGCTTATGGGCCTTCTACATAAGCCTAAGGCTAATTACTAACATAAAGGCCATATTAAGCTAACTATTACATATTAATCACTAACACTTGAAATAGGTTTAGGAGTGATTCCAACAATCTCCCCCTAAGTGTTGGTGATGAATGAATGTTGACGGTGAGGGTGCTGATGTAATAGTAGCTTTGACGTCTTCTGACATTCTTCTTTCTTGTGAGAAGAATTGCCTTGATATGAACAATCTCCCCAGTGTAGAGAAATTGTTTTCTTTGTACAGTTCTGCTTTGACGTCATCTTTATCTTTGTTCTTTGATCATTGTTCTTTGTGATGGTAGTGATAGTATGTTGTTGTTGTCTGCATCAAGTCTGCCTCAGGTCTGCTTCACTACTCCAGTGTCTCCACGTCATTCTTCAACATGCTCACACACTATTTGACGTTGGAATTCAGTACTGATGAAGTTCTTTAAGTCTTTAAACTTTGTAGATTCTTTGATTTGACGTTGGAATTCAGTACTGATGAAGTTCTTTAAGTCTTTAAACTTTGTAGATTCTTTGTTGAACAACAAGTGATGAAATGTCAAGTGTACCTAAGAGATCTTTTGATGAATCTCGTGGCTCTAGACTCAATAGTGCATTTTGGTTTTCCTGAGCGGAGACTAGGGAGAGGGGTCTCCTTCTTCAATACCAGCAATCTCTAAGAGAAAGCCGATAGTTTACGTAGGGTTCCCTGTGAGAATGAAACAAGCTTCTGTTGAGAGAAACTTGAGTGGCTAAGAAGGTTTAGTGCATGCGTCACTGGGTCCATGACGACTATTAATCTTCAATACCGGTGTCATCTAGTGACAACCAGTAGCATATGAATTGAACCCGGTGTCTGCCCTAAGTTGAATAATCTGGAGGGCTATTTCTTTTCACCCTTTTCTTTACTTTTCTTTTTAATTCTTCAACTCCTTCTTTCTCCGATTCTCATTTTCTCCTTTTTATAATCATACCTAAGGACTTCTAATTCTAACTATTGGTAGTGTCCTTGGGTAGATCCCTCCGGCTCTGGCGGATCATAGGACGGTTATTCCTAACCTTAATCACCTTATAACTCCATTGCCATAAAAACCATTTACATGAAAATCTCTTAAAGTGTTTATGAATGAAAAACATTTTGTACCACTGTAAGAGTTTGATCTTTTGCAGAAATACTCCCCCTCCACATGTGCTTAAGAGTTTTGACAGAAATCTGCACAGTGAGGAAAGAGCGCGCACTTTTGAATTGATCGACTCAAGATAGACAATTCCTTGCGAGACACGATTACGTTGCATAGTTAAAGAGATACATTGTCAGCTTTTAGGTGACAACTAGCTCTAATAACTACCTTGAAGATGTGGACAACACCGAAAGGTTGTCAAACCCATCAAAGTTCATGTCTATCAAGAGTTTTCTCGAATAGGTACAATTTACTTGGATAAGTCTTGGAAGACAAATCTTTTCAATGTATGACTGTTCAGTTCCCGTCAATTCATGGGTTGAAGTCTTTTCACACGAGGATTCAATAGCAAAACACAACATATTTCTTATCACATAATTTTCTCCCCCTCAAAAATGGCATATAAATGTTATTTTTGAAGAAATGTTGAGAATAAATATGACCATTTTGAGTTTTGTGGGAAGATTACACAAAGAACAATTTGTGAACAAAGTTTTTAAGTCAAATACTCCCCCTCAACAAGTGATATAAACGGTTGAGGTTTTGAAAAAAACATAAGGGGAAGTACTTGTTCTTTTGAGCAAAACCTTGAAAAGTGAAAGGTTTGATAGGTTTTACTCAAAAGTAAGAGGCTTTCGCTCCTTTTATAAGGATTGTGGCACTGAAGCGTACCACAGGGTCCTTTATTTATAAGTGCGGGTTGTACACTGTTATGTGTGCACAAGCCATTGTCATATATAATCACACATCCAAATTATATGAAATAGAAGTAGTTCAAGGGGTACCAGGAAGTCCATCAATCTTTCCAGGAATGCGTACAGGGCGTTGATAGCCGGCAAGAGCAATCCTGGGACGACCACCTACAAAGCTCTCCAGAGTTCTGAACTGGTCCCGTCGATACAACCTTTCATCAATCTTGATGATGATTCTCCCCACATCCCGTATTTCCTTAGAATTCCATCGCTTTTGTGACCCAATTCCTTCATGAATATCCTTCAACCTATAAGCCAATCCGTCCCTAACCTTCTTCAATGTGTGATCCCCAAACTTGTGAAGATCTCTACACGCCATCAAGCAATTACGTTGTGTTTCACTAAGGTAAACCACTCCGAATGGTTGGCTGATGAGTGTGTATTGTGAAAGCTGGTTGATGTCGGGAAGATCTAGCTGAGGTGGAGTGAAGTTGACACGGGTCTGATATGATTCAACTGCAAGCTGGAGATCTTCTACACGTTCTTTGATTACTATTCTTCTGATGAAGATAAGCAAGGATTTGATGAATTCACGTTGCACTTCAGTCGAGAATTGTCTCATGCAACCCTGTACTTTGGCAAGGTACATGTCTTCAATGTCGTTGATAGACAAATTCTCAAAGTCCGCTTCAGAGAATGCATAATCCCTTTCGTCTTGCCTTTTGACTACAATATTCTTGAGGAAAGTGTAGTCTCATTTAGACGAAAGATCAACATGTTTGATGGCAACGATATTCTTAGTACTGAACACTTCATGTTGAGAGTTCTGAACCTGGCAGCTTCTGTAGTAGATTCTTCGGCGTTCCGGCCAATGGTGATCCTATACATTGCATCACGGTCATACTCTTCCACTTTGTTGGAGAACATGTGGTTAGCTCTTTCCTCGATGGCTATGCAGTTAGAGTATATGGCTGCTGGGAACGGAAGTGTCAGGGATGTAGCGTATTTCCTTGAACCATCACCACCGTGTAGAAGAAATTCCAAGTCTTTGTTGAAGAAATATCGGAATGGAATCCTAGGCTGATCTGGTTGGCCAATTGTTGGTAGAGGTTTAGACCAGTCGGTGTAATATGGAGGGTTGTCCCGTTTGGTGAAGTCGATGTTTGCTTCTGGGTTGAGCCAATCCATGTTGTTAGACATGGCTCGTACTATAATATCAAGGTGATACTCAACTTCAATAGCACTTTCCTAGCTGTCTTTGAGAAGTTGAAATGCTTCATTCTTGATTCGCTTCAACTCGGATTTCGTCATCTTCTTCACACGGAATTTTTCTTGCAGTAGTTTCGCATGCTCCAATGTACTACATTCTGTAACCTCTTGACCTTCAGATGGGTAGGGAGTGGAATCAACAAGCTTCGAGAACCATTCAAATTCAGTATCATCCTCGTCCAACCATGATAAGACGTCAGTCATAGGCGCCTTTTTCTTCTTTTTCTTTGGCCTAGTTGAAGATTCTGGTTTCTTGGCTGTGTCAGGAGAGATGGGTTGTTGTTGGGGCTCATGGACTTCCTCATCGTCACCACCCGTATACTCGAAGTGATCACCGGTTTTCTGAATCTGGGGTGGTAACTCAGAATCCTGAGGTTTATCTGTAGAGGAGCGAGGAGGAGATCTTTGTTGAGCTGGAGTCCTTTAGGGTGGAGGCTGCATTGAGTACTGAATTGAGGATGATTCACTAGACTTCTTCGGGCGTTTGGGCTCGTTATCCTTATCCTTATCTTTGTCTTCATCGTCTCTTGGACGTTTAGGCCTTTCAGCTTCTTCTTTGTATGATGACCTGAGTTGGTATTCCAGCAATGCTTCAAACAATTTACCTTCGTAGGAGGCAAATGTTGCAGAGCGTTTCGACATTTGAGCTACCAGCCGGTTCACCAATTCATCATCTGAGAAGATTGTGGGTTCAACTGGATTGATGTTTACATTCATTAGAGTTGATTTCATGGTTTGCTTGGCCAGATGTAAGAGATTCGGATAAAGTTGTCTGGTATACATCTCCTTTGTTAGTTTAGGAACGACGTCAAGAAGGAACTTATGAGTGTATCCTTTGATCATCTCGTCCATTCTCCCTTGAAGATCATCTTTCATGAGCTTCTGGACATACTCCTTTTCAACTTGCATCTTGTCTTTCTCATCATGAAGATACTGTATCTGGTCAGCAAGAAAATCTAACTTCTTCTTTGTGATATCTTTCTCTCTGACTTGTTTGAAAGCTTTAACGATTCGAGTCTTAGCTTGAGAGATCCAGGATGCAGTTGGCTTCTTCACTGATTTAGATGTGGATTTTGTTGCTCTTTTAGATGGTGGTGGTGAAGAGTGAGAGGACGAGTCTGATGAAGATGAGATGTGAGGTGACTTAGGGTCTTTAGGAGGCTTAGCAGTTTCTTTCTTAGAGCGGGTTGGACTGTTGAGAAGAAGATCATCGTAGTCCATCTCGTCATCTTTATCGGATTTAGCTTGCTCTTCAGCCCGAATTCGAGCATCTTCATCTGCTTTAGCTTGAGCTGCAGCTTCTTCGTCAGCGCTTTCCTTCTCTAACTTCTCAGTTTCTGGTTCTTCATTGTCAAACTCAATAGAATCTTCCACGTGCTTTTGTTGTTGCTCAAGAGTGGTGGCACCAGATCCCTTATCGGGTTGATTAACCGCATCAGGACCTGGTGAAGGTTGAACTCCACCACTCGATCCTCCGAGGCCACCCATTTGATCCTTAGCAAATTCTTTTGCAATGTGTTGGAGTCTAATGAATTTGAACTTCTTTCTGTACTCAGTGTTCAGAGGCTCTTCATCTGATACTTCTTATTCCTGCTCAATTACTGGAGTCTTTCCTTTTCCTTTATCTTCTAGTGGACTGGGAGGTTTAGCGACTGTTGGAGTGATATCGGTTGCAGTTTCTGAGTAGGTAATCTCTTCGTCTGATTGAGTATCTTCAGAACTTTCATCCTTCAGATGTTGTGGCGATTTAGGTTTGGGGATTGGAATAGCTTCCTTCGAGGGAACTTTCCTTTTGTGACCAGGTGACCTCTTAGGAAAATTTCTTTGACCTTTAGTAATTGTAACACTCCCTTCACTTCCTTGTCGTGTTTTCCTTCTAGGTGTACCAGCAGATTTTTAATCGAGAAAGCCAACTTTGTTCTCTTCCATAGCAACCAAATACCTTTTGTATTAGTAAAGCTGTTTAATTTCATCGGTGAGGAGGTGATCTGGCAACACAACACCTTGTTTCTTAGTTGTTGACTCCTTAAATCTGACGGTTAGAGTGGGTTCGGTTAACATGTCATGATTGTCTGGGTCATTGATTCTCTTGGGGATATCAGGGTTTTATCTAAGTGCTCTCTGGATCAACAGTTTTGTATATCTGATATAAGGAATCTTTGAGCCAAGCTTTTTGAGGAATGTCATCATGTCATCCCATATCAGAGCTTCAACTTCGATGTGCTTCATGTTGATCAGGGCCCAAAAGATTTGCAGTTCCACGAGCTTGGGATGCTCATAGCCACTGTCTCGACCAGAAACAGATTTTGTGATGATGATATAAAGGGTTCTCGAAGGCTGAGGAATATTCTTGAGATCCACATGTGAATGCTTATTGATAACTCCTGAAGCTTCGTCATACCCAATATTAATCAAGAATTGCAGGACAGTCTCTTCAGTAGGTGCAGCAGAGAATTCAGTTGGTATGATGTCAGGAATGAGGAGAACAGCCCTCAAATCTGCATGAGTGATGGTGATTTGCTTGTGATTGAGCGTCACCGTCACCGCATTTTGACCTTTGATCATTTGCATCGTATTCCAGAACTGCTGAATGTAGATCTCCGTCTGTGGCGATTGGTGAGCGTGTTCTGATAAGGATGGCTCTTCAGAATGTCAACATCAATGAGACAGGAAGATTCCGAGCAGGTGAGAGTTTCAAAGTCGACACGAAGATTATTCTTTCCAATCTTCATCGGATAACCATGAGCGAAAATATCAGCAATGGTGAGAACATTTGGTGCATCCACATTCATTTGAGCGTCCATGTCGTGATCTGAAATACATTTAGCCAACAGAACCAACATATCGAAAGACATAATGTTAGTCAATAGAAGGTTTTATTGTTTAATTATTGAATGAGATATGTCAATGATTGTTACGAGTCCAAAGTCACATGTTTGTTCAATAGTCCAATGACGTCGAGAAAAGTTTCGTGAGTTAGTTAACTTTAAGTTTTAAAGTTTATGTTATCACTTATTTTTCACAACATATTAAACGTTTAAGCTTATTAGTGACATTTATTGGTTTCGTGACGTTATGATTTATTTATTTACAAGATTGCACGCGTAACAATTCACAATGAAGGTTTGATCAAGGCTTAGGCGTAGAAATGGTAAACAGGAGTTATACGCGTAAACGCAAGCTTATGCGTAGGATCCTTACTTACGCGTAAGAAATATTACGCGTAGGAAAAGGGGACCTTATGCGTAGAGCTTACGCGTAAGCGCATATAAAACCTTACGCGTAAGGCTTACTCGTAAGAGTAGACCTTATGTGTAGAGGTCACTGTTTAAGCATATCCTTCACAGGATACGCGTAGTTCCTTATGTAGAACCTTACGCGTAACAGCTACGCGTAAGATTATTCTTATGCATAACCTTCTACGTGTAAGGTGATCCTTATGCGTAGATTGCTAATGACCTTGATTCTGAATTTTACGTGTAGCAGTCCTGAAATAAAATCATCATAGCATCAATATTAACACATACATCCATTCTATAACAGATCATGGCATGAATACTCATCAAACAGTTTACGCGTAGAAAACTTTATGCGTAGAACTTAAACCCTAGTTTCAAGAATTATGCGTAAGAAATCTAGCCATGGAAATTGCACCAAACATTTTCTGGGAAGTCTTAGAAGCCTAATAAGTATGTTTATCCAAGTTTTAACATGAAACTCAATCAAGAATCAAGAATACCCAATTCGTATGAACTAGAACCCTAAATTACAATTCTTTCATTTTTGATGTTTCTGGGCAAGTTCTAAGCATTGATATAGTCAATTCATCACATAAACATCATATTATAAGCAACTAATTGTCCAGAAACGTTCACACAAGAAAACACCCAATTCACGCATAAACCCTAGTTTTCCAGATTCAAACAATTCGTGTTTTTGGGTAAGTTTTGAGGATAAAAATGGTATCATTGATGTTTTAAAAAACGTTTTGACACAACCTTTTTAACCACAAACACACACCAATGATTGTGTGTTCATACGCTTATGCGTAGAACACAAGATCACTCATATATTACGTTTTAGCCGTTGGATTTGTAAAAGATTCAAAACCATTGTTAGTAAACACTTAAGATCATGAAACAACTTACAAATTGATGATCCAAAACACGGATTTGTTGAACGAATTTTAAGCGTAGGATATGGTTGGTGGGATATTAAATGTGATGAGTAAATGAATTAGGTGGTAGTTTTATTAAAAAATAACTTTGAGATTATGACAGTTTTAGTCCCTCCACCTTTTCCATTTTCATCCAAAGCCTTTTAACTTCCATTTTGGTTACCAAACGAAAGATTTTAAGAAAGAAACTTGACGACACTCCCCCTCGACTTAAGAATTAATGAAAGGTTATAATTTTTAGTCCGAGAAGTGTCAGTGAACCAGAAATGTGACCACCCTTATTAAAGAAACAACCGGGATTAGGTAACATGCAAGTACAATGTTATTTTGAAACATTTAAGTAATTATTTTCTCCCCCTCAACACTTGATCGAAAAAAATACTGAATTGTGAAAGATTAGAGTGTTGACGGAAGAAATGTACTTGCCATGTATAAAGAAATATAGATAGAAGAATATTTTTGTTGTTTTAACTGATTTTATATTTTTATATTTTGTTTTTGAAAATTATTTACAAAAGAGGTTTTGGTGTTTGACTGGTTTTTAAGAATGTTTTAAGAGTTCATCCAGTTCCTCTTGAGTCAAACACCGCATACCAATCCGGTGGACCAACTCATTAAACCTAGCAGGAGCTAAGGCTTTGGTGAGAAGATCTGCCAATTGGTATTCTGTACCCACAAAATATAATTCAACAGTACCCTGTTCCATGTGGTCCTTGATGAAATGATATCGAAGATCGATGTGCTTTGATTTCAAGTGTTGAACTGAGTTGCACGAGATCGCAATAGCACTCCGATTGTCACAGTACATCGGGATTTTGTCAAATACGTAACCATAGTCTTTGAGTTGTGTTCTCATCCAAATGACTTGAGCACAACACGCCGACATGGCTACATATTCTGCTTCTGTTAAGGACAACGATGTACATCGCTTCTTCGATTGCCATGACACCAATTTATCACCAAGAAATTGTAAAGCTCCTGAAGTACTTTTACGTGAATCTAAGCATCCTGCGTGATTAGCGTCTGAAAAAGCGATTAGTTCAAAACCAGAATCCTTCGGATACTAGATTCCTAAATTAATGGTTCCCTTGATGTATCGGAGGATTCTTTTAGTCTCAGAGAGGTGGGTTTCAGTTGGTCTTGACTGATAACAGGAGCAAAGATAGACGGCAAAAACAATATCAGGTCTGCTAGCTGTTAGATACATGAGAGACCCAATGATACTACGGTATTTGGTAGGGTCCACCAATTTCCCATGTAAATCAGTGTCTAGCTTCTTGGTATGAGCCATTGGTGTGGCATAGGTGTCACAGTTTTGCATTCCAAATTTGTGTAACAATTCAAGGGCATATTTGGACTGACTCAAGAAAATACCACGGGGTGATTGATGAACTTGCATTCCAAGGAAGAATGTGAGTTCACCCATCATTGGCATTTCAAAATGTTTTGTCATAAGTTTTGCAAAAGCATTTGAGTATTTTAAATGTGTTGACCCAAAAATGATGTCATCCACATAAATTTGAACGATTAAGATGTGAGCCCCGTGATATTGTATAAAGAGTGTAGGGTCGACCGAACCTTTGGTGAACTTATTGTCAATAAGGAAGGATGATAACTTATCATACCATGCCCGAGGGGCTTGTTTGAGACCGTAAAGAGCTTTCTTCAGTTTATAGACATGATTAGGGAACTCTGGATCAATGAATCCTTCTGGCTGGCTTACATAGACCGTTTCTTTCAGTTGTCCATTGAGAAATGCAGTTTTGACATCCATTTGAAAGACTGTGATGTTCATGTGAGCCGCAAAGCCGAAAAATCCTAACAAAACCTCAAGACGAGCAACCGGAGCAAATGATTCTTCAAAGTCAATACCCTCTTCCTGTCTATAACCCTTAGCCACTAGACCTGACTTGTTTCTAACTACAGTTCCTTCAGCATCCAATTTGTTTTTCCAAATCCATTTTAGACCAATGACGAAGACCCCTGTTGGTCTTTCAACCAGTTCCCATACTTCAAGACATTTGAATTGGTTGAGTTCTTCCTGCATGGATTCAATCCAGTTGTCCTTTGTCATTGCGTCTTTAATGTTTTTAGGCTCAGACTGGCAGACAGTGAGTGCATAAATGCAATGTTCACCATCTGTGTGAAGACGTTGTCTAGTTACGACTGGTTGGTTCGGGTTACCAATAATATTCTCAAGAGGATGGTCTTTTGTCCAACGATGTGTGGAGGGTTGATGTTGATATACATTGTGCAGATTTTGAGGATTCAAATGGCTTGTAGATGATTCCGCGACATCAGGTGCAGCAGTCTCATTAGCAAACGGGTTAAAGAACGCATTTGGATCAAAATCTGCAGGTGTGGTTACATCACTCAGAACATCATCAGCTGGTTCTGCGTCGTTGGAAGCAGTTTGTTCAACTGTTGTTGTTGAGTCAACTGGTGGTGCGTCTACAACAGAAGTTGTTGTAGCAGGTGTATCAGGTATATGAGTATTATCAGGTTGAGCAGCGGAAACAGCAGATACACCTGGGGCACGTTTATCAATGTCATCACTGAACAGCGGAGCAAATAGCCTTTCCATTTGTTGACGAGTAAGCTGAGGGCTTGTTTCAACTGATGATAGGGTTTGGGAAAAGTTTAAGCGGTTGTGACCGGGTTCCAAGCTATTATACTCAGAAGCCATTTCAGTAAGCTCATCAAAATTAGCATGAATCGTTTCCATAACTTGTTTTGTACGACGATTCCAGATCCGGTAACCTTTAGAATTCTCACAATATCCAATGAAGACTCCAATGTCAGCTTTGGCTTTGAGCTTTCCAAAGTCATCACAATCATTATTCGGATAGCAAAGGGATCCAAATACATGAAAGTGTTTAAGGTTCGGTTTACGGTTGTAGAGAAGCTCAAATGGTGTTTTGTTGTGGCGTTTTGTAATCATTGAACGGTTTTGAGTGTAGCATGCCGTTGAGACAGCTTTAGCCCACAAGTAATCTGGAAGTTTAGCATTGATTAACATCGTTTTGGCAGCTTCCACTAACGTACGGTTTTGTCTTTCAACAACTCCGTTTTGTTCTGGTGTGCGGGCAATAGATGTTTGATGCTCAATTCCCACTTTCTCATAATATTCCTGTTGGAATCACTCCTAAACGATAATCAAGTGTTTGTAATTAATATGTAATAGTTAGATTTATTATGGCCTTTATGTTTGCAATTAGCCTTAGGCTTATGTAGAAGGCCCATAAGCCTAGGCCTTAGTCCAATAAGGAAAAGGGAAGGAGTGGGAGTGTTGCCCTAGCTCCTTGCCTATAAATACTTTGTATTAACCTTCATTTGAAGGTTGGTTGTTCAAGTTATCCTTTCACATACATCTCTACGCCTAAACCGTATAAGTATTACGTGTGCGTGTGTTTGTTCTTGTTCAATCGCCTTATCTCTTTCTTATAAGCTTGTGTTTGTAAAACTAGTGACCTAACAGTGGTATCAGAGCCTACTAGTTGGGTGAATCGTGTTCGTTTTTGACGTGGGTTTCGGTCCTACGCCTAAAACGCACATTTGATACTTTGGTTCGCTTAAAAACTTGTTTTTTACACTTTTTAATCCAAGATTCTTGTACTTTCAACGTTTTAAGGTGTTAAAATACTTGTTTTTGGCAAAAAGTTTCAAACTTTATGCGTGGATAGTTGTTTTTGATCGAGTTTTTGAACGAGGGTTCTATCCTACTCGAATCGCTTTTAGAGGCTTTGGTTCATCAAGTTTCACACTTTTGTGTATTTTGGTGATATTGAAGCTATTTTATCACACAAAAACTGGTTTAGAAACACTTTTGGACAGAATCAAAATTTCGAGCATTTCTACGCGTAGTGAAACCCTAAAACTACGCGTAAGTGCTTCCTTGGTTTGATCTTCATTTTCATGGTTTATTCCGTGTTTTCTTACTTGGATAAGTCTGAAAATACGTCGACTTTGGATATCTCTTGCACTGTGATAGTGTAAAAGATCATTTGGGCAAAAACCCTAAAATTACGCATAAGCATAAGCTTACACGTAGAAATCCTACGCCTAAGATTTTTCCTACGCCTAAGCCTAGTCTTACGCATAAGAAAATCCTACGCCTAACTTTCTACGCCTAACTTTTTTCTACTCCTAACTTTAGTGCTTTTTCCTACTTACGCGTAAGCTAAATCCTACGCGTAACTCCTTATTGTTACGCGTAACTTTGGTGTTTTTACGCATAAGTGCTACTTGGTTCTTGTCTTTTCTACACCTAAGGACACTTCATCAACAAAGGTTCATTCGACTACAAAGATCCATTTTTACCAACACAAGTTTTCAACATGTCTCAACTACCATACTCTAACTATTTCCCTTACACTTATCTTCAATGACAACAACAACTAAGTCCACAACATCAACAATGGAATCAACAACAAGCTATTTATCAACAACAATTTAATCAACAACATACTCCACAACTTGGTGCAATTCCCCCACCACAAATGGTTCAACCACCGCCAAGTCTTCAAGTTCAACCCTACACAAATGACTTCAATCAACATCGATCAAGGAACACTATGAAGGAACCCACTTGGTTTGCAAAGATGTGTGAAGCTTTAAGCAGCCAACAATCAATTCATGAGGCTGGATCACTTGATAGACCTCCAATGCTCACTTCAGGAAACTACGATCAATGGGTGATAAGGTTCTTTAGGTTTTGTGATCTGAAGAAGCCACATGGAAAGTTCTTAAAGAAGGTTATCTTGGAAGGTCCATTTGAGATGCCTACTATCATTGTACCCGGAGATCCAAATGCTATTCCACCAAGAGATGAACAAACGAACATTGATACTGTTGCAGACTTGAATCCTCAAGAACTTCTACACTATGAAGCTGATGAGCTTGCCATGGAATACATCCTTTTAGGATTACCAAACCCAATTCTTCGTAGTGTTGATGCTCAAAAGACTGCACAGAAAATGTGGGATCATATTCGTCTTCTTATGGAAGGATCTGTACTCAATCAGGAGGATTTGGAATCCAAAATTTACTTGGCTTATGAACACTTTATGATTGAACCTGGAGAGACACTAGAGTCCTATCATCATCGATTTTCAGACATCATCAATGATTTGGATAAACAAAACATCATCATGCCAAGAATTGCAGTGAATTCTAAGTTCCTAAGTAGTCTTGGTCCTGAATGGGAGAAGTATGTCATTTTTCTCCGTCAAGCGAAGAACATGCATCAGTCTACCTACGGATTGTTGTACGATTACTTGAAGCCTCATGAAAAGGAAGTTGATCGGGAAAGGATTCTCCGTGCTCAAATTGCTCCACCTACACATCCGGAAAATCAACAACTTGCCTTATATGCTCAACAAAGTTATCCTCCTCAACAAGCAACTCAACCAACTGCCTCAGTCACACCAAACGATCAATCACAACAACCTCAACAAAATCAATTGGTTCCTTACAACAACAATGATCAAGCACTTCATAATGAGGAATCCGATCCGTTCGAAGCATTGCAACAGGGATTTGTTATGATTGCTAATGCTTTTAGCCGTTATACCAACAAATCCAACAATCGTATTCGTTCCTCATCCAATACAAGGAATCGCTTGTGAACAATGGACGTGTTGAAGTTCATAATCGTGGTTATGGTCGTCAAATGGGAGGTGGTCAAGGGTTTAATGCTATGGGTAGGAATAACAACAGAGCTCAAGTGGTGGAACAGGGAAATGCTCAGAATGGGTTGAATGGTCTTTGATGCTACAACTGCAATGGGAAGGGACACCTAGCTAATGCATGCCCAAAGACAAGGACTAGGGGCAGTGCTTATTTCAAAGAGGCTCTTCTTTTGGCTCTTAAGGATGAAGCTGGTGGATCTCTCACAGACAAAGAACATAGTTTTATGGCAAATGCAGACCGTGATGATGATATGGAGGACTTGCAGGCCAATGCAGCTGTTATGTTGATGGCTAATATGCAAGAGTTACGCATGAGTGAAACAGGCCCGATGTATGACATCGATGGCTTGTCTCGGTACCCGAACAAACCATATCATATCTCGAACTAATATCTCCGCCAACATCCTGAATCCCGACGGATCAGATCATGTTCAAAATGAGTCATCTACATCTCCTTTCGGACGATTTTCAAGTTAACCCCGTAGTTACATTTGACGATCAAGATGACCTTATGGTTTCCTTTGATAATCAAATTGACTCCGTGGTTGTACTTGAGGATCTAAAGAATGATCATATTGTGACTCACGTTGAACAAGATGAACTGTTGCCTCATCCAGATTTTGCTCGGTTAATTCAAGACCATCAAATCAAAATGCAGGAATGTTATGCATTAAATAAGGACTTAAAAAGCAAAAATGCACTGTTAACCAAGGATTTTGAATGCTTACAAATGCAACTCAACTTTTTCAAAACTCAAGAAAACCGTGAAAAAGGATTTGAAGCCGCTTTTGCTAAATCTCATCAAAACGAAAAATATTTAGAGAGACAGATGCGTGATCTAACCGCTTCGAAGAATGCTTTGTTGTCTGAAATAGAACAACTAAAACATGAACATAAAAAGCAAATTAACGCTCTCACCTTGGAAAATCAAAAAGCTAAGGCTGATTTGTTAACTTGTCAAACACAGTTCTCTACATACAAAAAGCATTCAACGAAACGAATAGATGATCATCTTGACGAAATCATCGGCTTGCAAAACAAACTTAAAGAGTTTCAAACTGTTGTTTACAAACATGGTGAGTCGGTCACAACTATTGAAAAGTTTACTTTAAAACCAAATCCAAATGGCTATGGACCAAATCTTGCTGATTACAAACCTAAGCTCTCTACCAAAGCATTCAAACCAAATCCTGAAGTTTCCAGTGCAGAATATAAAATTGATAATTCTGTTATGAGTGTTGTTGAATATCATCGTCAAGAGGAATTAGATGCAGAAGACGAGAGTCGATCAAAATTAAAAAACTGTTGTTTACAACAAACCTTTTAATTATTCAAAACCGGTCACTTTCGTCACACCAACGGATTCTTCTAACACACCAAGGGTTATCATCAAAACACCTGAGTCTTCTAATGTTAATCCCCAACCAGATTATGCACAAATCTATGGTCCTTTACCTTCCATCAGTGAAGTAAACTCAAAACCTGAAAATCGAAAAATTCTTAGATATTTTGACATTTTCATGGCTGACCTCAAAATTTTACAACATGAGATAGAATATCGTTCTGAAATCAAAATTGATAATTTTCAATCGCCTCTGGCACGAGAACAAAGAGACATTTTTCAGAAAAATCTTTTACCTAACGTTAAAAATTTGAAAAATTGTGCATTAGCTTGGGAAAAGGATTTTCATAAGGAACTTGGAGTGATGAAGGTCGTTTTCAAGAAAACAGAAACATCTATTTCTAATACTAAAGGTAAAAAGAAACTGTTGAGAAAAGATGTTGATCGACTCTTGGAAGATGTCATCTGTGATGATGTCCATAATGTTGTGCTATTGAATTCTTTGTCATATGCATTTGATTATATCTCTGCAGATACTGTTGATTCTGTGGTAAATGTTGAGAACACCGATAATGTGCTTCAGATCGAGTCCTTAACAGTTGAAAACAAACGATTGTCAAACGAACTTTCAAATGCAATACGTCGTCTTAATTGGTGTCAAAAAGATATTCACGATCAACAACTTGCTTTTCAACACAAAATCGCCCAGTTGCGTGACAAAACTTCTGATCCAAAAATTGCGCAACTGGATGATCAAAACGTGTCTTTTAAGTGTCAAATCTCAAAATATGAACAAGAACTTGTAAAAGTTAAAATGGAATATGGTGTCATATTTGATTTACTCAAAAAGACTCGTGATGAAGCATCATTTGAACTTGATCATTATCTTGCACACACTAAAGATGTTATGAATTTTGCTAGAAATATTCGGTCTGAAAATCAAGATTTGATTCACACTATCTTCAAGTTAAGAGAAATGTTAGGAAAGTATGAACAACTTCCGCCTACCGTGATTAAGAGAATAGCACCAGAAACACTTAGTAATCGTGAACCTAGAATCCCTACTGCCAAATCACAAGTTGCTAACGTGCTTCCTTCTACTGAAACAGGAATTGTTGCGTCTTTTCCAAACGTCCGCACTTCACAGCCTAGGAGCACTCAATCGAAGAATAGGAAGTTGCGACCTAAGAAAAGATCAATAAGGAATGCTAAAGTAGAAGAACACCCTAGGACCATGAATAAGACTCACGTTGCTTCCACTATAGATGTTGCGTCTGGCAAATGTAATAGAAATAGTGATGTAACGAATGCTAAACCTTTAAGCACTTTTGATATTCAGTCTGATGCACCTTGTGTTATTTGTCGTAAAAGTATGAATTCTGATTGTCATGACAAATGTGTTGCTAAAGCTATAATCTCTCGTTTACGGAATCCTAAGAATCGGAATACCTCTAGGCCCACTAATCATTCTAAGTCTGTGCTTGGTAGACCGCCTTCTTTAGATTCTAAGGCAAACATTGCTGTCACTGTAGCTTCAGTTTCACCTCCTAAGAATGTAGTACCACCTAGTGCATTCACTAAGACTAAAGCAAAGAGTAGTTATAGATGGCAGAAATGGATATATAACACAATAGGATTTAAATGGATACCTAAAGCATTAATGTGTGCATATCTCATATATACGCTTCGGAACCCTCTAACATTTCGGGTTCCACATCTACTTCTATTCCATCGTGTCGCAGTGTGTAATGCAGTGTGATACGATCATTCTCTGGATTGTTGATAGCGGATGTTCCCGACACATGACAGCAACCTTAAACTGTTATCAAACTTTATTGCAAAGTTCATTGGCACTGTCAGGTTCCGGAATGATCACTTCGCAGCTATCATGGGCTACGGAGACTATGTCAATGGGAACATCGAAATTAGCAGGGTTTACTATGTGGAAGGCCTCGGTCATAATCTGTTTTCAGTAGGTCAATTTTGTGATGGAGATTTGGAGGTTGCTTTCAGGGAGAAAACTTGTTTCATTCGTGATCTACAAGGAAATGACCTTATGTCTGGCTCGCGTAATTCTAGTCTCTACACTATCTCTATGCAAGACCTGGTTGCTTCATCTCCCATCTGCTTACTTTCAAAGGCAACATCAACAAAATCCTAGCTATGGCACCGTCGTCTCTCACATCTAAACTTTCAAACCATCACCAACCTTGCTCGACACAAACTAGTTGAAGGTCTCCCACGATTCCGGTATTCAAAAGATCACCTTTGCTCAGCCTGTGAACAAGGAAAAAGCACTCGTGCTCATTTTCCTTCAAAGGTGGAACACAGCTCTCAGCATGTGCTTCATCTTCTTCACATGGATTTGTGTGGCCCGATGCGCGTGCAAACGATCAATGGCAAACGCTACATCTTAGTAATTGTTGATGACTACTCACGATGGACTTGGGTATACTTTCTTCGAAGCAAAGATCAAGCTCCACAGATGATCATCACCTTTCTCAGAAAATACAAGTTCAGCTTCGAAACACTGTCCGACAAATCAGAACAGACAAAGGAACTGAATTTGTTAACCAAACCCTTCGTGAATTCTATGAGAAAGTGGGAATTCAGCATCAAACATCTATTGCACGTACACCCGAACAAAACGGAGTTGTTGAAAGACGAAACCGCACGTTAGTGGAAGCTGCAAGAACAATGTTAATCAATGCTAAACTTCCAGATTACTTATGGTCAGAAGCTGTATCTACTGCATGCTATACTCAAAACCGTTCTATGATTACAAAACGCCACAACAAAACACCTTTCGAGCTCGTCCATAACAGAAAACCGAATCTAACACACTTTCATGTATTTGGATCTCTTTGCTATCCGAATAATGATCGTGATGACTTTGGAAAGCTCAAAGCCAAAGCTGACATTGGAGTCTTTATCGGATACTGTGATAATTCAAAAGGTTTCCGAATCTGGAATCGTCGTACAAAACAGGTGATGGAAACGATTCATGCTCATTTTGATGAACTCACGGAAATGGCTTCTGAGTATAACAGCTTAGAACCCGGACACAACCGTTTAAATTTCCCTCAACCCCCATCATCAGCTGATCAAAGCCCCCAGCTAACTCGTCAATAAATGGAAAGGTTATTTGCTCCTCTGTTCAGTGATGATATTGAGGAAAGTGCTCCAGGTGTATCCGCTGTTTCCGCTGCTCAACCTGATAATACTCTTATACCTGATACACCTGCTGTAGGATCATAATATTTATGTTGTTAGATGATTCGGGTGGTCTAGGACAATGATTAAATAAGAAAGCCATTTAGAGAGATGAAGAGAGTTGAGAGGAGGTTCTTGAAAGAGAGTTGATTATCAAAAGTGAAAGGTTTATTCAAAGAAGCCACACCCCTTCCATGGATGGAAGGAGTATTTATACTTACAACTTACACGACCTCCTATCGGCCTGTGGATCAGGTATACAGTGGGTAAAGACCCGTCCTTCCTCCATGGTATTACACTAGACTAAGCTACGCTACAAATAAACTAATAAACTACTAAATAACGTAAATAACTATATGTCTACGAGCTAACTTATGCTAGATAATAGTTGGGGTGACCGACTCTTTTACTATGGAATTTTATAATTCCTAACAATCTCCCCCTAAGGGAGGTCACCCCATGTTTTACATTTCGAATCCTTGCATTCTATTTTATCTTCAGTCTTGAGCTCGTAGACTTTAATTCTTCACATTCGCAATCTTTGTGCTTAAGTAGTGCAACTTCAAAGTCCGAATTGATTTGTACTATTAGTGGAGGCCTTTAACTGATCCACATCTTTGATGATCTTCGAGCTTTCATTGAGATCATCAGCCACAGTAAATCTCTGGATCACCCTTTATTGTGTTGCCATCATGTGATGTTGTGACTTTTGGACCGACATGCTCACACTTTTGAATCATGACATCTTTCCATCAGAGTAGCGGAAGCTTTACTGGCTCATGATATTTGCAGCAGTGTAGCAGGAACATAGTATAAAAATATCATAGCCAGGTTATGTAGATATGCACCAGTCATGATTTCTTCAATTCAGTGTGGATGCTGTGAGCATGCGGCTTTGGATTGACCGCTCAATTCTGATCAGCTGCAACCGTCCAAATGTACCTGCAAACAACAGTTAGCAATAAAACACACGAAAGTGTCTTTGATCACTTTCGCTGAATTGAGGTACACGGCCCACGGTTCCCCGTTGATCAGTACAAGTACTGCCTGTGATCAGGTATGATTCCTAAGAATCTCCTTGACAGGGTTTCGCAGCTGTTCTAGCTGTTCTCAAACCGGAACGTCTCACAGAAGACAACACGGAGTGAGTGAACCAGCGAATTGAGATTCACTGATTGATGAAAAATGATTTGAAAACAATCACGTATTGCTTGAAGAAAGAGTTTTGCAATACGACGAAGGTTTTATGAGAAAGATCAATTTTCAATCAAAATACTTTTTGTATTAGAGAATGAGTACACATTCGACGTGCTAGCGAAAAGAAGAGATTCGCACATCGAACGGTTTTTCTAAAAGTATTTTTCAATCAGAGATACTTTTGTGTTTGAAAATGAATACACATTCGACGTGCTAGAGAAAAGAAGATTTGCACATCGAACGGTTTTTCCAAAAGTACTCGTCAATTCCATTCCTGGACCAAGGTTGATTCAAGAATGAATCGCCCCATTGTTTCTATCCAGTTGTCACAAGCTTGATCTTTTGCAAGATTTCACATGTCACCCACCAAGAGCTTGTTTGATGTTGGCTCTATAAGGATTTCCATCTTCATTGTGAATATTTTTACATATCACTCGGATGTTCTGGCAATACCACAAGGATAATGCGTAGGACTCTTAATATATACTTACTTTCCACATTGTGTGAAAAAGCAAGTCTACAAGAATTTAGTGTCCTAACGAGATATTGTAGATGATCTCTTGGCTCTAGACTCAATTGTGCATATTTGGTTCCTGTGCCGGAGACTAGGGAGAGGGTCTCCTTCTTCAATATCAACAATCTCTAAGAGAAAGTCGATAGATTATGTAGGTTCCCGGTGAGAATGAAACAAGCCCTTTTAAGAGGAACTTGAGTAGCTTGGGAAGTTTAGTGCAGTGTGTCACTGGGTCCATGACGTCTTGTCTTCAATACCAGTGTTACCTTAGTAAACACTAGTAGCATATGTATTGAACCCGGATTCTGCCCTAAGGTTGAATTGTTGGAGGGCTATTTCTTTTCACCCTTTTTACATTCCAATTCTTTTTCATTCTTCAACCCCTTCAGTGCTTACCGAGACTTCATAACTAGAACCTTGTTGGGTTTATTCCAGTACTAGCTCTGTCTCAGTCCGCACTCTTCCCGTATTCTCATTTTTCTCCTTTTTTCATCATACCTAAGGACTCTACACTATCTAGTGGATTGTCCCTGGGAAGATCCCTCCGGTTCTGGCGGGATCGTGGGAACGAATACCTAACCTCACCATCCTTATAACTCCAGACATAAAGTAAAATGGTCGGTCTTTTGGTATAATTCATTCTTCCTTGAAACCAATTGAAAAATCATTTGGAAAAATAATCAAGGTACTTGTGATACGAGATCAAAGCATTTTGTACCTTAATAGTTTTGATCATTTAGAAAACCTCCCCCTCAACATGTGCATATGATTTAGAAATTGTTTATCACATGGAGGCAAGAGGACTTTGAAATATTTTCTTTGATCACAATTTTCATACGAAAAAGCCATTTGATTTTCATGGTAAAATTCTCCCCCTCAATATGTGCATAGGATATTTAAAATCATTTTATCACATAGAGGCAAGAGTTCATTTGAAGCACATCCACAATCACAAGCCATTAAGAAACCATTTTAAAACACAATCAAGGTACTTTATAAATTACTTTAAAAGCTTTGTACCTCGATAGTTTGTTTGCTCCCCCTCAATATGTGCTTCGAGATTCGAAAGCGTTTAGCACATATCAGAGAGCATCCTGCACAATTAAATCAAAAACGGTCACCTTTTATCAAATTTCATTATTAAATCACAAATTCTCCCCCGATCAAAAATATCAAACCCTTTGAGATTTTGGATCCCAAGTGATTTAATACAGTTTAGAAAACATGGGAGAATATGTGGCTTGGTTTAAATACTCATCATGTTTATGGATAAATCCTCCTCCTCAACATGTGCATTGTGTATGAAATCGTTTGGCACATGGAGGCAGGAGTGCCTTTGAAGGACTAAAACTAATTCCATTTAAACAGATAAGAGATTTAACTCACGATCTCTACCCCGATCAAAATTTCAAACCTTTTGAGATTTGTGATCCCAATTGATTTAAATCATTTAAAAGATTTTGGGGAAAGACGTGGCTTGATTTAACTTTGAAAAATGACAGATAAGGACCATTTTAAGACATTAAAGATTGTTAGTGTCAGGTATGATAGTTTTTAAGAGATCTTTTAAGCAAAACAAAACAATTTCACAATCAAACAAGAACAGAAAGAATTTCATTTTGAAAGACCTTGATTCTAAAGAAAAATCATACCATGACATAACATTAAATCTTTAGATCACCACATTTTAACGTACAAACAGGAACTTTTATGAAGAAATATTGTTTGAAAATATTTTATTTTAAATCACTCTCCCCCTCAATCCATGACAGAAGTCAATAATTGAGTGACTTAGGTTTTGATAAAAAGAAGTCCGGTGATTTTCAAAATTTAGTTCAATTTATTTTCAAAACAATATTTTTCCATTTTTCAAAACAATATAATTTTTCAAAATTGTTTAAAAAATGTTATCCTGCACAGAGATATGTTAGGTGGTTGAGAAGCTTCTGTTGTAGCTGTAGGGTTTGGAAGAAAAACCATCTGCTGATGCAGTGAGACTTCGTCTTACGTTGCATTTTGAATGCCAACTGAGGTCAAATTAAGCTCCGTTTCTTCAATCACTTAGAAGAAAACCATCTGCTGATGCAGTGAGACCTCTTACGTTGCATTTATGCCAACTCTCCATAGAAGTCCAATTAAGCTCCGTTTCTTCATTTGTCAACCCAAGAAATGGTTACCCTTTCCTTTCGGCATCCAAACATCATATTATGTGGGATCCTGATCGGGAACATTCTTATACCCAATATACCTGCATACGTTAGTGAACACACATACAGATATATGGTGGTCGACATCACCCATAACAGCAATCGACTAATAAAAGTCAATTTAACATATCAATCAGTTCATGTAAAGCATGGGAATAATGTGTTTCATCAAACTGTAATCATCTAATCCTAACAATCATATCCTAAATTCCTAGTCCTTCGACATAGGCAAATATCATTTTTAATTAAGCACGTAGGATATTAAAGAAAGCCCGTTAGATGATATACGTTTGAAAACATTATCCCCCTCAATCAGTGACTCAATTTTTTAAAAAGTCTAAAAGCGCTGAAGTCATTGATTGAGTTTTTCAATTTTTTTTTCGAAAACTCTGAATCTGATAGATTTACATGCAACTCATTTACCACCATTTTTGAAAACACCAAATATTTTTCTGAAGAATTTTAGACGGAAAAACATTTGTGTAGGAACAGCAGTCCTTCGACATACTTTCCTCAATTTGTTTTTAGGATAAGTGCACGAAAATATTTGAAAATTGGTTTAGCGCAACACTTTCCTTTCTTTTGAAGAGCGGGTTGCTATCAGAAATAATAGCAAACCATAGTTTAAGCACGGGTCACAGTCTGAAGTAACTGCAAGCCATCATTTGAAGCCCGGGTTACAGTGAGAAATAATTGTAAGCCATTTGATTTGACATGTTTGGAAAAATAATATTTACACCTCCTGCTCGAACTTCATCTAAAGTCCCGTGCCATTATTGAATGACATTTCTAAGACCGTAGATGTTATCGATACCAGAAGACATGTCTTGAGAAAACATATTTTTGGTATTTTTCAAATTTTCTGATTTTTATGGGTTTTTGAAGATTTTATATTTTTCTATTTTGTTTTGCTGGTTTTATATTTTTGTATTTTGTTTTTTCTGATAAACATATACAAAGATAGAGTAGATGATATAGTTAAAGAAGATGATGATACGAGTACCGATATAAAGATATCGAGCAGCCCCGTTGTAGAAAGAAATTGAACCATCTGAAAGTGAGACTTTGGCAGCTTCCCCCCAAACCGAAAATCCTTTAGCTGAGCAGATTCGAAGCTCTATTACATGCTTCTCTTAGCCAGGTGCACAAGGAAGTACACCATTATCATAAATCCCGCTGCTCCATTTAAGAATGATGATCGAGGATCTCCATTCGGGGTTATATCATCAAGAAAAACAGCAACGTATCATCCCACACATAAAATAATCTTCTCAAATTTCTTTTCTACTGACGTCTGAAGCAATCCATTCCAAACGGTGTCAAGAGACCACTTCCCCCACGTAGTTGAATTAATGCAGTCGATCTATTAGACTAGAGCTCACGAACCCGAATACATATACCGAAGACAAGGAAAATTATACCATCGAAGTAGCAGATTAAGTCCAATAGCCAAAGAATAACCCCGATGTATACTTTTCACTCCCTTAAAGAAAGTGTATGAAGCTCAAGAACCCGAAATACCCGAATGCCCAAAGAGAGAACAACCGATAACATTGAAGAAGCAGGCCGAATCACTGATTATCTCTGCGGATGACAATCTCTGCGGATGTCCACTCCGGAATAAGTGATTATATCTCTGAATCACTGATTAAGCCCTCAAGTGAGACAGCTGAGCATCCCCAATGTACACAATCTCTATCATCACACACTTGTGTACCTCTTTTATCTTCAGAAACTTTCTATTACATCACTTCCCTCACGTAGTTGGAATAATAACACCAAAAGCCTTGATGAGTAAAACCTTGAGATTCTCTGCGGTCATGACAAATGTCTTCCCAAGATATCTTCAATCACTTAGAAGAGTTAAGTTCATCAAGTTTACTCGCCATGAGTCAAACCTTGAGTTTCTCTGCGGTAATGACATTTGTCTTTCCGGGATATCTTCAATCACTTAGAAGAATTAAGTTCATCAAGTTTACTCGCTTTGTGTTAATATGTGAGTCTCCTTCCCGTTCACGGTTTTGATGATTCAGAATCAGCAAACATAATAAGCCGTACACTAGAAATCTATTGAGAAGAACATCATAAGCTCAGATGTGTCTGTGAGAATCAACTTGCTGAAGAATATGAGCAAGTCTAATTGGGAATTGAATCTGACTTATAACTCTACCCAATTAGTGCTCTTCCCTAAACCGACAATCTGATTGATAAATGCCCAGATTAAGAAGAAGTCTTTAGTTAGTCAAATGCAGCTCGTCTTTAGTCTTCTATGTAGCAGAGAATGTAGAATCGACTGTAGACTCGACCTTCTTCAAGATTGTCCAGTTGGGGAATAGATAGTTAACATCTTCATCACACTAAGATCATCCCAATTAACTTTCATCTTGCAAATCCCCTTAACAAAAATCCCTCCCAATCAAACAAGAACAGAAAGATGTTCATCAAGGAAATTAGCAATCAGCCCGCAACGAACACACGAAATGGTAACACCAAGCAAACAATCACATCAAACAAGAACAGAAGGTTGTTTGGAATCATCATGTTGATGTGCACGTGAAGCATTAACCGGAAGCACTTGTCTTTAAACTCATCAACCCGTGTGAAGATGTCAACCAACGGCTCTTAGAAGAAACTCCATGTAACAATGACCCGATAAGAAGAAGCTCGGTTCTTACATGAGTTTAGAGCCGTTTGACCATTTATTCTCTAATATCAATCAACCATGCAAAAAATTCACACTTTTTCTCCCCCTCGAGAATTGCATACGAAGTTGCCATTCTTGATTAAATAAGTGAAAATCATCCGAATGTTCTATTCACACTTCTCTCCGCAAAATCAGCACATGATGTCGCCATCTTCATTATAATCGAGCAAGTGGAATGAGAAAACAATCAGTGGTAGCCCGGTTCACTTGAGGACTGAAGCGCATGGAAAAAGTATGAAGCATGTTGATGAGAATGGTCATAATAGAGTAGATTTCTCTTCTTCAGAAGATAAAGCGCACTGACACATACACTTTTCTTTTCTTTAAGAACGAGGCATGAACTGTTGTGTTCATACGTCATAAAGTTGAAGTACGAGGCCTGAACTGATGTGAACAGACGTCATAAATCTCTCTCTTTTCATCTACTCTTGGCAAACATATAATCAACCCCATTATCATTCAATAGGCTTTTTGTCGAGACAACTGATGGAGAAAAACCCAATATGATGAATTTGACCCTGAAGTAAACTAACCCGAACTCGTGACTTATACTTGCACATATGTAGCAAAGAGCGGTGCCGATTTCCATTATCATCACTAAGTACTCTGTATGTACTCTATACTCTTCAACCAACCAACCATCAAGTATAAGACGTACATTACCTCTTGAAAATCCACAATTGAATGTGACACTGAGCACTACAACGTAACTCCTTAAAGTGATAGTTATTTTGTGGTGGTATGAGCCCAATTCCCCCAAGTGGTAAAAGAAAAGGTAAAAGACACCCAACAATAACTAGATTTCCAAGTCTTCGATTTTAATAATAAGCTCAAACAAGGATCATGAAGAATCTTCATCCAACCATCCCCTGATATCTTTAGATACTAAGTACACTCGCCCGTGATAATTCACTTCAACCTCAAATAAATAATAGTGAATTAACTCCGTTGTCACATCTACTGATTAAAAGCTCAATTCTAGCCTCCTTTGTCGTTTAAAGTGAACTATGATAATGGTTTTCATCCAGACCATGGTTAAAAGCACATAACCCCGTAAAACCATGTAATAAACAAACTGCCATGAAGACAACCCAAACACACATCCAATTAATGAAGTACACCCTTTTATCCCTTCTTCGAAGCAAAAACCGTAGTACCGGCATCAAGTAAGATCCAGAATTACACTTTCTCTTCTCCAAGATGGTTCCATCATTATGGGATTTTACAACTCTAGGGTTTAAACCGAGAAATAGTTTCTTTCGCGGGATTTTACAAAACCAAGAATAAACCGTAAGATAGATCCAGAAATGCACTTTACTAATACCAGGATGTTTCCATTGTCACGGGATTTTACAAGTCTATGATTTAAACCGAGAAATAGGTTCTTTCGCGGGATTTTACAAAATCAAGACAAAACCGTAAACAATGTCAGCTTGAATGAGTTATGACAACCTTGGTTTCGGTGAATATCTGTTTTAGGGGAATATGCAGCGGTTTATCAACGGTTCATTATCCAATATCAACAACATCATCAACCATCCAATCAACACTTTGGTAAACACATCATTCACGCATTCTGTCGGCAATTGTAGTGACAACATGGAGAAGTAAACCTGATATGCCAAACTTGATCATGAAGTGAAATTCCACAGATTTGTTACTTAAACTTGTACTAATCCTTGTGAAGAAGAAACGGTGTACCCAATGTACAAAACCTCTTGACATTCTCAACTGAGTGAGACACCGAAGTGATAGTTACATCTCATCAGCCCAGACAAATCATCCGATCATCCGACTCAATCCAATCATCCAAGTCCAGTCGACTAAATAAAACCTTTTGAACCGTCAAATCAATGCCAAATTAAGAATACCAGTCAAGAATCCTGAACTCATTCAATAACTCATGCCGTGAACAATTATCCCGTGAAATTCGAAATTCCAAACGACTAACTTTCTTCCACAAATAATATCATTTGTACCCGAAATTAAAATTTTGGATAACAAATTCATACAAGCCCATATATTGGAGTCAATCAATTTGTTAATAACATCTAATTATATCTCGGTACAAATACACGGCACAAGTTCTAATAATAATACCACTTTGATCCAGTCCGCCCCAAATACACGACCCAATACAAGTCCAATAACTACCTTTGGTTCATAAAATGTATTATCAAGCCCATTATAAACTTAACCATACCAGTCCATTCCCAAATCTGGTATAACCTTCTCAACCCTAATTCATAGGGTATAAAGCATAGTGAAAATGTGTTAACCCTAATCCCTCTCACATTATCACGCCCCTCTCACAAAAACATCACACACATATACCTCAAACCCATAATCCGCCTCTTCCTCTAAAATCTTAACAACCAAATGCAGTCAACACCCAACCATTCATTCTCACATAACACCCTTCAATCTTCATAAGCACAATCGTGATTAGAATGATCTCACCACAGAGATGGTTCGAGCCACTGCCACAGGGATGGTACGTGATGGATTAGAGACAGCCATACGATTCAAGGGTAGGTTTCTTATCTTTGTTTGCACTGAATCGAATCATAAGAAGATACAAACTTTTATGTTTGATTATCGTTTTTGTGCTTAACGAATGAAAGTTTGGATGAGACCTTGTGGTCTTGTTCACTCTTTAGGATTCGAACATAAGAATGAAGTGAAAACTTCTCACATGTATCAATGATGTAGATGTCGATTTCATTTTCTTTAAAAAGTCTTGAACGAATCTAATGAAGGAGACAAACATAGATGTGTTGTATCTTTTTCATGTATTATTCGGAAAGAAATAGACATTTTGTTTCACATAGATCAGTGATGAGTAGATTTCAACTCAAAGAATCTTTTAAAGATTGAAAATAAAGTTGAACACTTTTGAGATCGATTTGTATTTTATTTCGAATTGAGTTTTGAGTAGTGGTAGAAAGAGATGTGATGAATTGGGATGGATGTTGTAGTGTTAGATGAAGTTGAGATGATGGATTTTGAACCTGAGGTCTTATTTTGAGTCATGTTATTTTGAAGTAAATGGTCTTTGTTCATGGTCAACAAATTTCTTTTGTATACAACTCGCATTGTTCAAACAACATACAACTCGCATGCCCTTAATCAGTTAAGCAACCCGCTTTTGACTTAAGGCAACTCGCATTAAAGAATGCAAGTACACACAACTCGCACAAGGTACGTAGTCTGCACATATTTTGACAGCATGTCGCTTCCTCTTCAAAAACGTAATAACAACTCGCATATGGCAAGTCTCTTGACCCAACTCGCTCAAAAGCAAGCTACACCCATAACATATGCGAGTTAAGTAACTCGCATTGAAACAAGACCAGAAACCCAACTCGCATTACATTCATAGAATCTGGACATTATGACAGTGACATCTTTTATACCAGTAAAACACAAGATGCTCAAAAGCATTTGTTACAACTCGCATAGAAGAAGCTGTCAACTCGCATAGTAGAATTTTAGATCAAGCAGCATACCCATATGACTCAACTCGCACTGACGATTGTACCAACTCGCATCCAAGAGTATACCAGTTTTGACCATAAAATAATTTTTCACATAGACCAAATTCTTTGAAACAAGTTATCACGTTTTCAAGAGAATACCCGTTTTTCCAAGAGGATTGTAAAATACCATAAAACAGTTTTGACCATGAAGGATACACATGAGAATGAAAAGCTGTAACACATTAGATACGAAAAAACACATTTTCCGACCAAAAGAATAGCACCAATAATCAGCTAAAAACCATGTATCGAAACCACATCAACAAAATAACACAACGGATGCAAGAATCACTCAATAAACCGCATACCAAACCACATGAAAAACCATGCAAATCATCAAAACAACACAACCTTGGCTCTGGTACCAATTTGATAAAAGGTGATCGTTTTGATTTAATTGTGCAGGCTACTCTCTCATATGTGCTAAACGATTTCGAATCTCGAAGCACATATTGAGGGGGAGCAAACAAACTATCGAGGTATGAAAGCTTTTTAAAGTAATTTATAAAGTACCTTGATTGTGTTTTAAAATGGTTTCTTAATGGCGCTTGTGATTGTGGATGTGCTTCAAATTAACTCTTGCCTCTATGTGAAAAAAAGATTTCAAAAATCCTATGCACATATTAAGGGGGAGAATTTACCAAGAAAATCAAATGGCTTTTTCGTATGAAAATTGTGATCAAAGAAAATATTTCAAAGTCCTCTTGCCTCCATGTGATAAACAATTTCTAAATCATATGCACATGTTGAGGGGAGGTTTTCTAAATGATCAAAACTATTAAGGTACAAAATGCTTTGATCTCGTATCACAAGTACCTTGATTGTTTTTCCAAATGATTTTTCAATTGGTTTCAAGGAAGAATGAACTGTACCAAAAGACCGACCATTTTACTTTATGCATGGTGTTATAAGGATGGTTAGGTTAGGTATTAGTTCCCACAATCCGCCCGAACGGAGGGATCTACCCAGGGACAATCCACTAGATAGTGTAGAGTCCTTAGGTATATTGAAAAAAGGAGAAAATGAGAATATGGGAAGAGTGCGGACTGAGACAGAGCTAGTCTTTGGAATAAACCCAACAAGGTTCTAGTTATGAAGTCTCGGTAAGCACTGAAGGGGTTGAAGAATGAAAAAGAATGAATGTGAAAAAGGGTGAAAAGAAATAGCCCTCCAATAATTCAACCTTAGGGCAGTAACGGGTTCAATACATATGCTACTGGTGGTTACTAAGGTAACACTGGTATTGAAGACAAGACGTCATGGACCCAGTGATGCACTGCACTAAACTTCCCAAGCTACTCAAGTTCCTCTTAAAAGGGCTTGTTTCATTCTCACGGGAAACCGACATAATCTATTGACTTTCTCTTAGAGATTGTTGATATTGAAGAAGGAGACCCTCTCCCTAGTCTCCGGCATAGGAACCAAATGTGCACTAATTGAGTCTAGAGCCAAGAGATCATCCACAATATCTCATTAGGACACTAAATTCTTGAAGACTTGCTGTTTCACATAATGTGGAAAGTAAGAATATATTAAGAGTCCTGCGCATTATCCTTGTGGTATTGCCAGAACATCTGAGTGATATGCATACATATTCACAATAAAGATGGAAAGCCTTTTGGAGCCAACATCAAACAAGCTCCTGGTAGGTGGCATGTGAGATCTATTCTATAGATCAACCATGTGACAACTGGATAGAAACGATGGGGCGATTCACTCGTGAATCAACCTTGGTCCCGGAATGGAATTGACGAATACTTTTGGAAAAACCGTTCGGTGTGCAAATCTTATTTTCTCTAGCACATCGAATGTGTACTTATGTTTTCAAACACAAAAGTATCTCTGATTGAAAAAATACTTTTGGAAAAACCGTTCGATGTGCAAATCTTCATTTCTCTAGCACGTCGAATGTGTACTCTTTTAAATACAAAAAGTATTTTGATTGAAAATTGATCTTTTTCATAAAACCTTCGTCGTATTGCAAAACTCTTTCTT
This sequence comes from Chrysanthemum makinoi, assembly GCA_910596185.1. NCBI lineage: Eukaryota > Viridiplantae > Streptophyta > Magnoliopsida > Asterales > Asteraceae > Chrysanthemum > Chrysanthemum makinoi. Next base: position 151,810,823 of record OU343217.1, on the reverse strand, counting down.
CTAAGCAATACGCGATTGTTTTCAAATCATTTTCATCAATCGCTGAATCTCAATTCTGGTTCACTCACTCCGTGTTGTCTTCTTTGAGACGTTCTGGTTTGAGAACAGCTAGAGCAGTTGCGAAACCCTGTCAAGGAGATTCTTAGGAATCCTACCTGATCACAGGCAGTACTTGTACTGATCAACGGGAACCGTGGGACGTGTACCTCAATTCAACGAAAGTGATCAAAGACAGTTCGTGTGTTTTATTGCTAACGTTGTTTGCGGTACATTTGGACGGTTGCGGTGATCGAATTGAGGAGTCATTCCAAAGCCGCATGCTCACAGCATCCACACTTAATTTAAAGAAATCATGACTGGTGCATATCTACATAACCTGTCTCTGATACCAATTGTAGGATCATAATATTTATGTTGTTAGATGATTCGGGTGGTCTAGGACAATGATTAAATAAGAAAGCCATTTAGAGAGATGAAGAGAGTTGAGAGGAGGTTTTTGAAAGAGAGTTGATTATCAAAAGTGAAAGGTTTATTCAAAGAAGCCACACCCCTTCCATGGATGGAAGGGGTATTTATACTTACAACTTACACGACCTCCTATCGTCCTGTGGATCAGGTATACAGTGGGTAAAGACCCGTCCTTCCTCCACGGTATTACACTAGACTAAGCTACGCTACAAATAAACTAATAAACTACTAAATAACGTAAATAACTATATGTCTACGAGCTAACTTATGCTAGATAATAGTTGGGGTGACCGACTCTTTTACTATGGAATTTTCTAATTCCTAACACTTGCTACAACAACTACTGTTGCAGATGAACCTACACCATTTGACTCCACCACAACAGTTGAACAAACCGCTTCCAACAATGATGAACCGGCTGATGAAATTCTGAATGAAGTACCCCCACCTGCAGATTTTGATCCAAATGCGTTCTTCAACCCATTTGCTAATGAGACTGCTGCACTAGATGTCGCGGAATCTTCAACAAACCATTTGAATCCTCAGAATCTGCACAATGTATACCAACATCAACCCTCCACACATAGATGGACAAAAGACCATCCTCTGGAAAACATTATTGGCAACCTGAATCAACCAGTCGTTACGAGACAACGTCTTCACTCAGATGGTGAACATTGCATTTATGCACTCACCGTCTGCCAATCTGAACCTAAAAACATTAAAGACGCAATGACAAAAGACAACTGGATTGAATCCATGCAAGAAGAACTCAACCAATTCAAACGTCTTGAAGTATGGGAACTGGTTGAAAGACCAACAGGGGTCTACGTCATTGGTCTCAAATGGATTTGGAAAAACAAATTGGATGCTGAAGGGAATGTTATCCGAAACAAGTCACGGCTAGTTGGTAAGGGTTATCGTCAGGAAGAGGGAATAGACTTTGAAGAATCTTTTGCTCCAGTTGCTCGTCTTGAGGTTGTTCGGATATTTCTCGCGTTCGCGGCTCATATGAATATGACTGTCTTTCAAATGGATGTCAAAACTGCGTTTCTCAACGGACAACTGAAAGAAACGGTTTATGTCAGCCAACCCGAAGGATTCGTTGATCCAGAGTGCCCAAACCACGTCTACAAACTGAACAAAGCTCTTTATGGTCTCAAACAAGCCCCTCGGGCATGGTACGATAAGCTATCATCTTTCCTCATTGCTAATAATTTCACCAAAGGTTCGGTTGACCCAACTCTTTTTATACAATATCACGGGGCACATATCTTAATTGTTCAAATTTACGTGGATGACATCATTTTTGGGTCTACACATAAAAAGTTTTCAATCGCTTTTGCAAAACTAATGAAGAAAATTTTTGAAATGTCCATGATGGGTGAACTCACGTTCTTTCTAGGACTGCAAGTTCATCAATCACCTCGTGGTATTTTCTTGAGTCAGTCCAAATATGCCCTTGAATTGTTAAACAAATTTGGAATGAAAACTGTGACACTTATGCCACACCAATGGCTCATACCAAGAAGCTAGACGCTGATTTAGATGGGAAATTAGTAGACCCTACCAAATATCGAAGTATTATTGGGTCTCTCATGTATCTAACAGCTAGCAGACCTGATATTGTCTTTGCCGTTTATCTATGCTCCCGTTATTAGTCACGACCAACTGAAACCCACCTCTCTGAGGCTAAAAGAATCCTCCGATACATAAAGGGAACCATTAACTTGGGGATATGGTATCCGAAGGATTACGGTTTTGAACTAATCGCTTTTGAGGCCGATCACGCAGGATGCTTAGACTCAAGGAAAATTACTCGGGAGCTCTACAATTTCTTGGTGATAAACTGGTGTCTTGGCAATCAAAGAAGCAGGATTGTATATCGCTGTCATCAACGGCGAGAATATGTAGCCATGTCCGCATGTTGTGCTCAAGTCATCTGGATGAGAACACAACTCAAAGACTATGGTTACGTATTTGACAGAATCCCGATGTACTGCGACAATCGGAGTGCCATTGCGATCTCCTGCAACTCTGTTCAGCACTCGAAATCAAAGCACATCGATCTACGCTATCATTTCATCAAGGACCACGTGGAACAGGGTACCCTTGAACTATAATTTGTGGGTACAGAATACCAATTGGCAGATCTTCTCACCAAAGCCTTGCCTCCCGCTAGGTTTAATGAGCTGATCCACCGGATTGGTATGAGGTGTTTGACTTAAGAGGAATTGGATGTCCTCCTAAAACAGTCTTAAAAACCTGTCAAACACCAAAATCTCTTTTGTAAATAATGTTTCAAAAACAAAATACAAAAATATAAAACCTGATAAAACAACAAAAATATTCTTCTAATCTATCTTTCTTTCAACATGGCAAGTACATTTCTTCCTTCAACACTATCATCGTTTCAAAATTCAGTATTTTTCCGATCAAGTGTTGAGGGGGAGAAAATTTTCACTTAACTGTTTCATAACATCTGTGTACTTGCATGTTATCCTATCCCGGTTGTTTCTTGTATCAATGGTGGTAAACTTTTCTGGTTAAATGACACTCCTCGGACTAAAATTTATAACCTTTCATCATTTACCTAAGTCGAGGGGGAGTGTCGTCAAGTTTCTTTCTTAAAAACTTTCTTTGGTAACCAAAATAGAAGTTAAATGGCTTTGTTTGAAAAAGGAAAAGGTGGAGGGACCAAAACTGTCAAAATGTTAAAGTTACTTTTAAGAAAAACATCTCCCACCTACTTTTTACTTCACATTTAATACACACAACCATATTCATCCTACGCCTAAGATTGAACCAAGAAATCCGTTGTTTTGATCATCATTTTGTAAGTGTTTTAATGATCTTAACATGTTTTTAAGCTAAGGTTTTTAATCTCATGCAAATCCAACGGCTAAAAATTGTGTTACGCGGGATTATGTGTTCTACGCATAAGCGTATGAACACACAATCATTATGTGTGTTTTTGGTTAAATGGATTGTGTCTAAACGCTTCTAATACATCAAGGATATCATTTTAACCATTAAAACCCACCCAGAAACACGTATTAATGATTTTTGAAAATTAGGGTTCTTGATTCAAATTGGGTATTTTCAAATGTGAAGTGTTTTGGTCTAAAAGATTGTTGGGTTATGGTCATATGTTGTTGAATTGCTGATTTCCATGGTTGTTAACCACCCAGAAACACTAATTGTTTAACAATTTGGAATTAGGGTTTAATGTTCATAACCTTGGGTAATTTTGATTCTCAACGAATTAGATGTTAATACTTGGCCTAAAGACTCTAACAACACTCTAGACCTACCAGAATTAATATGGTGCAAATCCTATGGTTATAAATCATACGCGTAATTCTTAAACCTTAGGGTTTTGACCTACGCGTATGACTTTCTACGCGTAACTGTGTTATGAATGTTCATGCCATAACTTGTTGATAAAATGATGTTTTGTGTTAACTTTAATGATTTGATGAATTTATTTCTGGCTTTGCTACGCATAATATTCAGAATCAAGGTCATTTGAAACTCTACGCATGAGGATTGCCCTACGCGTAGTCAAGTTATGCGTAAGAATAATTCTACACATAACCATTACGCGTAAGGTTCTACAATGGGACTACGCGTATCCTGTGAAGGATATGCGTAAACAGTGACCTCTACGCATAAGGTCTACTCTTACGAGTAAGCCTTACGCGTAAGGTATATATATACGCCTACGCATAAGCCCTACGCATAAGGTCCCCTTTTCCTACGCGTAACATTTCTTACGCGTAAGTTAGGATCCTACGCGTAAGTTTTCGTCTACGCGTATATCATCTCTGTTTACGCTTAACTTTGCCAAAACTACGCTTAAGCCTTGATTGACCTTCATTATGAGCTGTTACGTGTACAAACTTGTTAATAAACGTATCATATCATCACGAATCTAATAATGTCACTAATAAACTTAAACGTTTGATATGTTGTGAACCATAAGTGATAACATAAACTTTAAAACCTAAAGTTAACTAACTCACGAAATATTTCTCGACATCATTGAACTATTGGACAAACAAGTGACTTAGGACTCGTAACAATCATTGACACTGTACATTCAATAACTAGACAATAAGACCTACTGTTGACTAACATTATGTCTTTCGATATGTTGGTTCTTTTGGCTAATGTTATTTCAGATCACGACATGGCTGAACAAATGAATGTGGATGCATCAGAAGTTCTTACAATTGCTGACATCTTCCCCAACGGTTATCCGAGAAAGCTTGGAAAGAACAACCTTAGGGTTGATTTTGACACCCTCACATGCTCAGAATCTTCTTGCTTGATTGCTGTGGATGTTCTAAAGAATCATCCCTACCAGAACATGCTCTCACACTCTGCAACAGTACCGGAAATCTACATCCAGCAATTCTAGAATTCTATGCAGAGAATCACTGGTCAAACTGCAGTGATAGTGACACTTAATCACAAACAAGTCACCATCACTCCTGCAGACTTACGAGTTGTTCTCATCATTCCACACATCGTGCCAACTGACTTCTTTGCCACACATACTGAAGAGACAGTTCTGCAATTTCTACTTGATATTGGCTATGATGAAGCGTCAGGAATTGTTAACAAGCATTCTCACGTGGAGCTTAAGAACATTCCTCAACCGTGGAGAACCCTCTACATCATCGTCACTAAGTCTGTCTCACGGTGCGGTGGCGGTGGCTATGAGCATCCCAAGCTCATGGAACTGCAAGTCTTCCGGTCATTGATCAATAAGAAGGACATTGAAATCGAAGCACTGATATGGGATGACATGATGTCATTTCACAAGAAGCTTGGATCAAAAATTCCCTATGTCAGATACACAAAGCTTTTGATCCAGAGAGCACTTGGGCTTAATCCTGATATTCCCAAGAGGCTTAATGACCCTGACAATCACGACATGTTGACTGAACCTACATTATCTGTCAGAATCAAAGAATCGTCTACAAAGAAACAAGGTGCGGTGTTACCTGATCACCTACTGACTGATGAACTCAAAAAGCTTGAAACGTACAAAAGGTATCTAGTAGCAGTAAGAGAAGGCAAAGTTGGTCATCTCGATGAAAAACCTTCTGGTACACCTACTCGGAGAACCAGAAGAGGAAGTGCTGGAAGTGCAGTAAGTTCTGAAAGTTATAGGAAGCTTCCCAAAAGGAATCCTCCTCGTAAAAGGATTGTTCCCGTAAAGGAAGCTGAACCTATTCCCATACCTGAACCGCAAAGAAAGCTTGTGGACGAAAGCTCTGAAGGTACTGACACAGATGAAGAGATTACCTACTCTGAAACTACAAAGGATGACAATCCTTCAGTACCAAAACCTCCAAGTCCTCAAGCTGGTAAAGGCAAAGGGAAGACTCCAGTACTTGTGCCTTATGATGAAAGCTCAGATGATGAAGAAGAGCAACTGGATATATCATACAGGAAGAATTTTAATATCGTTAGACACCTTCAAAAGGCCGAAGAATTTGCAAAAGACCAAATGGGTGGCCTCGGAGGATCAAGTGGTGTTTCCTACTCTTCACCAGGTCCTGATGCGGTTAATCGACCCGATAAGGGATCTGGTGCCACCACTCTTGTGCAACAACAAATGCTTGTGAAGGAGTCTACTGATCTTAACATTGAGAAACCAGAAAAGGATAAGACTGAGAAAGAGAAAACTGATGAAGAAGCTAAGGATCAGACGGAAGAAAAGGCTAAATCTGGACAAGATGACGAAGAGGATTATGATGACTTTCTTCTCAACAGTCCAACTCGTTCCAAGGAGGATACTTCTGCACCTCCAAAGGACCCCGAGCCTCCTCATATCTCCTCCTCATCAGATTCATCATCTCACTCCTCACCACCACCATCCAAGAAGTCAACCAAATCATCATCCAAATCCGTGAAGAAACCACCTAAATCTTGGGTTTCTCAAACTCATGAACGGATAACCAAAGCTGTCAAAGAAGTCAGAAAGAAAGACGTGCTCAACAAGAAGTTGAATTTCTTTGCTGATCTAATACAGCATCTGTATGACGAGAATGAAAAGATGCAAGGAGAAAGGAAGTTTGTTCAGGAATTCATGAAAAATCACCGTCAAGAGGAACTGAACGAAATGATCGAAGGCTACACGAAAAAGTACCTTCTGGAGTACGTTCCAAAAGTCACAAAGGAGTTGTTCACCAAACAACTTTATCCAAATCTTATGCAGATCGCCAAGCAAACAATTCGATCAACGCCCTTAACCGTTACAATTAATCCAACCGATCCAGTAGTTTTCTCAAATAATGAATTGGTGGCCAAGCTTGTAACACAAATGTCGTTACGATCAGCAATGTTCAATTCTGAAGAAGCAAAATTGTTTCAAGCATTGCTGGACTACCAACTTCAAGAAGCTTGTAGATTCGAAGCTGAAAAGTCTAAAGGTCCTAGAGACGATGAAGACAAGGATAAGGATAAAGACTCGCACCTAAACGCCGAAGCGTCCGGTGAATCTTCTTTGATGCAACCTCCTCCCCAACGACCTCCTGCTCAACAAAAATCTCCTCCTCGTTCTTCTACTGAAAAACCTCAGGACGATTCCGAGTTACCACCCACGACTCGGAAAACCGGTGACCACTTTGCGTATACGGGTGGTGACGATGAAGAGGTCCTTGAGCCCATACAACAACCCACCTCTCTCAAACAAGTTCAGAAACCAGAATCATCATCTAGGCCTTCGAAAAAGAAGAAGAAGAAGACGCCTCAGACTGATGTCGTATCATGGCTAGATGACGATAAAACTGAAGAATTTGAATGGTTCTCTACTCTTGTTAACAACACTCCCTACCCTGAAGAAGGTCAGCATTTGGTAGACGGTAATACATTGGAGCATGCAAAACTTTTGCAAGAAAAGTTCCAGGTGAAGAAGATGACGAAATCCGAGTTGAGGCGAATCAAGAATGAAGCTTTTCAATTGTGGAAAGATAGCTTCGAAAGTGCCATCGAGGTCGAATATCACCTTGAGAACATTGCTCGAGCTATGTCTAACAACATGGATTGGCTCAACCCAGAAGCAAACGTCGACTTCACCAAACGGGACAACCCTCCATACTACACCGACTGGACCAAACCTCTACCAAATAATTGGCCAACCAGCTGAACCAAAGATTCCCTTCAGATATTTCTTCAACAGAGACTTGGATTTTCTTCTACACGGTGGCGATGATTCAAGAAAATACGCTACATCGTTGACACTTCCATTCCCAGCAGCTGTCTACTCAAACTGCATAGCCATTGAGGAACGTGCCAATCACTTGTTCTCAAACACAGTGGAAGCATACGACCAAGATGCATTGTATGGGATTCATCAGCGGCGAAGCGAATCTACTACAGAAGCCGTCAGGTTCAGAAGTCTCAACATGTTGTGTATAGTTCTAAGGATATCGTTGCCATCATACACGTTGACCTTTCGTCTAAGTGGGACTACACATTCCTAAAGAAGATCATAGTCAAACGACAAGATGAACAGGACTATGCTTTCTCAAGGCTGACTTTGAGAATATGTCTCTCAATGACATCGAAGACATGTACCTTGCCAAAGTACAGGTCGCATGAGACAATTCTCAACTGAAGTACAACGCGAATTTATCAAGTCACTTCTCATCTTCATCAGACGCATTGTCATCAAGGAACTTGTAGAAGATCTCCACCGGTGTTGAATCTTATCGACAGCGTGTCAACTTCACTCCTCCAAAGCTTGATCTTCCCGATATCAACCAGCTATCTCAATATACACTCATCAACAAACCTTTCGGAGTTGTTTACCGTAGTGAACTTCAAAGAAACTGCTTAATGGCGTGTAGCGAGCTCCACAAGTTCGGGGATCATACTTTGAAGCTGGTTAGGGATGGAATGGAATACAGGTTGAAGGATATACGCCAGAAAATTGGGTCTCCTAAGCGCTGGAATTCTCAGGAAAGGAGGGATGTGAGACGGATCATCACAAGGATTGATGAACGGTTGTTTCGAAGGGATCGATTCAGACGATTGGAGAGTTATGTCGGTGGTCAACCCGATTAACATAACCGGCATTCAACGCATACATGCGCACTCACAGGAACATCACTGCACTTCCTGGTACCCCTTGAATTGTTTCCTTCATATAATTTTGGATGTGTGATTTTATTATGTCTATGGCTTGTGCACACATAACAGTGTACAACCCGTAATTGTCAAGAAAGGACCCTGTGGTACGTTTCAGTGCCACAATCCTTATATAAGGAGCGAAAGCTTCTTACTTTTGAGTAAAACCTATCAAACCTTTCACTTTTCAAGGTTTTGCTCAAAAGAACAAGTACTTTCCCTTATGATTTTCAAAACCTCAACCGTTTATATCACTTGTTGAGGGGGAGTACTTGACTTAAAACTTTGTTCACAAATTGTTCACAGTGGTCATTCTTCCCGCAACACTCGAAATGGTCATATTTATTCTAAAACGTTTCAAAAATAACACTTTAATATGCCATTTTTGCGGGGGAGAAAATGTGTGATAAGAAATATGTTGTGTAAAATGCACATGAATCTGTGTGCTTCAGACTTAATGATGCGCTCCAGAACAGTCAAGCTTTATCACACAAGCCTGCCACTTGTGAATGGCAGACCGTAACAAGCTTAAAACGGCTCAGGAACGAATGCAATGAAGATCTGGGGAGTATAGTGTTTCCCCGGGTCGTTATGTCCCAGCGAGCTATGCAATGGATTATCAAACGTATAGTGATCGCGAGATTTGAACGGAAAAAGGAGATTTGTGAATTATTATAACTACAGAAGAAGGACATAAACTACAAGGGTTAAAATGCAAATTAAAGGAAATTAAAAAGATAAAAACTATTAAATAAACGCTATCACTATTTTTAAAATTGATGAACGTTTAAAACTTAAAACTTAAAACTTACGTTTAAAATAAAAATTACGTAATCGTACAAAATAAAAAGTGAAATCTAAGAAATAAAAGTCCTAAAAATATGAAAATGACATTTTTACAAACCTAATGATAAAAGAAAATTTATAGAAAAAGAAAATTATTTTTATAACTAATTATCTAATTATTATTAATTAAAAACTATTTTTAACTATTAAATAATTACCTAAAATACAAGAAATTAGGAAATAAAGCTAGAAAAATAAAATTAAGACTTAGAAAAATCTAAAATATCAAAATAGAATTTTCAAAACTATTTTTGTATTTTTCTGATTATTTTTCTATTTTCTAGGAATTTTAAACTATTAAAAACTAGTTAAATTACTAAAAATTACAAAATAAACTATGAAAAATCTGGAAAATTACTTTTTTTTTTACTTTTTATATTTATCTAAACCTAAGAAAATTGAAAAATTATTTTTTTGAACCTTTTCTTAATTATTTGTATTTAAAGCTAATTAAAAATGCTTAAAAACTAGTTTAAATCAAGAAAAATAGCAAACCAACTTAGAAAAATCTGAAAATTTTAGGAAAAGTCTAAAATTATATAAGGAAGCTAGGAAAAATGGAAAAACAAGGGGTTGTGTGGGAGGAATTGCAACTGAAGCACAAGTGCTTATTGAAATAAGCACTAGAATAAGCAAATGGAATCCAAAGGCCACCAACCCAAAACAGGAGCTATGAAATACTAAAAGAACTAAAATGGAACAAGTTTCAACAAGCTACAACCTCTGATTACAAGCTCAACAGATTTGATGTTAAAAGTTATTAAGCTAAAAACAGTGAAAGGGATCCTACTTGCAGCTAGATTATAAGCACTAAAATAAGCTGGAAGCGAAAAGCAACAAATGGAACCTAGACTAGACACGGGTGAGAGTGTTTAAACCAAGAATCAGGCCTAGAGGAGCTCAAGTGAGACACAGGTGAACCTTGCAAATCCTGCATATCCCACTGCAGTTAACAGTGTCCTGCGGCACTTAAGCCCTGATTAACAAGCCGGTTTGAAGCTTAAACAAAATTCACAAAAATGTAAAAATTGCACATAAGAAAATAGACCAGGTAGGTTTTGAAACCACAATTTTCATTAAATTTGACTCAAGAATGAGCTCATGAAAAATCAACCTATGTTGGCCAAAACTGACTTTTTGCAATATTTGACTTTTGACAAAAGTTGAAAGTTTGACTAATTTGAGGTTTGGATCAATTTTGAGGACTGAGATTAATGTTATAGGATGAATAAAACCTACTGCAAGCTATGTTTATGGAATTTAAACACAAAACAAAAATTGGATTTGTTAAAAATCCAACAGTAAGCTGCTTAAGAAACTTGAGGAGTAATTTTGACTTTGAGCTTATGTGGGTGCAAGAACAAGACAGATAAGGGCTCAATTGGACTAAACAAGCTTGGACCAACAGAACTTATGGGCTTAACTACCCTAAACAAGCGATAAAACAAAGCAAATCCAAACACCCTTTTAAAACATTGATAGGCCATAAAAACTACTTAAACTAATGAACAAACAGGTAATAATGATCAACATGAGTTTTACTGTCCTAAATGCAACTAAAGAAACACATTTACACTAGTTGTGACCACAGTTAAACAGACAACCATGAAATGCAATATTGATTTGAAAATTGAAAACTTGGAAACGTACTCACATGAGCCCAACTGGTGTGCAGATTAAAACCAACCCAATATCAATATACTACTAATCTATTTTAACCCATCCAACACTGCATCAACCCAATTTCATCACCATTTCCATTCTAGACCATTTTTTTTACTTTTGTTGACCATGAAGCAAAAATGCTTGAAACTGAAATGAGAGCTTATGAAAAGCTTTAACAAGCTTAAACAAGCTTATTTGAATGATAAACTAAGCTCTTAGCAGCTTAAGTATTGGAACATTATTTTGAAATTCACAACAGTAAACTTTAAAACATGAATCTTTAACACCACTGGAATTAACACTTGAAACTGATCTTAATACACTATAACAGCTTACTTAAAGATAATTAAACTTGAAACTACAACATTTTTCTTAAACTAAAACATTTTATATAAAAAAACGACATTACAGAGAAAAAAAATAAAACTAGCTAACTCCTCTTGCCTTTCTTCTTGCTTCTTTTATACCCAAGAGGGTTTCTCTCACTACTCTGAGTGTTTCCCACCTCCTTTCACAGCCATTGGATGAGTTTGATGAATATTAGCCATCGATTTGGTTTTGGCGGGAAATGGCTTTTAACCTGTTGAAGGGGATTGAGTGTTAGGAGAGGGTGCATTAAATGATTTCTTGGATGTAGTGGAGGAGGGGGAACATGGAAGGAGATAAGGTGATGGGGTGGTAGTGTGTTGCAGGTGTTTGCAGAGATCAAGTGGGGAGGTTGAAGAAAAGGCGCCAAGGGTTGGGTTTGACACTGTGGGATTTGACCGATATTATATCAAGGGGGGGGTCAAAATACTTATATGGCAGGGGTCCAAGGTCTAGGTAAGGGTCCAAAATGGTTGAAAGGTTAATAATAGCATAGGGACTTTATGTGTAATTTCTGAATTTCAAGGGACCATTCCTGCCAATTAAGCAAAGTTTCTCCAAGGACCATAACTGACAATCTCAAAAAGTACAAGGACTAGACTTGCCATTTTCCAATTTCCAGGGGCCATTTTTGCCAATTTTGAAACTTGGAGGACCAAACTTGTAATTTTCTCAAACTTTTGATATTTTTCACCAAAGGACTAAATTTGACAACTTATGATTTTAAAAGGACCTTTGGTGACTTCTCTTTTGGAATTTTGACTCAGGGACTAGTTTTGACAATTTTAGAAACTTGGGGGACTGAAACTGCCAATTATGCAAACTTTGCTCATTTTTCATCTGTTTTTGAACATTTTGCATCTGAAACATATAAAATGCATTTTTAGAATATTTTCAGTATTTTGATGCATTTCTGAGCATTTTTAAACGTTTTGCCGTTCAGATTTGACTAAAAATGATGAGTATTTACACACTCATCAATCCCCACACTAAACTATTGCTAGTCCCTAGCAATCTTTTGAGAAAAACTTAATGGATTTGCATCTCTTTACCAAAAGCCATTACTTCTCGAGTAGCCAAATGTTTTAGTTCAAGTAAGAACCATGGTACACCGATAACCAAATGATTTTGAGCAAATCACCGACTTTCAACGGATTTGATTTTGTCTTTACCGAAGCCGTACCCTTCGGACTAGCCAACTCTTAGATAAATTATCAATATTATCTTTGGTGAGCTGATTACCAATTATGGATTTTCCACTGCCTTTACCACAAGCCATAACCTTGCGGGCTAGCCAACTCTTCACTTTTTAGGATATGGTGAGCTGAATACCATACAATTTTGGGCAAATTGCAAGCCGTATAAACGGATTTGAGATATCTTTACCAAGAGCCGTTTGCTCCTGGATTAGCCAAACCTTTTGTCTAATAGACATGGCGGACTGATCACCAATTGAGTAAGTGTAGAACACTTACTCCAAAAAATTTTGGCCAAAAACGGGGGAATTGGTATAATTATATGATAAAATTCGTGAGAATTCCCCCCCACACTTAGAAATGAATATTTCCCTCAATATTCAAAGTACCGGCGGTTATGCCGAAACAAAGAACGTGAAAGGGAAATACTACGGCCATTATTTTAAAAGGAGATTTTTTTTTTTTTTTTTTTTTTTTTTTTTTTTTGGAACACTTATATACAACATGTGGGGCAACCCCCCCACACTAGGGTGGTAGAAAATAGAAAGAAGTCAGAAATATGGGTGAAAACCCATATGGCATGCTACTGTTTTTTGATTACCGAGTCGCTAGCTTGACTCGACCCCGAATTAATTTGTTCATGGGGAAGCAAAGTGGAAGAAACAGTCTCCATCAGACTTTCATTCAAGATGTTTGGATAAACATTGAAGCACGCGAAAGTTCCACACCGACGAGATATACAGAGAAAGACCCGGCTCACAAATGATAAACGAAAATGCCGGGTCAAAGATAGTGTCCTCACTCACGAGCGAGTGAAGAAGAGAGGAAGTCACCCGGTAGGTGAAGAAAAGAAGGAAAATCATGATGACGATCATGATAAGATCTTCCTCCTCAAGATCAAGTGCGTTGCACTCGTTTGGATTTTATCGGTTGAGCTCTTTGGTTTGGAAAGCATCTCGGGAGGGAGGGTTGGAAAATTTGTCATAGAAATACAAACTCTCATCATTGAGAACTTTTCCCCCCGATCATGATTTTTGCCATCCAAGCGATCATACTCCGTCGGAGTCATGATATGAGTGAGTTCACCGGCGAACTCCTCATGAAGAGAATCATTCACATGATGTGAATTTGTGAACTCTTGTTCCATTGTGGACTCATCACTATCCTCAATCTGAGTATCAAAGAGTGGATTCTCAGAAATTAAAGTGAATTCTGAGTCGAATTCAAATAGAGGATTGGTGAAAGTAGCTTTGAATGTTTCGGGAACAAAGTGATCAACATTCTCTATTGGATTGTTGGGATAAGAAGTGAGTGAGCGATCATTATCGATGAGACTTTCGGTCTCTCCCGGATCGGCTTCGAAATCAAAGAGTGGATTGATGTGAGTGAGTTCATCGGAGAACTCCTCAAGAAGGGGATCGATCAGATTGTGGAAGTGATGCTTCGACATACTCGATGTTTCCAAAGGAAGCACAATCGTCGCTAAAATCGAACAAGTTTCCAAATGATCATTGGAACACTCAAGAGGGGAAAGAGAATCACACATATGATCATAAGTTCCCTGTGACTCTATCGGATTGGGACAAGGTTCTCAACACTAGACTTTATGAATTCGTCCGATTCCTTTTCAAGAACAGTGTCAAGATGCTCATCCCCCATAATAAGAGAGTGAGTGGGAGCTTCGGGTGTGATAGCAGTTGTTTGAGATGGAATCTCAACTGCTGGATATCAACCTGAGGAGGTTGAGAAATATTATTTCGAAAAGGATAAAAACCCTCCTCGTCATCATCATATAGAGCTGCCTTAAGAAATTGGGAACGCCTTAGAGCTGCATGCTCTAGGGCTATTAATTCTTCCCTAGATTGGCGGGCCTCCCGCTCTTCGGCTAGCAATTCTCCCATGGTCTTTTCACCACTCACTTGATTCTTAAAGTTACTCATCATATCCTCAAGTGTTTTCATTGCGGTTTCAAAATCTTGGGAGGTTTCTTTAGGCAACGGCTCAGGTGGAGTTTGAACCGTATGGTGCTGTGGAGGTTGGAAATTGTCAAAACCGGAAGTATAGTAATTTTGATTCCACGGTTGACATTGAAGAGGACCTCCACAATTTGTGCAAGAAAAATTCGGTACATTCTGAAACGATGTGTCATTAAAACTTTGATAGCACGGTTCTTGCTCAAATGAATACTGAGGAGGGTGGCTAAAATCGTTTTGAGGATAATTGGAAAAGTTCGGATAAGTGCATGAGTTTTCAGCTTTCGAAGCACAAAACGAACAAAATCCATCCGTAAGATCATTTCCACACCTCTCGCAAGAACATCGTTGACATCGAAAATCAACTAACGGATCCCCCCAACCATAGCAATACTGGCGATTGAGCGAAAAATTTTGGGGTTGGGGTGGGTAGTCGGAGAAATTTTTCGCTCATTGAAAAATTTTGATCATAAGAACATGAATTCCTCGAACCGCAAAACAAACAAATTCCGTTATGAATGTCATTACCGCATCGTTCGCACGTACACCAACGACGGTAAACCGAAAGCGGTTCTCCACAACCGACACAAGGAATCGATGATTCCATCAGAATAGAAGAAGTTAGAATCAAATGGATAGAGGGCAAAGGGATAAAGAATCAAAAAGGGTAAGAGGGTAAAGAGGAATATTTTGGTATTTTTGAAAAACATGATGTAAAAACAAAGAATGAAAATCTTTTTGGGTTTTTGATTTTATAAGAAAATATAAATACATACAGATGATATAAACAAGGAGTGAATATCCAAATCACTAATCTGCTAGACGGAAGATAATCAGACAGCTCCCGGCGGCGCCAAAATTTGATGCGCTCGGAAGCAGTCAAGCTTTATCACACAAGCCCGCCACTTGTGAATGGCGACCGTAACAAGCTTAAACGGCTCGAGAACGAATGCAATGAAGATCTGGGGAGTATAGTGTTTCCCCGGTCGTTATGTCCCAGCGAGCTATGCAATGGATTATCAAACGTATAGTGATCGCGAGATTTGAACGGAAAAAGGAGATTTGTGAATTATTATAACTACAGAAGAAGGACATAAACTACAAGGGTTAAAATGCAAATTAAAGGAAATTAAAAAGATAAAAACTATTAAATAAACGCTATCACTATTTTTAAAATTGATGAACGTTTAAAACTTAAAACTTAAAACTTACGTTTAAAATAAAAATTACGTAATCGTACAAAATAAAAAGTGAAATCTAAGAAATAAAAGTCCTAAAAATATGAAAATGACATTTTTACAAACCTAATGATAAAAGAAAATTTATAGAAAAAGAAAATTATTTTTATAACTAATTATCTAATTATTATTAATTAAAAACTATTTTTAACTATTAAATAATTACCTAAAATACAAGAAATTAGGAAATAAAGCTAGAAAAATAAAATTAAGACTTAGAAAAATCTAAAATATCAAAATAGAATTTTTAAAACTATTTTTGTATTTTTCTGATTATTTTTCTATTTTCTAGGAATTTTAAACTATTAAAAACTAGTTAAATTACTAAAAATTACAAAATAAACTATGAAAAATCTGGAAAATTACTTTTTTTTACTTTTTATATTTATCTAAACCTAAGAAAATTGAAAAATTATTTTTTTTGAACCTTTTCTTAATTATTTGTATTTAAAGCTAATTAAAAATGCTTAAAAACTAGTTTAAATCAAGAAAAATAGCAAACCAACTTAGAAAAATCTGAAAATTTCAGGAAAAGTCTAAAATTATATAAGGAAGCTAGGAAAAATGGAAAAACAAGGGGTTGTGTGGGAGGAATTGCAACTGAAGCACAAGTGCTTATTGAAATAAGCACTAGAATAAGCAAATGGAATCCAAAGGCCACCAACCCAAAACAGGAGCTATGAAATACTAAAAGAACTAAAATGGAACAAGTTTCAACAAGCTAAAACCTCTGATTACAAGCTCAACAGATTTGATGTTAAAAGTTATTAAGCTAAAAGCAAATTGAAAGGGATCCTACTTGCAGCTAGATTATAAGCACTAAAATAAGCTGGAAACTGAAAAGCAACAAATGGAACCTAGACTAGACCTGGGTGAGAGTGTTTAAACCAAGAATCAAGCCTAGAGGAGCTCAAGTGAGACACAGGTGAACCTTGCAAATCCTGCATATCCCCCTGCATTAAGTGTCTCAAGACAGGGCACTTAAGCCCCGATTAACAAGCCGGTTTGAAGCTTAAACAAAATTCACAAAATGTAAAAATTGCACATAAGAAAATAGACCAGGGTAGGTTTTTGAAACCACAATTTTCATTAAATTTGACTCAAGAATGAGCTCATGAAAAATCAACCTATGTTGGCCAAAACCGACTTTTGCAATATTTGACTTTTGACAAAAGTTGAAAGTTTGACTAATTTGAGGTTTGGATCAATTTTGAGGACTGAGATTAATGTTATAGGATGAATAAAACCTACTGCAAGCTATGTTTATGGAATTTAAACACAAAACAAAAATTGGATTTGTTAAAAATCCAACAGAAGCGACTTAAGAAACTTAAGGAGTAATTTTGACTTTGAGCTTATGTGGGTGCAAGAACAAGACAGATAAGGGCTCAATTGGACTAAACAAGCTTGGACCAATAGAACTTATGGGCTTAACTACCCTAAACAACTGATAAAACAGACAAATCCAAACACCCTTTTAAAACATTGATAGGCCATAAAACTACTTAAACTAATGAACAAACGTGTAATAATGATCAACATGAGTTTTCTTGTCCTAAATGCAACTAAAGAAACACATTTACACTAGTTGTGACCACAGTTAAACAGACAACCATGAAATGCAATATTGATTTGAAAATTGAAAACTTGGAAACTTACTCACATGAGCCCAACTGGTGTGCAGATTAAAACCAACCCAATATCAATATACTACTAATCTATTTTAACCCATCCAACACTGCATCAACCCAATTTCATCACCATTTCCATTCTAGACCATTTTTTTGACTTTTGTTGACCATGAAGCAAAAATGCTTGAAACTGAAATGAGAGCTTATGAAAAGCTTTAACAAGCTTAAACAAGCTTATTTGAATGATAAACTAAGCTCTTAGCAGCTTAAGTATTGGAACATTATTTTGAAATTCACAACAGTAAACTTTAAAACATGAATCTTTAACACCACTGGAATTAACACTTGAAACTGATCTTAATACACTATAACAACTTACTTAAAGATAATTAAACTTGAAACTACAACATTTTTCTTAAACTAAAACATTTTATATAAAAAACGACATTCTGAGAGAAAAAAATAAAACTAGCTAACTCCTCTTGCCTTTCTTCTTGCTTCTTTTATACCCAAGAGGGTTTCTCTCACTACTCTGAGTGTTTCCCACCTCCTTTCACGACCATTGGATGAGTTTGATGAATATTAGCCATCGATTTGGTTTTGGCGGGAAATGGCTTTTAACCTGTTGAAGGGGATTGAGTGTTAGGAGAGGGTGCATTAAATGATTTCTTGGATGTAGTGGAGGAGGGGGAACATGGAAGGAGATAAGGTGATGGGGTGGTAGTGTGTTGCAGGTGTTTGCAGAGATCAAGTGGGGAGGTTGAAGAAAAGGCGCCAAGGGTTGGGTTTGACACTGTGGATTTGACAGATATTATATCAAGGGGGTCAAAATACTTATATGGCAGGGGTCCAAGGTCTAGGTAAGGGTCCAAAATGGTTGAAAGGTTAATAATAGCATAGGGACTTTATGTGTAATTTCTGAATTTCAAGGGACCATTCCTGCCAATTAAGCAAAGTTTCTCCAAGGACCATAACTGACAATCTCAAAAAGTACAAGGACTAGACTTGCCATTTTCCAATTTCCAGGGGCCATTTTTGCCAATTTTGAAACTTGGAGGACCAAACTTGTAATTTTCTCAAACTTTTGATATTTTTCACCAAAGGACTAAATTTGACAACTTATGATTTTAAAAGGACCTTTGGTGACTTCTCTTTTGGAATTTTGACTCAGGGACTAGTTTTGACAATTTTAGAAACTTGGGGACTGAAAGCGCCAATTATGCAAACTTTGCTCATTTTTCATCTGTTTTTGAACATTTTGCATCTGAAACATATAAAATGCATTTTTAGAATATTTTCAGTATTTTGATGCATTTCTGAGCATTTTTAAACGTTTTGCAGTTCAGATTTGACTAAAAATGATGAGTATTTACACACTCATCACTTAACCAACGAATTGACGATGCTTAACTGTTAGTAACTCGAAAAGACTTGTCCTGGACGGGTAATAATTTCAAGCTAGTTCGCTAGTAATGTAAACGTGTCTCGCAAAGGACTTGTCCAAGTAGAAAGTACCATTCGAGACACTCTTGGTAGACATGAACTCTGATTCACAAATTCATTTCCTTTGTCTGTTCAAATTTGTCTAACAGTGTTCCGGAGCTGAATTTGAATTTTCGTGAGAAAGGTGATGATCATCTGTGGAGCTTGGTCTTTACTTCGAAGAAAATAAACCCAAGTCCATCTTGAGTAGTCATCAACAATTACCAAGATGTAGCATTTTCCATTTATCGTCTGCACGCGCATCGGGCCACACAAATCCATGTGAAGAAGATGAAGCACATGCTGAGAGCTGTGTTCCACCTTTGAAGGAAAATGAGCACGAGTGCTTTTCCCTTGTTCACAGGCTGAGCATAGGTGATCTTTAGAATACCGAAATCGTGGGAGACCTTCAACAAGTTTGTGTCGAGGAAGGTTGGTTATGGTTTGAAAGTTTAGGTGTGAGAGACGACGGTGCCATAGCCAAGATTTTGTAGAAGTAGCCTTTGAGAGTAGACATATGGGAGAAGAAGCAATCATGTCTTGCATGGAGATAGTGTAGAGACTGGATGAGCGTTGACCAGACATAAGATCATTTCCTTGTAGATCACGAATGAAACAAGTTTTCTCCCTGAAAGCAACTTCCAATTCTCCATCACAAAATTGACCAACTGAAAAGAGATTGTGACCGAGGCCTTCCACATAATAAACCCTGCTAATTTCAATATTGCCATTGATGTAATCTCCGTAGCCCATGATAGCTGCGAAGTGATCATTCCCGAATCTGACAGTGCCAATGAACTTTGCAACAAAGTTTGATAACAGTTTAAGGTTGCCTGTCATGTGTCGGGAACATCCGCTATCAACAATCCGAAGAATGATCTGTATCACTGCATTACAAAGCAGGACGACACGGATGGAATAGAAGTAGATGTGGAACCCGATGAGTTAGAGGGTTCCTCAGCAGTTATAGTAGAGACACACACATCAATAATTTTAGGCATCCATTTAAATCCTAGTGTGTTATGTAACCATTTCTGCCATTTCCAACTAGTCTTAGCTTTAGTCTTAGTGAATGTACTAGGTGGTACTACAGTCCTTGGAGGTGATACTGGAACTACAGGGACATCAATTCTTTTCCTAGAATCTAAGGAGGGCGGTCTACCTAGCACAGACTTAGAAGATGAGTGGGCCTAGAGGTATTTCGAATCTTAGGATTCCGTAAACGAGACAAGATAGCCTTAGCAACACATTTATCATGACAGTCAGAACGCATACTTTTACGACAAATAACACAAGAAGCATCAGACTGAATATCAAAAGTACTTAAAGGTTCAGCATCAATTACAACACTTTTACCATTACATTTGCTAGACGCAATATCTAAAGTGGGGGCAACTGAAGTCTTATTCAAAGTCCTACGGTGTTCTTCTACTTCAACATTCTTTATTTGTCTTTTCTTAGGTCGCAACTTCCTATTCTTCCTTGTATTGCTCCTAGGCTGCGAAGTGCGGACGTTTGGAAATGAGGCAACTAGTCTGTTTGAGAGGAAGCACATTAGTAACTTGTGTTTTGACAGTAGGCATTCTGGGTTCATGTTTGCTATGTGTTACAGGTGCAAGTTTCTTAATGATGCTAGGATGAACTTGTTCATACTTTCCTAACATTTCCCGTAACTTAATGATAGTGCGCACCAAATCTTGATTTTCGAAGCGAAGATTTCAAAATTCATGACTTCTTTAGTGTGTGCAAGATAATGATCAAGTTCGTTTGATGCTTCATCACGAGTCTGTTTGAGTAAATCAAACATGACACCATATTCCTTTTTAACTTTTGCAAGTTCTTGTTCATATTTTGAGATTTGACACTTAAAAGACACGTTTTGATCATCCAGTTGCTCAAGTTTTGGATTAGGAGTTTTTGCACGCAACTGGGCGATTTTGTGTTGAAAAGCAAGTTGTTGATCGTGAATATCTTTTTGACACCAATTAAGACGACGTATTGCATTTGAAAGCTCGTTTGACAATCGTTCATTTTCAACTTTTAAAGACTCGAACTGAAGCACATTATCCGTATTTTCAACAATTTCAACAGTATCAGCAGATATAGGATCAGATGCATATGGCAAAGAATGCAATAACACAACATTATAGATATCAGCACAGATAACATCTTCCAAGAGTCGATCAACATCTTTTCTCAATAATTTCTTTTTGCGTTTAGTATTTGAAATTAATGTTTCTGTTTTCTCAGCTGTTTTCATGAGACCAAGTTTCTTGTGAAAATCCCTTTCCCAATATAGTGCACAGTTTTCCAAATTTTTGACATGGGGTAAAATTCTTTTCTGAAAAATATCTCGTTGTTCTCGTGCCCATGGCGAGGCAAAATGTTCAACTTTTATTTCAGAATGAAATTCAATCGCACGTTCCAAAAGTTTGATGTCAGATAAGAAAGTGTCAAAGTATTGGATAACACGACAACTTTCGGCTTTAGTTTTTACTTCACTAAGTGAAGGTAAAGGACCATTAATTTCTGCACCATTTGGTTGAGGACTGACTTCAGAAACTGGTGTGATAACCAAAGGTTTGTTAGAAGTATCTTGTTGTGTGACAAAAGTTACGGCTTTTGAATAGTTAAATGGTTTGTTATAAACGACATTTTCCATTTTGACCGACTCTCGTCATCAGCATCTAATTCCTCCATCCGATTATATTCAACAACAGTCATAATTGAATTATCAATTCTATGTTCTCCTTTGTAAACTTCGAGGATTTGGTTTGAATGCTCTGTGTGAAAACTTAGGTTTATAATCGGCAAGATTCGGTCCATATCCATTTGGATTTGGTTTGAAAGAAAACTTTTGAATCGTTGTGATTGATTCACCATGTTTATAAACAACCATTTTAAACTCTTTGATTTTGTTTTGTAAGTCGACAATTTCCTCAAGATAGTCATCTATTCGTTTAGTTGAATGCTTTTTGTACTCAGAGAACTGTTTTTGACAAGTTAACAACTTCGGCCTTGGATTTTTGAGTTTCCAAAGTAAGAGCGTTAATTTGTTGTTTATGTTCATGTTTCATTTGTTCTATTTGAGACAACAAAGCATTCTTCGAAGCGGCTAGATCACAAATCTGTCATTCCAAAGATTTTTCATTTTGGTGTGATTTGAAAAAGTTGAGTTGTCGAATTAAACATTCATTATCCCTGGTTAACAGTGCATTTTTCTCTTTTAATTTCGTGCAAATTTCCAAACGAGAATGTTGGTCTTTAATTAAGGTCAAGAGCTCAGTTTCTCTGTCAGACAAAAGCTCATCTTGTTCAACGTGTTTCTCAACATGATCATTATGTAGATCCTCAAATATAATGACGGAGTCAACTTGATTATCAATATTAACCATAAGGTTATCTTGATCATCAAATATAACTACAGGATCTATTTGATAATCATCGGAATGAGATGTGGAAGACTCATGTTGAACACTTTGATCCTTTTCGGAAGGAGAAAATGGCGGAGATATCAGATTATTAATGATAATTGTTTGTTCAGGTACCTGAGACAAGCCATCGGTGTCATACACCTGGGCTGTGTCACTCATGTGTAGAGCTTGCATTTGTGCCATCAACATCACGCTCCATTAGCACGCAAGTCCTCCATATCATCATCGAGAATGCATGACGCCATAAAGCTCGTTCCTCGTTGGTAAGAGTTCCACCAGCTTCATCCTTAAGAGCCAAGAGCAAAGCCTCTTTGAAGTAAGCGCCTCTTGTCCTCGGTTTAGGACATGCATTAGCCAGATGACCCTTCTCATTACAGTTATAGCAACGAAGACCATTAACCCCATTTTGAGCATTCCCCTGTTCAACCACTTGAGCCCTTTCTTTTGCGTAGCAACCATGTTATTCCTTCCCATAGCATTTAATGCTTGACCACCTCCCATCGGCGACCATAGCCACGATTCGAACTTCAACTTCGTCCATTGTTCACAACACGATTTCTTGTATTAGATGAGGAGCGAATGCGATTGTTGGATTTGTTTGTATACACGCCAAATGCTTTAGCAATCATAACAAATCCTTGTTGTAATTCATCGAAGGCATCTGAGTCCTCATCAGCTTCACTGTAAAGAGCTTGAGCAGTGTTGTTGTTGTATGGAACCAATTGATTTTGTTGAGGTTGTTTCTGTGACGGATCATAAGGTGTGATGGTTGCAGTTTGTTGAGGAGCGGGTTGAGGAGCTTGTTGAGGAGGAATGTTAGTTTGAGCCCACAAAGCAAGTTGTTGATTGTCCGGAAGTGATGGTGAAACAGTTTGACCACGGAGAATCCTTTCCTTATCAACTTCTTTTTGGTGAGGCTTCAGATAGTCGTACAACAATCCGTATGTATCTTGATGAAGATTCTTAGCTTGACGGAGAAAAATGACATACTTCTCCCATTTCGGACCAAGACTACTTAGGAACTTAGTGTTGACAGCAATGTGTGGCATGATGATGTTGTGTTTGTCCAAATCATTAATGATGTCTGAAAAGCGATGATGATAAGATTCTAATGTCTCTCCTGGTTCAATCATGAAGTGTTCATAAGCCAAGTAGATTTTGGATTCCATGTCTTCCTGATTGAGTGTTGTGCCTTGTATAAGAAGATGATTCTGTTCCCACATTGCTTTTGCAGTCTTTTGAGCATCAACACTTCAAAGGATTGGATTGGGTAATCCTAAAAGGATGTATTGCATTGCAAGTTCGTCGGCTTCAAAGTGTAGAAGTTGATCACCCGTGAGATTTGCAACAGTTGCAATGTTGGTGACATCATCTCTTGGTGGAACAGCATTAGGATCTCCGGGTGTAACGATAGTAGGCATCTGAAATGGACCTTCCATAATGACCTTCTTTAAAAACTTTCCATGTGGCTTCTTTAGATCACAAAACCTAAAGAACCGAATTACCCATTGATCATAATTACCGAGAGTGAGCATTGGAGGTCTATCAAGTGAGCCAGCTTCATGAATTGATTGTTGGCTACTCAAGGCTTCACACATCTTGCCAAACCATGCCGGTTCCTTCATAGTATTCCTGGATGGATGTTGATTGTAGAGGTTTGTGTAAGGTTGTACTTGAAGACTAAGTGATGGTTGAACCATTTGTGTTGGAATTGCACCAAGTTGTGGAGTATGTTGTTGATTAAATTGTTGTTGGTAAATTTGTTGTTGATGATTAAATTGTTGATGTTGTGGACTTAGTTGTTGTTGTTGTTGTTGTTGTTGTTGTTGATTATAAGTGTAAGGAAAATAGTTAGAGTATGGTGGTTGTGACATGTTGAAAAACTTGTGTTGTTAAATGGATCTTTGTAGTCGAATGAACCTTTGTTGATGAAGTATCCTTAGGCGTAGAAATCACAATAAACCAAGTAGCACTTATGCGTAAAAACACCAAAGTTACGCGTAACAGCAAGAGTTACGCGTAGGTTTAGCTTACGCGTAAGAAAGGAACAAACACTAAAGTTAAGCGTAAAACAAGAAGTTAGGCGTAGAAAACTTAGGCGTAGGATTAACTTATGCGTAAGACAAAGCTTAGGCGTAAGATAAATCTTATGCGTAGAAGTTTCTACGCGTAAGCTTATGCTTATGCGTAATTTTAGGGTTTTGCCCAAATGATCTTTTACACTATCACAGTGCAAAAGATATCCAAAGTCGACGTATTTTCAGTCTTATCCAAGCAAGAAAACACGGAATAAACCACGAAAAACTGAAGATCAAACCACAAAATTCTTATGCGTAAGATTAGGGTTTCGTTAGGCGTAGAACTACTCGTAAAAATGACTTTTGCCCAAAGATGTTTCTAAACCAGATTTTTGTGATGAAATAGCTTCAATATCACCAAAATAACACAAAAGTGTGAAACTTGATGAGCCAAAGCGTCTAAAACCGTTATGCGTATAACTCGTACCACGAATAAAACCAAGCTAGAAAATGATGATCCACACGTAAAGGTTGAAACTTTTTGCCAAAAACAGTTATTTTAACACCTTAAAACGTTAAAAGTACAAGAATCTTGGATTAAAAAGTGTAAAAAATGAGTTTTTAAGCGAACCAAAGTATCACTCGTATGTGTTACGCGTAGGACCAAAACCCACTTCAAACACAATACGTTCACTCAACTATTTGGCGATTGATACCACTGTTAGGTTCCCAAATATGCAACACAAGTATCAATAGAAGAAATAGAGAAAGAGAAGAGATCGGTTGAACAATATCCAAACATACACACACACGTTAATATGAAGGGTTAGGCGTAGGAGTATGAACGAGAGATAAATTGAACAACCAACCTTCAAGTGAAGGTTTACAAGAGTATTTATAGGAGGGAAGCTAGGGCAACACTCCTAGTTCTCATCCTTTTCCTTATTGGGCTAGGCCTAGGCTTATGGGCCTTCTACATAAGCCTAAGGCTAATTACTAACATAAGGGCCATATTAAGCTAACTATTACATATTAATCACTAACACTTGAAATAGGTTTAGGAGTGATTCCAACAATTTCACACATTTCACCTACGCATAACTTGTCTCAATACTTCATACTTGTGTGTGTGTGTGTGTTTGTTCATCCGATCTCCTCTTTCTTATTTCTTCTATTGATGCTTGTGTTACAAACATGGTGACCTAACAATTCATAAATCACACATTCATAAAGCATACTCAAGCATTAAATACAACGAATGATGCCTAGTTGCACTCCTAAGCCAATTTACAATTAAGATAAGAAACAACCTAACAATAATCAATAACTAGGTTTCATAGATCTAAGCAAACACACAAGAAATTTAGCTAGACATGGTAAACAAGCAAGCATACACACAATCAATCGAATAAGGGATAGACATAAGGTTACTTTGGATTAAAATACTTATCTCAATGTGTAAAATAGGGTATGGGACCCTAAGATACTGTCCAATTCGGACTACAAACGATTTAGGGTTTTTTCTTCAAAAGTCTACCTTTCTAAATGCAAAAAAATCGAATTCTATATATAGATTTACACTTGCGATGGCGTCACCTTTTGCATGGGACGCCGTCAGCTCGCCGTCATTGTCTGGGCCAAGTCATCGATGGGACGGCGACACCTTAGAGTTGTGACGCCGTCGGTTTTCAGTTGGGACGTCGTCTTGATTCTAGATCTGGCCCGTCTGAGTTGAAAACTGTGAGTGACGCCCTCCTTCTTTAAGGCGTGACGCCATCAGGTTATGTGACCAAAATTTCCACTGAGCCGTCGCGTGCATGTTTTGATCAAGTCTTCATAGAGGGACGGCGTCGCCCTTTGTTTGGGACGTCGTCAGGTACTGTTGATCAGCTTTGAGTGGCTTCGATCTTGACTTTGCCATTTTCTTCATGTATTTGCTCATTTTCGTCCAAATATGCTTCATTCTAGCATTTTGCTTCCAAGAGACCAAAGTGAAAAGGAACGAAATTAAGTAGTAACAGATATAAAAGTGGTCGATTTAGGGCTTAAATGACCCCCTAAAAGCGTACATTCTAAATCCTTATCAAATATCTCTACACTTGGTATTTGCTTGTCCTCAAGCAAATGTGCTTTTGGCCAATCAAATTATAAGTTAGGGGGCATGAAGCATGGGTTTAAAATAATTCATAACAAGTAAAAGCGCCACAATAGTCATATTAAGCACGAAAATTATACACTAGCACCTCACAAAGGGTGTTTGGATTCTCTCATCTCACGGGTTTATATGATATATAATAAATGGAAATGGAAGATAAACACTCATTACCTGGCATAGTACATAGATTACCATAAGCTTGAGAGTAGATCAAACCTCCACTGCTTTGGCATAAGCACCTAGGAATAACTATCCAAGAGGTCTTTACAAGGGTTGTAACGTTAGGCTTATGGTAGGGAAACAAAGGGTTTTGTTGGATAGGGGATCTTTAGTGGTGGCAAGTCAAAAATCTTATGTTACAAGCATGAAAAGTGTTGCGTTGCTAAGCCAAGACTCGACTCACTAAACTCTAGATAGCTTGAAACGTTAGTTAGGCAAAAATCTTAGATGTAGGATGGTAGCCCGTATGTCTTTTTTTTCATACATTTTTACTCTACCATCTTCTACGATAACATCGCAATATAAGGGACTTATAGGAGCATCCCTACACTTGAGTTTTTATTTCTCTAACACTAATTGACCAGATTTGAAAAGATCAAAACACTTAGAGTATTTAATTACGTAGACAAAGGGAATTTGAATTTATCGTTCTTTCTCGTTACTCCATAAAATAGTACTTTTACCCATGAGTCCCAATCATCCCAAAACAGTGTACAAAAGATATGACTCGACTTAGCAACCATGCAAGTAACTAGATATTTGAACTAAGGGTTTAGTAATGATAAAAATAATGCACTAAAGGTGAGTGCATACAAGGTAGGCTAAGGCAATTTGGGTGTAAATTTAGGGGTGGATTGTAAACAATGTTCTTCATTGATATTCTGGAAAACCAAAACATCATGAGAACCACGAAAAGGATAGGCTCTAAGGGGTTAACTAGGGGTATCGTATACTAAAGATGAGTACATCTCAAGGGTGTGGGGTAATTACTCAACCGATGTGGAAGAAGTAGTTATAATACAGGTTTCAAACAAGGGTTATCCTAATGCCTCTTTTCATTTAGTTATTCCTAACTACACAAGTGTAGTCTCACTAGCGATCTCGGAATGCATCACAAAACAAATTATAGAATATATTATACTACCGGTACACTCTCTAAGCATTAAAGGTGAATGCTTTTATTCCTAAAGATCTAGGGGCGAACTTTACATTTGTGGGGTGCAATTTGAGTGGTAAACAGTTTTTGTGCTAGTCATATAATTCCTATCCATGAGACGCTTTATTAAGACTAAAGTTTAGCTCGTACATGTCATAGAAAATTTTTAATTTGGTTCTAAAATTGCCCTAACGAATATTTCTCATAGTTTATTACACAATTTACCAAGAACAAGACAAATAACCAAGTGAGTGAATAGTTTCTAAGTTCCTGTTTTATTCTCTCTCCCTACACTTAAACTGAACATTGTCACCAATGTTCCCCGAAAGTATCAAAGTTATGATAAAGGAAGGTAAGTAAGGAAAATAAACTAGTACTCCCTTGATTAGCTTGGTAGGATCCGTGTGAAGTTGCAGTTAAATTCTTTTTCTAGAATAATGCATAAGTGATAAGCTCCATCTAATTTTGTGTTTCTTCTTCTTGCCAAATATAACTTGCACACTTAAGAAAACAAAAGAAACGTTCGTGTAAAATCGGCGGTAAAACTATATATGACATAACTATACTATAAAGCAAGTAAGATATAATCCTTGTGGAATGGATGTTTGTAGTTTTTCTGGAAAATTAGGACCTGGGAATTTCCAAAAAGTATTAAGTAGCACAGAGAATGAAAAAATGATAAACTATTTCTGTATAGCCTAACGTCGTCAGGCTTTAATCCTGACACCTTCTGGTTGTCCTGACAGAAAGTGGTCTGCTGCGTTTTTCTAGAAAAATTCTGGAAAAATTACATCTTTATAACCTGGAAAAATTCCTGCAAAACATCCATTATGACTTGATACAAGCATTTGACTCTAACAAACACACATATATATCAATTTCACTAATTGTAATTCTCATGTTGATGTTCTTTAAAAACATATGTGATCTTCCCTACACTTATCTTTTTGTAAAATACCTTTATATGTAATTAAGACGAGGTTAAAGACAAAATAAAGCATTTTCACAAAGTCTAACATGAGAATAAACAACAATGAAAAAGATATAAGACACAAAACTAGCAAACAATTAAGCATGGGTTACCTCCCATGAAGCGCTTTTCTTTATTTATGAGTCTTGTAGCTAGACTCGAAGTCGTGCTCCTATGTGACTTCCTTACCGTCATCTTCTTCCAAAACAATATCTTCATCGTTGATTAATTCGTTATTGTCCATTTGATAATGTTTCACACGTTATCCATTCACGGTAAACTCTCTTCCATCATTATCAATCAATACCACGGCTCCATTGCTCATTTTTCGCTTTACTAAAAAGGGCCCATACCATCTTGATTTGAGTTTTCCCAGAAATAACCTCAACCTTTAATTATATAAGAGCACCTTATCTCCCTCCACAAACTCTTTAGGATTCTTTATTCGTTGATCATGCCATTGTTTCGCCCTTTCTTTTTATATGATTGAGGACTCATAGGCCTCTAGTCGTAATTCGTCTATCTCTTGAAGCTGTAAGAACCTATTTGACCCAGCCTTAGAATAATCCATATTACAAGCCTTAAGTGCCCAGTATGCCTTTTGCTCAAGCTCAATAGGGAGATGACATGCTTTCTCATATACTAAGCGAAAAGGGGTTGTCCCGATGGGCATTTTATAAGCCGTTCTGATTGCCCAGAATGCCTCATCTAGTTTGAATGACCAGTCTTTTCTGTTCTGGTGGACCGTTTTTTCGAGTATTCGCTTTAATGCCCTATTTGTGTTCTCTACTTGCCCATTTGTTTGGGGAGGATATGCCGTAGAGAACCTGTGCGGAACACCATACTTCTTCATTATCTTTTCCATTTAAGCATTGCAAAAATGGGTTCCTCTGTCACTAATCAATGCCTTGGGAATCCCAAATCATGCAAAGAGCTTCTTGAGAAAATGAATGACTACTCTTGCATCATTAAACCTAAGGGCTTGTGCCTCCACCCATTTGGACACATAATCAATGGCAACTAAAATGTATTCATTTCCTCCGGATGATGGGAAAGGTCACATGAAATCGATACCCCAAACATCGAATATTTCGCAGACTTGGATGTAGTTTTGAGTTGCTTCATTCCTTATCGAGATGTTTCCAGATCGTTGGCATGCATCGTACGTTTGAACTAACCTCTTAACGTCGCGGAATATAGTAGGCCAGTAGAATCCAGCATCGAAAACTTTTTGTGTCGTGACATTTATACTGTGATGCCCCCCAGATGGTCCCGCGTGACATTCTCTCATAATCCGATCAATCTTCCTTCCAACAACACAACGTCGAATGCTCTGATCGGGACATATACGGAATAGGAAGGGCTCGTCCCAAAAATAGTATTCCAGCGCAGTGAAGAATTTCTTTTTATCTTGCCTAGTCATGTAATTTGGTAAGACCCTACTGGATAGATAGTTAGCATAATCCGCATATCATGGCTCAATATCCTTAATGGCCATCAGCCGTTCCTCAGGAAAGGAGTCACGAATCTCGTCAAAGTCTAATTTCTCTAATTCCGGGTTTTCCAATCGTGAGAGATGATCAGCAGAAAGATTTCCAGCCCCCTTTTCATCCCGAATTTCAATGTCGAATTCTTGAAGTAATAGAATCCATCTAATAAGTCGGGTTTTGCATCTTGTTAGGAGAACAAGTATCGCAAGGCGGAATGATCGGTGCAGACAAAATTTTTAGAAAGAACGAGATATTGCCTGAATTTATTGAAGGCAAAACCACAGCTAGAAGCTCTTTCTCAGTGGTTGTGTAATTCTCTTGTGCCACATTCATGGTTTTGCTAGCATAGTAGATTGTCTAAAAATGCTTCTCCTTTCTTTGGCCCAAAACGGCGCCTACAGCATAATCACTACCATCGCACATGATCTCGAATAGTTGGGACCAATCAGGAGTAACCATTATGGAAGCGTGGGTAACTCCTTCTTTAGGCGATTGAATGCTTCCTTACATTCCTATGAAAAGTCAAAAAGAGCTTCTTTGACGAGAAGTTGTGTCATTGGTCGGGCAATCTTTGAGAAGTCCTTAATAAACCTCCTTTAAAAGCCTGCATGACCAAGAAAGCTTCGGATGGCCTTAATGGTAATAGGATATGGTAGTTTAGATATTGCCTCTATTTTGGCCCTATCGAGCTCGATGCCATTCCCGGAGACTTTATGTCCCAATACAATTCCTTCTCTTACCATGAGATGGCATTTTTCCCAATCCAGGACTAAGTTGGTTTCTTCACACCGCTTTAGCATCTTCGATGTTCGATAAGCAAAGGTCGAAGGAATTTTCAAACACCAAAAAATCATCCATGAAGACTTCCATGCTATCTTTAATCAATTCAAGGAATATGGCCATCATACATCGTTGAAAGGTAGCGGGGGCGTTGCATAGCCCGAAAGGCATTCAACTTGTATGCAAAAGTCCCCGTAGGGGCATGTGAAAGTAGTTTTTTCTTGATCTTCAGGGGCAATGGGGAATTGGATGTACCTTGAGAAACCGTCAAGAAAGCAGTAGTACTCATGCCCAGCCAACCTTTCGAGCATTTGATCGATGAATGGTAAAGGGAAGCGATCTTTTTGGGTGGCATCGTTTAATTTTCTATAGTCGATACATACACGCCAACCTGTGACCGTTCTTTGAGGAACTAAATCACCTTTCTCATTCTTCACAACAGTCATTCCTCCATTTTTTTGGAGCCACTTGGATTGGGCTGAACCAGGGGCTATCAAAAATGGGGTAAATTAAGCCAACATCGAGGAGCATGATGAGCTCCTTCTTCACCACCTCTTTGATAACTCTTCTTTGAGGTTGAACGGTGGGTTTGTAGTCTTCCTCCATAAGAATTTTATGAGTGCAAAAAGTAGAGTCAATTCCCTTAATGTCAACAACACTCCATGTAATCACTCCCTTGTACTCTCTTAGAACCTCTAAGAGCTTCCTTTTTTGTTTGGTGGTTAGGGATGAGCTTATGATAACGGGGAGTTGATCTTCTCCTTGAAGGAAGGCAAATTCTAGATGGTTTGGGAGATCTTTCAATTCAAAGGTAGGGGTTCCTTGATCGATGGTTTTAGCTTATTTTCCAGTTTTTGAAGGTCAAGAGGTTCAATTTTTGCCACGTGGATAAAAGGAAATGGCTCCAACCACCGCTGTCTCTCTCTCTCCATCATCGTACATCATGATGTTGTCGGCATTCATGAATCCGTTTACCAGATACTCATCAATACAACTATCTATATCATCAACAAACTCATCAACAAAATATATGGGATGATCGTAAGAGGAAGGACGGCTCATAGTATCCTGGATGTCAAAGGTCAAACTCTCGAATCCCACTCGTAAAGTGAGCTTGCCATCATGAACATCGATAATGGCGCGAGCTGTGGCTAAGAATGGTCTCCCAAGGATTATCGGAACTGAGTTATCCTCCTCCATTTCTAAGATCACGAAATCAACTGGAAACTTGAACTCTCCTACCCTTACTAGAAAATTTTCGCAAACTCCAATAGGATATTTGATTGATCGATCAGGCAGCTGAATACTCATTCTGGTCAGTTTCAGCCCTGAATATCCGATCTTGAGAAATAAGGAGTGAGGCATTAAGTTAATACTTGCCCCAAGATCTGCCAAGGCGTTTTTCATAGAGAGTGCCCCTATAGAGAAAGGAATGGTGAAACTACCCGGATCTTCTTTCTTTTTGGGTAGGCATTTTTGGATGATAGCCAAGAATTCCTCTCCTAATGTCACCAACCCTTCAAGCTTCTTCCGATTTGAGAGCAATCTTTTTAAATATGTGCTATGTTTAGGGAGATGGTAGAATGCATCGAGAAGAGGGATGGTAACGACGGCTCCCTTGAAGTAAGACAACAATCTTTTATTGTCTTCTTCGGGCTTTTGGTTCTTTAGACGCAAGGGATAAGGAATCTGTGAAAGAGTTGAACGTTGGACGGGTGTAGATGCCTGTGGAGGAGGGTCGTGAGAGGTTGGAGGGGGTTCAGGTGCTCCCTCCTTGTCCAACTCAGGCTCATTGGTAGTGGAGTCTTGAATCGGGTATGGAGGATCCTTGGTAGTGGTTCCAGATCGAGTAGTGATAGCACAGGCTGGATCACGCTGGATTGGATCGGGTTCACTTATTCTTTTGTGGAGTTCGGTGAACTGGCTTTTTAATTCAGCCTGTTGCTCTTGAATGAATCCTTCAAGGCCCTTTAAAAGCATCTCCTTTTCCATGGTGAATTACCCGAGCTCTTCTTCAAAGGTATCACAGATGGTGTATTCGGGACCCTCTTCCCCCTCAGCTTTCCATTTTAGATTACCCCAAAGAGTGTAATCGTTGTTCTGATAAAATACAAGGAGGGAAGGGTCACCATAGATGTCATGGCTGGAAAGGAGAGCTTGCTCATGGTGTGTATTGCCGTCACACTTATCGCTCTCGTGTGACCCTCCACAAATGTCGCATATAAGGTATGGGTTAAACAACCTCTTAGGCTCTTGCGACTTTGTGAGGTATGCGAGCTTCTCTTGTGCCCTCTTCATCCGATCGTCGAGAGAAAATGGGTTTTTATACGAGGTAGCAGAGATACTCATTACGGTTATTGGCTCGTTCCAAGTGATGTCTTGGTCTTGAACATACTCCTCAATGCGGTCCCATCCTACTTCTGCACTGAGATTGGAGATCTCTCGGCCGGTCGAGAAGTCAATCCCTTTTTGATCATCGCGGGAGACATTGTTGTAAAAGATTTGGACAAGCAACCAAAGGTTGATACCATAGTGTGGGGCTTGTTGAATAAGATCTTTGAAACGATTCCAGGAGTTAGCGATAGATTCTTCATTTGTTTGACAGAAGTGGAGGATTTCGCTCTTGATGGCAGCAGTTCTTCCAGGAGGAAAGAACTTTTTGGTGAACTTGGTAGTTAGTTGTTCCCAAGTGAAGATAGACCTTGGAGGTAGCTTATCGAGCCACTCCTTGGCCTTTCCTTGGTGAGAGAATGGGAAAAACTGGAGTATAGATGTCTCCTGAGATGCTCCGTCAGCATAGATAGTATCCACAATTTTCAAAAATTGTTTGATGTGATGAATTGGGTTTTCGCTGCGGGATCCGTGAAATTGACATGCATTCTGGATAAGCCAAATGTCGGTGACATGCAACACCTCATTGATCAGTTCGGAAGGGTAGACGATGGCGCCAGTAAATCCAGATGAGGTAGGAGAAGAGTAATCTCTAAGGATTTTTGCCTTAGGTTCGTTGATGGGTTCATTGAGAGGATTAGCAGGAACTTCCTCGCTATGTAGGCTCAGATTATCGTTGTCGATAGTTTCAGGAGAATTGGGGGAATGTGTTGACTCTTCGTCAGTCACGGCTTCATCAAAATCGATGGTGGTGCCTTGTGGTTCCGACTCATGGAGGGCTCTTCTTCATTTATACAGCTCTCTATCGGGTTCGGGAAAGGGCTCAAGAAGGGTTTTGGTGGAACTACGGGTCCTAAGCTGTCTAAGGGTGTTGGTGGAGGGAAATGGTGGATTTAGTGGTGGGTTATTACCTTGCATGATGTAAAGTGATAAGGCTACGAACAAAGTCACGAAGAAGGGGGATAGACTAGAAGGTAGCTAATGAAAATGAGAAAAAATCTTACTTGATAGGAATCAAGCAAGGGAACCTAAATGAGATAGAGATCTAACTAACTATTATATTCCCCGGCAATGACGCCAAAAACTTGATGCGCGTACGGAGCGCGTTCGGGGTCAAAGGAAAATTCCTTTTCTTCGAGCAAGTTTTTCAACCTCCTAGGCAGTGAACCTAATCATTGTAGTGTAGTATTGGGTAAGCCTCAGGGATTGATATCGTTCTCTAGGGGAATAGGAATGCTAGAAAGAAATATATTACGAGAAGGTGGGGGTTGAGGATGATTCGTTTTTATCTTTTTATGGTTTTTTAGAAAGCTAAGGTAAATATCTCGGGGCAATAGGTTAGGGGGTCGTATTTCCACCGATTACTCTACCTATCTATTTATCTAGTTATCTAATTACTACGGGTAGCTATGTCTATTTGATGGGTGCTCGTATGATGATTAAAAATGTGTTTACCTAGATACTATTACTCCTTAGTTATCTTTTATTGTTCGGTTGAATTGTCACATCTTATCTTAACGCGTTGTATTCCTGAGGTTGTAGGGTATGCGTGCCCCCTAGTTCTTTGAGGTTATCTCTCGTTTATGACATACGAAGTCGGTAAGCCTAAGCTATTTCATTCATAAGCCACACATTCATAAAGCATACTCAAGCATTAAATACAACGAATGATGCCTAGTTGCACTCCTAAGCCAATTTACAATTAAGATAAGAAACATCCTAACAATAATCAATAACTAGGTTTTATAGATCTAAGCAAACACACAAGGAATTTAGCTAGACATAGTAAACAAGCAAGCACACACACAATCAATCGAATAAGGGATAGACATAATGTTACTTTGGATTAAAATACTTATCTCGATGTGTAAAATATGGTATGGGACCCTAAGATACTGTCCAATTTGGACTACAAATGATTTAGGGTTTTTTATCCAAAAGTCTACCTCTCTAAATACAGAAAAATCGAATTCTACATATAGATTTACACTTGCGACTGCGTCACCTTTTGCGTGGGATTCCGTCAGCTTGCCGTCATTAGGGTTTTGTCTGGGCCAAGTCATCGATGGGACGGCTTCACCTTAGAATTGTGTCGCCGTCGGTCTTCAGTTGGGACGTCGTCTTGATTCTAGATCTGGGCCGTTTGAGTTGAAAACTGTGAGTGACGCCCTCCTTCTTTAAGGCGTGACGCCGTCAGGTTATGTGACCAAAATTTCCACTGAGCCGTCGCGTGAATGTTTTGATCAAGTCTTCATAGAGGGATGGCGTCACCCTTTGTTTGGGATGCCGTCAGGTACTGGTGATCAGCTTTGAGTGGCTTCGATCTTGACTTTGCCATTTTCTTCATGTATTTGCTTCTTTTCGTCCAAATATGCTTCATTCCAGCATTTTGCTTCCAAGAGACCTAAAAAGTGAAAAGGAACGAAATTAAGCAGTAACTGATATAAAAGTGGTCGATTTAGGGCTTAAATGACCCCTTAAAAGCATATCTTTTAAATCCTTATCAATTATAAACATTGGAATTTCTAATTGGGGTATTTATTTTTTGGCAATTAACTTTTGAGAATATCCTAAACATATATTGACATGTTTTCAGGTGGTAGATCTAATATGTTTAGCATGAGGGTTCATCACAACAGTTTCTTTAAATACTGGCCTAGTAGAATATACGTTGGAAGTATGAAAATTTTAGTTGATTTGGTTGATGTTGATAGTGTGTCAGTTGAAGAGTTCGATGTTCTTATGTATGAATTGGGTTACGAGCTTGGTTCCAAAAATTACTATTACTTTGTTAAGCCTGGTAGTAATTTAGATGATGGTTTGTATAGCTTAAGTGAGAGTGCAAATTTAGAAATATTGAAAGATCTTGTTGACGACCATAAGATGATAGAATTTTATGTTGGAAATGGTAAGACAACATTTGATGTTGATGAAATGTCACCAAAGTCAATTAGGACAGTTATTGCTGATGTGGATGCAATAAAGAAAAAGGCAGCTCTTGCTATTGTTGCATATTGCTCAAACAATTTATTCTTAGAAAACATTGTTAATAAGTCTGTG
This sequence comes from Chrysanthemum makinoi, assembly GCA_910596185.1. Lineage (NCBI taxonomy): Eukaryota > Viridiplantae > Streptophyta > Magnoliopsida > Asterales > Asteraceae > Chrysanthemum > Chrysanthemum makinoi. The sequence continues at coordinate 151,774,359 of OU343217.1, read as the reverse complement.
GTAGAGGATTTATGTTAGGTTACACATCAACCTTTGAAAGTCAATACTTTGGTACAATCTAGTCAGATGCCACAAACAGAACCCTTGTTTTCATCTATAGAGGTCTGTCAAACAGAAGATATTGTTGGTGATGTCATCCAGCAAATAGATAAACATGTTGAGCTTATCCAAATAGATAGTCCTGAAGAGGTATGTCAAAATGATCAAGAGTTAGGTCATCAATAGGAGGAAATATGTAATCCTGCTGAGCATATCCAAAAAGGTAAATCTGTACAGGTATGTGAAATTGATGAAGCTTTAAGTGATGACAATGTGAGTGAAACAGATAGTTATGTGAGTGATAATGATGATATTGAGAACAATTGAAATGGAAACACAGTTGTTGATGAGGCAAATACTTTTGAGGAGCCCGATGTTGTTGTTAATCTGTTCAAAGTAACTGAGACTACAGAGTTACCATGTATAGGTAGCTCCAGCTAGATACCAGATGATTTTTTTTAAAGAAAAGTGAGTTACATCTGTTAGATGATAATGAGTTTGCAAGTGGTTCTGAGAATGAGGATGAGTATGTTATTAGGAAGAAAAAAATGAGGGCATACAAGAAACAAAAGTTAAGTGATGCAACACAAGTAGAGGAAAAAGTATACTTTTTATGTGGTCAAACTTTTGTAATTGCAAAAGAAGTGAAAGATAAGATCAACTTGCTTTCAATACAGACTAGGAGAAAATTGCAACTCATTAAGAATGACAAACAGAGAATTAGGGTTAGGTGTGTTGGAACAATACATATTTGTGGTACAAGTGAAGGTGTTGGCCTGGGAACAACCCTAAAAAGGAAAACAGGTCCATTAACTAGAGGCCGCGAAAGGGATGTATATTTGAGATCAGTGAAGGAGCCAGCAAAAGTTTGCCTATGGTTGCTGTATGTAGCCAAAAATACAGCTAAAGATTTATGGAGTGTTCAAACTTTCAAGGATGAACACAAATGTTTCCAATAAAGAGAGATTAAAGCTTGTGACTACAAGTTTCTTTCAAAGCAAATGGTTCCCCAAGTTCAGTCAAGATATTCCAATCAGGGTTGTTCAAGATCAGCTCACTAAACAGTTTGATGTTCAAGTGTCTATGCAAAAGGCATTAAGGGCAAAAAACAAGGCAGAAAATGAGATTAGGGGTGATCATAAGCAGCAATACACCATTTTAAGAAACTATGTTGAAGAGTTGCAGAAAACAAACCCAAATACAATAGTTAGGATAAGTGTACAAACTGCAACAGATCCAACAAGTCCAACCAGAGTTTTCAAAAGAATGTATGTATGCTTAGGTGCTTTGAAGGAAGGATATAAAGCTTCTCAAAAAGAGTTGTTGGTGTTAGATGGTGCTTTTATGAGGGGCCCTTTTCCTGGTTAGCTTCTTACAGCAGTCGGTATAGATAGCAACAATGGAATATACCCTTTAGCCTATGCTGTTGCAGAAGCTGAAAGCAAAGACTCGTGGATTTTGTTTCTTGAATGTCTAGGAGATGATCTTGATTTGCAACCAAACTCAAACTACACTTTTATCAGCGACAGGAAAAAGGTGATGTTACCTTTTAGTTGATTATATTCACTTGTATTTTCAATAAATGCTACTTTTATTAGTAATGAATTGATGTTCCTTTGTGTAGGGTATCATTCCAGCATTAGCAGTAGTATTCCCTAGTGCTGAACACAGATATTATTTGAGGCACATCCATGATAATATGAAATTGCAATGGAATGCTAAAGCATACAAGGAACATTTGTGGAGATGTGCAGCAGCAAGAACTGTCCAACTATGTGAGGCAGCCATGATGGCACTCAAGAGTTTTAGTGAACCTGCCCATTCTTGGTTAAGTAAGATACCACCAACCCATTGGTCAATGTCGCATTTTTCAGGTACTAACCAACTGTATGTCTAAGTGTACATCTTTTGTTCTACAACATTGTTCAACACTGTTGTTTGTATAACTCAAACATGTTTTATAAATGTGTAGGGAGGGCTCATTCTGATGTGTTACTTAATAACATGTGTGAGGTGTTCAATGGGAAACTAGTGGGAGGTAGGCACCAACCCATCATTACTGCTTTGGAATACATTAGAGAATACTGTATGAAAAGAATGGTGAATGTTGTGAATGTAATTGACAAGTGTGTCGGACCATTAACACCAAAGGCAACACTCATGTTAGACTTGATAAAGAAAGAGGCTTCTAAGTACACCGTTTTACAGGTTGAAGGAGGTAAATATTAAGTCAGTGGATGGGGAGATAAGTGTTTTGTGAATGTTGAAGCTAGGTCTTGTAAATGTAGAAGATGGGAGCTTACAGGTATGCTATGTAAACATGATGTTGCTACTAATCGGTATATGAGCTTCAATGGAATGCAAGTAGGATCTATTGAATCATGGGTTCATCCATGTTACTTGTTTAAGACTTGGGAAGAAACTTATAGAAACCACATCCAACCAATAAATGGTGATCAATATTGGAAAAAGTCACAAGTGCCTACAATCATTCTTCCACCTAAACATCATAAACCATTAGGTAGGCCACGAAAGAAAAGAACTAGGGTTTTTACTGAAAATGATGATAGTGAAAAAACCAGTAAGTTGTCACAGTCTAGTAGGAGTGTAGTTTGTGGTATATGTGCCAATGCTTGACACAACAAGAAAACATGTCTTGGGCAAGGAGGTGTAACAGGAAGTCAAGGAAGTACACATCAGTCTCAAAAAGCAGGTTCATCCCAGCCAAAAGTTACAGCAAAGAAGAAGGCAAAGGTTATAGGTCACAACTTTTAAGCAAATGAAAAACCTCAGTGTCAAACTGATGCTCAATCTCAAGGTGATTTTCAACCAAGTGTGGTCCAGTCTCAATCTGGAAGTCAAGTTGATGTTGCTTCTGGTAGGTCTCCAAAACAATATAGGACTAGGAACAAGATTATAGCAGCAAAGCTTTCTTCACCACAAAAAATGTTGGTTAAGCATTTGAAAGCCAATATTTTCCATCGAATATGTATTCACCTAAACATTATTTGTTGTCTTTAAATAATGTCTATTTTTGAACTTTGTAGACTACAAAATTTTATGCATTCGGAAATATATCCATTTACATTATCTATGAAATCATGTCATGTTAGTCTATGGGAAAAATTGTGTTTTAAATGTATTGATTTGCCACTTTACCCATTTCTACATATTGTTACAAGTTCATACGCATATTAACTGTTGACTTTTACAAAGTCAATTACTGTCATTACCCATGTAAAATTGAGTATTCAATAATCAATTAACAATGTATGTTTGCATTTTAACACATTTAAAGATGTAATAAATCTGCTTCATACTCAAACTATTGTATGTTGTGGATATATGAATTTTTGAGGCAAGGACCTATTTGTAAAGGCAGCACAGTTTAAGGGCCAAAGCATAAAAGAAATATAATATTAACACTGTATAAGGACCAAACTTGATCAACCAAGAGACTATATTTACTCAACCTACACTAAAACTTCTTAAACACAACTTACCCATTACAGACCATCTACCACCGAAGTAAAACACAAAAACCATTAACTTTCTAAACCCTCTAGATAAACCATACAAAAACCAAGATGATGATTATCCCTGAGAAAACACAAAAGTTCCTCAGACGGCAAAATTTATCCTTCTTAAGAAGGAGATCAGCCAGGGTTGATTGGTGAGCAGCCTCTTGCTCGTTAGCCCTGTTGGCTGAGTTGACAGCTTTCATTATCTTACTAATGAGGTCGGCTTGGCATTCTTGTAATTTTGTCTCATTCCTGTAAATGTTTCTCTAGAAGTAAATAATTTCCTCCCTTGCTCTCCTTGACATGGGTGGATTGTACCACCCATTGAATGGACAAGTAGTAGGCTAAAACCAATAATCAACATATTAGCATCTCTTTGCAGCATAAACTAATACTAAACCCACTTGTGTTACTATTTAAACTATAAAAAATTTAACTAAAATCACAATTATAATTAAACAGAGATTACTATAATCAACACATTTAAGCTAAACCACCACAAGCCAACTTTAAAATGAAATAAAATAAAGTGTCCCAACCTGTCTTGGACAAGCATAGAACCTCCATCCAGGGTTCGTGTTGTTCCAACTTGTTCGAACCACAACCCTTCGATTGCATGAACAATGCACCATTTTTCCGATTAGATTACAGTCTAAGTGAAGAAGATAGGATTTAAGGGGATAGGAAAGGCTAGGGATGAGTAGTGATAAACTTTCCCTTTTATTAGCAAAGTTTTACTGTAGCGCCCATGGTAAACTAGTGGACCTGACACGGTAATATTAAATAATGGAAAGTGGTAAAAAGACATTTGTGCCCTTGGACTAAAGACAAAGCAAACGCCGACTAACGGGGTTGACTAATGGAAAAATGGTTAAGGGACAAGTTTAGCCTCAAAAACTTGGAAAAATGCTCAAAAATGGTTATGAGCATCTGCTTTCAGAGACCCCCACTTTTAAGTCCCTCCCCAATTAGACGTTTATGCCGCAAAGAAAGAATAAGAAACAACCAAAAACATTTGGGCCCATCTGAATCTGTTACTAAAGGGTATAATAAGTGCAAAAGAAATAGCACCTCACTTGGATGTAACATTCTGAATCCAATAACCTCAGTTTGGTTTAGTATTACCCTTACTCCTACCAATAAGGCCCTCATCATTCCCCTCACTTTAGAATAACTCGTCCTCGAGTTCTTGCTATCAAGGGCTTCATCAACCTCGAACAAACTCTCGCAACGATTCTTATCTGCAGTAGCTTTGAATTCAACATTAACTTGAGTGCTCTCTTTATATTCCTTTACACGTCTACCACACTCCCAATGATCGACCCATGACCCTAAACCGCAGATTGTCTACTTCTTATCAACGACCACCAAGTTTTCAATTGTAATAATAACTTATTTATTTTCCATTTAAAGCTTTATTGGATTCTTGATTATCATATTTAAAATAAACCCACAAGTCAAAATCACAAACTTGTGTACCTTTAACAACCACGGACATTGTAGCTTCATCTTCTAGATTCTTCACATCTTCATCAATTTTAGAACCCACGACATGTTCATCACAAGTATTCAAAGCACCAACTTCCTTTGTCATTTTCAACACCAAAGTTGAAATTTCGTTAACATGTTTATCACAAATTTGAAGGTCTTGAATTTTCTCAACATGCCTTTCAACAACTTCAATCTTTGTCATCTTCTCTTTCGCTTTAACCTCGGGTTTTGGTAATTGTGGTTATACCTTGGATGGGACCACATTAATTCTCCTTCCTTCCCATGAGAAAAATTAAATATTTTGTTGAAGATCATACCTACCCTTTACCTCACGTTGCCAAGGCTTTCCAAACAAATATAGCACTCTGTGGAAAACTAGAAGGGGGGGGGTTGAATAGTGTTAGGATCGTATATGTGGTTGATATGGTGAATCGGGAGGTCGGGGAAGATAAAAGAACATCATCTTCATGTTAGAGAGAGAAAGTAGAGAGAGAAGGGAAATACTATGTGTTTATTGATGAAAGGAAAGGTGAATTACACAAAGAGATCTCACCCCTCCATGGAAGTATGGAGGGGTATTTATACCCAAACACTTACAACTATCACTAAATGACATAACAAGCCCTTGTGTTTGAGGTAACAAAGATAGAAATGTAATCCCGTCAATGTCGTTCCATTTACGAGTTAGGAGCGATTCTATTAATCTTCCCCCAATGGGACGACATAAGGGATTACTAACAACATTTACTACAAATATAGAAATAAAATAAAGAAAGGTCTTCGTAAGCTCTTCAAGTACAGAGGATGATGAAAGTTTACGCTCTTTGTCTTCTTCTGGTACCTTGACTTGAGAACCGTTTTCTTCACTTGTAGACAAATGATGTAATATGCATAAATTGGATTAACTTCCCCCAAATTCATGCCGCATGTCTTTAGCAGCTTCTCCGTACACTCCCTTTTTGGCGAAGTTTCGAATCACTTCCCCAAACTCGACAACCGTCTTCAGATTCGAAACTTTGATGTAGTGAACATTTCCTCTAACTTTTGACGTTTTCAGTACACAGCGGAATTTGTAGATGAGCAGTAAACCACACAAGGTAAATCTGACTTGTTGCGGAAAATCCGTTCGGGGGTAACATGCAAGAAATCAACAAGATCTTCTCACGTATGTAGAAGCTTCACATCAAACAAACCACGAAAGACGAAATGAAACGACTTCCCCCTGAATGTTGCGGTCTATCGAAATAATAGTTACTTGTAAATCTGCAATTACTCGATAAAATGACCGTGTGTGAGGCATCACAACATCATATTTAGGTAACTTCACACACGATAACTCTGTGAAATTGAGACGATAACACCAACGTGAGACGTTTAAACCACATATCGTCTCATTTCTTCCCCCTGATTGAAGAAATTCATGAAAGGAGAGGGTTTTCGCAAAAAAAATGCAAAAACAACATAGGAAGCAGACACCACCTATACTCTCTTCCCCCCGATGTTTTCAATGAATCAGAATCATACACCACGTATGTTGATGATGAAATTGGAGACATCGAAACCATGTATGTTCAATTAATCGAACAAGTGTGAAGTACCATAAATATCTCGTGAGAATCAATTGCTGATAAAACTTCTCTACTCGTGTATACTCTTCTCAGCTAACTCTTTACCGACCCCATTATCATTCTGACGGCTTTTTGTAGTGACTACTGATGGAGAGAACCCAATATGACGAACTTGAGACTGAAGTAGTATAACCCGAACTTGTGACTTAAACTTGCACTATTGTCAGACGAAGAACCCTTTTTCTTAACTCCATCGAAAAAAGGGTAAACTTAAAGTTTCTCAAATTATCCACACCTTAGTGTGACACTTGAGCACAACAACGTAACTCCTTAAAAGTGATAGTTATAAGCTGTGAGCACAACAACGTAACTCCTTACATCAGGTTCAACTAGATAACTCAAGTCTTTGTCATTCGTAACGAGTAAAGCTCGAACAAGGATCTCGAAGAATCATGCATCCAACCAACCCCGATATCTTCAGATACTAAGTACACGCACCCGTGATATCCCACTTCAACCTCAAATAAATAATAGTGGATTCACGCCGTAGTCACATCTTGCGGTTAAATGCCCAAATCTAGCCTTTGTTAACGGTTTAAATGAACTTGATAATGGTTCCCGATCTTGTCAAAAATTGTATCCCCGTGAAAATTTAGCATACCAAAATACCACACCTTTTATCGAATATTATACCAAGAAATTAACAAAATGTATAAAGAATACATTTGATAATGAATTTTTTTTTTCAGCCCAATGTAATTAATTCGGATCAGTGAATTCAACCCATACTAAATATTAACTTACCAAAAAAAATACGCAGCCATTGTTATTTAGCTCACGTTTTGTATGGCGTTTCAATGGTTGCAATAATTCAGCCCAACAACTTAATATTCTCACAGTCCAATTGCAAATCAAAAGAGATAGGACACGGGCCTAAACAAATCCAATAACCAGATTCACAATCAGTAATAAAACTACCAAACCCTATTTGTTTGCCTTAATATCACCCTCCTCATAAAACATATGCGCCCCCACATTCTCTCATCACAAAAAAAAAACGCAGACAATATCCCTAACCCAAATTCCTCATCTCAAAACAAATACGCCTCCAATCTTCTACTCACAACAAAGCCAATCAAACATCAAAATTAACTAAGACAAACATATCATCAAACCCATACCCTAATCCTGTAAATACGTTTGTAGCACAATACGAATCAAGAAAGTCACGACTTCAAGATCCTTTGGACGGGGTCTCAGGTAGGGTTTCGTTGTCGTTATAAATATAACGAACCAAAGAAAGATGATAATTTAATAATTATCGTCTTCTCTTTACTTATGAGTTCGAATAAATTGAAGTCCATCTTCAAAAATAGATCAATGATGGCAATCTCTTTTGCTTATGTCTTAGTAAGATTGTTAGAGTATCAAAAGAGACAACCTGAGGTCTAATTTTTCAATTCATGTTCGAGTCTTGTTATGAATGAAATAGAGTGTACGTGATGGATATGGTTGTGACAAGAAATAGGAATAATTGTTGGCTGTTTTTGATTTGGGGACGAGATGTTTAGTTTTGGACCGATGATGTTAAAGGGCTGAGATCACATTAGTAGGAATGGTATTTGGTTATGTGGTCAAAGGTCTTCAATTCTTCTTCATCTTATTTCTTAATGGTCAAAGTCAGTTTTACGCATAACTCTTTTCCATTTTTGCTCATGAATCTCTTACGCGTAGATTCTTGTTTATGCGTAGGCATAGGCGTAACATCTTATGTGTAGCCTTACGCGTAAAAGAGTCTTAAGCGTAGCCCATTCTTACGCGTAAGCCTAGGCTTATGCGTAAGAGCATATGCGTAACTTTTCATACGCGTAACTTCACAGCTACGCGTAACACCTCTGTAGAAGCTTAAGCGTAAAAGCTTATGCGTAGCCTTGTTTTTACGCGTATTCCATACGCGTAAAAATCCTTATGCGTAAGTTTAGGGTTTTGACCCGTTGACCACTTTTTCCGGCGAGTTTTTCCGACCAAAAACCCGTTCAGCTTCATAATAAACCCAGAAAAGCATAAAACTGCTTTAAAACCCATTTTGACAATGAATAAAAAGACCACTTTGACCAGAATATTTCACTAGTATTGGAACCAAACAGTCTTAAAAAGTTAATAAGAATGTGAAAATATGAGACATGTTTGACCCAAAGAAAAGATACCGCAGACCTGTAAAAAATCTGATAAAACACAATAAGTAACAGAAAAGTTAACAACTTTGTTCACACAGATTTTACAAGACACGATTATGACAAGAAAATATCACCAAAAATCAACCAATGATACAAATCGGACCTTGCTCTTGATACCAATGTTAGGATCGTATATGTGGTTGATATGGTGAATCGGGAGGTCGGGGAAGATGAAAGAACATCATCTTCATGTTAGAGAGAGAAAGTAGAGAGAGAAGGGAAATACTATGTGTTTATTGATGAAAGGAAAGGTGAATTACACAAAGAGATCTCACCCCTCCATGGAAGTATGGAGGGGTATTTATACCCAAACACTTACATCTATCACTAAATGACATAACAAGCCCTTGTGTTTGAGGTAACAAAGATAGAAATGTAATCCCGTCAATGTCGTTCCATTTACGAGTTAGGAGCGATTCCAACAAATAGTTTTACCGATTTTAATTTAAGTTTCAAAGATTTAGATTTGATTTTATGTGAATTCGTATGGATGGATAAATAGTATAAAGCAATAACTAAAGTAAGTAAAGAAAGCAAGTAAAGTAAAAGGATAGAAAGTAGCGACACAAGTCATTTATAGTGGTTCGGCTACAAGGACACCTTCCTTGCCCTACTCCACTCCCGAGTACCCCACTCGAGAGTTCAAGCACTATGTCAATAAGCTCCTTCAACTTAGCGGAGAAGCCTCACAACGTCGCTTGCACATTTTTCTGGTACAAAGCTAAATAGCGAGTTCTTCCACGAGGTAGAACTAAACCTTTAAACAACTATTACACAACAACGATGTGAAATATGAATTACAAGATATACTACAGAAATCTTGTGGATGGACAAATCAATCAAGGACCCTTTGCTTGGATGACTTGTAGAATAGCGTGATCTCGCCCTCGTGAAGGACCTATATGAGAATCACAACAAAAGATAGAAGAACTACTAGAATGATCAAATGATCAGAGGTTAGGAGAGTGAGATAATATATGAGGGAGTTGTAAGAAGAAGGGTGAGCAACAATGAAGAAATGGCTCACTATTTATAGGCACGAAAGCCTTCTGTCCCACTATTCCAGCGGATCCCTCACCCAAGGGATTCGGCCAGTGCATTTCCAGGGATCCGGCAGTCTGGGTCAGAATAGTCCGGATCTTGGGTTGCAAACCGGGTTATGGGTTATGGTTATGAGCCATGGGTCATGGACTTTGGATCATGGGTACCCAAAAAGATATAATGTATCTAGACAATGGGTCATGGGTCATGGGTCATGGACATTGGGTCATGGGTCTTGGATAATACCCAACATGATTTCATGCATGATGTCATGCAATGGGTCATGGGTTATGGATTAGCTCCATGGGTATGGGTCATGGGTCTTGGATATTACCAAACCTATTATATAGTATATTACAACAATTTATTATTACAACATTTATGTAAACGACCAAATGTATATACTTTGTAAAACAACATGTATTTTTATAATGCAACTTATGATAACTTTATATTTGTTATCAACAAAACATAACGAGATCGCTAAATATAAACAAATGTTTTTACGGTTTATTTGTATTAACAATCTCCCCCTTTTTGTTGATGAGAAAACATAAATTTATGGTGAGTAAAACTTAAGATTAGATGTACGTTTTGAAAGTGTATATGTGAGTTTTACTCTCTTCTTCCCTTTTTTGTCAAAACAAAAAGTGAGTCGAGTAAAAAAAATAAATGGTGGAAAAAAATGATCCACAAAGCACTAACTCCCCCTTGACGGTAGCTCCCCCGAGAATGGGGCGTCAAGTGAGAAAAGATAATACCTACAAAGAAAAATGTTAGTGATAACATGTAATATAATCTTGTAGAAGATGAGAAACAAGATAGAAAGCCAAGGTACGTAAACAAATCCTTGTAATAAAATATCAAAATGTAGTGGTATATATGCCACATACAATTGTAAAACTAAGAATAAGGGTTTGTTCTTTAGAAAGACCCAAAAGAAAAAAAATAGAGAAAATATTATTATCATTCCTTCCATACTTGCATAGGCTCTAATGTTGATGCGATCAAGGATATGGTTGAGAATGAACTGCATTTTGTCCCTTATTTCCATTGCGTGATCCCTAGTGGATTGACAATGTTCGCAAAAGAGATAGTGAGGTAGTGTAGGTGGATGGTCTCCAGCCAAGTTTGATTTTTGGAGTGCGGATTAGGTGGTGGAAATGTTGGTAAGTATGGATCAAAGTCCATGATGTTGGTGATTGGTGGTGGAATGAACCTAGATGCTCTTGTAAGGTGATAGGTGGTAGAGGTGTTGAGTTTTCAAGCTCTTTGAAGAAGGTATTTGGAGATGTTGGAGGTGTTGGTATATGTGAAAACATATACCTTTTCTTTATCAAAACTGACCCAAATAAACCAGAAACGAGCTGTTAATGCCTAATATTTGTGTGTTTCTTGAGTTTATGCATGTGCAGGTACGGATATCTCAAAACAGACAAAAGAAAGGAAAAACAGAAGAAAACACGAGAAGGAAAAGAGTGCAAAAGCAGAGCTGGAAAATCAGTTTTTATGGATTTTGAATGCTCAAAGCTTCATTTTATGGGTCTTGGATCATGTTTGGGAATTTTTCACTTTAAACCCTCACCATATCCATATTTACACATCAAATCCTTAACTTTTCCAAATTTACACAAATTACCCTCCATTTACCCATAATTACACAATTCACCCTGACTTTACCAATTTTACCCAACTTACCCCTTATCAATAACCAAGTTACCATTCTACCCTCACTTTATCAAAATTAGACCTTACACCCTTACCCTTCCCAAAAATTACACATTTGGTTCTTGAATTTACAAAATGACATAAATGGTCCTTGAGATAAAATCCGGATACTACTATGTCCAAGTCCAAAACCATAATAAACCAAATCACCTTTGGTCCAATCCTACCCTTTTATACCACAAGCCCAAGCCCATTCCCTAAATAATATACCCGGATTCCCCTTAACTCGTTTATCCTTTCCACTCGTTTTTACACCCTCAATACCGGTCAATAATAATAAATACCTAGGGTCAAACAAATCCCCTTCACCGCCAAAATTACCATTTACTATTCATCACCCCCAACCTCACAATTACCCTGCCCCATGGATTTTACCCGTAATTAAATGGCTTCTAGAAGAATCTAACAAGTCAGAAACAAAGGAATGACACCTTGGCAATCCCAAGGTGTCTGATTGGTGGATGGGACGTGGCACATAAATCAAGGGTCAAGATTGAAGGGAATGGTGATGGGATGATTGTATGGCCAGGATCAGAGTCTCCAGATGCTTCCTACAAACCCTAGCAAGCTCAAGCTCCAGCTATAAAAGCCCCTTCACTCTCGCAGAATTTCGTGTCCAATTTTCATGCAATTAGAAAGTTGTTACCAATTTAATTACCTTGTCATTTACTGTTTTATGTAGTTAATTAATCTTTTAAATATTTGTAATCTTAGTTTTATAGTTGTACTTTCAGTTTTATTAATGAAATTTTAGTTTTCACTTTTAATTTTGTTTACAAATTTACTATTAAGCTTTCAATTCATGTTCCTTTATCTTTCATAAGCTCTGTTTACTGTATCATAAGCTACTTCTTAGTTACATTTAAGCTTAAAAAAGTTTATTTAGCTTCATTCTCTGTTTTACAAAAGCCAAAAAAACCAAAAAAATAAAAAATGTTTGAAAAATACAAAAATATTGTCGAATTAGTCTCATAAGCTTTCATAAGCTTATTTTCTATTTTCATAAGCTTATTTTCTATTTTAATAAGCTTATATAAGCTTCATATAGCTTTTTGTAAGCTTAGTTTGGTTCAAAAGTGTTTTAAGCTCAAATTTCCAAAAACGGTCAACAAAATTCAGCTGTGAGGTTTTTGGAAGTAAGTCACATTGGGAAGGACTTAGTGTTGTTTACCTAGCTTATTTATAAGCTAGAAGCTTGTAGCTACCCTATTTTGGTGCCCTTGTTTAGCTAGGGTTCCAAGTAAGTACTAATTTTCCATTTAGAAGCTTTAAATTGCATTTTATAGTTTAATTAGTGTAGATATGTCATAGTTAGCTTAATCTTGTTCATTTAGCTTATTTTAATTAGATCTTAACTTATTATAGTTTCTCTAGTGTTATTATAGCTTATTTCATCATTTTGCATACTCTTCTGTCTTAATCTATCATAACATTCATTTGGTGGTTAATGTTGTTTAATTCAGCTTATTTGTGCTTATTTTAGTTTAAAACAAGTAGTATTAATCTGTTTTATAGTTTCATAGTTAAGTTCACACATTTGGTTCACAATTTCTCAAATCTGTCATATTAAAGGGTGTTTGGATTAATCTGCATTTTTGTGTTTCAGCTTGTTTTAGGGGTAATAGTTAGTTAAGTTAGTGCATATAGTGTTTATGTAACTTAGTTATTGCATAAAAGTCATAGGTCTTGCATTTAAAAGTCAAAATTCATTTCAATCCTTAGTTTCTGAACATCAAGGACGACATACTTCGTGAAAAATTATCGAATATCAATCTCCTCGTTTCTAAGATTGAATTGTTTTGTGAAAATCCTTATAATTCTGTGCTCAAATCTCCCTCTTCATTTCCTATCCCCGTTGAGGATAGTGACTTTTTATCGGAAAAATACGAAACATCTCCTGAGCTTGAAACTTTTAGATTTGAAGAGGAGAATAGTGGCAGTACCACTATTGATACGGATATCTCTCTTCCGCTTTATGAATGTTTCTATTTTGAGGTTGAGCCCAAGTTGAATTCGTCTAATGATCCTCTTTTGAGAGAAGCCGATTTTACGCCGGATAACTCGATACCGCCAGGTATTGAGAATGCCGAGAACAACTCTGAAGGAGATATAATTGAGAATGCCGAGCACAACTCTGAAGGAGATATACTTTCTATAAGTCACCTACCTAACCATCGACTCCTCTCTTCTACGGAGTCATTTCACCTTGCTCCGTCATTCACTAGTCATATTTAGTGCTTAAATTTAGTTCAAAATCCATTAAAACTAGTTTTTCATTATCTTTGTAGGTCCTACATTATCTATTTCAGCCTTTTTATGGATTTCTAAAATCTTTTGTTAGCTTAATTTCAAGCTTAATGTAGGCTTGATAGACTATTCTGTGTAGACTAGGTAGCATAAGTGCTTTTTGTTGACTTTAGCTTTTTGATTGCTTGTGTGAGCCTAATTCTGGTCTCAGTAGCATATTGATATATTCTCAATGATTTCTTAGCTTAAAATTAGCTTTTAGGTAGTTTGTTCTTAGTAAACACTAAATTAGTCAAGTATTTTTCTTTAGTTCATATAATAAGCCCTTAATTAGCTTATATCAGTGGTTTCAGATTAATTTCAAAAAGATTTTGATTATTTTTGTTTTTAATAAGCTTATATTAGCTTATTATTTAAGCTTTAGAAAGAAAAAGAAATAAGTTTCAAAAAAAGTGACGTAACCCAGGATCGAACCTTGGTCAGTCACTACGCACAACACAACACCAACACCCCTTACCATCTCGCCCTTGGGACTTGTCCTGTCATATCTTGCATAATCAATTCTCTTAAGTACATTTTTGAGATTATAGCTTATTTTGCCAAAACTGCTTTTAACTACTTATTCTAGACAGCTTATTCTAAGTTCTTATTTTTCTTAGGTTTAGATTTTTACAAATTATTTTTTTGTAAAGTTTGGTAATTTTTCATTGTAGTTTAATATTTTTAATAATTAATTTTCATAGATTTAGTTTTTAATTCGTAATAAATAAATAAAAAGTCAAAAAAATATCCCGCTTTTTCCTAAATTTTTATTTTGTCATCTTAGACTTAGAAAAAATAGTTTTGCGTTCCTTGGGTTTTTATTTCTTAATTTTGACGTTTAGGCTCGGGTTTTCCCCGAGCGTGATCGTTTTTAGATTTCTTTTGCGTTTTAGGTTATAAATGTTTCGTTTTATTGTTTAACATGCTTTATTAGTTATATTTAACTTATCTTTCATAATTGTAGTGTAAAAACCCATATATCTCCCTTTTTCCATATTCAAATTCATGTTATCGTGACTCGATTCGAAATCTCCATTCATCCTTTGAGGGGAAACGATCTGGGGATACAAGCTTAACCGTTTGTATTACTT
Organism: Chrysanthemum makinoi; assembly: GCA_910596185.1. Classification (NCBI taxonomy): domain Eukaryota; kingdom Viridiplantae; phylum Streptophyta; class Magnoliopsida; order Asterales; family Asteraceae; genus Chrysanthemum; species Chrysanthemum makinoi. Next base: position 151,759,354 of record OU343217.1, on the reverse strand, counting down.
TTGGAATATATAATTGACGAGCAGTCAATTTTTGGCACCGCTGCCGGGGAAGGCTTGAAGTGAGTTTTGATTCCCGTTCCGATCGCGTGTTTTTGAAGAACCTTCCCCGTGAAGTTATCGTTTGTGTTTGTGAATATTTCTTTTATAAAAACCCAAATAAATTAAAAAAAAAGAAAAAAAGAAAAAACACAAACATTCTTCCTAGAGCGTTTAAAACACCAAAAAAAAAAAAAACAAACAAAAGAAATCGTGAAACCGATTGTTACGTCGGTTCACCTTTGGATTTACAAACTAAAAGAGGGGTATAAGGTAGGTTTCACATTAAATTGTGGCAAAAAAGAGACGGGTTTTTTAATACGTTCGCACTGACCTTTGTTTCTCCGCTCCTTTGTGCGTATTTCTAGAGAGCTACCGAGCACCGGTTGGTGAATCGATCTAAAAACTATTGTTTTCAAAGTTTTCTTATAAAAAAACCCAAAACTATTTTCCTTTTCAAAATTTATTTTTCTTTTTATGTTTTCTATTTATAAAAACCCAAAAATAATCTTCTTCTTCCTCTAAACCGATAATTCTATCTTCTTATCCCTCTATTTGTTTAATTCTTATGGCGTCTCTCGACTATATTTGTTATTGTTGTAACGGTCGTATGGGAAATGATTATGGTTGTTACAATCATACATGTCCTAATTATTTCAATGAGTCTCAAAGTTTTTCCGACTACCCTCCACAGCCCGATAGATCTTCGTTCGATCAACGTTATTGCTATGGGTGTGGAGATATGGTAGATTCGTTGAATGGTTTTCGTTGTCCACGGTGTATGTGCGATTGGTGTGGAGATTATCTTACACATGGATTTTGTTCGAGTTGCACTTCAAGAACTGGGAATTCATTTGCTTATGATTCTATGCAGGAAGAACACATCGGGGGTGTCGAGGACGTTTTCATCGACTTTATTGACAAATTTAATCAACATCAAAACAAAATTGAAAACATGCTTATAAATTTTTTAAGTCAAATTCATGCTCGAAATAGTGTTAATAATGAAGAACCCATTCAAATTATGGAAGATGATCACACCATTTCGGAGTTACCCCAAGCACCCACCGAGGGTTCCAGGGACGATTTTTTTGAACTTAATGCTTTTAATCACAACATAGGAAAACTTCAAGGCTTGTCAAAAATTTCGAGATGTAGAGTTGATTATGATTAACCCTCGATTCCTACTCCCTCTCCGGAGAGGGAAATAGAACGAGAGACCGAGGTAACAAAGGACATGGTACCCCCTCCTCTTAAGGAAAGTACTGAAGACGTCCAACCTACGGTTGTCCAAATTTCTGAGCCCAAAGTGACTCCCGTTTGTGCTCTAAACTCCAATCCTAACATGTCAAGATTTGATCCAAATCTTTCGCGATTCACAATTAAGAATTTGTCGAATTACAACAAAATGAACCAACGTGCTGAGCTTAAAACGATTTCTAATTATCACGTTTATCAAGAACAACAACCGGAGACCATAACGGAAGTGGTGGAAATTCCTAGCTCTCAAAGCACACCACTTGTCCCACCTCCGGAATCTTCAATATTTTCGCCGGAAATTAATAATGCCGACTGTGATCCGGGGTGAGATATTCCTTTACTTGAGAAAATGTTGAACGAAGAACCATCACTTTCTACACCTCCTCTTAACATTTCTAATGATGATTTTGAGATTTCCTCCGATTATAACGATGATTGTACTTCATATGATGACGATTTTGAAGACATCGAATATGTTGAGGCATCACATCCTCATTCTGAGCTCGTCAGCTCAATAGAGGTGAATGATTTTGAACCAGAAGATGGAAGAACTAACACTGATAATCTGAACATCAAGGACGACATACTTGGTGAAAAATTATCGAATATCAATCTCCTCGTTTCTAAGATTGAATTGTTTCGTGAAAATCCTGCTAATTCTATGCTCAAATCTCCCTCTTCATTTCCTATCCCCGTTGAGGACAGTGACTTTTTATTGGAAAAATACGAAACATCTCCTAAGCTTGAAACTTTTAGATTTAAAGAGGAGAATAGTGGCAGTACCACTATTGATACGCATATCTCTCTTCCGCTTTATGAACGTTTCTATTTGAGGTTGAGCCCGAGTTGAATTCGTCTAATGATCCTTTTATGAGAAAAGCCGATTTTACACCGGATAACTTGATACCGCCAGGTATTGAGAATGCCGAGCACAACTCTGAAGGAGATATAATTGAGAATGCCGAGCACAACTCTGAAGGAGATATACTTTCTATAAGTCACCTACCTAACCATCGACTCCTCTCTTCTACGGAGTCATTTCACCTTGCTCCGTCATTCACTAGTCATATTTAGTGCTTAAATTTAGTTCAAAATCCTTAAAACTAGTTTTTCATGATCTTTGTAGGTCCTACATTATCTGTTTCAGCCTCTTTATGGATTTCTAAAAGCTTTTGCTAGCTTAATTTCAAGCTTAATGTAGGCTTGATAGACTATTCTGTGTAGACTAGGTAGCATAAGTGCTTTTTGTTGACTTTAGCTTTTTGATTGTTTGTGTGAGCTTAATTTCGGTCTCAGTAGCTTATTTATATATTCTCAGTGATTTCTTAGCTTAAAATTAGCTTTTAGGTAGTTTGTTCTTAGTAAACACTAAATTAGTCAAGTATTTTTCTTTAGTTCATATAATAAGCCCTTAATTAGCTTATATCAGTGGTTTCAGATTAATTTCAAAAAGATTTTGATTATTTTTATTTTTAATAAACTTATATTAGCTTATTATTTAAGCTTTAGAAAGAAAAAGAAATAACTCTCAAAAAAAGTGACGTAACCCAGGGTCGAACCTTGGTCAGTCACTAAGCACAACACAACACCAACACCCCTTACCATCTCGCCCTTGGGACTTGTCCTGTCATGTCCTGCATAATCAATTCTCTTAAGTACATTTTTTAGATTATAGCTTATTTTGCCAAAACTGCTTTTTACTACTTATTCTAGACAGCTTATTCTGAGTTCTAATTTTTCTTAGGTTTAGAATTTTACAAATTATTTTTCTGTAAAGTTTGGTAATTTTTCATTGTAGTTTAATGTTTTTAATAATTAATTTTCTTATATTTAGTTTTTAATTCGTAATAAATAAATAAAAATTCAAAAAAATTTCATGCTTTTCCTAAATTTTTATTTTTTCATCTTGCACTTAGAAAAAATAGTTTTGCGTTCCTTGGGTTTTTATTTGTTAATTTTGACGTTTAGGCTCGGGTTTTCCTCGAGCGTGCTCGTTTTTAGATTTCTTTTCCGTTTTAGGTTATAAATGCTTCGTTTTATTGTTTTACATGCTTTATTAGTTATATTTAACTTATCTTTCATAATTGTAGTGTAAAAACCCATATTTCTCCCTTTTCCATATTCAAGTTCATGTTATCGTGACTCGATTCGAAATCTCCATTCATCCTTTGAGGGGAAACGATCCGGGGATACAAGCTTAACCGTTTGTATTACTTTTGGAATATATAATTGACGAGCAGTCAATTTTTGGCACCGCTGCCGGGGAAGGCTTGAAGTGAGTTTTGATTCCCGTTCCGATCGCGTGTTTTTGAAGAACCTTCCCCGTGAAGTTATCGTTTGTTTTTGTGAATATTTCTTTTATAAAAACCCAAATAAATTGTAATAAAAAAGAAAAAAAAGAAAAAACACAAACATTCTTCCTAGAGCGTTTAAAACACCAAAAAAAAACAAAAAAAAACAAAAAAACAAACAAAAGAAATCGTGAAACCGATTGTTACGTCGGCTCACCTTTGGATTTACAAACTAAAAGAGGGGTATAAGGTAGGTTTCACATTAAATTGTGGCCATAAAGAGACGGGTTTTTTAATACGTTTTGCACTGACCTTTGTTTCTCCGCTCCTTTGTGCGTATTTCTAGAGAGCTACCGAGCACAGGTTTGTGAATCGATCTAAAAACTATTGTTTTCAAAGTTTTCTTATAAAAAAACCCAAAAATATTTTACTTTTCAAAATTTGTTTTTCCTTTTATGTTTTCTATTTATAAAAACCCAAAAATAATCTTCTTCTTCCTCTGAACCGATAATTCTATCCTCTTATCCCTCTATTTGTTTAATTCTTATGGCGTCTCTCTACTATATTTGTTATTGTTGTAACGGTCGTATGGGAAATGATTATGGTTGTTACAATCATACATGTCCTAATTATTTCAATGAGTCTCAAAGTTTTTCCGACTACCCTCCACAGCCCGATATATCTTCATTCGATCAACGTTATTGCTATAGGTGTGGAGATATGGTAGATTCATCGAATGGTTTTCGTTGTCCACGATGTATGTGTGATTGGTGTGGAGATTATCTTACACATGGATTTTGTTCGATTTGCACTTCAAGAACTGGGAATTCATTCGCTTATGATTCTATGTTGGAAGAACCCATCGGGGGTGTCGAGGACGTTTTCATCGACTTTAATGACAAATTTAATCAACATAAAAAAAATTGAAACATGTTTAGAAATTTCTTAAGTCAAATTCAAGCTCGAAATAGTGTTAATAATGAAGAACCCGTTCAAATTATGGAAGACGATCACACCATTTCGGAGTTACCCCAAGCACCCACCGAGGGTTACAGGGACGATTTTTTTGAACTTAATGCTTTTAATCACAACATAGAAAAACTTCGAGGCTTGTCAAAATTTTTGAGATGTAGAGTTGATTATGATTATCCCTTGATTCCTACTACCTCTCCGGTGAGGGAAATAGAACGAGAGACCGAGGTAACAAAGGACATGGTACCCCCTCCTCTTAAGGAAAGTACCGAAGACGTCCAACCTACGGTTGTCCAAATTTCTGAGCCCAAAGTGACTCCCGTTTGTGCTCTAAACTCCAATCCTAAAATGTCAAGATTTGATCCAAATCTTTCGCGATTCACAATTAAGAGTTTTTCGAGTTACAGCAAAACGAACCAACGTGTTGAGCTTAAAACGATTTCTAATTATCACGTTTATCAAGAACAAAAACCGGAGACCATAACGGAAGTGGTGGAAATTCCTAGCTCTCAAAGCACACCACTTGTCCCACCTCCGGAATCTTCAATATTTTCACTGAAATTAATAATGCCGACTGTGATCCGGGGTGAGATATTCCTTTACTTGAGAAAATGTTGAACGAAGAACCATCACTTTCTCCCCATCCTCTTAACATTTCTAATGATGATTTCGAGATTTCCTCTGATTATAATAATGATTGTACTTCATATGATGACGATTTTGAAGACATCGAATATGTTGAGGCAACACATCCTTATTCTGAGCTCGTCAGCTCGGAAGAGGTGAATGATTTTGAACCAGAAGATGGAAGAACTAGCACTTATAATCTGAACATCAAGGATGACATACTTCATGAAAAATTATCAAATATCAATATCCTCGTATCTAAGATTGAATTGTTTTGTGAAAATCCTTCTAATTCTGTGCTCAAATCTCCCTCTTCATTTCCTATCCCCGTTGAGGATAGTGATTTTTTATCGGAAAATAATTTAAACATCTCCCCGAGCTTGAAACTTTTAGATTTGAAGAGGAGAATAGTGGCAGTACCACTATTGATATGGATATCTCTTCCGCTTATGAAAGTTTCTATTTTGAGGTTGAGCCCGAGTTGAATTCGTCTAATGATCCTCTTATGAGAGAAGCCGATTTTACGCCAGATAACTCGATACCACCAGGTATTGAGAATGCCGAGCACAACTCTGAAGGAGATATAATTGAGAATGTCGAGCACAACTCTGAAGGAGATATACTTTCTATAAGTCACCTACCTAACCATCGACTCCTCTCTTCTACGGAGTCATTTCACCTTACTCTGTCATTTCCTCGTCCTCCCGCTAAACCACCGGATGAGGGTATTACTTTTCATACTTTAACCTCTAATGTGGTGGGTGATCATGAACACTATGTTCTTATGCTTAAAACTTCACCCACCCAACCCACCCTTCTTTACTCATTCGAATGAGGATACCATCTTCGATCCCGGTATCTCTTCCACTTGCTCCCAAGGACAATGAATTTAGCGAGTCAATAAGCTCCGTGCTTATCAAAAACAAAAGCGCTTCGTGGGTGGCAACCCATGCTTATCCTTCTATCTTCTTTCTTATTTCTAATACGTGATGTGAGGGGGTTCGCCTCTTGATCTCTGGTTTCTGTTTTTGATGTTTACCCCGTGATTTCCCCATATGAAGACTCTCGTGCTCGATGTTTTATCTTTTCTCCACTCGAGTTTCGTTGCTTATGGAAATCCGATATCCAAAATCTTATCGACTAACGTTTATCTTTTAGCATAATTAATAAACGGCTTTTAGATTTCCATTGAGAACCCTTACACTCTCGCAACCCCGTTTTTCCTTTAAAAAAATGAAAAAATTGATGAAAAAATGAGAAAATTTTAGAATTTTTGTGAGCTTTTGCTAGTCTTTTTGATTGAAAAGTTTATCTAGTCTCTTAGACAAGAAGCTATAAAATGCGAATTCTAAGATAATGTATATATTTTGACACCTTGTTGGCTTTCCGCTGGTTAGAGTAGGAATAGAATTTTGACTTGACCGGGCGTGTTGAGCCCTAGCTTGTTCCCTTAACCTTTGATAATAATTAAATTATCGGCTAAGCATTCGCGGATTTCATTATTTGAGATTTTAAATTTGCGAAGATCGAAAAATGGTTATTTATGAGTTTAGATGCTAATTTTGGAGTAGTTGGTTCTCTTTAGAGCTCATAAAAGTTAATTGTGGCTTCTTGCTCCCAAAAGATTAATAAACTCAAAATAAATAATTTTCAATAAATAGAGTTTCACGGTTTTTACAATTCTTAGTTTTTAATTCGTTTCTCAAGGATCCCTGATGGTGGAACTTGAGGTACATACTTAGATCGTGTCAGTGTCGTGTGCTTTAGGTTGTGGTTAATTACGCTTTGGATCCTCATTTCTAAAAATAGGAGTTTAGGACTTGGCTACCCTCTTACACCGCCCTGGACCCTTAATTCGAAAGCGCTAAGGTCTTGGAACTCTCCGTTGTAACGGCCCTTGGATCCTTTATTCCAAAAATAGGCGGTGAGGTCTTGGATTTTCGTATTTCCGTGAGTTCTAAAGTACATGGGATTCAGAGTTTGGCAAATATTAACGTGAAATAAAGCTCAAATTTATAAATGTGAAAATCCAAAGCCATAAAAATTTTCTATGTTTAACGGTACCCCCATTGCCATGGACTTCAAAAAGGTGAAGGAAAAATTCCAAAGTCATAATAAGACTTCTAATTAAACAGTAATCCCGTTGAATTGGTGGTTAAAAAGACCAAGGGCTAAAAATGCAAATGTGCTAAAATAATGTTAAGCCAAGCTTCGACTCTGGGAGTGTCTAAAAAGCATTTCCAAAATCGTGTTAAGTCGGGATCTAAGTGTGAACCTTAAGTTTTATCAAAAGGGAGTATTGAGGAATGTTTTGAAAACTAATTATTGTCTAAACCGGGTTTCTTCTATATAATAAAGTTATTAATCATAGTGAAATAAGAAAAATCAAAATTTTCATAATAAAATCCCCAAATGAATAAAGAATAAGGGAACAAGAAGTAGCATCGCATACACAATTATCATTTACGGGTAGTGTTAGCATCTAAAATCTTACTTTAGCTGTGATTTCGATTTTAGGCTTAGTTTGGGAGCTCGTGAAAAATCAAGGACGATGAATTCTATCCGTATGGTCACTTCTTCATGAGTTGTGTTTCCTACTCCGTGATCCTAAAATGTCTTTCAAAAAGATGTGAGAGTTATTGATTGACATGAAATTTCAACTAACCGTCACTCATAATGGAAATTGCTTAAATGTTATATCTATATATGAATGAAAAGGTAAAACCAGACGTTTTTAGAATTAAGGGTTTCTTAATATCTTTTGAGGAAGCTTTGCTAGCTTTCATAGATGTAGTAGAAAGAGGTTGGAATCTTTGGTTTTAGAAGCATGAGTTGATGACATTGCGTGAGAACACGACAATACGTTAGTTTGGGGGATTTTGGTATATGTGAAAACATATACCTTTTCTTTATCAAAACCGACCCAAATAAACCGGAAATGAGCCTTTAATGCCAAATATTTACGTGTGTCTTGAGTTTATGCATGTGTAGGTACGGATATTCAAAATTGACAAAATAAAGACAAAACAGAAGAAAACCGAGCACGAGAAGGAAAAGAGTACAAAAGTAGAGCCGGAAAATCAGTTTTTATGGATTTTGAATGCTCAAAGCTTCATTTTACGGGTATTGGATCATGTTTGGAAAGTTTTCAGATTAAACCATCACCTTATCCATATTTACACATCAAATCCTTAACTTTTCCCAATTTACACAAATTACCCTCCATTTACCCATAATTACACAATTCACCCTCACTTTACCAATTTTACCCAACTTATCCCTTATCAATAACCAAGTTACCTTTATACCCTCACTTTATCAAAATTACACCTTACACCCTTACCCTTCCCAAAATTACAAATTTGGTCCTTGAATTTTACAAAATGGCATAAACGGTCCTTGAGATAAAATCCGGATACTACTATGTCCAAGTCCAAAACCTTAATAAAACAAATCACCTTTGGTCCAATCCTACCCTTTAATACCATAAGCCCAAGCCCATTCCCCAAATAATATATCCGGATTCCCCTTAACCCTTTTATCCTTTCCACCCGTTTTTATACCCTCAATACCCGGTCAACAATAATAAATACCTAGGGTCAAACAAATCCCCTTCCCCGCCAAGATTACCATTTACTATTCATCACCCCCAACCTCACAATTACCCTGCCCCATGGATTTTTAGCCCAAATGGCTTTAGAAGAATCTGACAAGTCAGAAACAAAGGAATGACACCTTGGCAATCCCAAGGTGTCTGATTGGTGGATGGGACGTGGCACAAAAATCAAGGGTCAAGATTGAAGGGAATGATTATGGGATGATTGTATGGCCAGGATCAGAGTCTCCAGATGCTTCCTACAAACACTAGCAAGCTCAAGCTCCAGCTATAAAAGCCCCTTCACTCTCACAAAATTTCCTGTCCAATTTTCATGCAATTAAAAAGTTGTTACCAATTTAATTACCTTGTCATTTACTGTTTTATGTAGTTAATTAATCTTTTAACTATTTGTAATCTCAGTTTTATAGTTGTACTTTAAGTTTTATTAATGAAATTTTAGTTTTCACTTTTAATTTTGTTTGCAAATTTACTTTTAAGCTTTCAATTCATGTTCCTTTATCTTTCATAAGCTCAGTTTACTGTTTCATAAGCTACTTCTTAGTTACGTTTAAGCTTAAACAAGTTTATTTAGCTTCATTCTCTGTTTTACAAAAATAAAAAAAATAAAAAAAAATAAAAAAAAAAACCAAAAAAATAAAAAAATGTTTGAAAATACAAAAATATTGTCAAATTAGTCTCATAAGCTTTCATAAGCTTATTTTCTATTTTCATAAGCTTATTTTCTGTTTTCATAAGCTTATATAAGCTTCATATAGCTTTTTGTAAGCTTAGTTTGGTTCAAAAGTGTGTTAAACTCAAATTTCCAAAAAAGGTCAACAAAATTCAATTGTGAGATTTTTGGAAGTAAGTCAGATTGGGAAGGACTTAGTGCTGTTTACCTAGCTTATTTATAACCTAAGAGCTTGTAGCTGCCCTATTTGGGTGCCCTTGTTTAGCTAGGGTCCCAAGTAAGTACTCGTTTTCCATTTAGAAGCTTTAAATTGCATTTTATAGTTTAATTAGTTTGGATCTGTCATAGTTACCTTAATCTCGTTAATTTAGCTTATTTTAATTAGATCTTAGCTTATTATAGTTGCTCTAGTGATATTATAGCTTATTTCATCATTTTGCATACTCTTTTGTCTTAATCTGTCATAACATTCATTTGGTGGTTAATGTTGTTTAATTCAGCTTATTTGTGCTTATTTTAGTTTAAAACAAGTAGTATTAATCTGTTTTATAGTTTCATAGCTAAGTTCACACATTTGGTTCACAATTTCTCAAATTTGTCATATTAAAGGGTGTTTGGATTAATTTGCATTTTTGTGTTTCAGCTTGTTTTAGGGGTAATAGTTAGTTAAGTTAGTGCATATAGTGTTTATGCAACTTAGTTATTGCATAAAAGTCATAGGTCTTGCATTTAAAAGTCAAAATTCATTTCAATCCTTAGTTTCTGCATCATATACGATAGTGTAGGTTGCATAATCAATAGCATAGTGGTATTAGTTGTTACTATAGCTTAAATAGGTTTTAATTTAGCTTATAATATCAGTTTCATTCACTTAGAGTCAATCAAAGTTCATAAAAGTCAATTTATAAGTTTTTAGGAAAAGTCAAAAATGGTTTTCAAGTTGTCTGTGCAGATCTGATCTAAGGTGCATTTAAAGGAAAAATTGATTGTTTAATTGTTTGAGATTGGTTTTTGAGTTAGTTTGAAGTTCAATCTCAAACTGTTTTTGGTCTATTTACATTTCCAAAGTGATTAAGTGGGTTAAATTTGTGTTCAAAGTAGGTGGTTTACATAGATTCACTCTGCATACCAGAGGATTGTTGTCCTGATCCACCATCTTCACTAGTCATTTTAAGTGTATAAAATTAGTTCAAAATCCATTAAAACTAGTTTTTCATGATCTTTGTAGGTTCTACATTATCTGTTTCAGCCTTTTTATGGATTTCTAAAAGCCTTTGTTAGCTTAATTTCAAGCTTAAAGTAGGCTTGATAGACTGTTCTGTGTAGACTAGGTAGCATAAGTGCTTTTTGTTGACTTTAGCTTTTTGATTGCTTGTGTGAGCTTAATTCTGGTCTCAGTAGCTTATTGATATATTCTCAGTGATTTCTTAGCTTAAAATTAGCTTTTAGGTAGTTTGTTCTTAGTAAACACCAAATTAGTCAAGTATTTTTCTTTAGTTCATATAATAAGCCCTTAATTAGCTTAAATCAGTGGTTTCAGCTTAATTTCAAAAAGATTTTGATTATTCTTATTTTTAATAAGCTTATATTAGCTTATTCTTTAAGCTTTAGAAAAGAAAAAAAATAAGTTTCAAAAAAAGTGACATAACCCAGGGTCGAACCTTGGTCAGTCACTACGCACAACACAACACCAACACCCCTTACCATCTCGCCCTTAGGACTTGTCTTGTCATATCTTGCATAATCAATTCTCTTAAGTACATTTTTGAGATTATAGCTTATTTTGCCAAAACTACCTTTTACTACTTATTCTAGACAACTTATTCTGAGTTATTATTTTTCTTAGGTTTAGAATATTACAGATTATTTTTCTGCAAAGTTTGGTAATTTTTCATTGTAGTTTAATTTTTTAATAATTAATTTTCTTATATTTAGTTTTTAATTCGTAATAAATAAATAAAAAGTCAAAAAAATATTTCGCTTGTTCCTAAAATTTTATTTTGTCATCTTGCACTTAAAAAAAATATTTTTGCGTTCCTAGGGTTTTTATTTCTTAATTTTGACGTTTAGGCTCGAGTTTTCCCCGAGCGTGCTCGTTTTTCAATTTCTTTTGCGTTTTAGGTTATAATTGCTTCGTTTTATTGTTTTACATACTTTATTAGTTATATTTAACTTATGTTTCATAATTGTAGTTTAAAATCCCATATTTCTCCCTTTTTCCATATTCAAATTCACGTTATCGTGACTCGATTCAAAATCTCCATTCATCCTTCGTGGGGAAACGATCCGGGGATACAAGCTTAACCGTTTGTATTACTTTTGGAATACTTAATTGACGAGCAGTCAGTGTTAAAAAGACTAGCTCTTTTGGGTTTATGTTTGAGTCTAGTTGGGTAGATTTATAGCACATTTGTTGACTGAATGTACCCGAAAACACATATTGACTACGACATCCATCTAAGTGACATTGCCATTCTATGCGACATTGCCATTCTATTCACTTCTATGTTTATTTTTCTTTATTTAAAGAGTCGAGATCTATTTGTTGCATAGAATGGCAATGTCACTTAGATGGATGTCGTAGTCAACTAACGCTTGTTTCATCCATAGTGCTTGTTGGCATGCTTTGCCGGTGGAGACATATTCGGCTTCGGTTGTTGAGATGGCTAATGCCGTTTGCTTCTTTTAGCATTTTTCTATAGAATAAAATAATATATATAATTGACTTCTATATCTATCTATAAATTAAAAGATATATATAATCTTTTGATTTTTCCAATTGTTCATTCCTGGGGAGAGGAAGAAGCATTGAGCAAAGGCTCTTTCCGCTTCGCTCTTCCCCTGGCGAATTGCATGTAGAGATCCGTAGGGTCTTATAGTTTAATTGGTTGAAATGTACCGCTCATAACGGTGATATTGTAGGTTCGAGCCCTACTAAGCCTACCACCCCCCGCTCTTCTTTTTCAGCCCTTGTTGGTGAAAGTCTTAGAATGAATGTTGGTCTAGATAGAGGAATAAAAACTAGTTCGACCGAAAGGGAGAGGATAGGTGAATCAGTAACTAAAATGAAATCTTGAGTAAGACAGTCAATTGGAGAGCTAGCATGAAGAAGTAGGAAGGGATATTCGAAAGGCAGAAGGGTAAGAGCTAGAAGTAACCAAGATGATCGGAGGACATTGGTGTTCTTATTGGTTTTGACTCTTCTAATTTGAATTTCTTTAATATTTCTTCTATGTATTTGGATTGATTAAAGAAGATACCATCTTCTAGTTTTTTGATTTGTAGACCAATAAAGAAACTTAATTCCCCCATCATACTCATTTCAAACTCATCATGCATGATTCTTGAGAAATCATCACACATGTCTTGACAAGTTGATCCGAATATAATACCGTCCACATATATTTGAACAATAATTATGTGTGACTCATTTTTCTTTGTAAAAAGTGTTGTCAACTAACCCCATGGTATAGTTTTTTTTGATTAAAAATGCTTTGAGTTTATCATACCAATCTTTTGGGGCTTGTTTAAGACCATAGAGAGCTTTCTTTAGTTTGTACACGTGATTAGGTTTTTCGAAATAGACAAAGCCCGGAGGTTGAGATACATAAACTTCTTCATTTATAAAACCATTTAGGAAGGCACTTTTAACATCCATTTGAAAGAGCTTAAGATCATGAGCACAAGCATAAGAAATAAGGATTCTTATAGACTCTAATCTAGCTACGGGAGCATAGGTCTCATCAAAGTCTATGCCTTCTTGTTGGTTATATCCTTGAGCAACAAGTCTAGCTTTATTTCTAGACACGACACTGTTTACATCTAAGTTGTTGTTATATACCCATTATGTTCCAATTATGGTTTGGCTTTTAGGTGGAGGGACAAGTGTCCAAACGTTGTTAGAAACAAATTGATTTAATTCCTCTTGCATAGCCATAACCCAACTTTCATCTTTTATAGCTTCTTGAGTGTTTTTAGGTTCTATGGTTGACACGAAACAGAATAGACTACTTTGGTTTTGGACTTGAGACCTTAGAGTTCTTTCATTTAATTTTCCTATAACCTTTTCTACGGGATGATCTTTAGACTCTTTAACATTGATGATTTCATTGTTTAATGGTTCATCTTCCTTGTTTACATTTTCTTTTATTTCTAAGACTTCACTTTCGATTAACTCGTCATTGACAAGAGGTAAGGTAGTTTTAGGTGGACTCTCGTCAAATTTGACATTTAAAGATTCTTCAACTTTCATGGTTTCTTTATGTAGTTTTACGTACGCTTTACAATTAGGATAATATCCTAAAAAGATACATTCGGTTGATTTTAGATCGAATTTAGTTAAATAGTATTTAGTGTTAAGTATAAAATATTTGCTACCAAAGACTCGAAAGTGTTCTAACGAAGGCTTTTTGCCTCGTAACAACTCGTATGTATTTTTTCCTACGAAAGGTCTAATCAAGACTCAATTTAGTATATAGGTTGATGTGTCGACGGCATTGCACCAAATTTTTTGAGGAATAGATAGCTCATTAATCATGGTGCGACTCATTTCTTGTAGGGTTCTATTTTTCATTTCAACTACCCCATTTGATTGTGGAGTGCGAGCAGCCGAGAAATTGTAGGTAATACAATTAGCATCACAAAAAGCTCCGAATTTCACTTCATTATCAAATTCCCGACCATGATTCGTTCGGATTGACACAATAGGACTTCCTATTTGTCTTTGGGTTTTCTTACTTAAGATTTCAAAATAATCAAACGTTTAAGTTTTATTTTTTAAAAATTTAGTCCATGTGTAGCTAGAGTAATCATCTACTATAACCAAGGTATAGAAGTTACCTCCGTAACTTTGGATAGCGGATGGACAAAATAAATCCATATGTAGTAATTCTAGACACTTTGTTGTAGAAACCATATTTTTAGCTTTATGACTAGCATAGACTTGTTTTTAGATGTTACAAGCATCACAAAAATGATGTTCGTATTTTAGTTTGGGTAGGTTTTCTTACAAGTTCTTTGGATGATAGCGATTGAAGAAGTCACATATTGGCGTGACCCAATATTCGATGCCATAAGGTCGAAGTATCATCTATAGAGGTAAGAAAAAGTTTGTCTTTTGGTTCGTTTCCAATTTTAATAACGTAAACTCCATGTTTTCTAATGCCTCTTCCTATAGTAATACCATTTTTCAATATTTTACTACCGGTTGCACTTTTTATCACATATTTGACCTATACTTAGTAGATTAAAGTTTAGGTTTTCTACCTGACATACGTCGTTAGTGGTCAAAGATTTGTGAGAGATTGTACCTTTTTCGATGATTTTGCTTTTACTATTGCCGAACACCACATTTCCTTCATTGAAGGATTCGTCTGTGGAGAACAATGCTTTATTACCCGTCATATGCCTTGTGCACCCGCTATCATTATATCATTCGTTTGGATACAAGTCAACCTCGTTTGAGTCTTTTTCCATAAGACAAATTTCTTCCTTTTCTTCCTCACTTATTCCCCATGAACCACTCACGAACGCCTTTTGTTCAGCGCGTTTGGGACACTCACTAATGAAAAGATTTGGATCCCCTCATTTAAAACATTTGCGTTCGTCCTTCACTTTCTTGTCTTCTTTGCTTTTCCGCTACCCTTTCTTGTCGTCATAAGGTTGCTTGACATATCTTCCTTGTCTTCGAAAGAACTTCTTGAAGTCTCGTACCGCCATTGCATACTCTTCGTCTTCACTTTCCGAAGATGAGGTTTCTTCATCACTTGAGAATTTCTTGGCCTTTAAAGCGAGAGATTTATGTTTCTCTTTCTTTTCCTTCGAGACCTCGCAGTCTTTGGTGAGTACGAGCTCATAGACTTTTAGGTTGCCTATGAGTACATCGAGAGTGAGGATTGACAAGTCTTTGGATTCTTCAATGGCCGTCACATTCGGTCTCCACTTTGATGGAAGCGCCCTTAGAAATCTCTTGACATGATTACGACTAGAAAAAGACTCATCAAGTGCTTGTAATGAAGTAATAATAGTATTAAAGCTAACAAAAGAATTATCAATACTATCCTCATCCAATATTGAAAATTGTTCATATTATTGAACAAATAAATCAATTTTGTTCTTTTTAACTTGTTGATTTCCTTGGTGTGTTACAACCAAAGAGTTCCAAATTTCTTCAGAGGTTTTATGCATAGATATTCTTTCAAATTCCTTTTTGGGTAAGGCATTATATAAAACCAACTTTGCCTCACTATTTTTGGAAAGCTTTTTCTTTTGGTCGTCGGTGAGACGATCATGAGAAATGTTTTCTTCATTGCCGGTTTTATCATCTTTTACAGTTGCTTGAAAATCACCTTCAACAATAATATACCAAAGATCAATATCTTTAGATTTCACATAAGTTTCAAGTCTATTTTTCCAATAAATAAAACTATTAGTTTCAAGTAGTGGAGGTCGTTGCATAGATTGCCCTTCTATATAGTTTTCAAAACTCATTTTGATCGAAAAGTTTTTAAGATACAATTTACTTTAAAACTTTTTGAAAACCTTGCTCTGATACCAATTGTGGAAAACTAGAAGGGGGGTTGAATAGTTTTACCGATTTTAATTTAAGTTTCAAAGACTTAGATTTGATCTTATGTGAATTCGTATGGATGGATAAATAGTGGGAAACAATAAGTAAAGTAAGTAAAGAAAGAAAGTAAAGTAAAATGATAGAAAGTAGCGACACAAGTGATTTATAGTGGTTCGGCTACAAGGACACCTTCCTTGCCCTACTCCACTCCCCGAGTACCCCACTCGAGGGTTCAAGCACTATGTCAACAAGCTCCTTCAACTTGGCGGAGAAGCCTCACAACGTCGCTTACACTTTTTGTGGTACAAAGCTAAATACCGAGTTCTTCCACGAGGTAGAACTAAACTTTTAAACAACTATTACACAACAACTATGTGAAATATGAATTATAAGATATGCTACAGAAATCTTGTGGATGGACAAATCAATCAGGGACCCTTTGCTTGGATGACTTGTAGAATAGCGTGATCTCGCCCTTGTGAAGGACCTATATGAGAATCACAACAAAAGATAGAAGAACTACTAGAATGATCAAATGATCAGAGGTTAGGAGAGTGAGATAATATATGAGAAAGTTTTAAGAAGAAGGGTGAGCAACACTGAAGAAATAACTCACTATTTATAGATACAAAAGCCTTCTATCCCACGGTTCCGGCGGATCCCTCACCCAAGGGATCTGGCCTGTGCATTTCCAGGGATCCGGAAGTCTGGGTCAGAATGGTCCGGGTAACTTTGCAAAACAACATGTATTCTTATAATTTTACTTGTGATAACTTTATATTTGTTATCAACAAAACATAACGAGATCGCTAAATATAAACAAACATTTTTACGGTTTATTTTTATTAACACACTCATCAAAATCATCCACAATACAAAGTACCTATTCTTTATAAGATTTTCCAATGGTCACCGGAACTCTACAAACTTGGTAACCTTCAATTGGACAAAACTCCGTTGGTAATTCGAAGAAGTATACCAATTTTCTTGAAACCAAATTAAAAATTATTTAAACAACCATCAATAATTAAATAACATACCGAATTATTGACCTGAATTCTCGAACGAAAAATCTTGGTTGTAGGCAATCAATCCTCCACCTTCATTCTCTCCTACCATTCATCAACCCTCCTATTGTTGAACGGGGATTGGTTGCACCTACGGTTGTCAATAGATCTGTCTATGGTTGGACGAATTCTTGGACCTCCATAATTGTTACCCTTGTGGTTTTCGTGGTTGTTACATCGACCTGCGAACACGCGACGTAGTTTTTGATAGATAGTGAATTTCCTGTCAAGTTTGGATATGACTTTGAATCATAATCCATGTGCTCTTCAGACCATACCCCACCAACAGTATGGGTTTTTAAATCTTCAACACCATTCATCATCTAGGATACTAACAAGATCTAGACATTAATTGAAAAAGAACCTTTTACACCAATTACAACCAGGATACTAAGAAGCTTTGATGCCAACTGACGCAGGAAGCGCGGAAGCGTATTTAGATTAACCATAATCCAAAGGTGA
The DNA here is from genome assembly GCA_910596185.1 of Chrysanthemum makinoi. Taxonomy (NCBI): domain Eukaryota; kingdom Viridiplantae; phylum Streptophyta; class Magnoliopsida; order Asterales; family Asteraceae; genus Chrysanthemum; species Chrysanthemum makinoi. The sequence goes on along the minus strand of OU343217.1, from coordinate 151,741,782 downwards.
TAAACAAGGCGCACTTTGCGGGAATAAACCCAAACAAGAGATAAACTCTAAAAGACAATTTTATTAATGATTTCTAAATGCCAAAACAATAAACCCAAGCCCTATATTTATAGAAAAACTAAACTTGGAGAAAAAAGTTAACCAAATTATTCTAAAAAAAAAAAAAAAAAAAAAAAAAAAGTAGGAAAAACTAGTAGGTAGGGTGAGCATCGGTCCCGGACCGAACCGACCAAGACCGATACCGAGTTAGTCCAAAAGCCGAGACCGAGGACCGGACCGTATGTGGTCGGTCCGGTCTGTTCGGGTGGTTTGCTTAGCCCTACTAGTAGGGTTACTTGTCAAGTCACATACAAACACCAGTAATCTCAGTATGTTTAGGAGTAGAGTTACTTATGCTTGGAGTAGGGTTCTGAATCCAATGACCTCAGTTTGGTTTAGCAGTACCCTTACTCCTACCGGTATAAAGGTCCTCATCAGGGTTGTCTCGAATGGTTGCTCCATAACCAAAAAGAAGAAGGGTATTGGGGAGATGTTTCCACCATTGATGATCTTCCTGCTACCCTTGCTTGCATGGTTATGCTGCAAAAAATGGGGATTCGACGTTGAAAATATTGAAAAAGGTATTTGATACATGACATATTATACCTGCAAGTGATAAAAGATTATATTATATACTAGTATATAAAAGTCAGAAGTACATACAAAATTGTTTTAACATGGATGAGGGTACGCCATTGAAATCAAGGTGTGTGTGATATCATTGACTTACAACGAATATAGAGCATTGATATGTGCTTAAACACATATCTTTTCATTAGTTAATCTGACCCAAAACAACCAAAAAAAAGCCGTTTATTGCTAATATTTGTGGTTTTCTTGAGTTTGTACTTGTGCAGGTACGGATATGCAAAAACACACAAAAAGGAACCAAATCAGACGTAAATCCGAGCACGAGAGATCAAGAGAGTTTAAGCTGAGCCGGAAGGTCGGGATTGTGCATTTTGGAAGATTTTATTCTCTAAAGATGATTTTTGAAGTTTCAGTCAAGTTTGAAGAAATGTCAAGATTAGTCCCTGCACTTTCAGTATTTGGCAAAATTGATCCCTGAAGTTTCAGAATTTACAGATTTCACCCTTGGATTATTTGAGAATGACAAGTTTGATCCTTGAGAGAGATTTTCAGATTTACAATTGTGGTCCCTTGAAAAAGCAAAAAATACACTTTTAGTCCCTTTAAGTTAACTTGGGTTTAAATTAAATCCTTAAGCCCAAAATCCCATTAAACCTCACGGCCCAAATGCAAAAGACCCGGTCCAAAGCTTAGCCAAACCATACCCGGTATACTATAGACCCGGTTTACCCATATAACCCGAGTCAAACCACCTCTCAAACCCGGTCAAACTTAAACCAAACAAATATAAAAAAATTCTTACCCGCGCTCCCTTACCCCCAATCCTGGTAATTCTTAGAACCCTAAATTACCCCGTGTCAAATTAAGCTTAATTACAGCAATTAAGGGCAAGATAGTACTTTTCCCTGACACCTCTGACACATGAGCGTTGCCAAGTCACCCATCCGTGTGCTTAAGGCCACGTTTTGCTCTCCTATTGGTGGAAACAGTCATCGATCTAATCCAAGGGTTGATACCAGCAAGGGATGTGGGATTTGATCCAATGGTGAAAACGAGCTCAAAGAAGCACAAATGAAGAATTCGAGAAGCTTCCCAAGACCTTGAGCTTAGCTATATATAGGACCCTATTTCATTCACATTGTATCTCATCTTTAATCTCATTTTTTTTTCTTCTCTCTAGTTTCAGTAGTTTAATTAGTATAATTCTCAATTTTAATGTTTTAAGTTTCCTTGTATTCCTATTTTGTACTCAAATTTCTCTTATTAATAAAATTTAGAATTTCATTTTCAAGTGTTTGTTTAAGTTTTTATGATTTGAATCTACTTATAATCTTTGTTTAATGCTTATTTCAGTTTTATAAATCTGTTTTTAGCTTCTCTCTTCATAAACTCAAAAATAAAAAAAATCGAGAAAATCATTGAAAAATAAAAATCATATTAGATCTGTTTTGTGGAGTGATCCATAATGATCTCTGTTTTGATAGGTTCATATAAGCTTAATATAGCTTATTGTGAAGCTTATTCTTGTTTCACACTCAAATCACAAAAAAATTCAGTTAACAAAAATCCAACTGTGGTTGTGATAACTGCTTCGATCTACGGTGTTGGATCCGATTGGGATGATGATGTCATATTGGGTTGAATCTGAGCTAGATTGGAGTAGGTTAGGGGTTTTATAGGTTAGAGGTTCTTTGCTTCATGTTTGCAAGCCATAGTGGCTAGGAGAATTGTAAGTTCTTAAATCTGTTTTCATTCATTGAATCTGTTGTTGAATCTGTTGTTTAGTTATAATTAGAATTGATTGATCTGTGTTTAATGGTAGTTTAGTATAATATAGTGGTAATCTTTTTTTTTAGTTCTCAAATCAGTGGTTAATTTGTGTTTGGTTTAGCTGATAAAACTGTGTTAGAGATTAGTTAATCAGATCTTAGTAGTAGAAACATGCTCATGTAGGTATTTGATAGTGATCTCAGGTCTTAGTGATAGTAGTATTACAACAAATAGTCAAAACACTCTAAATCTGTTTCTAATTGTTCATCTGTTGGAATTTTGAGATAACAGTTGCTTGTCTTAGGTTCAAATTTCATTAGAGAAGCTTAATATAACTTTGTTTAAGTTTATAATATCAAAATCAGTCTATTAAAGTGAATCAAATCTGAATTTGGTCAAAGTTTAAAAAGTGTTCTTCAAAAGTCAAAAGTGAGTTTTGCAGTTTTGAAAACTTGTTTGTTCTCTCACAAGGTCATTTTAAGTCCAAATTTAGTGAAACTTTGGGATTTGCAATATTCAATTGGTCTAGTTGTGATAACGCTTTTGTCAATCTGATCTAGTCATTTTAAGCCCCAAATCATTGCTCAATAAGCCACTATTTCCCTGCTCATACTCGATTAACTGAGTGTGAAACAGGTAACTTGCAGCTGTTGCATTTGATTCATTTCTAAGAGTTAGAGCCTGAGATTTGGTTTAGTTGTAGCTTGCCAGGTGTTCTTTAGGACTGCACTTTTGGTTTTGAGATTAGCTTATTGATTAAGTTTGTGCACAAGCTCAAACCTAGGGGGTCAATCACTGTCTTGCTTATTTAGGCAGTTGCTTAATTCATTGATCTGAGCTTAGAGCTTGTTAGGAGTAGGTATAATTAGCTGCAATTAGCTTATTTTAGTATACTTTAGCTTCACATCCTTTGTTTGATAGCTTATCTCATTGTTTAGCTTATTTTCATTATTTTAATTAGAAACGGTTTGCACTACAACTTTTATATCTTACACATAAGCTGCTTGTTTCTTATTTTTCATATATTTATAACATCATTTTAGAATTTTCCTGAGATTTTCACAATTTTTGGTCACCTTTTACTATTTTTCTCAATTAAAATCGCTTTTAGGTATTTTAAAATAGCTTTTATTGCAAATAATTAAGAAAAAGTTCCAAAAATAATTTTTCAATTTTCTCAGTTTAAGAAAAATATAAAAAGCATAAAAAATATTTTTCTTTATTTTTCCACTTTTATTTGGTATTTTTCACAATTTAAATTAGATTAAAATAGTTTTAAAATTGTAGAAAATAGAAAATTAATCTGAAAAATACAAAAATAGTTTTAAAAAGTCTTTTGAGTTATTTGTGATTTTTAGAAAACAGATTCATATTTTTCTCTTTGATTTTTATAATTTTTAGTACTTTAAATTAGTTTTAATAGTTAAAAATTAGTTTTTAATTTTAATAAAATTCAGAAAAATCCTAAAAAATAGTTTTAATTCTAAAATAGTTTTCTAATATCATTTCTAAAGTAAAAGTAATTTTAGGCATTTTAGGGATAAGATTTAGACGTAGTTGCATTTTAATTACGTTTTATTAATTACGTTTTAGTTTAATTTGCACTTAGGATTTCCCGTAGTTTAGATTTCCTTAATTACTTTCCCCATTCCCGTAGTTTAATAAAATCAAATCATTAATCAAAACATCGAGCATTAAATTCCAAACCAAGAACGACGTTGGCAATTCACGCCTCGTTGGGGAACGATTCGGGTTGACTAATCCGTATACACGATCACACACGGGATTTGATTTATTATTCTTTTCCTAAAGGAATTTGAATCTATCTTCGTGATTATTTTTGATATCGATATTGAGGTTTTATCCACACACATAACCCTAAAGCCTTCATTATCAAATCGATTATCCAGCCGTTTTAAGTTTCTTACGGTTAGTCATTCACAAGTGGCTAGCTTGTGTAAGCAAGCTTGACGTTGCTTTGGCATTGAGAATCAAATTTTGGCGCCGCTGCCGGGGAGGTTGTGTCACGACAATATCGTTTGAGGTTTGACGATTAGTGACTCGAGATCCTTCATTCGTGAAGTTACTATTTTTCTATAAAATAAAAAGTAAAAAAAATATTTTCTTTTTCTTTTGTATATATATATATCATATTAAAAATACAAAAAGATTTTCTCTTGTGGTTTTGCTAATAAATAGAAGACACCAATTATATAACATTCTCAACGGAGGTGTTATCATTAATAAGTTCCTGAACTAAAGATAAAAAACTTGCCTTTGTGTAAACTTGTGAATTGATTTATTTCTATTTGATAAACAAAGCGTGTGGTGGGTATAAGGACGGCGACATTAAATTGCGTAAAGAAGCGGGTTTTAATAAGCTTCGGCTGACCTAAATAAGCTTCTCCGCCCGCTTGTGCGTTTGTCTTATAGAGGTGATTTATTCACTTGGGATTATTGGTTAAGTTCATTGTGTTTTCGAATACCGTATCATTTTAATTGCCTTGGTTTTAAGTGCATGCGCACTCGATCTCGATCTAGACGACTTGAAGCGAATCGAACGCACCCGAAGTTACGTAATATGGCTGCTCCCAACGGACCACCAAAACCCGGTCCTAATCCTCCTCCCGATAATCAACATGTAGCTCCTGATCTCCGAACGATGGAGGAGCTATGTCAACCTACCATGTATGCGGGAGGGAGGACCAATTGCACCAACTAATTTTCAAGCTACCGATTTTAGCTTGAAACATCATATGATAGAACAAGTAAAAAACAGTTGTCAATTCCATGGTTTACCCGATGACGATGCAAACAAGCATCTTGATAAATTTTTGACCGCCACTCGAGTATGAAAAGAATGGGGTCTCCAGATGGCGCCCGTGCGTATCTTTTCCCATACTCTTTGACTCATCATGCCACGTCTTGGTTTGATCGACTCAAGAATTGATTCATACCTTCGAGGAAATGGTTTCGAAGTTTCTGGCAAAGTACTTTCCACCGCCGATGGTGACGAAATTGAGGAACGATATCGGTAATTTCCGGCAATATCCGGACGAATCTTTGTTTGAAGCTTGGGAGCGATATAAGCTTGCGATTGATCGATGTCCGAATCATAACATGTTGCTTGTCACTCAAATTGATACGTTTTATAATGGCTTAACGTTGAGACACCGTGAAACGATCAATCTTTGCCGCGGTGGAACTTTCATGAAAAGGCGTCGAGGAATGTTACGATCTTATTGAGAACATGACGCTCATTATAACTATTGGGATTCTACGCGAAAGGGGTGCATCATCTCGATCAAATACGTCTTCTTCTCTCGAAATAGCCGCACTAAACAAAAAGATCGACGATATCTTACGGATTACTCGGATGAACAATGGAATCAGAACCAACAAGTGAAAGCGGTACACCCGATTTGTGAGACTTGTGGAGGTCCACATTCTTATTCCGAGTGCCCAGCCGTCGGTGGCTACGCACATGAGAATGTTTATGTCTACAGAAACTACAATCAACCGCAAGGAGATCGAAATCTTCTTAGCTACCGTTCAAACAATTATCTCGGACCTCCCGGTTTCAACCAACCTCAACAACAAAACCAGAATCAAAATCGTTTCAATGGTAATCATCATGTTAATTAGAACCGAGGAGCTAATTTTAATCATGGAAATCAACACTACCAAGCTCCTCCACCTCAAGTTTACCAACAACCACCTCCTCCTCAACAATCTTATGAAGCACCTCCTCAAGTAAGCCCGAACAACGATTTTCTAACTTACATGAAGAACTCCGATTACACCATTAAAAGTTTGCAAAATCAAATTAACCGCATGAGGACGGACTTCAAAAAGGAGATGGAAGCTACAAGCACCAAACAGATGTCGAAATAAAGAATATGATGGCTAGTTTCTTTCAAGCCAGTCAACCGTCCACATCTTATTCTCAACCCTCGGGTTTCGGTTCTCTTCCAAGCAATACGATTCCAAACCCGAGAGGTGACATGAAAGCAATCACTACCCGAAGTGGTGTTGCTTACGATGGACCCACGGTTCCTACCACTAATTCTTCTTCTTCCTCTCATGTGGTAGACCGTGAGACCGGGATGAAAAAGGACCCGGTGCTTCCCTACGATAAGGGGAGTATCGAGAATGTCCAACCCACGGTTGTCCAAGATTCGAGCCCAAGATGCTCCGTTAATGTGAAGAAAGCTAATCCAAAACCGTCTATCCCATATCCGTCTCGTCTTAAAGATCAAACTCTTCGTAAGAAGTCGAATCATCAAATGGAAACGTTCTTCCAAATCTTCAAAGACTTGAATGTGGAAATCAGTTTTGCGGATGCCCTTCTCTTGATGCCCAAACTTGCTTCTACGATTAAGGGATTGCTTACAAACAAGGAGAAACTATATGAGCTTGCTACGACATCTCTGAATGAGAATTGTTCGGCGGTTATCCTCAAGAAACTTCCCGTAAAGTTAGGTGACCCCGGCAAATTCCTCATTCCGTGTGATTTTCAAGGAATTGTTCAATGCTCCGCCTTGGCCGATCTTGGTGCGAGTATCAATCTAATGCCAAACTCAATCTACGAAAAGCTTTCGTTACCCCCACTTACCCCAACGTGTATGACTCTCGACCTAGCCGATCGTACTACTCTGAAAACCAAAGGGTATAGCCGAGGATGTCTTTGTTAAAGTGGGGGAGTTCGATTTTCCCGCTGATTTTGTTGTTGTCGATTTTGATGCCGATCCTCGAGTACCCTTAATTCTCGGAAGAAGTTTTTAAGGGCGGGCCATGCGTTGATTGATGTCTATAAAGGAGAGATTACGTTACGAGTTAATCAAGAAGCCGTCACATTCAACATTAATCAAACGATGAGGTACTCCTCAAATTTCGACGATGCTTCCATCAATCGAATCGGCGTTATTGATGTTTCTTGTGAGAATGCGCTCAAGAAGTTCTCGGTTTTGCTCACAATTCTACTGATTCACATTTTGAACCATCTTCCGAGCCTATAATTGCCGACTCTTCCCCCTCTTTTACTCCGTTTGAGGGAGGTGACTTCCTCTTGGAAGAGATCGATGAGTTTCTTGCTATTGATGAATCGATTCCACCGGGAATTGATGATGGAGTTTATGATTCGGAGGGAGATATCCTTTATCTTGAACAATTGCTAAATGAAGATCCATTACCGTCACTCCTCCGAAAAGAAATTACGATTGAAGAAATCAAAGAAGTACAAGCGTCTAACGAAAAACCTTGAGCCGAGCTCAAGGATTTACCTCCTCATCTTGAATATGCTTTTCTTGAAGAACCGAACAAATTTCCCGTCATCATTGCTAAAAACTTAAAAGATGAGGAGAAAACCGCACTTTTGGAGATTCTTCGTAAACATAAGAGTGCCATCGCTGGCAAATTTCGATATCAAAGGCATAAACCCTCGTTTTTGTACTCACAAAATTCTTAATGGAGGACGATTGCAAACCCGTTATTCAACAACAACGTAGGGTTAATCCAAAGATTCATGACGTTATCAAAAAGGAAGTTCTAAAACTCCTCGACGCCGGAATCATTTACCCAATCTCCGATAGCTCATGGGTTAGCCCTATCCATTGTGTTCCCAAGAAAGGTGGAATGACCGTCATTGCCAATGAAGATAATGAATTGATTTCCACACGCCTTCGTCACGGATGGAGGGTGTGTATTGACTACCGAAGTTGAATGATGCTACAAGGAAGGATCATTTCCGCTACCTTTATGGATCGGATGCTCGAGCGTTTAGCGGGAATGAGTTCTATTGCTTTCTCGATGGTTTTCCGGTTACTTTCAAATTCCGATTGATCCGCAGGATCAAGAGAAAACGACTTTCACGTGCCCTTATGGAACGTTTGCTTACCGGCGAATGCCATTTGGCTTATGCAATGCTCCCGGAGCGTTCCAAAGGTGCATGATGGCTATTTTTCATGACATGATCGAAAATTCTATGGAAGGTTTTATGGACGATTTCTCGGTTTATGGAGATTCTTTCACTTCTTGCCTCTCTCATCTAGACCACATGCTCAAAAGGTGTGAAGACACCAACTTGGTCTTGAATTGGGAGAAGTGCCATTTCATGGTTCGAGAGGGCATTGTCCTCGGCCATAAGATTTCAAAATCTGGGATTGAGGTCGACCGAGCTAAAGTCGGCGTTATAGCTAAACTCCCTCATCCCACTACCGTCAAAGGTATTCGGAGTTTTTGGGTCATGCCGGTTTCTATCGCCGTTTCATCCAAGATTTCTCTAAGATAGCCAGCCTCGACCCATCTCCTTGAAAAGGATGCTCCGTTTATCTTCACCAACGAATGCATTGAAGCATTTAACTTTCTCAAAAAGAAATTAAGCGAGGCTCGATCTTAGTTGCCCCGGGATTTGCCCTTTGAACTCATGTGTGATGCAAGTGATTACGTAATTGGGGCAGTCTTGGGGCAACGTAAGTCGAAACATTTTCAACCCATACACTATGCGAGTAAGACATTTTCTGAGGCCCAACACAATTACACGACTATTGAAAAGGAATTATTGGCCGTTGTTTATGCTTTTGAGAAATTTCGACCCTACCTTGTCTTGTCGAAGACCATAGTGTATACCGACCATTCCGCCCTAAAGTATCTTTTGGCAAAGCAAGATGCTAAGCCACGATTACTTCGGTGGGTTCTCCTCCTTCAAGAGTTTGATGTTACTATTCTTGACAAAAAAGGGGCGGAGAACCTTGCTGCCGATCACCTTTCTAGACTTGAGAATCCTCATCAAAGTGTGCTCGAGAAAAAGGAGATTACGGAAACATTTCCTCTTGAAACACTTGGGATGATTGCTAGGAAAGACCCGAACACCCCATGGTTTGCCGACTTTGCAAATTACCATGCGGGCAATTTCATCGTGAAAGGGATGTCGTCCCCACAGAAGAAAAAGTTTTTCAAAGATGTTAAGCATTATTTCGGGGACGATCCCTACTTGTTTAAGATTTGTGCGGATCAAGTAATCCGGCGGTGTGTTCATGGCCAAGAGGCTCTTGATATTCTTCATGTTTGCCATAACGGACCTCTTGGTGGACATCATGGTGCAAGCTACACCGCTAAGAAGGTTTTGATTCCGATTCTATTGGCCTACCATATATCGAGATGCTCATGATTTAGTCAAATCTTGTGATTCTTGCCAGCGTCAAGGGAAAATTTCACAGAAGGATGAAATGCCACAAAATGCTATTCAAGTCTGTGAGATTTTTGGCGTGTGGGGCATCGATTTTATGGGACCATTTCCATCATCTAGGGGTAATAAGTATATCCTCGTGGCCGTCGACTACTTGTCCAAATGGGTTGAAGTGAAGGCGCTCCCACCAATGACTCGAGTGGTTGTTAAGTTCTTGAAGAATTTGTTTTCCCGATTCGGAGCACCTCGTGCTATCATCAATGATCGCGGTACCCATTTTTGTAATGAACAATTTGCTAAAGTTATGGCTAAATATGGAGTTACCCATCGTCTTTCTACAGCGTATCACCCATAACGGCGGACAAGTTGAGGTCTCGAATCGTGGTTTGAAAAGGATATTAGAAAGAACCGTAGGAGAAAATCGAGCTTCATGGGGCGATAAGTTAGATGATGCATTATGGGCTTTCCGCACCGCATACAAGACACCCATCGGGTGCACCCCTTTTAAGTTGGTGTATGGAAAAGCTTGTCACTTGCCCATCGAGCTCGAACATAAGGCATTTTGGGCCTTGAAACATGCTAATTTTGATCTTAAGACCGCGGGTGATCACCGAAAAGTTCAATTGAATGAATTAAACGAGCTTAGGGATCAGGCCTACGAGAATTCTTTGATTTTCAAAGAGAAAACTAAGAGGATTCATGATGCTAAAATCAAAACCGCGTTTTCAACGTTGGTGATCAAGTTCTCCTCTTTAACTCTCGATTGAAGATATTCTCGGGCAAACTCAAAACCCGTTGGTCAGGACCATTCAACATCACTCAAGTTTTCCGTATGGAGCGGTGGAGCTTTCTCAACCCGATGGCCCAAATTTCAAGGTGAATGGTCATCGTGTGAAACATTATTTCGGAGGGGACATTCCATCTATGGTTGTCCCGGATCTCCAATCTTTCCCTAAGGACAAGCTGAATTGGGATCGAGTCAAGCTAGCGACTTCGGTAACCAAAAACGATGGCGCGTGGGAGGCACCCCATGCTTATCCTTCTATCTTCTTTCTATTTTCTAATAAGTGGCGAAGGGGTCCTACCTCTTGATTTCTCGTGTTTGGTTGTTTGTGATGTTGTGTTTAGGATGTTCCTGATATGAAGACTCTCGTGCTCGAAGTTTGTCATTTTCTCTACTCAAGTTTCATGATCGATGCTGATGGAAATCCGATATCCTAATCTTATCGACTAACGTTTATCTTCGAGCATACTTAATAAACGGCTTTTAGATTTTCGTTGATACCCTTGCTTTTAAACATTGAGGACAATGTTTCGTTCTAGTCTGGGGTAGGGTAATCTTCGATTTGATTTGACCGCACTTGCTTATTTCTGTTGTGTTTCTCTCGCAACCCCGTTTTTCCTTAGAAAATGAAAAATTGTGCAAAAATGTGAAAAATTTTAAAATTTTTCAAGCTTTTGTTAAGTCTTTTTGATTGAAAAGTTTTGCTAGTCTCTTAGATAAGAAGCTATAAAATGCGAATTCTAGCTCACAAGGCCAAGAGTTTGCAAGTTTCCCTAAGTGACTTTAAATATGCATGACTTGATTTCATTAGACGAAGCATTTGCTAAGTTAATATATGTTTTGACATCTTGTTGACTTTCATTTGGTGAGAGTAGGAATAGAATTGACTTGACCGTGTTGAGCCTAGCTTGTTCCCTTAACCATAGGTAATCTAAAATTATCGGCTAAGCATCTGCGGATCTCATTATTTGGGATTTTAAATTTGCCGAGATCGAGAAATGATAGAGTTACTTATGAGTTTAGATGCTAAGCGTGGAGTAGTTGGTTCTCTTTAGAGCCCATCGAAGGTACTTATGGCTTTTTGTTCCCACAAAATTGTTTCACCCCATATCTGTCTAATCAATAATTAGAGATATCGAGTTTTTGGCGATAGTTAGTTCTTTATCTTCTTAAAAGAATCTTTGTTTTAAAAATTGGGTACACATCAAGGATCCGTAAATAATAATCGAGTAATGAGTAATAAGTGATATGTGAAATGTAATAAGTAAAGTTGTGAGCTGCGGTGTCGAGATCGCACCCTTGGATCTTTAGCCGGGATTGAGTGAGGTCTTAGCCTAGCCACGGGATTCCTCATTTCATGAAGCCTATAGTCTTGGAATTACCCCGTGAAGCTCCGTGGTTCATAGCTCATACACGTAAAAGTCCAAGTTCTATAAGTTCAAAAAAAGTGAAAAATAATGGAAATGAAAAAGTCAAAAGTATAAGTGAATAAAAATTCCTTGATGTGGACCTCATTTTTACAACAATGGTTCTTGAGGGAAGGCGGATAACTAATTATCGACTTAGCTTTATATCTTTATCGGAATAAAAGTTATCGAAACGAGAATTTGAAGAAATTCATTTCTCACAAAAATAAAAAATCTAGAGGAAAATAGGAAAATGGGAACAAAAGGTAATTACACAAGTAACTTCCATGGGTAGTGTTAGCATCTAGAATCATATTTAACAATGATTTCGATTTTACGCTTAGTTTGGGAACTTGTGAAAAATCAGGGATGATGTATTCTATCCGTATGGTCACTTCACGCTGTGTTGTGTTTTCTACTCCGTGATCCTAACGTGTCGTTTGAAAAATGCTGGAGTTATTGATCGACATGAAAGTTCAACAAACCGTCATTCACAATCGGAATGTGCTTAATCATAATATCTACATGTGAATTTAAAGGTAAACGGGAATTTTTAGAATTAAGGCTTTCTTTCTTAATCTCTTTTGAGGAATCATTCACAAGTGCTAGCTGAGATCTTCATTGGTTTAGTAGAAAGAGATTGAAATCCTTGGTTTTAGAAGCGTGAGTTGATTGCATTGCGTGAGGACACGACAATGGTCTCGTCTGGGTATTTTGATATGTGCTTAAACACATATCTTTTCATTATCAAATCTGACCCAAAACAACCAAGAAAAAGCCGTTTATTGCTAATATTTGTGGTTTTCTGGAGTTTGTGCTTGTGCAGTGCGGATATGCAAAAACACACAAAAGGAACCAAATCGGGACGTAAATCGAGCACGAGAGATCAAGAGAGTTTAAGCTGAGCCGGAAGGTTGGGATTGTGCATTTTGGAAGATTTTATTCTCTAAAGATGATTTTTGAAGTTTCAGTCAAGTTTGAAGAAATGTCAAGAATAGTCCCTGCACTTTCAAGATTTGGCAAAATTGATCCCTGAAGTTTCAGAATTTACAGATTTCACCCTTGGATTATTTGAGAATGACAAGTTTGATCCTTGAGAGAGATTTTCAGATTTACAATTGTGGTCCCTTGAAAAAGCAGAAAATACACTTTTAGTCCCTTTAAGTTAACTTGGGTTTAAATTAAATCCTTAAGCCCAAAATCCCATTAAACATCACGGCCCAAATGCAAAAGACCCGGTCCAAAGCTTAGCCAAACCATACCTGGTATACTATAGACCCTACCCATATAACCCGAGTCACCACCTTCAAACCCGGTCAAACTTAAACCAAACAAATATAAAAAATCTTACGCCCCTTTACCCCAATCGTAATTTTGAACCCTAAATTACCCCGTCAAATTAAGCTTAATTACACAATTAAGGGCAAGATAGTACTTTTCCCCGACACCTCGACACATGGGAGCTGCCAGTCACCCATCCGTGCTTAAGGCCACGTTTGCTCTCTCTATTGGTGGAAACAGTCATCGATCTAATCCAAGGGTTGATACCAGTGTGGGATGCGTGGGATTTGATCCAATGGTGAAAACGAGCTCAAAGAAGCACAAATGAAGAATTCGAGAAGCTTCCCAAGACCTTGAGCTTAGCTATAAATAGGACCTCTATTCGTTCATATTGTATCTCATCTTTAATCTCATTTTTTTTTTCTTCTCTCTAGTTTTAGTAGTTTAATTAGTATAATTCTCAATTTTAATGTTTTAAGTTTCCTTGTATTCCTATTTTGTACTCAAATCTCTCTTATTAATAAAATTTAGAATTTCATTTTCAAGTGTTTGTTTAAGTTTTTATGATTTGAATCTACTTATAATCTTTGTTTAATGCTTATTTCAGTTTTATAAATCTTTTAGCTTCTCTTTATAAACTCAAAAATACAAAAAAATCTAAGAAAATCATTGAAAAATAAAAATCATACTAGATCTGTTTTGTGGAGTGATCCATAACGATCTTGTTTTGATAGGTTCATATAAGCTTAATATAGCTTATTGTGAAGCTTATTCTTGTTTCACACTCAAATCACACAAAAAATTCTTAACAAAAATCCAACTGTGGTTGCCGATCTATTTGGTGTTGGATCGGATTGGGATGATTGTGATATTGGGTTGAAATTGAGCTGGAATTGGAGTAGGTTAGGGGTTTTATAGGTTAGAGGTTCTTTGCTTCATGTTTGCAAGCCATAGTGGCTAGGAGAATTGTAAGTTCTTAAATCTGTTTTCATTCATTGAATCTGTTGTTGAATCTGTTGTTTAGTTATAATTAGAATTGATTGATCTGTGTTTAATGGTAGTTTAGTATGATATAGTGGTAATCTTTTTTTTTAGTTCTCAAATCAGTGGTTAATTAGTGTTTGGTTTAGCTAAAAGTGTTAGAGATTAGTTAATCAGATCTTAGTAGTAGAAACATGCTCATGTAGGTATTTGATAGTGATCTCAGGTCTTAGTGATAGTAGTATTACAACAAATAGTCAAAACACTCTAAATCTGTTTCTAATTGTTCATCTGTTGGAATTTTGAGATAACAGTTGCTTGTCTTAGGTTCAAATTTCATTAGAGAAGCTTAATATAACTTTGTTTAAGTTTATAATATCAAAATCAGTCTATTAAAGTGAATCAAATCTGAATTTGGTCAAAGTTTAAAAAGTGTTCTTCAAAAGTCAAAAGTGAGGCTTTTTGCAAAACTTGTTTGTTCTCTCACAATTCATTTTAAGTCAAATTTAGTGAAACTTTGGGATTTGCAAATTCAATTGGTCTAGTTGTGATAACCGCTTTTGTCAATCTGATTCTAGTCATTTTAAGCCCCAAATCACTGCTCAAAAACTATTTCCCTGCTCACACTCGCACTGAGTGTGCAGTAACTTGCAATTTGCATTTGATTCATTTTAAGAGTTAGAGCTCGATATTTGGTTTAGTTGTAGCTTGCCGGTGGTCTTTAGGACTGCTGTTGGTTTTGAGATTAGCTTATTGATTAAGTTTGTGCACAAGCTCAAACCTAGGGTCAATCAATGTTTGCTTATTTAGGGTTGCTTAATTCATTGATCTGAGCTTAGAGCTTGTTAGGAGTAGGTATAATTAGCTGCAATTAGCTTATTTTAGTATACTTTAGCTTCTTTGTTTGGATAGCTTATCTCATTGTTTAGCTTATTTTCATTAGCTTATTTAGCGGTTGCACTACAACTTTTATATCTTACACATAAGCTGCTTGTTTCTTATTTTTCATAGATTTAGATTATCATTTTAGAATTTTCCTGAGATTTTCATAATTTTTGGTCACTGTTTACTATTTTTCTCAATTTAAAATAGTTTTTAATCATTTTAAAATAGCTTTTATTGCAAATAATTAAGAAAAAGTTCCAAAAATAATTTTTCAATTTTCTCAGTTTAAGAAAAATATAAAAAGCATAAAAAAATATTTTTCCTTATTTTTCCCTTTTATTTGGTATTTTTCACAATTTAAATTAGATTAAAATAGTTTTAAAATTGTAGAAAATAGAAAATTAATCTGAAAAATACAAAAATAGTTTTAAAAAGTCTTTTGAGTTATTTGTGATTTTTAGAAAATAGTTTCATATTTTTCTCTTTGATTTTTATAATTTTTAGAATTTTAAATTAGTTTTAAATAGTTAAAAATTAGTTTTTAACTTTAATAAAATTCAGAAAAATCTAAAAAAAAATAGTTTTAATTCTAAAATAGTTTTCTAATATCATTTCTAGAGTAAAAGTAATTTTAGGCATTTTTAGGATAAGATTTAGGCGTAGTTGCATTTTAATTACGTTTTATTAATTACGTTTTAGTTTATTCGCACTTAGGATTTCCGTAGACTTTAGATTTCCTTAATTACTTTCCCTATTCCGTAGTTTAATAAAATCAAAATCATTAATCCAAAACATCGAGCATTAAATTCCAAACCAAGAACGACGTTGGCAATTCCCGCCTCGTTGGGAAACGATTCGGGTTGACTAATCCGTATACACGATCACACACGGGATTTGATTTATTATTCTTTTCCTAAAGGAATTTGAATCTATCTTCGTGATTATTTTTGATATCGATATTGAGGTTTTATCCACACACATAACCCCTAAGCCTTCATTATCAAATCGATTACGAGCCGTTTTAAGTTTCTTACGGTTAGTCATTCACAAGTGGCTAGCTTGTGTGAGTTAAGCTTGGCGTGTTTGGCATTGAGAATCAAATTTTGGCCGCTGGGGAGGTTGTGTCCGCGACAATATCGTTTGAGGTTTGACGATTAGTGACTCGAGATCCTTCATTCGTGAAGTTACTATTTTTCTATAAAATAAAAAGTAAAAAATATTTTCCTTTTTCTTTTGTATATATATATATCCGATTAAAAATACAAAAAGATTTTCTCTTGTGTTTTTGCTAATAAATAGAAGACACCAATTATATAACATTCTCAAGGGAGGTGTTATCATTAATAAGTCCCTCGAACTAAAGATCAAAAACTTGCCTTTGTGTCACTTGTGAATTGATTTATTTCTATTTGATAAACACACTGTGTGGTGGGTATAAGGGCGGCGACATTAAATTGCGGCCGTAAAGAAGCGGGTTTTAATAAGCTTCGCTACTGACCTAAATAAGCTTCTCCGGCCAATGCGTTTGTCTTATAGAGGTGATTTATTCACTTGGGATTATTGGTTAAGTTCATTGTGTTTTCTAATACCGTATCATTTTAATTGCCTTGGTTTTTAAGTGCATGCGCTTTTCGATCTCGATCTAGCGACTTGAAGCGAATCGAAGCGTACCGAGTTACGTAATATGGCTGCTCCCAACGGACCACCAAACCCCGGTCCTAATCCTCCTCCCGATAATCAACATGTAGCTTCCGATCTCCGAACGATGGAGGAGTTATGTCAACCTACCATGTACGGGAGGGGAGGACCAATTGCACCAACTAATTTTCAAGCTACCGATTTTAGTTTGAAACATCATATGATAGAACAAGTAAAAACAGCGATTTGTCAATTCCATGGTTTTACCCGATGACGATGCAAACAAACATCTTGATAAATTTTTGACCGTCACTTTGAGTATGAAAGCGAATGGGGTCTCCGATGGCGCCCTTCGTCGTATCTTTTCCCATACTCTTTGACTCATCATGCCACGTCTTGGTTTGATCGACTCCTGAAGAATTCGATTCATACTTTCGAGGAAATGGTTTGAAGTTTCGGCAAAGTACTTTCCACCGTCGATGGTGACGAAATTGAGGAACGATATCGGTAATTTCGGCAATATCCCGACGAATCTTTGTTTGAAGCTTGGGAGCGATATAAGCTTGCGATTGATCGATGTCCGAATCATAACATGTTGCTTGTCACTCAAATTGATACGTTTTATAATGGTTTAACGTTGAGACACCGTGAAACGATCAATCTGCGCCGGTGGAACTTTCATGAAAAGGCGTCGAGGAATGTTACGATCTTATTGAGAACATGACCGCTCATTATAACTATTGGGATTCTACGCGAAAGGGGTGCATCATCTCGATCAAATACGTCTTCTTCTCTCGAAATAGCCGCACTTAAACAAAAGATCGATGATATCTTACGGATTACTCGGATGAACAATCCGAATCGGAACCAACAAGTGAAAGCGGTACACCGATTTGTGAGACTTGTGGAGGTCCACATTCTTATTCGAGTGCCCACCGCGGTGGCTACGCACATGAGAATGTTTATGCTGCTTCAGGAAACTACAATCAACCGCAAGGAGATCGAAATCTTCTTAGCTACCGCTCAAACAATTATCTTCGGACCTCCGGTTTCAACCAACCTCAACAACAAAACCATAATCAAAATCGTTTCAATGGTAATCATCATGTTAATCAGAACCGAGGAGCTAATTTTAATCATGGAAATCAACACTACCAAGCTCCTCCACCTCAAGTTTACCAACAACCACCTCCTCCTCAACAATCTTATCAAGCACCTCCTCAAGCCGCCCCGAACAACGATTTTCTAACTTACATGAAGAACTCTGATTACATCATTAAAAGTTTGCAAAATCAAATTAACGGCATGAGGACGGACTTCAAAACGGAGATGGAAGCTACAAGCAACAAACAGATGTGCGAAATAAAGAATATGATGGCTAGTTTCTTTCAAGCCACCAACCGTCCACATCTTATTCTCAACCCTCGGGTTCCGGTTCTCTTCCAAGCAATACGATTCCAAACCCGAGAGGTGACATGAAAGCAATCGCTACCCGAAGTGGTGTTGCTTACGATGGACCTACGGTTCCTACCACTAATTCTTCTTCTTTCTCTCATGTGGTAGACCGTGAGACCGGGGTGACAAAGGACCCAGTGCTTCCTACGATAAGGGAGTATCGAGAATGTCCAACCCACGGTTGTCCAAGATTCCGAGCCAAGATGCTCCGTTAATGTGAAGAAAGCTAATCCAAAACCGTCTATCCCATATCCGTCTCGTCTTAAAGATCAAACTCTTCGTGAGAAGTCGAATCATCAAATGGAAACGTTCTTCCAAATCTTCAAAGACTTGAATGTGGAAATCGGTTTCGCGGATGACCTTCTCTTGATGCCCAAACTTGCTTCTACGATTAAGGGATTGCTCACGAACAAGGAGAAACTATATGAGCTTGCTACGACATCTCTGAATGAGAATTGTTCGGCGGTTATCCTCAAGAAACTTCCCATAAAGTTAGGTGACCCCGGCAAATTCCTCATTCCATGTGATTTTCAAGGAATTGTTCAATGCTCCGCCTTGGCCGATCTTGGTGCGAGTATCAATCTAATGCCAAACTCAATCTACGAAAAGCTTTCATTACCCCCACTTACCTACGTGTATGACTCTTGAGCTAGCCGATCGTACTACTCTGAAACCAAAGGGTATAGCCGAGGATGTCTTTGTTAAAGTGGGGAGTTCGATTTTCCGTGATTTTGTTGTAGTCGATTTTGATGCCGATCCTCGAGTACCCTTAATTCTCGGAAGAAGTTTTTTAAGGACGGGCCATGCGTTGATTGATGTCTATAAAGGAGAGATTACGTTACGAGTTAATCAAGAAGCCGTCACATTCAACATTAATCAAACGATGAGGTACTCCTCAAATTTCGACGATGCTTCCATCAATCGAATCGACGTTATTGATGTTTCTTGTGAGAAGTACGCTCAAGAAGTTCTCGGTTTTGCTCACAATTCTCTTGATTCACATTTTGAACCATCTTCGAGCCTATAATTGCCGACTCTTCCCCTCTTTACTCCGTTTGAGGGAGGTGACTTCCTTTTGGAAGAGATCGATGAGTTTCTTGCTATTGATGAATCGATTCCACTGGGAATTGATGATGGAGTTTATGATTAGGAGGAGATATCCTTTATCTTGAACAATTGCTAAATGAAGATCCATTACCGTCACTCCCTCGAAAGAGAAATTACGATTGAAGAAATCAAAGAAGTACAAACGTCTAACGAAAAACCTTCAGAACCCGAGCTCAAGGATTTACCTCCTCATCTTGAATATGCTTTTCTTGAAGAACCGAACAAATTTCCCGTCATCATTGCTAAAAACTTAAAAGATGAGGAGAAATCCGCACTTTTGGAGATTCTTCGAAAACATAAGAGTGCCATAAACGGCAAATTTCGATATCAAAGGCATAAACCCTCGTTTTTGTACTCACAAAATTCTAATGGAGGACGATTGCAAACCCGTTATTCAACAACAACGTAGGGTTAATCCAAAGATTCATGACGTTATCAAAAAGGAAGTTCTAAAACTCCTCGACGCCGGAATCATTTACCCAATCTCCGATAGCTCATGGGTTAGCCCTATCCATTGTGTTCCCAAGAAAGGTGGAATGACCGTCATTGCCAATGAAGATAATGAATTGATTTCCACACGCCTCGTCACCGGATGGAGGGTGTGTATTGACTACCGGAAGTTGAATGATGCTACAAGGAAGGATCATTTCCCGCTACCTTTTATGGATCGGATGCTCGAACGTTTAGCGGGGAATGAGTTCTATTGCTTTCTCGATGGTTTTTTCGGTTACTTTCAAATTCCAATTGATCCGCAGGATCAAGAGAAAACGACTTTCACGTGCCCTTATGGAACGTTTGCTTACCGGCGAATGCCATTTGGTTTATGCAATGCTCGATGCGTTCCAAAGGTGCATGATGGCTATTTTTCATGACATGATCGAAAATTCTATGGAAGTTTTTATGGACGATTTCTCGGTTTATGGAGATTCTTTCACTTCTTGCCTCTCTCATCTAGACCACATGCTCAAACGGTGTGAAGACACCAACTTGCTTTTAAATTGGGAGAAGTGCCATTTCATGGTTCGAGAGGGCATTGTCCTCGGCCATAAGATTTCAAAATCTGGGATTGAGGTCGACCGAGCTAAAGTCGACGTTATAGCTAAACTCCCTCATCCCACTACCGTCAAAGGTATTCGGAGTTTTTTGGGTCATGCTGGTTTCTATCGCCGTTTCATCTAAGATTTCTCTAAGATAGCCCGCCCTCTGACCCATATCCTTGAAAAGGATGCTCCGTTTATCTTCACCAACGAATGCATTGAAGCATTTAATTTTCTCAAAAAGAAATTAACTGAAGCTCCGATCTTAGTTGCCCCGGCGGGATTTGCCCTTTGAACTCATGTGTGATGCAAGTGATTACGCAATTGGGGCCGTCTTGGGGCAACGTAAGTCGAAACATTTTCAACCCATACACTATGCGAGTAAGACATTGTCTGAGGCCCAACACAATTACACGACTACTGAAAAGGAATTATTGGCGTTGTTTATGCTTTTGAGAAATTTCGACCCTACCTTGTCTTGTCGAAGACTATAGTGTATACCGACCATTACGCCCTAAAAGTATCTTTTGGCAAAGCAAGATGCTAAAGCCACGATTACTTCGGTGGGTTCTCCTCCTTCAAGAGTTTGATGTTACTATTCTTGACAAAAAAGGAGCGGAGAACCTTGCTGCCGATCACCTTTCTAGACTTGAGAATCCTCATCAAAGTATGCTCGAGAAAAAGGATATTACGGAAACATTTCCTCTTGTGACACTTGGGATGGTTGCTAAGAAAGACCCGAACACCCCATGGTTTGCCGACTTTGCAAATTACCATGCGGGCAATTTCATCGTGAAAGGGATGTCGTCCCAACAGAAGAAAAAGTTTTTCAAAGATGTTAAGCATTATTTACGGGACGATCCCTACTTGTTTAAGATTTGTGCGGATCAAGTAATCCGGCGGTGTGTTCATGGCCAAGAGGCTCTTGATATTCTTTATGCTTGCCATAACGGACCTCTTGGTGGACATCATGGTGCAAGCTACACCGCTAAGAAGGTTTTTGATTCCGGATTCTATTGGCCTACCATATATCGAGATGTTCATGATTTAGTCAAATCTTGTGATTCTTGCCAACGTCAAGGGAAAATTTCACAGAAGGATGAAATGCCACAAAATGCTATTCAAGTCTGTGAGATTTTTGGCGTGTGGGGCATCGATTTTATGGGACCATTTCCATCATCTAGAGGTAATAAGTATATCCTCGTGGCCGTCGACTACTTGTCTAAATGGGTTGAAGCGGCGCTCCCACCAATGACGCCGAGTGGTTGTTAAGTTCTTGAAGAATTTGTTTTCCCGATTCGGAGCACCTCGTGCTATCATCAATGATCGCGGTACCCATTTCTGTAATGAACAATTTGCTAAAGTTATGGCTAAATATGGAGTTACTCATCGTCTTTCTACGCGTATCACCCATAAACGGCGGACAAGTTGAGGTCTCGAATCGTGGTTTGAAAAGGATATTAGAAAGAACCGTAGGAGAAAATCGAGCTTCATGGGGCGATAAGTTAGATGATGCATTATGGGCTTTCCGCACCGCATACAAGACACCCATCGGGTGCACCCCCTTTAAGTTGGTGTATGGAAAAGCTTGTCACTTGCCCATCGAGCTCGAACATAAGGCATTATGGGCCTTGAAACATGCTAATTTTGATCTTAAGACCGCGGGTGATCACCGAAAAGTTCAATTGAATGAATTAAACGAGCTTAGGGATCAGGCCTACGAGAATTCTTTGATTTTCAAAGAGAAAACTAAGAGGATTCATGATGCTAAAATCAAAAACCGCGTTTTCAACGTTGGTGATCAAGTTCTCCTCTTTAACTCTCGATTGAAGATATTCTCGGGCAAACTCAAAACCCGTTGGTCAGGACCATTCACCATCACTCAAGTTTTCCCGTATGGAACGGTGGAGCTTTCTCAACCCGATGGCCCAAATTTTAAGGTGAATGGTCATCGTGTGAAACATTATTTGGAGGGACATTCCATCTATGGTTGTCCGGATCTCCAAACTTTCCCTAAGGACAACTGAATTGGGGATCGAGTCAAGCTAGCGACTTCGGTAACCAAAAACGATGGCGCTTAGTGGGAGGCACCCCATGCTTATCCTTCTATCTTCTTTCTATTTTCTAATAAGTGGCTTGAAGGGGTCTACCTCTTGATTTCGTGTTTGGTTGTTTGTGATGTTGTGTTTAGGATGTTCCCGATATGAAGACTCTCGTGCTCGAAGTTTGTCATTTTCTCAAGTTTCATGATCGATCTTGATGGAAATCCGATATCCTAATCTTATCGACTAACGTTTATCTTCTAGCATACTTAATAAGCGGCTTTTAGATTTTCGTTGATACCCTTGCTTTTAAACATTGAGGACAATGTTTCGTTCTAGTCAGGGGTAGGGTAATCTTTGATTTGATTTGACGCACTTGCTTATTTGTCGTGTTTCTCTCGTAACCCCGTTTTTCCTTAGAAAATGAAAAATTGTGCAAAAAAATGTGAAAAATTTTTAAAATTTTTCAAGCTTTTGTTAAGTCTTTTTGATTGAAAAGTTTTGCTAGTTTCTTAGATAAGAAGCTATAAAATGCGAATTCTAGCTCACAAGGCCAAGAATTTGCAAGTTTCCCTAAGTAACTTTAAATATGCATGACTTGATTTCATTAGACGAAGCATTTGCTAAGTTAATATATGTTTTGACATCTTGTTGACTTTCCGCTGGTGAGAGTAGGAATAGAATTCTGACTTGACCGAGCGTGTTGAGCCCTAGCTTGTTCCCTTAACCATAGGTAATCTAAAAATTATCGGCTAAGCATCTGCGGATCTCATTATTTGGGATTTTAAATTTGCAGAGATCGAGAAATGATAGAGTTACTTATGAGTTTAGATGCTAAGCGTGGAGTAGTTGGTTCTCTTTAGAGCCCATCGAAGGTACTTATGGCTTTTTGTTCCCACAAAATTGTTTCACCCCATATCTTTCTAATCAATAATTAGAGATATCGAGTTTTTGGCGATAGTTAGTTCTTTATCTTCTTAAAAGAATCTTTGTTTTAAAAATTGGGTACACATCAAGGATCCGTAAATAATAATAGAGTAATGAGTAATAAGTGATATGTGAAATGTAATAAGTAAAGTTGTGAGCTGCGGTGTCGAGATCGGACCCTTGGATCTTTAGCGAGGATTGAGTGAGGTCTTAGCCTAGCCAGCCGGGATTCTCATTTCATGAAGCCTATAGTCTTGGAATTACCCCGTGAAGCTCCGTAGTTCATAGCTCATACACGTAAAAGTCCAAGTATAAGTTAAAAAAAAAAAAAAAAAAAAAAGTGAAAAATAATGGAAATGAAAAAGTCAAAAGTATAAGTGAATAAAAATTCCTTGATGTGGACCTCATTTTTACAACAATGGTTCTTGAAGGAAGGCGGATAACTAATTATCGACTTAGCTTTATATCTTTATCGGAATAAAAGTTATCGAAACGAGAATTTGAAGAAATTCATTTCTCACAAAAATAAAAAATCTAGAGGAAAATAGGAAAATGGGAACAAAAGGTAATTACACAAGTAACTTCCATGGGTAGTGTTAGCATCTAGAATCATATTTAACAATGATTTCGATTTTACGCTTAGTTTGGGAACTTGTGAAAAATCAGGGACGATGTATTCTATCCGTATGGTCACTTCACGCTGTGTTGTGTTTTCTACTCCGTGATCCTAACGTGTCGTTTGAAAAATGCTGGAGTTATTGATCGACATGAAAGTTTAACAAACCGTCACTCATACCGGAATGTGCTTAATCATAATATCTACATGTGAATTAAAAGGTAAACGGGGAATTTTTAGAATTAAAGCTTTCTTAATCTCTTTTGAGGAATCTTTGCTACTTCTTCATTGGTTTAGTAGAAAGAGATTGAAATCCTTGGTTTTAGAAGCGTGAGTTGATTGCATTGCGTGAGGACACGACAATGGTCTCGTCTGGGGTATTTTGATATGTGCTTAAACACATATCTTTTCATTAGTTAATCTGACCCAAAACAACCAAGAAAAAGCCGTTTATTGCTAATATTTGTGGTTTTCTTGAGTTTGTGCTTGTGCAGGTACGGATATGCAAAAACACACAAAAAGGAACCAAATCAGACGTAAATCCGAGCACGAGAGATCAAGAGAGTTTAAGCTGAGCCGGAAGGTCGGGATTGTGCATTTCGGAAGATTTTATTCTCTAAAGATGATTTTTGAAGTTTCAGTCAAGTTTGAAGAAATGTCAAGATTAGTCCCTGCACTTTCAGTATTTGGCAAAATTGATCCCTGAAGTTTCAGAATTTACAGATTTCACCCTTGGATTATTTGAGAATGACAAGTTTGATCCTTGAGAGAGATTTTCAGATTTACAATTGTGGTCCCTTGAAAAAGCAGAAAATACACTTTTAGTCCCTTTAAGTTAACTTGGGTTTAAATTAAATCCTTAAGCCCAAAATCCCATTAAACATCACGGCCCAAATGCAAAAGACCCGGTCCAAAGCTTAGCCAAACCATACCTGGTATACTATAGACCCGGTTTACCCATATAACCCGAGTCAAACCACCTCTCAAACCCGGTCAAACTTAAACCAAACAAATATAAAAAAATTCTTACCCGCGCTCCCTTACCCCCAATCCTGGTAATTCTTAGAACCCTAAATTACCCCGTGTCAAATTAAGCTTAATTACAGCAATTAAGGGCAAGATAGTACTTTTCCCTGACACCTCTGACACATGAGCGTTGCCAAGTCACCCATCCATGTGCTTAAGGCCACGTTTTGCTCTCCTATTGGTGGAAACAGGTCATCAGATCTAATCCAAGGGTTGATACCAGTGTGGGATGCGTGGGATTTGATCCAATGGTGAAAACGAGCTCAGAAGAAGCACAAATGAAGAATTCGAGAAGCTTCCCAAGACCTTGAGTTTAGCTATATATAGGACCCTATTTAATTCACATTGTATCTCATCTTTAATCTCATTTTTCTTTTCTTCTCTCTAGTTTCAGTAGTTTAATTAGTATAATTCTCAATTTTAATGTTTTAAGTTTCCTTGTATTCCTATTTTGTACTCAAATTTCTCTTATTAATAAAATTTAGAATTTCATTTTCAAGTGTTTGTTTAAGTTTTTATGATTTGAATCTACTTATAATCTTTGTTTAATGCTTATTTCAGTTTTATAAATCTGTTTTTAGCTTCTCTCTTTATAAACTCAAAAATACAAAAAAAAATCTAAGAAAATCATTGAAAAATAAAAATCATATTAGATCTGTTTTGTGGAGTGATCCATCTTGATCTCTCTGTTTTAATAGTTTCATATAAGCTTAATATAGCTTATTGTGAAGCTTATTCTTGTTTCACACTCAAATCACAAAAAAAAAATTCAGTTAACAAAAATCCAACTGTGGTTGCTGCATAACTGTTCTGATCTGCTGGTGTTGGATCTGGATTGGGATGATGCAGATGCTGTTATTGGGTTGAAATTGAGCTGGAATTGGAGTAGGTTAGGGGTTTTATAGGTTAGAGGTTCTTTGCTTCATGTTTGCAAGCCATAGTGGCTAGGAGAATTGTAAGTTCTTAAATCTGTTTTCATTCATTGAATCTGTTGTTGAATCTGTTGTTTAGTTATAATTAGAATTGATTGATCTGTGTTTAATGGTAGTTTAGTATAATATAGTGGTAATCTGTTTTATTTTAGTTCTCAAATCAGTGGTTAATTAGTGTTTGGTTTAGCTGATAAAACTGTGTTAGAGATTAGTTAATCAGATCTTAGTAGTAGAAACATGCTCATGTAGGTATTTGATAGTGATCTCAGGTCTTAGTGATAGTAGTATTACAACAAATAGTCAAAACACTCTAAATCTGTTTCTAATTGTTCATCTGTTGGAATTTT
Source organism: Chrysanthemum makinoi (assembly GCA_910596185.1). Taxonomy (NCBI): domain Eukaryota; kingdom Viridiplantae; phylum Streptophyta; class Magnoliopsida; order Asterales; family Asteraceae; genus Chrysanthemum; species Chrysanthemum makinoi. The sequence continues at coordinate 151,715,732 of OU343217.1, read as the reverse complement.
GAGATAACAGTTGCTTGTCTTAGGTTCAAATTTCATTAGAGAAGCTTAATATAACTTTGTTTAAGTTTATAATATCAAAATCAGTCTATTAAAGTGAATCAAATCTGAATTTGGTCAAAGTTTAAAAAGTGTTCTTCAAAAGTCAAAAGTGAGTTTTGCAGTTTTTTGCAAAACTTGTTTGTTCTCTCACAAGGTCATTTTAAGTCCAAATTTAGTGAAACTTTGGGATTTGCAATATTCAATTGGTCTAGTTGTGATAACTGCTTTTTGTCAAATCTGATCTAGTCATTTTAAGCCCCAAATCAACTGTTCAATAAGCCACTATTTCCCCTGTTCATACTCATACTAACCGAGTGTGAAAGTAACTTGCAACATTGTTGCATTTGATTCACTTCTAAGAGTTAGAGCCTGAGATTTGGTTTAGTTGTAGCTTGCCAGGTGTTCTTTAGGACTGCACTGTTGGTTTTGAGATTAGCTTATTGATTAAGTTTGTGCATAAGCTCAAACCTAGGGGGTCAATCACTGTTTTGCTTATTTAGGCAGTTTGCTTAATTCATTGATCTGAGCTTAGAGCTTGTTAGGAGTAGGTATAATTAGCTGCAATTAGCTTATTTTAGTATACATTAGCTTCTTTCACTGTTTGATAGCTTATCTCATTGTTTAGCTTATTTTCATTTGCTTAATTAGAAACAGTTTGCACTACAACTTTTATATCTTACACATAAGCTGCTTGTTTCTTATTTTTCATAGATTTATAACATCATTTTAGAATTTTCCTGAGATTTTCACAATTTTTGGTCACTTTTTACTATTTTTCTCAATTAAAATCAGTTTTTAGGTATTTTAAAATAGCTTTTATTGCAAATAATTGAGAAAAAGTTCCAAAAAATAATTTTTCAATTTTATCAGTTTAAGAAAAATATAAAAAGCATAAAAAATATTTTTCTTTATTTTTCCACTTTTATTTGGTATTTTTCACAATTTAAATTAGATTAAAATAGTTTTAAAATTGTAGAAAATAGAAAATTAATCTGAAAAATACAAAAATAGTTTTAAAAAGTCTTTTGAGTTATTTGTGATTTTTAGAAAACAGATTCATATTTTTCTCTTTGATTTTTATAATTTTTAGTATTTTAAATTAGTTTTAATAGTTAAAAATTAGGTTTTAATTTTAATAAAATCCAGAAAAATCCTAAAAAATAGTTTTAATTCTAAAATAGTTTTCTAATATCATTTCTAAAGTAAAAGTAATTTTAGGCATTTTTAGGATAAGATTTAGACGTAGTTGCATTTTAATTACGTTTTATTAATTACGTTTTAGTTTAATTTGCACTTAGGATTTCCCGTAGTTTAGATTTCCTTAATTACTTTCCCTATTCCCGTAGTTTAATAAAATCAAAATCATTAATCCAAAACATCGAGCATTAAATTCCAAACCAAGAACGACGTTGGCAATTCACGCCTCGTTGGGAAACGATTCGGGTTGACTAATCCGTATACACAATCACACACGGGATTTGATTTATTATTCTTTTTCCTAAAGGAATTTGAATCTATCTTCGTGATTATTTTTGATATCGATATTGAGGTTTTATCCACACACATAACCCCTAAGCCTTCATTATCAAATCAGTGTCCGAGCCGTTTTAAGTTTCTTACGGTTAGTCATTCACAAGTGGCTAGCTTGTGTAAGCAAGCTTGACGTTGCTTTGGCATTGAGATATAATAAATCAAAACAACCATTATTTTAAAATTTAAGATATGTGTTTTCATACAACCATTTTTAAAAGCAGTCTTACAACGTTATGTTTCTTGTTCATATATCTTATAGTTCAAACAGTTAGTGTATTGATGTTAATTGCTAAATATAACTAATGGAGACTTGTGTTCCTCATTGTATATTGCAGGATTGAAATTTAATAATTTATACATGAAAGTACGGAGGAGACACTTCACGGTAACCTACTAACCTTGATCATCTTCCTCGATCGTTCTAAAACACTTTGTTTTTTTACTGCATTTGTAAGTACTTAGTTTTAAAACACTTTAATATGTTCTAAATGATCAAGCTGATAGATGTAACAGTGCGTGTTCTCATGCCAAAAAAATTTCAACGGTTGTCTACACCGGTCAGCAGTGGTCAACATGGTTTTTAAAATTTAAATTAGGTTTCATTCAATTAGTCAGATCTTGTTATTAAATGGTGTGTAAGAAAAACTTTGTTATAAACTATTGTAGGTGAGAAAGATGAGAGAGAGGCGAAAAAAAATTAAAATAAAACTCTACTTAAAAAAATCTCTAATTTAATGAAAACCCAAATTTATATTTAAAGCCCAAACATCCCATCTTATTTAAACCTACTTGGTTATTTATGCTAAAATTTATCAATATACATATAATAATTTTAAAATTTATATATAAAAAGTTCAATCCGCCTCGGGCCGATTACTTGCTAGGCGGTGGTCGACCGACCGACTAGCGCCTAGCACTTTTTGCAACCATGTTATTTCTTGTTGGCGAAATAACCCATTTACACGATGAAAATAATGGTAGATTATGTAATCCAAAAAAGTGACCACTCCATTCGATCATACTAATACCTAATCAACCAAATACTCATTAATGTTCAAAAAGAATCTTGTTAGCAATAAACCAATCCAGAATAATATGGTTTTGATATCAGACATAATCGGAAAGTCATAAAGACCCAAGTCAAGTCCCATCCTTGGCATTTGCTTCATATAGGTACCCACCTCCGCAAAACCTATGGGCACACTGGAGAGACTTTGTGGAATAAAAGCTCAGGGGTCCGAGTCTTAGCTCGTGCTCACTGCAGTTGGTGCCCCACTAGGCCAGGAGAGTTGCCAGAGCTATTCCTTGTGGGTGGACAATGGCTGGTGCCAAAAGGCACCCGGGGTCAGGGTGTTCCCGCCAATCTACACCTTTTTATGGAATATGAAAGTCATGATTATCAAAAAATAGTTATACCAAGCAAGTTCACTTGACGTGCAGCATCAACCATATCACCCATAAAAGCCTGGCTAGCTGAGATTAGCAAGAGGTAAATTCAACCTTTTACAACACCCCTAGCCTGGGCATTTCTTATACAACCTGGGAGGTAAAACAAGGACAGGCTCCTGATACTGAGCAGATCTAGAATTTGAAATCCTTCTTCTTTGACTTGTTGTCCTTTTCATGCGTCTTTCGCTTCCTCTTCTTTTCATTCTGCAGCATATTCAACCCAACACAATTGTTAAACAAACACAGAAAATAAAAGATGTGTAGATGCTTTGATATTGGAAATTATTAGAGGTGCCAATTTTGTCAAAATATGAATGAATGGGTCGATTGGGTAGTGTTTTATCTCAAATTAAAAAAATAGCAAAAGGGGAACAGGTCGTCAAAAAAACCTTGGTGGGTCAGACCAACCCAACCCAACCCATTCAATGCGAGTGTTTTGAAACTTTATTTGAACAACCCGACCCGCCTATCTTGCCACATCTACAAGTTATATATGTGATATAAGCTATACGCACCTCAACAACCATGTCACTGAAGTCCTCCTTTTGACTACGAAGCTTCTCTTCCTCTCGGGCTTCCTCATATCTGACATTCATTAGAGAAGAATACATCAGGATTCTGTTGACATGCTAATTTGATGTATATAGTGAGTGAGAGGATACTCACTTGGCAGGTAAGACATTGTCCATGAGCTCCAGCTCTTCAGGCTGTAATGAGACGTCAATCCTGTCTGTTTTCTGACCTCTAAGCAAATCAACCTGTCAATATGTTAAGGTTAAAATCATGTCGTTCAAAATATGAGCACCCCGACGCAGAAATCGGGAGTACAAGAGTGCAATGATGACGAAATGCAATTATCCTATGTGATTCAGCAGTCCAGTAGAGATTAGCAAAGTATTTATGTTTTTTCCATCTGCCTTAATAATCTAATGGGGTGATCTAAAAGCCAAGCGCATATAACTGTTGAAAATGAGTACACATACCCTTTTACCAGATGGCTTGTCTTGAGGAGGACCATCTATCACGTAGCTGCAGCAGAAACAAAAGATATTTATCTTACTTCAAAGTATCTAACATGTAAAAATAAAAATATGTGAATTAAGTAAACTGCATACGTGTGTGTTGTCCCAAGCAAAGTTCCAGGAGCTATCTTCTCTTCTTTTTCTTCCAGCACCTTTACCAACACACAATACAAATAAGAAACATTTTAAAAGAGGTTTCTCGGGTTCCTTCCTCTGCTGCTTGTGAAGATCAATAACATCTGGAGTCTCGACACCGGTAGGAGTGCTACAGAGTGGAAACAAAAAAAGAATGAAAAAACTTAGATATATACCGAAAAGTATCAAATTTTAAAATCTTACGTTCGTGACAAGAATGAGCATTCAAGCAATTAACCTAAAGTACAAGTGAAAATATACTTTAGAATTGTGTATTGTAGCCAGATCTGAAATAAAGTCACTCTAGGCCAGCTAGTTTTACAAACTTTGCCATAAGTCAACCTTGTCGACTATTAAAGGCAAGACTGTTCATAATATTTGTCTTTAATATAGACAGTTGCAAGGGATGTGACTATGAATGATAAAAGTAAAATTACAATACCTTGATAAGCTGTCACCTGATTGAGTACCATCCTCCAAATCTTCATCCTAGTATTGCTCTTCTACTTCTTCCTCCTCCTACTCCACTTCTTCTTCTTCCTCTAAATCACCCCAGTGCTTTCTCTTATGAACTGGCTCTTCCTAAAGTAATTTTGAGAGGATAATGAGATTATGTAGAAGAAGAAAGAAACAAGTTGATGGAGATTCAAACATCAACTTGGCCCTCTTCAGAAATTATCCATTAGTAAAAAAAATGAAAAAAGGAAGTAAAAACCCTAGTATAGAGGTCCAGAAGTAGGGGTGGAAATGAGCCAAGCCGCTCCTGAAATGCTCGGGATCGGATCGGTAAAAAGCTTGAACGAGCCGAGCCTAAACGAGCTTGAGCCCGAGCTCGAGCCTAGGTTGCAGCTCATTTATTAATCGAGCTCGAGCTTTATATACAAAGCTCGTTTGGACTCGCGAGCCTAAACGAGCCTAAACTATATTATAATATTTTAAGTATTAAATATTTTTATACGAGTCGAGCTTGATGTCACACCCCCAAATTACCTGTTTTGCAACGGAATGGAATTCCTGGGGGGTTGACTGTCATAGCATCACAGTTACAGTTATATTCAACGACCTAAAGTGTCGTTTGGAAAACACATCGTTTGATTTAATAAAACATTCAGAGTATACAAAATATAGGTCCCAAATGAAAATTAACATGTGCGGAAATAAGTTTGATACAAGCCAAACGATGTTTTTAAAGTGCATAAATTCCCATGTGAGACGCGTCGTCACCACGACTCTATGATAAGTCCACATGCATGCCGTGAAGTGTATGCCTTAGATACCTGAGATAAAACATGCTAAAAGTGTCAACACAAAGGTTGAGTGATTTCATAGAGTTTAAGTTGTCATGAAAAACCTTTAAAGAATGTTCATGCAGAAAAGGCATTGCAAATCCACTCAGTTCCAAGTTCCGCCCATACAAAATTTGCAACATGTGTGTTTACAACCCACTGCCAAAATGTGTATAGTTTATGTTCAAGCACATGATGTCAAATGAATTCACAATAGTACCTAACTCGACGTAGAACCATAGCACATAATCAATAGTACATGACTCAATGTATCAATAGTCAACTGATATAGCACAATATTCGACGTAGAACTATAGCACGCAAACAGGAACAATTGATATAGTACAACATTCGGTTTTGAAACGATGGTGATCATGATAGAAGTTATCCTTAAAAATATAAAGTACTTGTGAAAAATAGTTAAGCATGTATCTCCCCCAAAATAGTTCAAAACATACAAAAGTAGGGGCTACGAAACTCACCTGATGCAATGATTATGATGACAAAAGTGGATACATTGAAATGAGGTGCAATACTCTAGCTGCAACCTATTATGAATGATATGTTCTAATGTAAGCCATGAAACAATGTCGTGCATGCAAACTCATATGATATCCATACCACTTGTGCATTTTTGAAAATAAAGTTTATCGTCGAAAATATATGTTTTTGACATCTCATCATGTTATAAAATACTTTACAAGTATTTACGTTGAAATGATATCCTACGATAGTCATTTAGTGATTTATTAATAAATTATAGTTTTTCGTCGTAAAATAATATCATTTAACAATTCATGAAAGTGACTAAATGGCCTCGAAAAGCTAGTCGTAAAATAGTGAATATCGAGTGTTAGAGAACAAACTCAATGGTTTTGGAAAGCTTGTAGCATTATCTCAAAGTCTTAGCTTTTAAATTTTCATCATAGAGGTCTCGATCATGGAGAAAAACATGGGTAAAGTAGGGTACTTGTACTCGAAATATTGTTTAAGGGTAGTTTTCGGCAAAGTTTGAGTGACTGTATTTTACTCGTTACAACTCCGTTTGACGAACGGTTGGACATTTTAGAAAATAGGCTAGGTGAACTTACTTTTACTAGAAGACATCGTTTTCTAAAAAATATTCTATCGATGTTAAAAACGAATCCCAACATGGTCCTTAGCGGCAACTAGTTTTTGGCTATTAGAAAATATATTAGTGTTTTATACTTGTAATAAAAGTTACGACAAGCTTGTTTAAAATGTGAATAACTTAGTCGTTATAAGTCCGTTTTCTACGTTTTATATGTCCTTAGCTTCGTGTTAAAGTATACTAATATATTTTTGATAAATCAACTCATTTAGAGAACGCTTAAGACTCATTTTTTACTCTTAAAAATCTAGACAGCATGCTGAATTTTCCGGAAATATAGTTTTCGTCGTTAAACTTGAAAATAGCATAACTTCTTCGTTATAACTCCGTTTTAATCCGTTCAAGCGACCACGCTGCTTTTAAAGTATATTTTCTGAATATCTAGCCCAAAATATTTTGTAAACTGTCGAAATTTCCAGATTTCACAAATATGATCAGACCCTTATTATAAAGTTGTCGAAAATGGTTTTTCTAGCGTAATACTTGTTCTAACCACTTCAAATCAACACCAAATATATTCTAAACCTACCATACACCTTTTTAGAGTGTCATGGGTTCCTAGACATCATCAAAAATGATATGTTTCAAGGGATAATTATAGGATGATATATATTCATTATAAGTACTTAAAAACAAATAAAGTGGTATAGATAATCATATAACTTGCATGTTTTCTTCAAGCCTGATACAAATGACCAAAGTATGAATATGGAAGATAAAAAGATCATGAAATGCTTACTAGTGAAGTGATGAGGTTTATGTAACAAGGTTTTTCCTAATAACCCTAGGTTTTTATTTCAAAACCTTAATTAAGAGTATACTAGGGTTAATATTTTAGCTTGATCCTTGAAAATTCTTGAGTTTCTTCTTGTTTTGAGCCTTGGCCGAATTTCAGAAAGAGGATGCGAGGGTTTCATATTTCTTTCACCTTGGATATGTGTATGTGTGTGTATAAACTTGTATATAATTAAAATATCTCAAATATAGGTTTAGGTGTAAAAGCTAGTTGATATTTTGGTGTCCAAATGTGTTGAGTCATGTTGTTAGGTCGACAAGGATACAACCAAAACAAAGTTAGTGTATTTTGTATTAGTACATGTATAATTGTTTAAGTATAGTTGGTAATTGTGAGTTAAAATAATATTTGAGATAGCGTTGCTAGAAATAAATTTTAACGAAACAAAATAATATATATCGATGTCATAAAAATTATAAAAATACATTTCTTACAAAAAATTAGTGAAATAATAATTATCGAGTAGTATTTACGAAAACCGTCGTAATTATATATATATATAACAATTTATATACAAAATAAATTTAAAACACCGGGTAAACTAATAATATTATTTTTATAATCTTAATATGAGTATAAAAATATATTAGGATAATTTTTGGAAGTGTCGGATCAAATGTTCAAAATAAATGATTACGCGATAGCGTTTATTTAATAGGAAATTATACGTTTAATGAAAATGCAAAACCATGCATGAACTATTATGACAATGATGTTACTAATGATATGTAGACTAATCCTAGTCTATATGAAATGTCCTCGATGATTGCTCATGAATTCGCAGCTAAACCATTAAGGTTACGCGAATTTGATACTCGTAAACCTAGTTTACGATAAATGATGAATAGTGAAGCATGAATAGTGATTTTCTCCAGGAATGAATAGTGTTTCGTAAATAGTAAAATTTTGAAATAACCTTTCAAAATATCAAATCGACTTCAAAAATGATGAATAGTAACTGGTGAATAGTAAATTCTCGAGATGAATAGTAAAAAGTTTCAAAGTTTGTAAAATGACCAGAAATTACGAGTTGTCACATTCGCCCACCCAAAAAAGGAATTCAGTCCCTGAATTCAGTTCGTGTTGGTCTCTCCGGTTTAAGGTTTGATGTGGCAAACTTTCCCATTCTCGAGCAAAACCTTCAAAAGACTTTTAGGTAACCAATTTTTAGTTAATCTCACAACTCATCAAACGAGAACTGTCATGAGATTAGGCTAAATTGGTTTGAAGGAGGTCTTTTTGAAAATTTGGCTCGATTACGGAATTGCTTACACATATGAGACTACTACTCCCTTCATTGCATTATTCTTCCTGAATTAGACATAGGTGATCAGGCTATGTATACTTTAGGAGTAACTATGCAATGCTTGGATTAATCGACTCATATGATGTTTGGTGTTGAGTCATAAACCCGCATGTAAAGTGAATATGCACTTATGATGAAATGATAACATGCTATGATGATGTAGTTATAGTCTAGGGTCAATGATGCAACCTAGTTCTCTATAACCGATGCTCTGATACCAATCTGTCACACCCCCAAATTACCTTTTTGCAAATGAATGGAATTCACGGGGGTTGACTGTCATAGCATCACAGTTACAGTTATATTGAACGACCTAAAGTGTCGTTTGGAAAATACATCGTTTGATTTAATAAAACATTCAGAGTTTACAAAATATAGGTCCCAAATGAAAATCAACATGTGCGGAAATAAGTTTGATACAAGCCAAACGATTTTTTTAAAGTGCATAAATTCCCATGTGAGACGCGTCGTCACCACGACTCTATGATAAGTCCACGTGCATGCCATGAAGTGTATGCCTTAGATACCTGAGATAAAACATGCTAAAAGTGTCAACACAAAGGTTGAGTGAGTTCATAGAGTTTAAGTTGTCATGAAAAACCTTTAAAGAATGTTCATGCAGCAAAGGCATTGCAAATCCACTCAGTTCCAAGTTCCGCCCATACAAAACTTGCAACTTGTGTGTTTACAACCCACTGCCAAAATGTGTATAGTTTATGTTCAAGCACATGATGTCAAATGAATTCACAATAGTACCTAACTCGACGAACCATAGCACATAATCAATAGTACATGACTCAATGTATCATAGTCAACTGATATAGCACAATATTCGACGTAGAACTATAGCACGCAAACAGGAACAATTGATATAGTACAACATTCGGTTTTGAAATGATGGTGATCATGATAGAAGTTATCCTTAAAAATCTAAAGTACTTGTGAAAAATAGTTAAGCATGTATCTCCCCCAAAATAGTTCAAAACATACAAAAGTAGGGGCTTCGAAACTCACCTGATGCAATGATTATGATGACAAAAGTGGATACACTAAAATGAGGTGCAATACTCTAGCTGCAACTATTAAGAATGATATGTTCTAATGCAAGCCATGAAACAATGTCGTGCATGCAAACTCATATGATATCCATACCACTTGTGCATTTTTGAAAATAAAGTTTATCGTCGAAAATATATGTTTTTGACATCTCGTCATGTTATAAAATACTTTACAAGTATTTACGTTGAAATGATATCCTGCGATAGTCATTTAGTGATTTATTAAGAAATTATAGTTTTTCGTCGTAAAATAATATCATTTGACAATTCATGAAAGTGACTAAATGGCCTCGAAAAGCTAGTTGTAAAATAGTGAATATCGAGTGTTAGGGAACAAACTCAATGGTTTTGGAAAGCTTGTAGCATTATCTCAAAGTCTTAGCTTTTAAATTTTCATCATAGAGGTCTCGATCATGGAGAAAAACATGGTTAAAGTAGGGTACTTGTACTCGAAATATTGTTTAAGGGTAGTTTTCGGCAAAGTTTGAGTGACCGTATTTTACTCGTTGCAACTCCGTTTGACGAACGGTTGGACATTTTGGAAAATAGGCTAGGTGAACTTACTTTTACTAGAAGACATCGTTTTCTAAAAAGTATTCCATCGATGTTAAAAACGACTCCCAACATGGTCCTTAGCGGCAACTAGTTTTTGGCTATTAGAAAATATATTAGTGTTTTATACTTGTAATAAAAATTACGACAACCTTGTTTAAAATGTGAATAACTTAGTCGTTATAAGTCCGTTTTCTATGTTTTATATGTCCTTAGCTTCGTGTTAAAGTATACTAATATATTTTTGATAAATCGACTCATTTAGATAACGCTTAAAACTCGTTTTTGACTCTTAAAAATCTAGACAGCATGCTGAATTTTCCGGAAATATAGTTTTCGTCGTTAAACTTGAAAATAGCATAACTTCTTCGTTATAACTCCGTTTTAACCCGTTCAAGCGACCACGTTTTCGTTTTAAAGTATATTTTTTGAATATCTAGCCCAAAATATTTTGTAAACTGTCGAAATTTCCAGATTTCACAAATATGATCAGACCCTTATTATAAAGTTGTCGAAAATGGTTTTTCTAGCGTAATACTTGTTCTAACCACTTCAAATCAACAACAAATATATTCTAAACCTACCATACACCTTCTTAGAGTGTCATGGGTTCCTAGACATCATCAAAAATGATATGTTTCAAGGGATAATTATAGGATGATATATATTCATTATAAGTACTTAAAAACAAATAAAGTGGTATAGATAATCATATAACTTGCATGTTTTCTTCAACCATGATACAAATGATCAAAGTATGAATATGGAAGATAAAAAGATCATGAAATGCTTACTAGTGAAGTGATGAGGTTTATGTAACAAGGTTTTTCCTAATAACCCTAGGTTTTTATTTCAAAACCTTAATTAAGAGTATACTAGGGTTAATATTTTAGCTTGATCCTTGAAAATTCTTGAGTTTCTTCTTGTTTTGAGCCTTGGCCGAATTTCACAAAGAGGATGAGAGGGTTTCATGTTTCTTTCACCTTAGATATGTGTATGTGTGTGTATAAACTTGTATATAATTAAAATATCACAAGTATAGGTTTAGGTGTATAAGCTAGTTGATATTTTGGTGTCCAAATGTGTTGAGTCATGTTGTTAGGTCGACAAGGATAAAACCAAAACAAAGTTAGTGTATTTTGTATTAGTACATGTATAATTGTTTAAGTATAGTTGGTAATTTGTGAGTTAAAATAATATTTGAGATAGCGTTAGCTAGAAATAAATTTTAACAGAACAAAATAATATATATCGATGTCATAAAAATTATAAAAATACATTTCTTACAAAAATTTAGTGAAATAATAATTATAGAGTAGTATTTACGAAAACCGTCGTAATTATATAAATATAACAATTTATATACAAAATAAATTTAAAACACCGGGTAAACTAACAATATTATTTTTATAATCTTAATATGAGTATAAAAATATATTAGGATAATTTTTGGAAGTGTCGGATCAAATGTTCTAAATAAATGATTACGCGATAGCGTTTATTTAATAGGAAATTATACGTTTAATGAAAAATGCAAAACCATGCATGAACTATTACGACAATGATGTTACTAATGATATGTAGACTAATCCTAGTCTATATGAAATGTCCTCGATGATTGCGCATGACTTCGCAGCTAAACCATTAAGGTTACGCGAATTTGATACTCGTAAACCTAGTTTACGATAAATGATGAATAGTGAAGCATGAATAGTGATTTTCTCCGGGAATGAATAGTGTTTCGTGAATAGTAAAATTTTGAAATAACCTTTCAAAATATCAAATCGACTTCAAAAATGATGAATAGTAACTGGTGAATAGTAAATTCTCGAGATGAATAGTAAAAAGTTTCAAAGTTTGTAAAATGACCTGAAATTACGAGTTGTCACATTCGCCCACCCAAAAAAGGAATTCAGTCCCTGAATTCAGTTCGTGTTGGTCTCTCCGGTTTAAGGTTTGATGTGGCAAACTTTCCCATTCTCGAGCAAAACCTTCAAAAGACTTTTAGGTAACCAATTTTTACTTAATCTCACAACTCATCAAACGAGAACTGTCATGAGATTAGGCTAAATTGGTTTGAAGGAGGTCTTTTTGAAAATTTGGCTCGATTACGGAATTGCTTACACATATGAGACTACTACTCCCTTCATTGCATTATTCTTCCTGAATTAGACATAGGTGATCAGGCTATGTATAATTTAGGAGTAACTATGCAATGCTTGGACTAATCGACTCATATGATGTTTGGTGTTGAGTCATAAACCCGCATGTAAAGTGAATATGCACTTATGATGAAATGATAAGATGCTATGATGATGTAGTTATAGTCTAGGGTCAATGATGCAACCTAGTTCTCTATAACCGATGCTCTGATACCAATCTGTCACACCCCCAAATTACCTGTTTTGCAGCAGAATGGAATTCCTGGGGGGTTGACTGTCATAGCATCACAGTTACAGTTATATTGAACGACCTAAAGTGTCGTTTGGAAAACACATCGTTTGATTTAATAAAACATTCAGAGTTTACAAAATATAGGTCCCAAATGAAAATCAACATGTGCGGAAATAAGTTTGATACAAGCCAAACGATGTTTTTAAAGTGCATAAATTCCCATGTGAGACGCGTCGTCACCACGACTCTATGATAAGTCCACGTGCATGCCATGAAGTGTATGCCTTAGATACCTGAGATAAAACATGCTAAAAGTGTCAACACAAAGGTTGAGTGAGTTCATAGAGTTTAAGTTGTCATGAAAAACCTTTAAAGAATGTTCATGCAGCAAAGGCATTGCAAATCCACTCAGTTCCAAGTTCCGCCCATACAAAACTTGCAACTTGTGTGTTTACAACCCACTGCCAAAATGTGTATAGTTTATGTTCAAGCACATGATGTCAAATGAATTCTCAATAGTACCTAACTCGACGTAGAACCATAGCACATAATCAATAGTACATGACTCAATGTATCAATAGTCAACTGATATAGCACAATATTCGATGTAGAACTATAGCACGCAAACAGGAACAATTGATATAGTACAACATTCGGTTTTGAAATGATGGTGATCATGATAGAAGTTATCCTTAAAAATCTAAAGTACTTGTGAAAAATAGTTAAGCATGTATCTCCCCCAAAATAGTTCAAAACATACAAAAGTAGGGGCTACGAAACTCACCTGATGCAATGATTATGATGACAAAAGTGGATACACTGAAATGAGGTGCAATACTCTAGCTGCAACCTATTATGAATGATATGTTCTAATGCAAGCCATGAAACAATGTCGTGCATGCAAACTCATATGATATCTATACCACTTGTGCATTTTTGAAAATAAAGTTTATCGTCGAAAATATATGTTTTTGACATCTCGTCATGTTATAAAATACTTTACAAGTATTTACGTTGAAATGATATCCTACGATAGTCATTTAGTGATTTATTAAGAAATTATAGTTTTTCGTCGTAAAATAATATCATTTGACAATTCATGAAAGTGACTAAATGGCCTCGAAAAGCTAGTTGTAAAATAGTGAATATCGAGTGTTAGGGAACAAACTCAATGGTTTTGGAAAGCTTGTAGCATTATCTCAAAGTCTTAGCTTTTAAATTTTCATCATAGAGGTCTCGATCATGGAGAAAAACATGGTTAAAGTAGGGTACTTGTACTCGAAATATTGTTTAAGGGTAGTTTTCGGCAAAGTTTGAGTGACCGTATTTTACTCGTTGCAACTCCGTTTGACGAACGGTTGGACATTTTGGAAAATAGGCTAGGTGAACTTACTTTTACTAGAAGACATCGTTTTCTAAAAAATATTCTATCGATGTTAAAAACGACTCCCAACATGGTCCTTAGCGGCAACTAGTTTTTGGCTATTAGAAAATATATTAGTGTTTTATACTTGTAATAAAAGTTACGACAACCTTGTTTAAAATGTGAATAACTTAGTCGTTATAAGTCCGTTTTCTACGTTTTATATGTCCTTAGCTTCGTGTTAAAGTATACTAATATATTTTTGATAAATCAACTCATTTAGATAACGCTTAAGATTCATTTTTGACTCTTAAAAATCTAGACAGCATGCTGAATTTTCCGGAAATATAGTTTTCGTCGTTAAACTTGAAAATATCATAACTTCTTCGTTATAACTCCGTTTTAACCCGTTCAAGCGACCACGTTTTCGTTTTAAAGTATATTTTTTGAATATCTAGCCCAAAATATTTTGTAAACTGTCGAAATTTCCAGATTTCACAAATATGATCAGACCCTTATTATAAAGTTGTCGAAAATGGTTTTTCTAGCGTAATACTTGTTCTAACCACTTCAAATCAACACCAAATATATTCTAAACCTACCATACACCTTCTTAGAGTGTCATGGGTTCCTAGACATCATCAAAAATGATATGTTTCAAGGGATAATTATAGGATGATATATATTCATTATAAGTACTTAAAAACAAATAAAGTGGTATAGATAATCATGTAACTTGCATGTTTTCTTCAAGCATGATACAAATGATCAAAGTATGAATATGGAAGATAAAAAGATCATGAAATGCTTACTAGTGAAGTGATGAGGTTTATGTAACAAGGTTTTTCCTAATAACCCTAGGTTTTTATTTCAAAACCTTAATTAAGAGTATACTAGGGTTAATATTTTAGCTTGATCCTTGAAAATTCTTGAGTTTCTTCTTGTTTTGAGCCTTGGCCGAATTTCACAAAGAGGATGAGAGGGTTTCATGTTTCTTTCACCTTAGATATGTGTATGTGTGTGTATAAACTTGTATATAATTAAAATATCACAAGTATAGGTTTAGGTGTATAAGCTAGTTGATATTTTGGTGTCCAAATGTGTTGAGTCATGTTGTTAGGTCGACAAGGATAAAACCAAAACAAAGTTAGTGTATTTTGTATTAGTACATGTATAATTGTTGAAGTATAGTTGGTAATTTGTGAGTTAAAATAATATTTGAGATAGCGTTAGCTAGAAATAAATTTTAACAGAACAAAATAATATATATCGATGTCATAAAAATTATAAAAATACATTTCTTACAAAAATTTAGTGAAATAATAATTATCGAGTAGTATTTACGAAAACCGTCGTAATTATATAAATATAACAATTTATATACAAAATAAATTTAAAACAACGGGTAAACTAACAATATTATTTTTATAATCTTAATATGAGTATAAAAATATATTAGGATAATTTTTGGAAGTGTCGGATCAAATGTTCAAAATAAATGATTACGCGATAGCGTTTATTTAATAGGAAATTATACGTTTAATGAAAAATGCAAAATCATGCATGAACTATTATGACAATGATGTTATTAATGATATGTAGACTAATCCTAGTCTATATGAAATGTCCTCGATGATTGTTCATGAATTCGCAGCTAAACCATTAAGGTTACGCGAATTTGATACTCGTAAACCTAGTTTACGATAATGATGAATAGTGAAGCATGAATAGTGATTTTCTCCGGGAATGAATAGTGTTTTGTGAATAGTAAAATTTTGAAATAACCTTTCAAAATATCAAATCGACTTCAAAAACGATGAATAGTAAAATGATGAATAGTAAATTCTCGAGATGAATAGTAAAAAATTTCAAAGTTTGTAAAATGACCTGAAAATACGAGTTGTCACACTCGAGCTTTTAAATGAGCTCAAAAAAGATATATTACGAGCCGAGCTCGAGCTCGGGCCAAGCTTTAACCTCTAATTTCCAAATCGTATAAACGAGCCGAGCTCGAGCCGAGCCCGAGCCTATATAACACACCACGAGCAGAGCTCGAGCTTAAAATTTAAAGCTCGAAACAAGCCGAGCTCGAACTCGAGCTTTTTAAAACTTAAACGAGCCGAGCTCGAGCTCGAGCTCTGGCAGGCTCGGGCTCGGCTCGGCTTGTTTCCACCCCTATCCAGAAGTCAGTACCTCATAGTTAGGCAATTCTTCTTCTTGTCCAAAAACATCGCCATATACGGGGCGCCCAAACTTGATCAATATAGAACAGAAAGTGAGAAAAAAAAATAGTCACAAACAAAAGGCAGAACAAATGAAATAAGGAAAATCACTCTTAGCAACTGAGTAATCTACCTCATCAACAGGCGGCTTGCTCCAACCTCCCAGATGATAACCAAAGCTAGCACCAGGTGGAATAGGAGCATTCAGACCCGAAATTTTTAAATGTGGATAAGAAGGTGGAGGACCATATCTCTGCAATATATGATTATTATATAGTTTGAATTTATAAAGAAATTCTATAAACATCTTTGAAGGACTGGTTGCAAAATCATAAATTTAGGTTGAAGGATATAACTACATAGAGTACTAAAAAGCAACGGAAAATGAAAATATAAACAAAAACAATTAAATGTGAAGAAATACATCAGTTTTTTTTTCGTTAATTCTTTTGAGTATCATCATCTACGTACATTGAAGTCAATAAGTATAACTGTATAGGAAACTATTAAGTGCATTAGAATTAGAAAAGGTGGAATTCGATGTAGCATTTACCTGAATGTTTATAAGCCATGGGGGAGGTGCACCCTCTGGCATGCCTAGAGCTTCTTTTAGTTCATGTGACAAAGTTCCCGGTTTCATCTCTCTAAGCTTTACCTGTTAATTAAGCAGATAGACAAGTAAAGTGCCAAAAAAAATTAAATAAATAAATAAATAATAAAAAAATCCATAGAATGCCAGATGGATCGTTGCATACAAAAAATCTGAGCTAAATAAAAAATTTAATATCCTACTTCCCAATCTTAATTAACATTAGAGGCCTAACAATTAGCAGATTTTCCTGTTATTGATCGACTCATGATCGAAAAGAAGGTGTGCTCCATGTAATAATGTCATAAGGTTTGGTAAAATTGCATGATACTGTTCGTAACACACGTGTATGCTTATGTCGGGTCCTATCTTATGACCAGTAAGATTTATTTGATATCTAACCTCGTTTATGTATACATCTAAAAAAAAAAAAAAAAAAAAAAAAAAAAGCTGCATATTACCTCAAACTCCTTTCTTTCATGATATAGATCACCATGTGATGTCAGCTTTGGCTTGGTCTGGTATTTGAAAAATGCATCATGCACTACCAGCCCCATAAATAATCGAAAGAGTTAAAACGCATAAGGAAAAAAAATAAGACTCACAATGTCCAACGATTATTAAGAGAACGTATGAAGGAACTGATAAATTTAGCTCTGCCACAAATTTAAGTAACCATACCTGATAGTCAATATCCAGATTTCCCATTTTGGGTTGCATCCGCTCACGCTGCTTCTGTTTAAGCTTCTTATTGTCCTCCTTTTCAATCTACGCCTGCCAAAAGATGCAAAAAAAAAAAGTTCAGAAGGCCAGTAACGTAACAGAGTCTTATAACTTGAATCTAACATATGATTACTATGATATTTAGTACACAAACCCCCTGTTTGGAACATAATTACTAAAAAATTGTGATTGATACAATAGAATAAACCATGATCGATCTTCAATTGCCTTCCTTACAAAACCCAAAGATTAGGACCAAAACCCGAACTTAAAGCTGTAATTAGATTTATCTATTTGTCACATGACAGTCACTCATTTAAGCTAAACGTAATGAGAAATACTCATGCTACAAAAAGGTGAAAATCTGCAAAATAAAGAGTGTATTTAACCACCTCATGTATCAGTAAACCACAAGGCTTACTTTTGACCTAAATTTTGATGCAAAACCTATTCACATCTACGTTTGAGAATATCCAAAACCTGACACGTTAAGATATGGCTTATAAAGACACTAGTATGGGTGTATGGTGACACTCCGTGATCTCATTGACCAGTAAACGACGATCATGTACCTCAGAGAGAAGTAAACATACAAAAGCTTGTAAACATAAAAGAACGTGTAAGCTTTCTTCCCGAGATGGTGTTGGACAAGAGTAACACCACGTAGAACTGCTATCTAGTAGTCTTTTATTTAGCCTACTCATGCTACTTCCACTGAGATAACATTATTACATATTTTTGTTGAAAGCACAGATCTATACCAGTAATTAACTTCTTTCTGAGTTTAAATTTAGGGAGAATAAAGTAGAGTACCGTCCCATTCCCACAGTTTAAAGGTATAGAAACTTCAAATAATTTTGAAGAAGTTGATTACTAATCTATAATTAGACAAAAAAGCAGTTCCGCAGTACAATAAAAGGGTTCAAAGATCTTACTTGTCTAATTTTCTCAATACCTGTGGCTGCAATGAAATCGGGAAGTTGAAATGGCTGTTTTTCAATACCACACTTCCCCTGCCACATGTTACAAAACATGATGAGATCCAAAGTAATAAGTAAATATATAACAGCAAAACTCAACTCTATTCAGACAGCTATAGATGTCCTAACAATGTCAGAAACATTAACAGTCAGAGATCGCCTGAAAAGTATGCTATGGTGATGCACCAATCAGTGCATAAATCTCTGAAATGCAAAACATATTAATCAGAATCCAACGTGCACACCAAAAAGTCTCCCCCATGTATGTGACAAAAATAGAGAGTATCTCACACGCTAAGGTGTGTGTCTGGTTTGTATATGTACACAGGTTTGTGGCCAACAACTTTTGGTTTCAATATATGTTTCATGATTGTAACAAGTTGTGTGATTCTGTGTGATTCAATGTAACAGTAAAATGGGTAGAAATAGGATATACTAAAACAGAAATATATTAAGGTACTGAAATTGTTGTTATATGTTTTCTAAAGCAGAAAAAATATATATAGTTTTCCAAACGACACCATTTGACAGTTATTGCATCATCTAACCATTGTGACTTTTGATGATAACTGCCAAGAATAACTACCTATCATAACTGTCCACATTGGGCTGTTTGGGTTAACCAAATTGACCCATGTGCAGACTGCAAATTCGACCCATACATTAATATTACATAAACCATGTCTTTAAATAAGTACTAAATATAACAACTATAATCTAATTTGATCTTAAGCAAATTAAAAGCTAACAATATATGGGTTTAGGAATGGGTATAGGTTTGAAACACAAGGAGAAGAGAGATAATCCCAAAATACTGCTTGTTTTAAAATATGAATTAGAATTGGAAATTTCCTTGTACAAATAAAACTAAATAATAATAACATCAAATTCACTATAAAAACTGCAAAAAAAATAAGAATGAAAATTCCACAATTTTATTTTTGGTAACTGCAATCCCAATCAGATTTTGATGTTCGTCAAAACCTTCGCCAATCTCTATTTTTATGCACTTGGTTATTTTTTTCTTTTAAAAGGAAACCCTCATACCCTCAAACCAAACATGCCATAACTAATTATCGTTATATGGCATCATGCAAATGCCAAAGCCTAACCCACAAAAACCATATATGAAAGAGAACCCATTTAGAGGTTCCCAATGCATAACACCTACATGTCCAAGCTCCAAGGTTGTCACAGCCATTCCCCTGCAAGAACCACATATATTCATATAAGACAAACCTCATGAACTTATCTTTCATCACTCCTTGCCCTCCCCGAACCCTCACTTTAGTGGAAGTATTTCATAGGACACAAAATATAGACACCATTCAATGGAAATTATTCTGAACACGCTAACAATTTTATTGAAGGTGACATACCTGCAAAAATTTCCGTTTCTGGCATCAATGTCTTGGGACAAGAACAGTATTGTGATATGATTTGAGAAAAACCAGCAATTTAGGGTCAGCTGAGGTAGCATCCCACACCTGTAATTTGTAACAGCAGAGTTAGATAATGATGTTAAGCAGCAGATAACATGACAAGGTAAGCGCAACATCAACGAAGGACCAATTCATAACAAATAATAAACAGGGAGTACAAAGACCATGAGAGTCAAATAGTGTACGATTGAATTATCCAGACTTGTACGCACACATTTAGAATATCATATTATGTTTGGTACCATTTTGGGCAGAGAAAAAAGAGTGTTAGAATATTCAACATTTGCAAGCAAAACAAAAGAAAGAACGCAAAGTGCTTTTATGTTGAACAGAAAACTTTCAAAAAAATTTGGGCAACGAGAAAGAGTTAACATGTAACCCAAAAAAGGATGCTGATATGAAGAAATAAATTTAACGCACCTCAACTACATCTGGTCATGCACTTATTTGCTTCAGCTCCACAATCTTCATCCTGCGTTCAAGCTGAAGAATGCACCCAACGTAACTGTTACTCATAGGATTTCACAAACACACAAACAATCACAAATATGTGCGTATAATCATATGGTTTTAGAGAGAGAAAGTGGGATATTCTAGTGAGATAAACTTATGGAAGGTTAGATTCCAAATGAACATCCAACCCTCTCCCTTGTGGGGAGAGGGCTATTTATACAAAGAAGCACGCCCTCCTACGGGCTGTGGATCAGGCATACAGTGGGTAAAGACCCGTCCTTCCTCCACGGTGTTGCACTAGACTATGCTACGCTAATAACTAACTAACAAATTACATACTAAACAGTGTGTCTACGAGCTAACTTAAGCTAGATAGCAATAGGGGTGACCGATGCTTCACTATAGAATTTCCAATTCCTAACAATCTCCCCCTAAGGGAGGTCACCCCATGAGTTACAATTTGCATCCTAGCAATCTATTAAATCTTCAGTCTTGAGCTTGTATACTTTAATACTTCAAAGTACTCAGGCTATGTGTCTTTGTGATGATTTCTTCAAAGTTCAACTATTTTGTACATTAAGTGGAGGTTATAGAGCGGATCCATATTGATGACCTTTGAGCTTTAATAGAGATCATCAGCCACATTTGATCTCAGCATCATCCATTGTTGTGTTGCCCGCATATGATGTTGTGACAATTTGATCGACATGCTCACATTCTGGATCATGATATCTTCTCATCAGAGTAGCAGAAGCTTTAGTTGATTCATGATATTTGCAGCAGTGTAGCAGAAGCATGGAGTGAAAATATTAGAGTAGTTGATGCACTTATCATGATTTCTTTAGAAATGAATGTGTTGTGTGAGTATGCGGCTATGGATTGATCTCTCCATTCTGATCAGCTGCAAACTGTTGGAAAATTTAGTGCACTTGTGGGATTAGTTCACACCTTGTGATGGGTTAGGAGGTGCAGAGTGTACACCCATAAGGTCCATGAACACCCTGACTCTAATAGTGGTTTGTGTTATTAGTGCTTGGTGAAAGTACTGTTGTGGTTACCACTGATTATCAGTGTTTCCACTGAAGCAGTACTTCCACAGGATCGTGTTTCCACCGAGTGGCATTTCCACTGAAGTGATGTTTCACTGAAGTAGTGTTTACACTGAAGCAATGGTGTTTCCACTGAAGCAGTGTAACCACTGATAGCACTATGAAAGTACTGATGTAAGTACTGATAAATGGCAGTTACAACTGCATTATGAGCACGTTTAATTGGTCATGTAACCACTAACGGCTATAATGGGGATAATTATGAGGCTATTAATGGGCCGATTAATACTCATAATTCCATTGGAATAGTTCAAGAGTAACCTCCTATATATAGGAGATCTGTTTATGCATGAAAGATACACAGAAAACGTAAACACTTATTAGCGAAAGGGTTATAGAATTGTGCCTAATTCTCTAACTGCATTTGGTCTTATCCCAAGTAGATATTCGTGATACCCAGGCATTAGGGTCGAATAGTTTACTTTGGAAAGTGATAACACGATTCCAAGTGATATCCGGTAACCACTTTGTGGTATTTGTTTCTGCTGAACAGTTGTTTGTTTCTGCTGAAGTTGATTATCTTACCCTGTTGCTGGGACTTAGACTCCAACAATCAAAGTAAACTATTTTGTGATAATCAATGGCAACTGCTGCAATGAAACACATGGCTTCAAACTTTGCTAAGCTGGATAAGTTTGAAGGGGTGGACTTTAGGAGATGGCAGAAGAAGATGCATTTCTTGCTGTCAAGCATGAGTGTGGTATATGTGCTAACCACACCTATTCCTGATGATGATGATGATGCTACTGTGAAGCAGATTAGGAGGAGGAGCAAATGGGAGAATGATGACTACATATTCAGAGGTCTTATTCTCAATGGTATGTCTGATTCTCTGTTTGATATTTATCAGAACTTTGAATCTTCTAAAGAACTGTGGGATTCCTTGGATGCCAAATATATGGCTGAGGATGCGTCAAGTAAGAAGTTCCTTGTTAGTAATTTCACAAATTACAAAATGACTGATTCAAGACCAGTTATGGAACAATACAATGAACTTCTTGGAATACTTGGAAGGTTTACACAACACAATATGAACATGGATGAGGCTATTAAAGTCTCTTGTGTCATTGACAAACTCCCTCCTTCTTGGAAAGATTTCAAGCATACCTTGAAACATAAGAAAGAGGAGTTAACTCTGGTTGAGTTGGGCAGTCATCTGCGCATTGAGGAATCTCTCAAGATGCAGGATAATGACAAGCCAAAGAGCAGCAATGCTGCTGGTGCATCTGTTGTCAATATGGTGGAGCATAACAACTCCACCAGGTACAATGACAACAAAGGCAAACGCAAATTTCATGATAACACAAGGGCATATCCTAACAAGAAGGCAACACCTACTTGTTGGAAATGTGGCAAAACTGGTCACATTAAAAGGGACTGCAAGGGTGTTAAAGTTGGTGGTAAAGCCAATGGATTAGGCACTAATGGTTTAGGGAGTGGTGGTTCAGCCAACTCACTGAAAGGTCAGAATATGTTTAATAAGTCTTTTCAGATTTATTATGTTACATATGTATCTGAATCTTTTTATGTGCAGGATGATGATGTTGCGTGGTGGGTTGACTCTGGTGCAACAGTTCATGTGTGTAAAGATAGAAGCTGGTTCAAGACTTATGAGTCACTGAATGATGGTTCTATTCTTCACATGGGAAATGAGTCAACAGCCTTGGTGCATGGTCGTGGTTGTGTAGATCTTAATTTTAGTTCCGGAAAGATTGTAACTTTGTTTAATGTTATTCATGTTCCCGATATAAGGAAGAACTTGGTTTCAAGTAGTGTATTGAATAATCATGGATATAAACAAGTTATTGAGTCTGATAAATTTGTGCTTTCTAAGCATGGTGTTTTTATTGGTTTTGGTTATTTATGTAATCAAATGTTCAGGCTTAATATTACCAATGACAGTGTTATTTCAGCTTTTGTGACCACATATAACCAGACTGACTCTACCCTATGGCATGCAAGACTTGGCCATGTACACTATAAAAGAATGCAAGATATGTCTAAGGATGGGTTGATCCCAGCTTTTGACATGGACACTAAAAAGTGTAAAACTTGCATGTTGACCAAGATAACCAAGAAACCCTTTCAGGGTGTTATTCGTGAGACTAAGGTCTTGGAGCTAATTCACAGTGACCTGTGTGATTTGCATGCCACTCCTTCTTTGGGGAATAAGAAGTACTTTGTGACATTTATTGATGATGCTTCTAGATTTTGTTATGTCTATTTGTTACATACCAAGGATGAAGCATTAGATAAATTCAAAGTGTTTAAAAGTGAAGTTGAATTACAACTTGGGTCTTTGATCAAAAGATTAAGGACTGATAGGGAGGTGAGTACATGGATACTCTGTATTTTCAGTCTGTTGGTATAATCCATGAAACGACTGCGCCTTATACTCCTCAAAGCAAAATGGTATTTCAAACGAAAACAGGTCTGAAGGAGATGGTTAATTCCATGTTGTCCTATTCAGGACTGAGTCAAGGGTTCTGGGGTGAAGCTATGTTAACAGCTTGCTATTTATTAAATAGGGTTCCCAACAAAAGGAACAAGGTTACCCCTTATGAACTCTAGACTAAAAGGAAACCCAACTTGAACTATCTCAAGGTTTGGGGTTATAGGGCTGTTGTAAGACTCCCTGATCCAAAGCTAAAGACTTTGGGTGAAAGAGGCATTGACTGCATCTTTGTTGGATATGCTGAGCATTCCAAGGCTTATAGGTTCTATGTTATTGAACCTAATGAATATGTTTCAGTTAACTCCATAATTGAATCAAGGGATGCAACTTTTGATGAGAATAGATTCTCATCAGTCCCTAGACCAAGTCCGAGGATTCCTAATGGAACTCATGACACTGGTGTATCAGAGGTCCCTGATGATGAACCATCAGTGGTCCCTGATGAGGTTGTGGTTCAACAAACTGAACCTGTGCTCAGAAAGAGCAAAAGGGTCAGGACTCCAAAGTCATTTGGACCTGAGTTTTAATTATACTTAATTGAAGGAACAAGGGATGAGGTCTCGGACCAATACTCCTATTGCTTCATTGTTGAGGATGATCCCAAGACATTTGAAGAAGCAATGAAGTCCCAGGATATTGCTTTCTGGAAAGAAGCAATCAATGATGAGATGGATTCCATCATGGGGAACAACACTTTGGTGTTGGTTGATCTACCTCCTGGTTGCAAACCTCTAGGTTGCAAATGGATTTTCAAAAAGAAAATGAAGGTAGATGGAACTATTGAAAAGTTCAAGGCTAGATTAGTTATTCAGGGCTTTAAACAAAAGTCATGGATAGACTATTTTGATACTTATGCCCCTGTGGCTCGTATCAGTACCATAAGACTGCTGATTGCTATGGCATCTATTCACAATCTGATTATTCATCCGATGGATGTGAAGACAGCTTTCTTGAATGGTGAATTGGAAGAGGAGGTTTATATGAACCAACCTCATGGCTTCATCTTGCCGGCAATGAAAGCAAGGTGTGTAAACCGATTAAGTCTCTTTATGGACTTAAGCAGGCACCTAAGCAATGGCATCAAAAATTTGATGAAGTGGTTTTGTCTAGTGGTTATGTTCTTAACCAGCCTGACAAATGTGTATATAGCAAATTTGATGATTCGGTAAAGGAGTCATCATTTGTCTATATGTTGATGACATGTTGATCTTTGGCACTGACCAAAATCAGGTTGACCCGACAAAGGAATTTTTGTCATCAAGGTTCTCCATGAAGGACATGGGGGAGCCTGATGTTATCCTTGGTATAAGGATTAAACATGAAAGTAAAAGAATTTCTATCTCTCGGTCTCATTATATTGAGAAGGTAATGAGGAAATTCAATTACTTTGATTGTACTCCAGTGAGTACACCTATGGATACTTGTGAGAAGTTGATGCCTAATCATGGCAAGGCAGTATCTCAACTTGAGTATTCTAGGGTAATTGGCTGCCTGATGTATGCCATGACTTGTACAAGACATGATATTGGTTTTGCAAGGGAAAATTGAGCGGTACACTAGTAATCCTAGTGCTCATCACTGGCAATTCAAAGGGTACTGAAGTATTTGAAGAGAACTATGGATTATAGTCTCTCATATACTGGTTACCCATCAGTGTTGGAAGGTTACACTGATGCAAGTTGGATCAATAACACTAA
The DNA here is from genome assembly GCA_910596185.1 of Chrysanthemum makinoi. Classification (NCBI taxonomy): domain Eukaryota; kingdom Viridiplantae; phylum Streptophyta; class Magnoliopsida; order Asterales; family Asteraceae; genus Chrysanthemum; species Chrysanthemum makinoi. The sequence continues at coordinate 151,689,997 of OU343217.1, read as the reverse complement.
AGACAATTCGTCTACCAGTGGCTGGGTATTCCTACTTGGTGGAGGTGCAATTTCTTGGGCATCCAAGAAACAAACTTGCATCACCAGTTCAACAATGGAATCTGAATTTGTGGCTTTAGCAGCTGTGGGTAAAGAAGCTGAATGGTTGAAAATCTTGCTCCTTGAGATTCCATTGTGGCCTAAACCTATAGCATCTATTTCTATCCGGTGTGATAGTGCAGCTACATTGACTAAGGCTTATAGCCAGATGTACAATGGTAAGTCTAGACACTTAGGTGTCAGACATAGCATGATTCGTGAGCTTATCATGAATGGGGTGGTATCTATAGAGTTTGTGAGATCTCAACAGAACTTGGCTGATCACTTGACGAAGGGTCTGGCTAGAGACTTGGTTATAAAGTCTGCTAAAGGGATGGGTTTAAGTCCAACTTAGTCACTGAAAGCTAGGACACCCAACTCCCTCCTGAGGAAACTTAGGAGCTGAGTTCAATGTGGAAAGGTGAACATTCAGTGGACTGGAGCACATGTTTTATTTACATCCCAAGGTTGTGCTTAGAACCTGCTGAAAGGAGGATGAAGTCTTTACTTCTTAATGGTTAATTTTGCTTTGAAAAAGTGCTTGGCAGGAGCATGAATAAAGAGGAACCACCTATGTAAATGTTGAAGTTTTGCCGCTTCAGGAAGCTTTGGACTTTTAGCTTTTACAACATTTATGAATTTGGATATGGACACATGGCTTGTATAGTGTCAGGAGCTTTTAAGTGTTTGAAAACTTGTGTGTATTTTATCTTTAGGTATTCAAATGGGTTGAAGGGTTCAATTCTTAGAACACCCTGATTCTCGAATATTTGAAACGTGTAATTTACTAAGATGAAAATTCAATCCTCAGGACATTTTCATTTATGCACATGTTTTGCTTGATGTTTGTTTTCATGCAAAGGAAGTGAACTAAATTTGGGGAGGATTGTTGGAAAATTTAGTGCACTTGTGGGATTAGTTCAAACCCTGTGATGGGTTAGGAGGTGCGGAGTGTATACCCATAAGGTCCATGAACACCCTGACTCTAATAGTTGTTTGTGTTAGTAGTGCTTGGTGAAAGTACTGTTGTGGTTACCATTGATTATCAGTGTTTCCACTGAAGCAAGATACTTCCACAGATCGTGTTTCCACGAAGTGGTGTTTCCACGAAGTGATGTTTCACGAAGTAGTGTTTACATGAAGCAATGGTGTTTCCACTGAAGCAGTGTAACCACTGATAGCACTATGAAAGTACTGATGTAAGTACTGATAAATGGCAGTTACAACTGCATTATGACCACGTTTAATTGGTCATGTAACCACTAACGGATATAATGGGGATAATTATGAGGCTATTAATGGGCCGATTAATACTCATAATTCCATTGGAATAGTTCAAGAGTAACCTCCTATATATAGGAGATCTGTTTATGCATGAAAGATACACAAAAAACGTAAACACTTATTAGCGAAAGGGTTATAGAATTGTGCCAAATTCTCTAACTGCATTTGGTCTTATCCCAAGTAGATATTTGTGTTACCCAGGCATTAGGGTCGAATAGTTTACTTTGGAAAGTCCACTTTGTGGTATTTGTTTCTGCTGAACAGTTGTTTGTTTCTGCTGAAGTTGATTATCTTACCCTGTTGCTGGGACTTAGACTCCAACACAAACGTCGGGTGTACCTACATACAACAATTAGCAATAAAACACACGAAAGTGTCTTTGACCACTTTCGTTGAATTGAGGTACACGGCCCACGGTTCCCCGTTGATCAGTACATGTACTGCCTGTGATCAGGTATGATTCCGAAGAATCTCCTTGACAGGGTTTCGCAGATGCTCTAGCCGTTCTCAAACCGGAACGTCTCAAAGAAGACAACACGGTGTGAGTGAACCAGCGAATTTGAGATTCACTGATTGATAAAAAGAGATTTGAAAAACAATCGTGTACTGCTCAATATAGTGTTTTTGCAATACAACGAAGGTTTTTGAGAAAAATCAATTATCAATCATAAGCACCTTTTATATTTGAAATATTAGTACACAGTCGATGTGCTAATCAAAAGAATTTTTAAGCACAACGACTGGTTTTTCAAAGGTATCCGTCAATCCATAACCTGAACCAGGATTGATTCATAATTATGAATCGCCCCATTGTTTCTGTTCAGTTGTCACATGGTTGATCTATTGGATAGATCTCACATGCCACCCACCAGGAGCTTGTTTGATGTTGGCTCCAGAAGGCTTTCCATCTTCATTGTGAATATGTTAGCATATCACTCAGATGTTCTAGAAATACCACAAGGATAATGCGTAGGACTCATAAGATATAATCTTTCTTTCCACATTGTGTGAAACAGAGAGTCTTCATAGACAGTGTCCTAATGAGATTTATTTGATGATCTCGTGGCTCTAGACTCAATAGTGCACATTTGGTTTCCTATATCTGAGACTAGGGAGAGGGTCTCCTTCTTCAATATCAACAATCTCTAGGAGAAAGTCAATAGATAATGTCGGTTCCCCGTGAGAATGAAACAAGCCCTTTTAAGAGGAACTTGAGTAGCTTGGGAAGTTGTAGTGCAGTGCATCACTGGGTCCATGATGTCTTATCTTCAACACCGGCGTTACCTTGGTAACCACCAGTAGCATATGTATTGAACCCGGTTTCTGCCATAAGGTTGAATTAATGGAGGGCTATTTCTTTTCACCCTTTTTGTTAGGAAGTAGAAAATTCCATAGTGAAGTATCGGTCACCCCAAATTAGCATAAGTTAGCTCGTAGACATTACATTATTTACTAGTTATTTAGTTAGTTATTTAGTTTAGTGCAACACCGTGGAGGAAGGACGGGTCTTTACCCACTGTATGCCTGATCCACAGTCCAAAGGAGGACGTTTATTATGTAACTATAAATACCCTCTACCTCCCAAGGTAGAGGGTTGGACCTTTCAATCTAACCTTCTTTCTTTTTTTACTTTCTCTCTCTAGAAAGGCTCCCACTCTACTTTCTCTCTGTAAACTCTCTTGCATAATTCGATCCATATATTGAATGTATTATGTGTGTATGAAATCCAATATCTTACAATTGGTATCAAGAGCCATGGTTTGATCACTCATCTTTCATACTCTTTGTTTTGGTGGATTTCATAAGGCTTTTGGGGTTAAAAGTGTTTAGAAGAGTTTGAATCATTTGGTTAATTTCTAGTGTTAAAGTTTGAATTTTGATTGTACTTTTGTGTTTAGAATCATTATAAGTGTTTAGGTTTTGATTTGGAAGGCTTGAATCATCGTGGTTGGGTTGTTTTTGGATTGAAAAGTGGTTTTTTTTTAATGTTTATTGGATGCGAGTTGAGACACGTTAAGCATTTCTTGGATGCGAGTTGTGGTTATTTTCAACAAAGCGAGTTGCCTAAGCAAATTGCCTAAGCGAGTTGTCTGAGTTGTCTGCTAAGTGATTTGCCTATGCGACTTGTCCAGATTCAATGTATCTAAAGCAAGTTGCCTAAGCGAGTTGCCTAAGCGAGTTGCCTAAGAGAGTTGCCTATGCGAGTTGTCTGCTTGCTTATTGAAGCGAGTTGTCTTATGCGAGTTGCCCACATAAGCGAGTTGTCTGCTTGCTTATTGAAGCGAGTTGTTCTATTCGAGTTGCCCACATAAGCGAGTTGTCTGCTTGCTTATTGAAGCGAGTTGTCTTTTGCGAGTTATCTGTTAAGCGACTTGTCAAGGACTGTGATTTGTCAATTCCTGCGATGTGTCTCTAAACCTAACATACAAAACCCTTGTTTTCAAACCCTAATTTTCCGAAACAGGGGGTATATATAAAGAATTAGGGAATATCACAAACTCAACCATAACACCAATTGATCTTCACTTCCTTATCATCTTGTAGTTCCTTTACTACATTCTACTTCTCACCTTCTTACGGTTTGGTCTTGATTTTAGTAAAATCCCGCGAAAGATTCTATTTCTCGGTTTAAATCACAGACTTGTAAAATCCCGTGTACACACCTACATCATGTCTTACACTCCTGATTCAGTAATTTCAGAAGTACTCAAACTGTATGATGCTGTTGACAACCATGAGAATATTAGTTATACTGAACGGTCAAAGATGATGGAATCAATCAATGAGGATGTGAGATCTCCGTGTTTAGAATCTAAAGAGACAGAAATGCACCAGTCAAGTTTACAGAATGCTCTTGCAAAGGGTAAGGAAAGTTGCATTGAACCTTATCGACAACTTCATTCACACCTCATGTTACTTAGAATTGATGACAAATACACAATGGAAATTGCACGATCATGTATTACACTCTTCCGTCAAGAATTATCATCGATTACTAGCACATTGTTCTTGAACTTGGAACAATTAGAACAACAACTTAATAGGAAAAAGGTTCAAGCAGCCAGTTCTAAAGCTGCACTTCAGGTGATCAACAAACAACTTCAGTCATTCATCAAAAGGGAATACACTTCTGATTATGATTATCTAATGACTGAAATGTGCTTTAAGAATCACACTGGGATGGAAGCTAATGTGTTCAAAGAGACATTAATCCAACTCATGGATAATGTGGAGAAGTATATTGAGGAAGTTACTCAGAAAGATGAAAAAATGGATGAGTGTCTGGTGCAGTTGAGAGATAGTTGTGATAAGTTGGGTAATGTATCAATTGAAGAATCGGGTGTTGCTGAATGCAGAATGTCAGAGACAACAAATAATGATGAAACCAGCTGTTCAGTTACTCCTAACACACAAGAAGTTGATGCAGAAATCAAAAAAGGGAATGAATGTCGGGCAAAATCAAAAGATTGTTGTGTTGAGTCGGGTAAAGCACCCGATAATGGATCAGATGACACTGAATACAGAGGCTTAGAGATAGATACGCTTGAAACAACCAGTAGTTCAGTGACTCTTGTTACACATAATGTGGATACAGATATCAGACCGATAAATGAACAGGTGTCATATGATGAGGTACCCTTAACTGTTCAACATAGTGCATCTGCTAATGTACCTAAACAATCTGATCTTATTGCTGAACATGATTCTGATAAATGTTCCTTGGTTGAGGCTGAGTCTGAGATTAAGTGTTTCAAAACAAAAGATATGGTTGATAAAAAGGCTTTTGATGAACTTTCAAACAAATTATCAAAAGTTGAAAAACATTGCATTTCTCTTGAAATTGCAATACAAAGAAAGGAGGAAAGTTTTCAAACTATGAAACCATGTAAAAATCCGGAATTTCCTGAATTTCGTGAATTTTTTGAAATAAACGATTTAAAAGCTCAGCTTCACGCCAAAAACTCGACTATCAACAATTTGAAGAAACATATTTCTGATATGCATGTGAAAAGTAATTTGGTTACAAGTAATTCTGATGTTAATGCTATTGATGATATTCAAGTGAGAAACAATGAATTAGCTGGTTGTGTGGCCAAATTACTAAAGGAAAATGAGTCTTTGAGAAAGCATCACATAGAACTAAGTGACTCTGTCAAAGAAGCTAGAACTAAGTAAATGGAACAAACAAAATCTTTGATGGCAAAAATTGATGAACTCAAAGCTCAACTTCAGGAAAAGAGTTTCACTATTGTTGCCTTAAAGAATGAGCTTAGAAAAACCGTAGGGAAAAGTGTGAATACTAAGTTTACAAAACCATCAATCTTGGGGAAGCCAGTTTCTCATCCCACTAGAGATCGGTCCGTTGTTAGGCAGCCTACTGCATTTATATCTGAAAGAACAAAGTCTCTAAAGACAAGGCTTGCCTCCCAAGTTGATGCGATACAAGTTTTGACAAAACTAGTCACTTCACCTGAGTTACCTAAGTATAATGCTTCTAGCTCCGCTAACCCTCAACAAGTAGCCACTTCTACTCCCAGCACCTCTAGGACTAGTTCGAAAACAGTGTCAAAACCAAGCATTAAAACCATAATTCATATGATATGAATGACTTGTGGAAGAACTATGATCTAGAAGAAGCTAGGAAAAAGGCACAGATTCGAAAAGATGGAATTTTAGGTGCAAGAACTAGGGTGACGAATTCTACGAGATTTCAAGGAACTGCTAGTAGTTTTAAACCATTACCTAGGAACACTCAACTAAAGACTAGGGATTTGCTTGAATCTAAGCGTAGTTGCGTGTCGAATAAATCTATTCCCATAGTAGATCACTCTAAGAACTCTAGAACATCTTTTGAATCCAAACAAGTTGTTTGCTCGAATTCTCTGAAATGCATCTTTAAGGCAAATCATGATAATTGTTTTTCAAAATCCCTAAAGAATGTAAATGCTCATGCAAAGGTCCAATCTGTTAAGTCTAGGATCCACACTAAGTCTATGAAGCAAAACAAACAAAAAACTTCCAACTGCTAAATCTTTGGAAACTAGGAACAACGATAGGTCTTTCACTATGCATAAGTTGCTTAACAATCCTAGACCTTGCCATAAGTGGATACCGTCTGGTAGAATGTTTAAGGATGTTGGACTTAGGTGGATTCCTACCGGAAAGCTGTTTACCGATGACAAAATCAAGGTTGACTGTGAAACCCCAAAGGGTTTAGATACTAATGTCACTAACCAAAATATATGCAATCAAGTTTGTAATATTAGTGCAGGTAGTCCTTACTCAGTTGCAGATACTTGAATCCTTCACTACATGGACTGGCTTAAAGTATTGATAACAAATGGAATGACATCTCATAACTCAAGGGTTCAAGTTACTCAACCTTGATATTCAATCTGCAATGACGTCTGTTCACATCAGTTCAGGCCTCGTTCTTCAACACAATGGCGTCTGCAGATAACACTTCAGGCCACGTCCCTCAAAGAAAAGAAAGGTGTACGCTTCAGTGCGCTTTATCTTCAGAAGAAGAGAAATCTTCATATTTATGACCATTCTCATCGACCTTCTTCATCAACATGCTTCATGTTTCTCCCATGATCATTCAGTCATCAAGTGGATCTACGTTCATTGGAGTATATTCTTATTCACTTGTTAAATCAAAAATGGCAAACTTCGGATGCAATTTTTGAGGGGGAGAAGAGTGAATATACTACATGATTATGGATGTTTGAATAATGGTCACACAACTTAATGTTTGATGACTCTCCTTCAACGCCTAATGTTCACTTACTAAGGATAAATTGGATTTATTGTTTGGGATTCATTTTTTTTCAAGATATGTTTGATGAGTATTTCCAACCGCTAGAGAATGTTGTTCATCTAAGAAGTACAACTCAGAATACTCAAGAAGCCTAATCTCCAGTTATTCCTCAAGGCATTGATAATGACTATCATAATATTGCAGTTGCACTCATGAATAATGATCCGCTCTTTGGTATTCCTTTACCAAATCTTCACGGATTATTGTTCATGAATAATGATCCGATCTTTGGTTATTCCTTTGCCAAATCTTCACGGATTATTGTTCCTCTCAATGTACACGTTATAAATCAACCACATGAACATTAAGGAAAATGACTACCTCATCCGCTCGAAGACATTATTGGTGAATCTTCCAGATCAGTCTCTACATGTATACCTTTAGGAAGAATGCATTGATGTTGAGGATTCATTTGTTCCGTTCATTCAAGTGGGTCAATGTACATCCGATTGTATGTTGTTTTCACGTGTTGGGCATTTGACACAAGTTGATGACTTCGGAGTTAATCATTTATCACTTATTTGAGATTGAAGTTGACTTTCAACAAAGGCGTGTTCTTATTTGATAACTTTCTCGGGCTAAAGAATTTGAGTTGAAGACTTGGTTTATCTAGTTACCAGTATTCGGGGTGGATGGTTGAAGACCTGGTTAACTATCACTATTAGGAGTTACGTTGCTTTACTCAGTGTCACATGCAGATGACGATGTGGATAATCTCAAGAGGTGTTAATGTCTCATACTTTGTTTGAGTAGCGAGTACTTAGAGATTTGCTTGAAGCATAGATTCTCGACATCGTTCTTCCATCATTAAGTGCAAGCTAAAGATACAAATGAGGGGAATTCGACTTCAGTTTCAAGTTTGGCATATCGGGTTTTCTTCTTTAGTGGTCACTTCAAATAAGTCTACATATGGGTTGATAAAGATAGTCAGAGAGAGTTTCTGTAGTAGTTGATTCTCACAAGATTCATTTGAGCTAATTTTTGTTCTTCTCTATTTCAAGAATATCTGGTATGGATAATGTGTTACTTCAGCGCTCATTTGAAAAATGTGAGAAGAATATTTGGTACGTGAGATGATATTGCTTATCGACATCTTCTATATGAATTAAAGACAAGTGCTTCCGGTTAATGCTTCACGTACACATCAACATGATGATTCCAACAATCTCTATTCTTGTTTGATGTGATTGGTAGTTTGGTGTTACCATTTAGTGTGTTCGTTGAGGGTGATTGCTGATTTCCTTGATGAACATCTTTCTGTTCTTGTTTGATTGGGAGGGATTTTAGTTAAGGGGATTTGCAAGATGTAAGTTAACGGGAATGTTTTTTTTTGTGAGATGGAGATGTTAACTATTTATTCCCCAACTGGACAATCTTGAAGAAGGTCGAGTCTACAGTCTGTTCTACATTTTCTGTTGCATGTTAGAAGACTAAAGACGAATTGCATTTAACGATCTAAAGACTTCTTCTTAATCCGGGCATTTATCAAACAGATTGTCGGTTTAGGGGAGAGCACTAATTGGGGGATAGTGAAAAGTCAGATTTAATCCCCAATTAGACTTGCTCACATTCTACTTCAGCAAGTTGATTCCCACAAGATTACAAGTGTTCTTCTCAAAATATTTCGAGTACATGGGCTTACAAAGTGTTACTGATTCGTAAGTATCAAAACCAGCAAGGGGGAAGGAGACACACATCTAAAAGCACAATGAGTAAACTTGATGAACTTAATTCTTCTAAGTGATTGAAGATATCTCGGGAAGACAAATGTCATGACCGCAGAGAAACTCAAGGTTTCACTCGTCAAGGCTTTTAGTGTTAGTATTCCAACTACGTGGGGGAAGTGATGTAAGAGAAAGTTTCTAAAGATAAAAGAGGTACACAAGTATGACATATTCAGGGGAGATAAATGTGTAACATGAGGGAGGTGTTATCAGTTATTCTCTCCTTGGGAATGTGTGTACTTCGGATTCTGGAGCTTCATACACGATCATCAGGGAAGAAAAATGTGAACATGGGGAGGTGTTTTCATTCCCCTCATGATGTGTATTCGGGAGAGTTCTTGAGCATTATACAAAGAGACTGACTGCATCAATTCAACTACTTGGGGGAATTGTTCTCTTGACACCTTTTTTGGAATGGACTGCTTCAGATTTCAGTGGAAAAGTAATTTGAGAAGAGTTATTTAAGCGTGGGATGAAACGTTGTTGTTCTTCTATTGGATGATATAACCCCGAACGATGAATCACGGTGATTATTCTTGAGAGGAGCAGCGGGATTTACGAAAATGGTATGCTTCTTCGTGCACCTGGCTAAGGCAAGCCTGAAATAGAGCTTCAAATCTGCTCATCTAATGAATTTTCGGTTTGGGGGGAAGCTGCCAAAGTCTCTCTTTCTCAAAGGCTCATGTTCTATCTTCTATTCTGGAGCCTCGGAAGCTTTGGTGGTGAAAGTTTAAGAGATGACGATTTCTATCTTCTACAACGGGGCTATTCGATATCCTTATCTCGGTACTCGTATCATCATCTTCTTAAATCTATATCATATAAACTATCCTTGTATATACTTATCAAAACCAAATACAAAAATATAAAACCTACAAAAACTAAATAGAAAATTTTAAAACCTTCAAAAAACCCATAAAAATCAGAAAAATTTGAAAAATACCAAAAATATGTTTTCTCAAGACATGTCTTCTGGTATCGATAACATCTACGGTCTTAGAAATGTCATTCAATAATGGCACGGGACTTTAGATGAAGTTCAAACAGAAGGTATAAATATTCTTTTCTAAACACGTCTTAAAAAAAATGGCTTACAGTTATTTCAGACTGTAACCCGGGCTTCAAATGATGGCTTGCTATTATTTCAGATAGCAAGCCGTTTTTCAAGAAAGAAAAGTGCTGCGCTAAACCAATTTTCAAAAATTTCGTGCACTTATCCTAAATACAAAACAAGGAAATCATGTCGTCAAAAAGACTTCTGTTCAGAATGGTGGAAAATGAGTTGTTTGAAAAATCAATCAGAATCGGAGTTTTTATAAAATTTGCAAACTCAATCAATGACTTCAGCGCCTTTAAACTTTTCAGAAAATGAGTCATTGATTGCGGGGGAGAATGTTTTTTCAAAGTTATATCATCTATCGGGCTTTTCTAATTATCCTATATGCTTAACTGAAAATGATGTTAACCTACGTTGAAGGACTAGGTGCCTAGGATATGATTAAGATTAGATGATTAAGAGATTGATAAACATATAATTCCCATGCCTTTGTATGATCTGATTGATATGTTGGATAGACTTGTACTAGTCGATTGTTGTTTGGGTGATGTCGACCACCATATATATGTATGTGTGTTTACTAACGTATGCAGGTATGTTGGTATATAAGAAGGTTCCCGATCCGGATCCCACAATTGAAGATGATTGGATGCCGAAAGGAAAGGGTAACTATATCTTGGGTTGACAAATGAAGAAATGGAGCTTAATTTGACTTCTATGGAGAATTGGCATATAATGCAACGTAAGAGGTCTCACTGCTTCAGCAGATGGTTTTTCTTCATCATCAAATGAAGAAACGGAGCTTAATTGGACCTCTATGAAGAGTTGGCATGAAAAAATGCAACGTAAGAGGTCTCACTGCATCAGCAGATGGTTTTCTTCTAACCCTCAGCAACAACAACAAAAGCAGCTCATCCGCCTAACGTATCTTGTGCAGGAAAAGTAGTGAATGATACCATTTTTTAAACAACTTTTGAATAATATTGTTTTGAAAATGGAAAAATATTGCTTTGAAAATAAATCAAATTCAAAGTTTTGAAATCAACCGGACTTTATTTTGTCAAATCATAAGTGATTTCAAATTAAATATTTTCAAACGATATTTCTTCATAAAAGTCCAGTCTATACAACATAAAGTGGTAATCTAAAGATTTAATGTTATGTCATGGTATGATTTTCTTTAAAACTCAAAGATCTTACAAAATGAAATTTTTTCTGTTCTTATTTGATTGTGAAATTGTTTTATTTTACTTAAAGATCTCTTAAAAACTATCATACCTGACACTAACAATTTTTAATGTCTAAAATTGATCCATATCAATCATTTTTCAAAATTAAATCAAGCCACGTCTTTCCCCAAAATCTTTTAAATGATTTAAATAAATTGGGATCACAAATCTCAAAAGGTTTCAAATTTTTGATCGGGATAGAGATCGTGATTTAAATCTTAAATTTGTTTAAATGGAATTGGTTTTAGTCCTTTAAAGGAACTCCTGCCTCCATGTGCCAAACGCTTTCTAATACATAATGCACATGTTGAGGGGGAGCATCTATCCAAAAACAAGATGAGTATTTAAACCTGGCCACATTTTCTCCTATGTTTTTCTAAACCTTATTAAATCACTTGGGATCCAAAATCTCAAAGGGTTTGATATTTTTGATCGGGGGAGAATTTGTGATTTAATAATGAAACTTGATTAAAGATGATCATTTTTTTTTGGTTCAAATGTGCATACTGCTCTCCCATATGTGCTAAACACTTTCGAATCTTGAAGCAAATATTGAGGGGGAGCATTTCAAAAGAAAACAAACTTTCAAGTTACAAAAGATTCTATGTTTCAACATAAAGTACCTTGATTGATTTTCTTAATGGATTTTGTGATCGTGGATGTACTTCAAAAGAACTCTTTCCTCTATGTGAAAAAATGATTTCAAATATCCTACGCACATATTGAGGGGGAGAATTTACCAAGAAAATCAAATGGCTTTTTCTATGAAAATTGTGATCAAAGAAAATATTTCAAAGTCCTCTTGCCTCCATGTGCTAAACAATTTCTAAATCATATGCACATGTTGAGGGGGAGGTTTTTCTAAATGATCAAAACTATTAAGGTACAAAATGCTTTGATCTCGTATCAAAAGTACCTTGATTGATTTTCCAAATGATTTTTCTATTGGTTTCAAGAAAGAATGAACTATACCAAAAGACCGACCATTTTACTTTATGCATGGAGTTATAAGGATGGTTAGGTTAGGTATTTTTTCCCACGATCCGCCAGAACCGGCGGGATCAACCCAGGGACAATCCACTAGATAGTGTAGAGTCCTTAGGTATATTGAAAAAAGGAGAAAAATGAGAATATGGGAAGAGTGCCGACTGAGACATAGCTAGTACTGGAACAAACCCAAAAAGGTTCTAGTTATGAAGTCTCGGTAAGCACTGAAGGGGTTGAAGAATGAAAAAAAATTGAATGTGAAGAGGGTGAAAAGAAATAGCCCTCCATTAATTCAACCTTAGGGCAGAAACCGGGTTCAATACATATGCTACTAGTGGTTACTAAGGTAACACTAGTATTGAAGACAAGACGTCATGGACCCAGTGACGCACTGCACTAAACTTCCCAAGCTACTCAAGTTCCTCTTAAAAGGGTTTGTTTCATTCTCACGGGGAACCTACATAATCTATCGACTTTCTCTTAGAGATTGTTGATATTGAAGAAGGAGACTCTCTCCCTAGTCTCCGGCATAGGAACCAAATGTGCACGATTGAGTCTAGAGCCACGAGATCATCCACAATATCTCATTAGGACACTAAATTCTTGAAGACTTGTTGTTTCACACAATGTGAAAAGTAAGAATATTTTAAGAGTCCTACGCATTATCCTTGTGGTATTGCCAGAACATCCGAGTGATATGTAAAAATTATTCACGATGAAGATGGAAATCCTTCTAGAGCCAACATCAAACAAGCTCTTGGTGGGTGACATGTGAGATCTTTTCTAAAGATCAAGCTTGTGACAACTGGATAGAAACAATGGGGCGATTCACTCTTGAATCAACCTTGGTCCAGGATTGGAATTGACAAATACTTTTGGAAAAAACGTTCGATGTGCAAATCTTCTTTTCTCTAGCACATCGAATGTGTATTCATATTTCAAATTCAAAAAGTATCTCTGATTGAAAAAATACTTTTGGAAAAACCGTTCGATGTGTAAATCTCTTCTTTTCTCTAGCACATCGAATGTGTACTCATATTCTAATACAAAAAGTATTTTGATTGAAAAATTGATCTTTCTTATAAAACCTTCGTCGTATTGCAAAACTCTTTCTTTAAGCAATATGCGATTGTTTTCAAATCAATTTTTCATCAATCAGTGATCTCAATTCGCTGGTTCACTCACTCCGTGTTGTCTTCTTTGAGACGTTCCGGTTTGAGAACAGCTAGAACAAATGCGAAACCCTGTCAAGGAGATTCTTCGAATTATACCGATCACAGCAAGCGTACTTGTACCGATCAACGGGAACCGTGGGTCTGGTACCTCAATTCAACGAAAGTGATCAAAGACACTTTTGTGCGCTTTATTGCTAACCGTCGATGCAGGTACATTTGGACGGTTGCTGATCGTAATTGAGGAGTCAATCCAAAGCCTCATGCTCACAAAGATCCACACTTAATTGAAGAAATCATGACTTGTGCATAACTACGTAACCGGCTCGATATTTTTATACTATGTTTCGCTTACGCTGCTGCAAATATCATGAGCCTGTAAAGCTTCCGCTACTCTGATGGAAAGATGTCATGATCCTGAAAGTGTGAGCATGTCGGTCTGAAAGTCACAACATCACATGATGGCAACACAATAAAGGGTGATCCAGAGATTTGCTGTGGCTGATGATCTCAATGAAAGCTCGAAGAACATCAATGATGTGGATCAGTTCAAAGACCTCCACTTAAAGTACAAAGCATTCAGACTTTGAAGTTGCACTACTTAAGCACAAAGATTGCGGAAGTGAAGAATTAAAGTCTACGAGCTCAAGACTGAAGATTAAATAGAATGCTAGGATTCAAAATGTAAAACATGGGGTGACCTCCCTTAGGGGGAGATTGTTAGGAATTAGAAAATTCCAAAGTGATGTATCGGTCACTCCAAATATAATCTAGCATAAGTTAGCCCGTAGACATTACGTTATTTACTAGTTATTTAGTTAGTTATTTAGTTTAGTGCAACACCGTGGAGGAAGGTCAGGTCTTTACCCATCAGTATGCCGATCCACGTCGAAGGAGGACGTTTATTATGTAACTATAATTACCCTCTACCTCCCAAGGTAGAGGGTTGGACCTTTCAATCTAGCTTTCTTTCTTTTGTTACTTTCTCTCTCTAGAAAGGCTCCCACTCTACTTTCTCTCTCTAAACTCTCTTGCATAATTCGATCCATATATTGAATGTATTATGTGTGTATGAAATCCAATATCTTACACTTTTCTCATTTCATTTCTTTTTCATTCTTCAACCCCTTCAGTGCTTACCGAGACTTCATTATTAGAACCTTCTTGGGTTTATTCCAGTTCTAGATCTATCTCAGTCCGCACTCTTCCCATATCTCAGTTTTCTCCTTTTTTTCTCATCATACCTAAGGACTCTACACTATCTAGTGGATTGTCCCTAGGTAGATCCCTCTGGTTCTGGCGGATCGTGGGAACTAATACCTAACCTTACCATCCTTATAACTCCAATGCATAAAGTAAAAGGGTCGGTCCTTTGGTACAGTTCTTTCCTTCTCGAAAACAATTAAAAAATCATTTGGAAAAAAAATCAAGGTACTTGTGATACGAGATCGAAGCATTTTGTACCTTAATAGTTTTGATCATTTTAGAAATGCTCCCCCTCAACATGTGCATATGATATTGAAATTGTTTAGCATATGGAGGCAAGAGTTCTTTGTAATATATTCTTGATCATAATTTCCGCAGAAAGAGCCATTTGATTTTCTTGGTAAATTCTCCCCCTCAATATGTGCATAGGATATTTGAAAACATTTTATCACACAGAGGAAAGAGATCTTTTGAAGTACAACCACAATTACCAACATTTAGAAACCATTTAATACACAATCAAGGTACATTATGTTAAAACATAGAAGTATTTGTACCTTGAAGGTTTTTATTTGTTTTGAAATGCTCCCCCTCAATATATGCTTCGAGATTCGAAAAGAGTTTAACATATAATAGAGAGCAATATGCACTTTGAGACAGAAATGGTCACCTTTTATCATCTTTCATATTTATATCACATTTTCTCCCCCGATCAAAAATTTCAAATCCTTTGAGATTTTGGATCTCAAGTGATTTAAATATGTATGAAATAAAACTTTGTAGGAGAAAAATGTGTCTGGTTTTATATGATCTGAAGTGGACTACACTGAAGTTCCCTTTTAGATAAAAGGGAAACCACAATACATAACCTATCACTACTACATACATTATAGTCGTTCATATTACATACACCACATTTTACATAACAAAAATACAAAACAGAAGCTACTTCCGGAAGATGTCTTCATTCAGTTCTTTGAAGCAGCTTGTAGTGACCTTCACGAATTCTACCACCCACAAAACTTTCAAGGCTACGATAAATCATTCTAGTCTTAAGTCTTCTACTAATTGCAGCCATAAACTCTTCACACATCTTTAAATCCTATTCCGACCAGAATCTTGTTTTGTTCCACGGCTTCATGTCAATTTTGATTTCCTTTACTCTTAAGTTCAATTCTTGTTCAACCATCCTGAGTGTACCATCACTGAACTTGTATAGCTCGCATAGCCTCATTAGCATTCTTGACCTGTATCTGTCGGTAAAGATGATGGCTCTAGGAGTGTCAATCGCTTTATATTCGTGATGAAATTCATGTCCTGAGGCTTCCCATTGCGGTCTTGTAAGGTTGACGCGGGTTTGGTAGCTTTCCATTCCTAGCTAAAAATCCTCAACTCTTTTTCAAATGACCAAGCCTCGATCCGAGATTGACAAATGCAGAGAGGGCTTTCTTCTCACCAACAGTAGATGGTTAAGGTGTCCTTGAAGGTTCAGAAGATAGATATCTTCAAAGTCATTTGGCAGCAGATGTTTGAAGTCGTTTTCTTCTATCACGTAATCTTTCAAGTCTGCTCTTCGAAGAACAATCTTCTTCAGATAATCATAACCATAGATTGGGAAGATTTCTATATTGACAACACTTAGAATCTGCAGCTTAGATCGAACAGCTTTGTGTCTTTTATCACCTCCATGTCTTTCAATGTAGAATTTCTTCTTTTTGAACCACCAATGAGAAATTCCATATGAAGCCTCGATGTCATACACATGTTCTTTGTCGACTGAATTGATCAGTACCATCCTGCCAAGACCCGGATCTGTGTAGGTAGCAGCTTTCATTTTGAAATCGATAAAGCGGTCTTCTTTCAAGAGTAACGAGCACATAGATAGTCCAGTCATGGTTGAAGAAGAACTCGATCAATGGTCATTTGTCCAGTTCACCACCGAGAGGAAGAGGTTTGTTAACATCAAAACGACCGACTGTTCTCCTGACTTGATCATTCATCATTTTATGGCATTCTTCCATCTGGTACTGAAGCTGATTGGCATCTGAGTGGAAGACCTTGACGATTTTGAATGCTTGTCCTTCAAGGTCCTTTGGAGTGATGTACGAGATTCCCTTCATTTCACAAAACCACTTTATAAAGCTACCCATATCTTCAGTGATGTGAAGAAGAGAGTCTTCGGGTGGGGTTTCATAGTTGGGGGTGATGGTTGATGCCCAGTTGTTGTCAGAGATCATCGTGTCAGATTCTGGAATGGACCATGAAGGTTCTGGAGTTTGAGGTCTCTCTTCGGTGAGCCAGCTTTGAATTGTGTCTTTTGAATGTGCAACTCTAGAGGTATTAGAGCGTTCACCTGACACGTATGCATCAAACCAATCATCTTCAGATGGCTTGGGGATATGTTTGGTGGATACATCATCGTCATCGGATTCTGACTCTGCCATGACATACGATTCTTCATGAAGCACCTGATCTTCTAGAATAGTAGAGAATATGGGTGTGAACCTTGAATCAACGGTGGTCCAAGCTGCAGACTTCTTCTGAGTACCCTGATCACCGGATGAGCTGGATTGATTTGTCGGTTTTGGAGGAGATGTTGGTGGTTGTGGTGAAGGTGTAGTGGTTGTGCCAGAAGATCCCCCTGCACCAGAAGTTCCCGCTCCTCCAGTTGGCGGAGGAGGAGGAGGAGGATTATGACCTTTACGCAATGTCTCCAATACCACAGTCCTCCTTTTCTTCTTAGCCTTTATTTCTCCAATGTCTTCTAAAAACTGTAGGTGATTGTCGTTTTTAATTGATTCTTCGAGAGCCTCGAATAACTTCTTATGAACATCATGCTTATGCTCGTTAGCTTCATACATCTTGTCTGAAAGGACATCCCTCATATCTGAAATAGGTAGGTCTTTAAACCGTTGAAGCAGAGGAGCTTGCATTGCCCATTCTACAACATCCTTTACTTCGCCTTCAATGGCGTCTGCAACCCCTTCATCGGTTAAGATGTTCCACCAGAGATACGATCCTCGAGGACATCGACAGATTTAGGCAGTTGTCTTTCAAGAGCTTCAATTCTTTTCACTGCTTTGTTGACCAATTGATCAGATGTTAGTATTTGAGGTGGTGAAGCCGGTGGAGTGTCCGTGTCGCAATAAAGAACCACTGGTTCAAGTGATAGATCTTTAGCGGGATCGTGGTGGATGTTCGGTTGTAAGAGCAGTGCATATAGGTGGGATGGTTGATGTGTCTTGCTGGATGTTGACCGTGTACATGGACTCAGCTTCCTCTTTCTCATCATTAAGCTTATGAGTCTCGGTGTCAGAAGGTTTATCATTCAAGAACTGATCACCGAATGAGAGATCGGCATCCAGATTCTTAAGTGAGGAAAGAGAACCCGTAGACATCTTAGGTTCCTCCATATGCCTAGTTTCATTATATCTTGACTTAAGGTTCTCCTGTGAGTCTTTCTGCAACTCTTCATCATCATTCTGATCAGATTGGGTATCACTTGATGCAGGAGTTTCTTTTTGTGTTTTGGATACCTCCTTTTCCAATCCAGTTAGTTCTTGAGCTGAAGATGATTCAACACTTCTTTTCTTCATCTCAAATTGGGTGGTAGTTCCAGATGGTGGAGAAGAGATGGTCGAAGCATGTGAGCGCTTGTTCAAAGATCCTCCAGCAATCCCTTTTCCTTTGTCATGAGTGGAAGGAGTTGTTTGTCGTGACGCAGGCTCAGGTTCTCTTATTGTAACTCCTCCCACTAGTGGTCTCATGATCTGGCTTTCAAGGATTTGTTTAATTCCCAGTTGCAAAGCAGCCATGTCTTCATCAATCAAATTCGTATCACCCCTTGAAACCTCAGTTCCTTCATCATTCCCCTTACCAACTTCTTTCTTCCTCCTTTTCTGCTTTTGTGCTGAAGTGTCAGTAGGTTGTGATCTGTCACGTCTCTTCTTAGGAAGGGCAGCATATGAAGTCTTTGTACTGGAAGTGGACTTTGTAGCTTTGGATTGTGATGGAATGGGAGAGTCTTCAACATTGGATCTGGATGCCCTTTTCTTGTATAATTTGAAGTGGTCAGTCTTCTTAATGTCGTCAGTGAGAAGAACATCAGGAATTGGCAATCCAAAGATCTCTTTATTGACTCCTCTAGCAATATATTTGAGGTTATCCAGAACAAATTCATCCTTAGCATTATGGAGGACTGATTCACTCCTAGGATTGAAGTTATGAGACTGTTGCAAGTACTGGATGACAAGCTTCGAGAATCTGATCCTAGGAATCACAAGTTTGTGTACTTTCTTTCTTCCTTGAGCTTGATTCTGAACATTTGTTCTATCGGTGATGAATGTGTGCATTGACAACGAGAATTCTTCCCAAATGCGTTCCGAGACATTAATGTTCACCCCATTGACGAGACCCCATAGGATTTACAGAATAGGAATCCTTACTTTATCGAACCCTGAGGTTTTGCCCCGATAAGCATAAGTTGAGAATAGTTGTCATGGCTCTCCAAGGTTGATACATGTGTCCAGTGATGATGTCTGAAGCCCTTGTTATGCCAACTTGATAACCCAAACCAATTAGAAAGACTATTAGCTCTTCCGCACTAGGTGGAGGGACATATTGTTTGGTAGGGTCACATGGTGTGATTCCTAGGGCCTTACTAAGAATGTCAGATGTGATTTCAAATTCCTTATCATCAAGCTTGCAGGAATAAGTGGCAGTGATCTTGTCCCAAGTGATGGTGTTCCAAAATTGTTGTAGGTAAATGGAAGGGATCGTGCATTGTTTGGTTAGGGCACTAAAGAAATTTGTGTTCTTAAGAATATCAATTGCCACTTTGAAGATTGGATTTTGTTGCAATCTTTCCATGTCCACATAGCAGTTACTTTTTCCTATCTCTACCCATTTATCATTTGGAAGAATTTCGTTGTCAGTAAGAATCGTGGGTGGAGCAGAGGTAGCAAGGTTCTCGGATGAAGTTGTGTTAGCCATTTGAAATTCTGAAGAGACACACATACAACAACAGTGTTTGAGAGCATGTTAGATTAGACATGGTTAGCTAAACAGCTTTAATGCAACTTCATGACAAAACCCAAAGAGTAGCAAACATGACAGATTATCAATAAGCAGATTGAAATGCTTAGGAAATGGATTAAGTAGCTTTAGCAATTTTTCAAAGTAACAAATCATTTGTCAAAATTAATAAAAACAACATTACAATAATAGAATTTCATGAGACAAGTTGCTATTAGGGAAGTGTTATAACAAGTTGCTAACACAAGTTGACAAATCAAGTCGCTACAAGAGAAACCAGATACAAGTTGCTTAGAAAAAAGTTATAGCAAGTCGCCAAGAGTAATTTGTCAAGACAAATTGCTACAAGTAAACTTGAACCAAGTCGCTAACATGAAATAATTACAGCAAGTCGCTTTAAACAATTTGACAAAACAAGTCGCTACAAGAAAAAATAGTGACAAGTCGCCATTTTGAAAAACAATATAGCAAGTCGCTAACTTGTCAAAGCAAGTCGCTATAAAAATACATACCAAGTCGCCTTTATGAAAACTTTTAAGCAAGTCGCTAACTTGTGAAGACAAGTCGCTATCACAAGTTATAAGGCCAAGTCGCTACAAATCATATCACCCAGTTACAAAGCAAGTCGCTAGCAAGAATGTTATCAAGATATCACAACTCGCCATGATGAATTTATGAACCAACTCGCTACCAAGAACACTGAGTTTATAAGGTAAGTCGCTACCAAGAACAAAACATAGCATACGAATAACACCATAATCCAAACAACATATGTAACCATTATAGAATCACAATCAAACTGCTACAACAATCAACCCACAAACACGAACAAAATCAGAAACATAACCCCAAACTAACCACATACGAGTCATAGAACAATTCGCTCAAAGACCCATTAAAACATACAACAGCAAGAATACATCAATCCTAGTGAACCCAAACTACACCTAATCCATTAACACACATATATCAAATGTTTTATTAACCGGATCCATTAACAAACCTAACGAGGGGAGTAAATGACGAGGATCAAGTGCACAGAGGAATCTGTTAATGGAACTGAGTTAGGAGATGCATATAATTCACATGTTTTTGAAACAAAAATGATTGATATGAACCTTACCACAAGTAAGTCGCTAAGAAGAAGTGGTCACGAGAGAGAAAAACAAGATAATTTTTTAGACTTAGAAAATATGAGTCAAGTCGCTAGGGGATAAGTATGATATAACAACTTTACAAAGTTCACACATTCAGTCCCTGTACTTGTGCAGAAAAAGCAACTCGCTAGTAAGGATACAAGACAAGTCGCTACCCCTTTAGAAAAGCTAAGTCGCTATCATTTCAAATTTATCAAATTTTGTACTATAGGCACTTTCAGTCCTTGAACTTATCAGATTGCATGCAAATACAGTTGATAAAAGCATGTTGAATAATATGACAAGTAGCAAAAGTGACATGACATAGAAAAGCTAATCTAACACAGACGACATAGCAAATCATGACATAAACATGCAGCATCACACAATACATAACAACCAGTGATGCAAAGTGAAACAGAGATAACGAGATATCATGAAATATTGTCCCCCTCAATCAATGTCACCAATGAACATTGATTGAATTCAAACCCCCCGTTATAAAACAAGAGTATATCGTTTGTTTGAACTTCATCTATGATCCCGTGTCATTATTGAATGACATTTCTAGGACCGTAGATGTTATCGATTACAAGAGATACATCTTTTATCAGATTGTGGGTAAAAATTTAATTAATAATTAGAAGAAGAAAAAAATTTAATTAAAAAAAATGATTTTGTTTAAGAATTTTCTTTTTGTTTTTTTTTTTTTTTTTTTTTTAAGAGAAAACTAATTTGTACACTGATTCATGAGAACGAGTCCTGATTCAAGTCGAACAGGAGTCAAAGTACGAGGTATATCTCATTAGGACACTAAATTCTTGAAGAGTTTTCCTGTGGGCATCCACTTAACGCAAGATCTAGGTATGTAAGTCCGTTTGGATCCTGAAAACTTAAATAATCTACCAGTGGGAATCCATTTGAAACAACTGCTAGTAGATTTGGATGAAGCCACTTCCCTGTTTTGAATAATGGTTCTTTTGTAATTAGTTTGTTTCTTAGGGGATTGATCAGTCATTTGATGCTTCTTATAAGACCTAGATGAAGTCCTAATATTGATGATCTTAGGGCTTCGAACATTAAGCTGGGGATTGTTATTCATCATATCGGAATGAAGTAGTGAAGTGACTGGTTTTGACAAAACAGTATTCGCATCAACTTAGGAGGCAAGCTTAGATTTCGATGGTTTAAATCTTTTAGTTCTAAATGCATTGGGCTGCCTAACTACAGTATGTTTTGAGTTGTTCAGTACAATTGGCTTTCCCAAGGTTGATGGTTTTGCAAATTTAGTGTTCACCCTATTTCCAATAGATTTCCTAAGCTCATTTTTTAAGGCAACAATAGTGAAGCTCTTATCCTAAATTTGGGCTTTGAGGGCATCAATGTGTGCCAACAAGGAGTTAGTTTCATCTATCAACTTGGAATTGTTCTCTGATAAGTTCTTTCTCAAGGACTCATTTTCCCTTAATAGGTTGGACACACACAGAGCCAATTCATCATTCCTAGATTTAAGCGTATCACTCACCTCATGGTTAGGATTGTTCATCCCTATACTACATTTCTTGTGCAGATATGAGAGTTCTAATTTTAGATTGCATATGGTTGAATCTTTGTCCTGAATCTGGGTATTTAAGTGGTTAATTTCAAAAAATTCTCGAAATTCTGGGAATTCCGGATTTATGCAAGTTTTTGTAGCAAGAAAACTTTCTTCTTTTTGTTGTATTGCGATTTCCAAGGAGATACAATGTTTTTCTAGAATTGAGTATTTGTTTGAAAGTTCATCATAAACTCCTTTTTCAACCATGTCATTTGTTTTAAAGATTTTAGAGTCAGGCTTAACCAAGAAACATTTATCAATATCATACTCAGAGTAAGAATCAAATTGATCAGGTACATTATTAAATGCATTATGTTGATCAG
Organism: Chrysanthemum makinoi; assembly: GCA_910596185.1. Taxonomy (NCBI): domain Eukaryota; kingdom Viridiplantae; phylum Streptophyta; class Magnoliopsida; order Asterales; family Asteraceae; genus Chrysanthemum; species Chrysanthemum makinoi. The sequence goes on along the minus strand of OU343217.1, from coordinate 151,667,349 downwards.
TTAAGGATACCTCGTCACATGACACCGTTCATTTGTCGGTATGGCATCAGATTTACCTCATGCCATGCGAGGAGGTGTCGAATCTACAAGTCGTTTCAAGCTTTTCTGACTCCGAGCCTTTGTATTCAGTACAGTCGGTTTCATCATCCTTTGTTGTATCTGATATTCTGCATTCAACATCATTCGTTCTTTCAACTGATCCATTACCCGATTTATCACAACTTTCACTTATTTTATTCTGACACCCATTCAACACATTCAACTTATCATTCTCTTGAGCAGCTTCCTTAATGTACATTTCCACATTATCCATAAGTTGGATAAATGTGTTGATGAACTCATGAATTTCCATTCCAGTATGTTTCTTGAATGAAATTCCAGTCACTTGTTGATCAAAGTCTGCGGAATATTCCCCATTGATAAATGGCTGAAATTGGTTGTGGATTACTTGAAGTGCAGCACTAGAGTCATCCATTAAATACCTTCTTTTTGGTAATTTGAAGCTTCAGTTGTTCTAAGTTCAAAGAACACAGTTCTTGTCAATGTGGATAAGTCCTGACGGAATAGAGCACTGCATGTTCGATCCCTAGTTGTGGATAACAGTTGTGTGAGGTTCTGATGAAGTAGTTGAAAGGACTCGATGTTGCATTCCATTTCCCTTGCATCATGTGTCATTAACAGGTGTGATTCATTGATATTTGACTCAGAATGTGAAGGGTTTTGATCATAATTTGTTGAATCAGTCATGGTTAAACATTCTGAATGGCAGACTGTTTCATTGTTCTGTGAGGTATCATAGAGTTCAAGTACTTTGGAGATTAAAGGGTCAGTGATGTATGTCATTGTGTTGATGGATATTAGGCACATGTGACTTGCATCAATTCACCAAATTGCTAAATACCTTGAAGACAAGTCGCTACTTACCCAAGTCGCTATGTACTCAAGTTGCTATAAACCTTAGACACAAGTCGCTAAAGCACCAAGTCGCTAAGGCACCAAGTCGCTAAGCAGACAAGTCGTTAAAGAACAACTCGCTAAGTATCAAGTCGCTAAGAACAACTCGCTAAGTTTCCAAGTCGCTAAGTAGCAACTCGCTACGAACAACAAAGACAAGTCGCTAGAAATTATAGAGACAAGTCGCTAACCCAACCAAGTCGCTAGCCGAAGTGAAACCTCCACTAACTTGTACTATTTTTCGGCTTGTCTCAATAGACAAGTCGCTAAGATCAAGTCGCTACAACTTACACTACAACTCGCTGGAAATTACTAAAGCAAGTCGCTACGAAGAATATCACTCCAAGACTCAAGTCGCTAACTTGAAAAACTTCAACACCACACTTTTCAATCCAAAACAAGCTCAACCACAGTGATTCAAGCTTCCCAAATCAAAACCCAAGCACTTACAATGATTATAAACACAAAAGTACACTCAAAATTTAAACTTTAACACAAGAAATGATCCAAATGATGCAAAAACTACTAAACTTTTTCAAACCCAAAAACCATATAAAACCACTAGAAATCCAAGGATAAGTAAGAGAGATGATCAAACCATGGCTCTCTGATACCAATTATTACTCATAGGATTTCACAAACACACAAACAATCACAAATATGGGCGTATAATCATATAGTTTTAGAGAGAGAAAGTGGGATATTCTAGTGAGATAAACTTATGGAAGGTTAGATTCCAAATGAACATCCAACCCTCTCCCTTGTGGGAAGAGGGCTATTTATACAAAGAAGCACGCCCTCCTACGGGCTGTGGATCAGGCATACAGTGGGTAAAGACCCGTCCTTCCTCCACGGTGTTGCACTAGACTATGCTACGCTAATAACTAACTAACAAATAACATACTAAACAGTATGTCTACGAGCTAACTTAAGCTAGATAGCAATAGGGGTGACCGATGCTTCACTATAGAATTTCCAATTCATAACAGTAACAAATTAGCACCAAGATTAAATAATGACGATAATATCCACACGAAAAATAATAAAGACGCACTGTATGACCTTTTTCTTTTTATTAGATATGCCACCTTTATCCTTTACTCGGGTATCTTGATCTTCTTCCTCGGAATCTGAGCTCGCTTTTTTGTTTAATGCTGCATTGGCAGCAGCCTCTTCTTTCTGGTCATTTTCCTAAGCAAGTTATAGACAAATAAAGTAACCGAGTCCGGAAACATAAACACAGGGATTATAATTTCTAAATGTACAAGTTAAATAGGAACGAATTCTACCTCCAGAGCAGCAGTTTCCTTAAATGTGAACTTTTCGAAGACCTTTCTAAACTCATTGTCCAAGAAACCATCAGGTTCTGCTTTTTCTGGAATATACTCAACTTCAACGTCCTCCAAAACCTTACACAAAAGAAAACATCATTAGTAATATTGTAAAAAGAAGCTTATCATATTCAACATGAGTTTAGATGGGCAAATCAACTATTGGCATCATACATATGACATATACAAATGTGATCATATGGGCCTTTTATGAATTAGCATCAACCATAGAACGACTCAATTCAAGTTTTGTGCTCATAACAAGTCTAATGAAGTAATTCCTGTCAGCATTATATTATAGCTATGCGAGATAACATATATAAGAGCTTCTTTATTCAATATCCATTACTCTCATTAGGTAAAAAAACAGAAATAAAGTAACAATATTTAAACCAAGTACATTTAAGCTACACAGGTGAGGTGATGACCAATCTGGCAGGTTTATATGTATGTGACACATGGGCAATAAGATTCGACAGTATGAAACTAAGAAAAATATTGCTTACGTAGAGTATGTTTGAATAGCTTGAAAATCATAACAAAAAATAGAACCAATAAAAGAAAAGTGTTGTTCCTCTTATTTGATACGTTACCCAAAAACACAAATTAAAGGAATATCCCAAGTCCTAAGAATCAGATACATGCAGTAATATTTTAGGGGTACAGAAGTGAAGTAAATATCTTGAGACTTGATTATAATCTAGTAAAAAGGAACAAGCTGAAACAAGAGCTTCAATCATAAAACAAAAAAGAGTGACTAGGGCCTATATATGCTATAGGATATTTAGGGGGTTGGCTATTAGCAATGTTTCATTAAAACTAACCGGCATACTATGACCTTTTTCTTAGATATTATTTAAATAGGAATTAAACTAACCGACAGTATTTAAATAGGAATTATATAAAGATACTATGGCACACTGGCCATTCAATCTATGTTACTACGTATTTTATTTGTTTTTTGGGCCTTTTCTAACTTTTGCATATGAGCCCATTTTCTTTTATCTACTAAAATATTAAGTCCTATTATTGCGTATAACTTGAGATAGATTTGCACCGCCATTGGGATGTCTGCTAGATAAAATCCACCGCTTCCAACATGATCCAGATGATGAAGAAGATGAATCACCACCACCACCAGAAGAAAATTTTACGCCAGGTAATACAAAGATTCAGGTAATACAAAGATGGAGAATAAAATTAATGCTACAACTTTTAGCTAAACCAAACCAGTTTTGGGTATTATTTTATTTTTAGTTTTTATAAAAACCTCGCAGATAATGATCCTAGATCGGTACGCTTTCTTCCAGGTTTTACAAAGGTCATGAAAATGAATTACTGACAGAAATCGATTCATTGTCGCATGTTTTGGTTCTGCTTCCGGTCATTCGTCTGATCCATCTGGGTATGTGGTTAAAAAGAGTTTTCAGTGGGTGTAGTTTTTTTGTGGTAACGATGACGTATTGGCTTTTTTTTTTAAATATTTTTTTTCGTAGGTTATACCCTCTTCATATGTTCAAGGGTGGAAGAAACAGACGACGCCTACCTATCTGATATGAAGGTTCTGGATTCGGAGGTACGTATGTTTTTTTGGTAACAATAGGCTATGTAGTTATCTCGGTCGAAAATCACATATCGTTCAAGGAGCGATATTTGAAATATCGGTTATCGCGGTGAGATATCGGTGAGATATCGGTTTTTTATATTATCTAGAATATTAATTATATATTTATATATATATATATATATTAAAATCATAACAAATTAAACAAAAAAAACCATAATATAAATACCCCCTAACTTCCCACTATCTCATTTTCACTCTCTGCACTCTCTCACTACAAAACACACACACATATTCCTCCTTTCTCTCTCTCTCTATATTTTCCGGCCAACCCATTAGGGTTCCGGGGCCGTCTTCATTTCCGCCAACTTTCCCGTGAAATCCAACATTTACACCACCTATCCTAGATGATAGATCAAGGTCTCATGGTTCTATTTTCGCGTTACACACGCATTTTGAAACACCTTAACGCCCTAGATCGAGTTTTAAGATTCCGAAGTAAAAATGAAAGTCAACATATCGCCATATCGTTCATCTCGCCGATTTCAAAATATCGCCCAAATATCGCGAAATATCGCCGATATTATCGGATCCGATATTTTGGGGCGATATTTTGAACCGATATTTTTTTAGGGGCGATATACGAGATCTCAATGATATATCGGCGATATATCGTCCGATTTAACTACATAGACAATAGGTTTCATTAAAATTTGTGATTTAATGGCTAAAGAAATATTTGGGATTTAGGTTATTTATTTTTATTTGTGTCATTCATGAGTTACAGGAATTACGATTTGTTTATCTATAATTAAAGGTTGGATTTTTATGTCTTAGGTATTATGAATGACATCGAATAAAGTTGCGAATATGAGCAATTAAGAAGGGTAAGGTGAAGTTAATTGGTGAAATTAATTGGTTAAGGCTGTTGTATACATGATAAAACATCTTTTTATGAACCACATTCACAGCCTAATTAGAAGTTTGTCTTTTTTGTCATTCCACTATATCATTTGTTACTGGTGCTCGCAATGGCATGACAGACGGTTTGTATCTGCAACAGGATCGCATACGGGATGTACACCGGTTGTGTGGGATTTTGGCCGTGGAACGATACGTCATGGCTCATTAACTTCTTTGAATCCTATGCAATCCCTTCTTAGTGCCGATGACGCGTACATGCCGGTCAGAGATATCGAAACCACTATTGGTATTCCGGTGCATATATATCAACCAGCATCTGCAGAACGCCTGGTGCTACAATCAGTAGCGTGAGCATGATAGTTTTAATTACTTTTAAACGTCAAAGATATGTAATTGCATTTCTTATGCTAGAACACTTGAAGTTACCTTGAATGTATGCTTTAAACTTGCAGGCGTGTACGGGTCCAACAAGAAAACACGGGCGACTGAATGTTCAGTAATGCGGTATATCTACTTTCGACATTTGATGCTTGAGGCCCTTTCGATGCATTGGTGCATCCAAATGTTTCGTGAATGCTGTTGTCAGGCCACAAGTATTCAAAGAGAAGAATACGCACACTGAAAAAGGAAGTTTAGCGAAAGGCATTCAGGTTAGTTTAAGCGTCAACAGAGATCATTTTTACACTTTCCACGTAACATTCGTTACATATATCTTAATCAGCTTATTTCGGTATCATTATAGGGTTATAATATGATTCAAAGCCTAATTGTCGTATTCAGCTCACTGTAAAAAAAATGTTTAAAAAAACCTGAAACTTTGGTTTGTGAGAATGACACAGTAGTCGTACGCTCATTTTACACAAGGTTGTAAAAATCGCTCGGCGGTTGACCCCCGCCAAGCGCCATAGCCGCCATAGCGGCGCCATGGCGGTGACCCTAAATTACAAAGGAATTTATTAAAGAAATGAATATTAGCAAGATTAATTATAAAAACTAGCTTAAATTAGAACAAAATCAATAAAATCGAAGTTAATTGCCGTGAATTTGAAAAAAAAAACCCTAGATCTGAAGTTGACCGCCGTTGACCGCCGTTGACCGGCGTTGACCAAACTGCCGCCAAGGCCGATTTTGACCGCCAAGCTCCGATTTTGACCAAAACGCCATGTTAGAGCGATTTGGGAAATATCGTGGCGGTGGACCACCGATATCCGGCATGGCGGCCGCCATGGCCAATTTTTACAACACTGATTTTACGCTTGGAATTTATACTTCACTTTAAATCACAAATTTTAATCAAACCTATTGTTACTACTATAACTTTATTGTCGTAGTTCTGTGTATAGCTAACTCTTTAATTTACATTAGGTATCGTTAATTGATTGTTAAATTAATTGCTTAATTGCGTATATTGTTAATTAATTATGATGGTATTGATACTTATTGTGTTTGTTGTATTTGGTAGTTTATTATGCTAGAACGTTGTTGGATGGGGCTAAGTTTCATTCGAGCAGGTTGTTAATTATAAGGTTGTATGCAAATTATAACGTTAGATGCTAGATTTGTTATATATATGTACACCGTCTAATTGCAGCTTCGTTATTTTCATCGTAGGAGGCGACAAGAAGTCGGCAGCCTTGAGTTGAAAGGAGGATCTGGGCAACTGACATTTACTAAAGGAGGACGATCATCAGACTCACGTATCCACAATGGTGAGTATTTTCTATTCTATATTTTGCACGCTTCATGTGTTCGTGTTTAAAAGATTGTGTTTGTTTGTTGAATTGCATCAGATTATTCGTAAATTTGTGGCGAAGTATTGAGTGTGTTCTTCCATCAATAGAACCTCTTCGAAACATGATATCAAAGACTAAAGGAATGACATATTTGAAGTTGTTGCTGATCACTGACCGTGGTCATGCTCAACCGCGGCTATGCAGACTACAATTGATAAGCATCCCGAAGTTATTAGGCTTATTGTTGGCCCTTCGAGGTATAATTTTATAAACGAGTAATTATCTTTTTTTTTTATCATTATGTGTGTACTTTGTGTACCTCACAGACTTTTTCCAACGGGCAGGTTTCCTAAATTGTGGCGTATAGGGCCGAGTGTTGTATTGGCTGAATGTGGTGGCTCGATGACGGTGCTATGATTGCAGCAGTTATTGAGCTACTTCATCCCACGACAAAGCTTGCGCTATTCTTGAAAGAGGTACAATTGTAAAGTTTTATGGGTCATTTCTTGCATTATTGATTTATCATCACATACGAACTACAATCTGAGATTTTTAGAAGTGTTTATGCTACTAGATTAATATTATCGTCTGTTAATGTTAGTTACAGAACTCCCGAAGCTTTTGTATGCACTAAATTGCACTTGGTATAAGCCACTCATGATGTACTTTAAGGATACTTTATATCAGTAATTCACTTTCTATTACGTACATTAGAGTTGTATATAAGTTACAATAAGTTATGTTGGTTGGCTGCTCTAATTTTGATAGCATGGATTTACTGATCATGATTAGGATATGATGACTAAAACTAGAAAGTTATGGTTTCGTTGCTTAATTAATCAAGTTTTTAGATCTCTTAATTCTATTTGATATGTTATTGGTTAATGCTGACAGTCAAGTCAACTGATGAGCATGAAAGAAATGAGATAACTGTTAATGATTACATTGGTACGGCCACAAAATTTTACTCCAGTTCATGTTGTTTTTGGTAAGTGTTGTTATGGTATGTACTCTATTCGACGATAATCTGTTCATCAAGATCAATTATGTTGCAGGTACAACAATTAATGATATTTGTATGCTCCAGAATACAAAAATAATATGCGTGATGCTGAAGCTTATGAAATTGTTGGGCTACGAAAGGGGAGATCCAAGGGCATGGTAAATTTCAAATCACTTATATGCACAATGATACGGCTCAAAATTCTTTAACCAATAAGTTGTAAGAATTCACTAATTATGCAACTTCAGGTTACATGCTCACCTCCTGTAAATCAAGAGTTTGACACTAACCGAGATTTGTATTTTGTACCTGTTTCCGACCTAGGTCATTTTATCACCAACTGACCATGTTCTTTCCTGATGCATCAAAAATTTAATACTCGGTGATTTATAAGGACATCGGTGTTACAATTTTCAAGCAAAATCTTTTGACCCTTAAAATGTGTGTGTGCAACTTGGCCTACAAACGATCTCTGTTATCTCAAACGTTAAAGTGGTTGTGGGCCTAAAACAAGCTTTAGTGAGTATATGTGCTTATTGTCGGTTATGCAGGGGATGTAAGCATTCACTTTTTCCTTTCTGATGTGCAGAAAATATATAAAAGAGCATCATGGTTGCCTTTACTTAAACCTCAAAACTGATTGGTAACAATTAAAGTTTGCCATAATCAGTTTCAACAAACATCTTTTTACCTTATAGAATTTTTTAGCATCAGCCATAATTGAGCCTATTTGTATAGGGATTTCAATTTAACGGGATTTTTTTTTTTTTATTTTCGCTGATCTTTACACACGAGTTGTGGGCTTCATTTGGGATTTGGGTGCGGTGGGATAAAGGATCTATTTTATTGGGATTTTCGGTATATGCCATTTAAAACCGATGGGAAAGAAATATTTGCTATGGTTAAAACCACCCCGTCGCATCGCGACGGGTACAAATTACTTGTTACTACTATACAAGATTGGCTAAGCATTATCATAAAAATAAACTCAAAAACCTAACTAAAAAATAAATACGTGTTGAGGATCAGAGTTGTGTTTAGCGTTGAGAGCAACAGCGTGGGACTTGTTTTTCTTCTGTTTACGGCGCCTACGACGGCGGTCAGATTCTCGAAGGCTTCTTTGAGGTATTCACGTTTTCGGCAGTCATTCGAGTCGAGGATCAGAGAGATCGTGTTCGTGTGAGTTTATATGTTTGTCCAGCGGTGAGGAGGATACAGAAAGTGGTTATTTCAATTTTGGTTATTTGAATTTTGTGTTTTGGAGATTTAATTTTAAATAGAAAGGAAAGGATACAGAAACTAACAAAATTACCAATGTACCTTTCAAACTACTAGCAGGGTACCCGTGCGATGCGACGGCGGATACCCTGTGACTGAATTTTTTGGTAATGTGATGTTATGCGGCCATACTTTTTTTAACAATTAATTTAGAAATAATAATAACGGAGACCTTGTTTAGTTTCCTTTTGGTTTTCGAGTCTAGGTAGATGTTTGTTATTACTGGGAGTTGGGGAGTGACCAGTGGGTAGCCTAACAAACAAAAAAAAGAAAATCTTACAAAGTTAAAAATGTTTTTCAGTAATGTAATGGTTCACTTTTTTTGTTTTTTAGTCGAGTGAGTTATCGGTCGAGGGGATGAACCCTTCGTCAATTTTGGAGCCGACCGACCCAGTTCAACACTCATGCTGGAATGGCGGCGACTCGGTCGGCACAATGGCGACCGAATCGGTCGACCGACCACTGCGGGCAGCCTAATGGCTTTATTTTTAAGTGCTTGGCTTAGTAGCTTGATTAGATTGTACATTGTGGTTAAATTGTTGTATATTTTAGTGAAGGGGTAAATTAAATAGTGTATTAATTGTATATGTTGAATAGTGTTTTTTAGTTTTATTTCTGCTTCAAATAGTTGTAACTTATGCTTTTTTACTTGTATTTGCTTAAAAGTTCTATAGGAAATCTTAAAAAATTAATAGGAGGGAAGGTAAAAAATGGATTATAAATAGTATAGATATAGATATAATAATAAGTAAAATACTAAAATTCATTAGTTCACATGTGACACCATGACCAGTCAATGCACATTGACCACACAAGAGATAACATTCCAATATGAGATACTACTTACACACTATGCTTGTAGACGAATTTGACCATATGTAGAAGACCAGCTATCTTAAACTATTAACGTAACAATGAAAATACACAAGTAAACATGTGGATGTAAGAACCATATACGAACATAATGTAGATAGAAATTATTATATATATATACTAAAAGGTGTTGGGAGAGTGGGACAAAGCAAGTTTATTATATGGTAATTAGTATCATAATCTTCAATTCTATTGGTTGTGTGAATGTCATTAGGATCATTTGTTACACTAGGCAGCCTATGATTGGCTACCCAGGTTGGTGCTACAAACTCGAATGAACAGTGCACCCTTTGTGTGGGTTATTCATGTGCCGAATATTAGTACGTATATAATAAGAACAGTGTGTCGGTTGCACTGTTTAGGCAACTATTCTCTCACAAAATGTCATCTCCTCTCCCCCTTTCTTGAAGCTTCTCGCAATCTCCACTTCCAGATTCATCCATATAAAAAAACACGACATTGAAAACCCAAATCAGAATGAAGATTGATGATCAAAAAAACAACTTTCATCAGCATCACTTATTCAGAAAATGGCATCCATTCAGTTGTACATAACTCACTTTTGTAACTTTATCATTGTGAAAACATCTTTGAGGATATTCATTCTTTAGGGTTTCCCTTATTTAGTTTCAATCCAAGGTTTTCATTTTCCGGTTTGACCAATTTTTTGGTCGATTTTTTTTCAGGCGCTTCAATTTTAGGCTATGTTCATCAATAGAAACGGTTACACAAGGGGATGCGATTACACAAGCGGTTAATCTTAAAGGTATGTTGTTTATTAATGATATTTAAGATAAACTTGGAAGGTGGGTTGTGGCTGATGGTGTGAAAAAGGTTGGTGGAACTGTGCCTACCATGTGTTTGATGAAAGTTCTAAGAGAAGTTATGGTGTTAGTAAATTAATTGTTGAATGTTATATTGTATTACATCTAACCATCATCATACGATATCTATTCCGAATGACGAGCTAAACATCATACGATATCTAGAGAGTTACAGTGTTAGATGGAACAAGACATATCTAAACAAGAGATCACATACGATATCTCATCAAATTACTGTTAGATGGTTAGATGTAATTTTGTTTACATATTGTTGAAGTAAAATATTTTACATACGATATCTCATCAAATCTTCTTCATAGGAATTGAAACCGTATGACTAGAAGCGGTTAGTTGGAAGCAAAAAAACATTTAACTACGTAAGCGTCCTTTTATTAGTAAATTGATCTTTAAACTTTTGGTTGCTGAAACTTTATGCAAAAAGTGATTTAAAAAGATTGTTTGGCTACTGACTCTTTTATGCAATAAAAAGATCTTCAAATAGCTATTTGGTTGGTTAACTTTTGTGCAGAAAACTAAATGTAAAGGATTATTTCGTTGCTGATAATGTAAGCAGAAAGGTGTTTTTTTACATGTTTTTTAACCTATCCTGCAGATGGCTGATGTTCGGTACACAGACAAGGTGGCTGAAAGTCTTTTAGTCGGGCGTGGTTTTGGTCACGTCACCTGACGTTTGGCTAATGCCTGGATTTGGGAGCCCAATAGTTAGCCCGCAAACGATGCTTCTATATTTGCATACCTAGACGCCAGTCGAATGTCTGTTGTAAGTTACTACAGTAGTGCTTCTGTATTGCAATTTCATTAATCGGGGATCTCAAAGTATGTTAACTATATATGTACTCGATTGATTTTAGCATCCTCTCATATGTTACACTAATAGTGGTTTCTGAAAACATATGTAGCTTGTATATACAGATGTGCCCAACACTGGTCTTTATCCAGCTTCAGGAACGGTTCCTTGAGTTGAGGCTGTTGACATTTTCTCCAACGCGTTTTGCTGATAATTGCTTTGTTGAAGTTTTGATCATGGTGGCATCCATTTGCTTACGCTTGCTTTGCTTATCCGAGGTCAGATTATTTTGTTTGCAAATTACAGGCGATGATGATGCTATTACATTTGTGAGTTTATTATTGATCATGTTGGGTGAATATGGCCCATATATTGGCGGGGCAGCACCACGAACATGGTGTTTGCAGCCATGGGGCCATGTCATTCATTCATTATATTGGGAGAGTGGGACAAAGCAAGTGGATTATATGGTAATTAGTATCATAATCTTAAACTCTATTGGTTGTTTCAATGTCATTAAAAAAAACTTTCATCACCATCACTTATTCAGAAAATGGCATCCATTTAGTTGTACATAACTCACTTTTGTAACTTTATCATTCTGAAAACATCTTTGAGGATATTCATTCTTTAGGGTTTACCTTATTTAGTTTCAATTCAAGGTTTTCATTTTTCGGTTTGACCAATTTTTTGGTGTTACTTGACTCTCTGCTGATAAATGACTGTGTTATGGGTTGTTTGGGATTGTCTTCAAATTCCTTCAAAGGAATGTTTACAAGAGGCTATGATGAGTTTACAGGGGTACGGGGATTAAAGCTGAGATTATCCGCGTCTTGGCGGGGCAACTTGCTAAACTTGCAGCCATGGCGGACGTATCCTCTTTTTTCAATCCTTTACCAGTTTGAGCCTCATATACAATTTTGTCGACACTTCTTATGGTATTGAGAACAATGAAGATATTGACTATAAGAGGCTGTGATGAATACGAGCAAGTTTGATTAAAGTTGTGAACGTCCGTTTCTTGGCAAGGCAAATTGTTAGATTCGCAGCCACAGTAGATGTCCACTTTTTTCAGTTCTTTTGCTCTGATCTGAGCCTCATACAATGTTCCAATCTATACTATGTTCCATACTATCTGGGGTCCCACTGCTCTGGGCAGGTAATATCCGTAAGAACAATGTATAGTTGGTTTGTGGTGTTACAAGCATCAGAATCAACCTTAGATAATTTCTTTTTCAAAATATTATTCAGGTATTTTCAGGGGAAAACTTGACTTCACTACTGAACGATATGTAGGTTGATTGAGACGGGATAGGTAAAAGTTATCAGACGCAAAAGCGAATCTAAGAAATCTATGATGTGAAATCTTTCCATGTCTGTTAAGTAAACAAATTTTTATAACTGATGCTATGTTACCATTACGAAGTTGTCTCGCATTTTTTACCTTTCATTTTCCTCATTTATTTATTTGGTTACCAGCTTTATTTCCCGCGGCGATCTTATTGGTTGGAGAAGCAAGTAAGAGGATGAAGTCATGCCAGGACGAACTCAACAGGTAGCTATAAATTATTCCTCCTTCAAATTATGGAAGCAAGGAAGCTCAGCTCAGAGGTGTTACCAGGGCTTTGTATTGATACCCTGACCGACAACAAAAGCAGTACGAGAATGGTTTCCGGTATCCTTCTTTCTGTTTCTCTTCGATTATCTCACACAAGGGCGATTATATAATTTGACATGCTAGAGTGTTGTCTATCTGGTCAGGTGAAGTTGTTTCAGCCCAGGAAACCTGCACAAAGGCACGGGCTGAAGTGACATTCATGAGTATAAAATTGACTGAATTATCTCACAATGTGGCACATCAGGTAACATTTTTTTCTTTTTCCCTGCACTGTATAAAGTAAATCATTATAATATAGATAGTGTCTACTCATTTCCACTCTAAATAGTTAGCTGCAATTCGCTTAAGGGGGTGTTCGTTTAAACTTATGTGTGATCTTTACGAGTTTACATGTTTTCGGATTGTTTTAATGCTTATATTTTGAGTTGTTTTTAAAAAATTGTCAGTTTATATAAATTTATTATGCTTATATGTGCTTATAAGTTTCAAAAGAAGCTCTCCAAGAAAAAAAAAAAAAAGTTTCATAACAAGTCGCAAAAAAAATACCTCACAAGTCTAGCATTAAGCTTAGACAAACACTCTAAATTTCTTCGTTTTGCTACTTAACAATTACATAAATTATGGGGTAAGAAATTATATTATTTGTGAACATCGTGCTTTATGCAAAACGGTGTATTTAGCAAAAAGTCCCAACATGCCACAGCTCTTACAGACACAAAATGCACCTGGTCCAAGGAAAATACCAAAAAAAAATATGGTTTATGAAAGACCAACTATTACTCAAAACGCACCTGGTCCAAGGAAAATACCAACAAAAAATATGGGTTATGAACAATGTTGCCGTGGCTTATTAACATTAGGTACATATACTGTCCCTTTCTGGTATAGTTGGTATTTTATTAATGATCCTAATATTTGGTCTTTTATTAACTTTGACTAAACTTGGCCATATGAGAATGAATGATCGTATGAGTAATTTTCTTCATTAAACGAGTCTTTGAACAATATATGATTCAGTTATATTTACATTGTAAAGGTATAGTCTGCACATGCTTACTCCAGATATATAATAAAAGGTTTAGTGGTTCTACCCATTCGACACATTTTGCCTCTTGCTTTAAAGTTACTCATTTATGACATGTTTCACAAGTTGGCCCGAACCATTGATAATTTTTAAACTATTTACTGATTAGGGTAATTATATAGTTTTAGGACACTGGATAGACTTTTTCGTGGTCTTCAATAATCCTGTTGAACATAACCAAATATCATGTATGATGAGATGAAGATGAAAAAGAGGGTGTGCACAAGATGAAACCAAAACAGTAAGGGCCTGGCCTTTCCAAACTTGAATATGCAGCGGGTCTAAACCTAGATGTATCCATATGTTAGATTATAAATCATCACTTTTCATTGGTTGTTTTATGTATGGAGGTGCAGGTCTTTTTTGTGAATTTGGTCCATACTCATTGGTTGGGAAAGAGACGGGACTCAACATGCATATTTACCATGTTCAGTATGTAAAAAGTAAGCATTTCTATTAAAGAGTTTATAGCATAGGAACATATATATATATACACTATATTAAAAGTGTCGTTAATGTTTGCTTCTTATTTATTTATTTTTGCAGCCATAGCAAAGGAGGTGATATTGAGTTGATGAAAAGATTAAATCTTGAAATATAAATGGAAGCAGAATCGAAACATGCTCAATTGATGACACAGATCATTGAGAAATGTTGCACATGTTGAGATTGAGAGTGTTGAAAATGGAGTTGGAATAATCAAACTTATGTGTCGATATAGTGGCAATTACTGTACAAAAAACAAAATTAAAACATCTAAATTTCATTTTTATGTGCACTAAAGTGGCATTGATACAATCGGGTTACTAACATATTAGTTTCAGTTGCTACATATCTAATTGTGATACTCATATTTTTTGTTTCGGCATACACATATATCAACAAATTAAGTTGTAGTTTGCATTTACACACTTGATATATCACAAGTTATGTTATATTATAATCAACAACCTCATTGATAAAAAAAATATATATAACCAAACTGTTGTTAAAAAATCTCATTCTTTTAAAAAAATGATTAACAATAAAAATATATAATACTAACAAAATAAAAAACGCTTAATACAAAACGATATAAAAAAAAATAATAACAAAACAAACCCGCAGCAACGCGCGGGCTACCCTGCTCGTTCAAACATATAAAACGTGCTTGGAAGGTGAGGATATATTTGTAATTTACACAAGCCCATAATTTAACCAACCCACTTTCCTTTCTAATCCCCTCAATATTGGGAGGAACATATTTATACAAAAAAAGCCTATAATTTCCCTCCCTCTCCCTACTCGTCCCTTACATTTCCTTCCTAAAAAAACTTAAGAACAACAATATTTTGATTTCCCTTCTCATCTCCTTCCATTCCTTTAAAAACAAAAATCGAGAAGAGAGTGTTAGGGGTATTTGGCATTGGGGATTGGTAGCGGATACTCGCCTATCTATATTACTATGTAAACTACCATATCTATACTACATACAAAGTAAAAATGTTCAATGTTGAAATGTTGAAAAATGGTCAAACTTTTAGCACATTTGGAAACTACTAGACGAGTACCCGCGCTTAGCGGCAGCGATGTCTAGTTTTCTGCAAAGTTCCGATGACCCATAAGTTTCTTTCAACAAACTGTATTTGTAGCATTAGAGAATCGTTTTCGAATAACTACAATTCTGATGCGTGGTTGCATAGCAACATAAATATATTTTCTAATAGGATTGTTTTAAGTTATTAAGATTTTTAGTAATAATAGATTCAAGCATTACAAAAAGCAACGGTATTATGTAGTTGGCAATATTATATTGTAGTTTAGAGGTATAGCCAACATGTGTGACCGCTTTTTCTTGTTTTGTCAGTAATTTAGGCAGTGATAACTATTTTTTTTTTACATGTGTAACGTTTATTATTTGGTGTGTGGCTTTTACAATTGTAACTTTTGCAAATTGGATATCACCATATAAGATTATTTTGTACTATCAATTTGTATAGATATTTATGCATTGTTCAAAGCTATTTGTTTGAGGTACAAATAATTATCGCTAAAGAAAACAATACTATTTATTTTTTGTGATTTTAATAAACTTACATAACATTATTGATACACTGGACAAAGGGCTATACAATATATATTAACTTTTAAACGACGATTCATATATGCTAGTCCCTTAAATGGTGCAAGAGCAACATTTTTTAAAATAGCATTATACAAATGACAAATTACATGTGTCAAAGCAAAATAAACAAAAAACTACAATTACTTGGTCTCTCCTTTCAAAAAAATTGTCACGGGTTCCACAACTACTTCATCATTTCTCATATAATTTTGTCAAATTTGAAACCCGATTTCAGAACCGTTCCGATAAAAAAACAGGTCGATTTAAACCGAGTCAAACTGATAGGTTGGGTTGAAAAAATGTCAAATTATCGGTTTCAACAGGTCAACCCGGTATCGGTTTCAACGGGTCAACCCGGTATCGGTTTCAATTGGTTGTTTTTAATTTGGTAGATGTGCTTTTAATTGGGTGTACAATGTGAATAAATTATTGTACTTTTAAGTAATGGGGTGTTTTAATAAGGGTATTAATTATATTATTTATTTCTCTCTCCATTAACCATGTTTTCAACATTCAACTTTCAACATTTTTCACTTTTTCCACTTTGACCATTTTTCCATTTTATATAGTATAAATGAAATTAAGCTATGCATTTGGAAAGTATTGAAGTTTTGAAATGTTTGCTATTAATACACATCGAAAACCAGGTTGACCCGGGACGCTTCAAACCGGCGGGTTGACCCGGTTTAATTTGCCCCGCTTTTTCGACCGGAACGGTTCAACCGGTTGAACCACCTGGGTCGAACCAGGTTTCAAAATATTATGTTTAATCCTAAAATCCTCAAAGTTTTATTATATTTCTTTTATAACCCATAAACTTTTTTTATCACTAAAACTATCTGCCGCTATAAAATTTTATTGCTATGCACGGGTACTCGTCTAGTAACTATCTAAATCTAAACTACATAAAAAGGAAAAATGGTCAAATGTTGAAAAAAAGTCAAGGTAGCTATGCACTTGATGCGTCTGAACATAAACGAAGGAAGAAAAACATTGTATAATGGGTATTGAATGTGATGTTTAAAGTTTAAAGAGTAATATTGAATATATTTAATGGGTATTGAATGTGATGTTTATTTCTTGATCGAAGGAGGGAAAAAAACATTCATATAAAACGTTTCCACATAAATCTTCAAAGTTAATATGACATTCAGAAGGAAAAGATTCATATTAAACACATGGCGGTAAAATTGTGATCATTCAGATTGAATTTAAACTTCAAACATCAAACATTATATATGGCAAGGGTTTTTCAAATGCTTATATAAAGAACAATAATGTATTGATTTATTTCATCTTGTCTACTTTCATATGCATAGACATGGCAATGAAAAATGAAAAGAATATTGACGATGATCTTGAGGTTGATTTCACATTCGTGTATCTTTACATTCGAGGTTGGTTGCTTCGATCGTCTTCTTATTTACTGATTAGTCTTTTTTAGTTTTTTTACAGCTTCCTCCCCCCTCCTAATCATGGTACAAAATGGATCAAGTGTGCGTCTACTACGTTTGGACGGATAAGAAAGCCAACAAAATCTACTTGCTCTTGCACGACAAACATGTAAGGGTTGTAAAATATATAAGACATCATTAATTAGAGCAAGTATATATACCAACCACAATATCGCACACGTCTAATACCAGGGAGAAAGGATGGCGGTTGTAGTGCCGCAAGACATGGTGGAAGAGTATAAAAACAAAAACTTGGATAACACTTTTGTTTCTATCCACCATTTTCAAATTCACTATGTTGACCCAACAGAATATCCAAGGCACGAAAACTACAGCTTCGTGCGAAATGATGTCTTAATTGCGGTAAACAATAAGACGATCGTCTTTGAATTTTTGTTTGCTGACGAAACCAAGTTTGTGAAGCACCTGTGGTTACCTTCAATAAGGGCTATTCTAGGTGATAAAACACCAAGGAAAATGTTGACCGGTACACATAATTAAATGATGTTTTATTCATCGAGCTTGGTTAATATTACGTATTCCTAAACATCTTCTTTTATTTATTTTTAGATACTATTAGAAGAGTAATTAAGGAAGAGCTAAAAACACGCAAGTTATAACACGTGCGAGTTGTTTCCAAGAGATGTGACGTAAGTGTGACTTAAAAAATGTTTTACATCTACTATTTTGTGTTCATGAGCTGAAATTTATTAAATTTTGATAGAGGGGCGGAGATTAAGTTTATATCGTTTCATACGTTACGACAAGAATATGCAATGCTCGCACGGGTAATCAAAGAGAATGGAGTCATATACATAACTCGTGTTAAGCTAGTGCATGCCGAACCAAGTACAAACTCGACTAAAATTTATACTTACCTTTTTCAAACGCTACTTCATTTTTATATTTTTGTCTAATAATGCGTCATTTCCCTCTATCTACAGTCAACTTGGTGATTGACACGGAAGTATCAAGTGTCGACTTTGATCCAAATATGCGGGAAGCAGAAGCCCTGAAGAATATGAGGATATAACGCATCTGGGCTAATTTCAAGTTCTTGTCTTTTACGTCATTTGAAAATTTGAACATTTGTTCTTTTTTTGTTTTCATTTCTTTGGTGATCTACTTTTTCTATGAATAATAATTGCATACATTTAGTAATTTTGGAATAATTTCAGACATTTCACTCAGGTTACTAAACTTTGAAACTTTGTTCACTCAGGTTAGTGAACTTATAAAAATATAAGTTCAGGTTACCGATCTTTGACAATTTGTTCACTCAGGTTACTGAATTTATCAAAAAATATACATACGGGTTACTTGAACTAACACTGAATTTATCAAAGTGTATGCTTCCAAAAGTTCAGTAACCTAAATAAACAAAATGAAACTATAATAACTTAGGACAAATTTTTGGGAAACTTTAGTAACTTTTTTGTACCCTAATCCCCTAAGTATAAACTCATCAAAACTAAAACTATGCAAATCAAATATATATTCATTCGGAAGCGATGAAGTGTGAATGCTACATGTTATATTGAGTAAACCGGATAAGCTATCAGTATTACAGACTTACAAGCTTGAACATTAGGATAAGCTCTCATAAACCAGATCATGACTACCTATACTCAGCGAATTAGACAATGACGCAACATTCACGTTCCTCTTCAAATCACAAACATTATATATCATTAGAATCTCTAAACTCTATTATCATTATAATCTCTAAACTCTAAGAAAATACCGATAAAACTTGACGTAATGCAATTATAACCAATAATGTTAGACGAAATCATCAGTTAATATAAGCTTCAAGCTCTAAAATTTAAACCTTATAAAACATCAATTTTTGATCAAATTTTAAGGATAATGATCAGTAATTTAAGGTTCAAGATCAAAACCTTAAGGCTAAAAAATCATCAATTTAAGACTAAAAGGTAGAATTCATAACTTAACTTAACATATAAAGCTAATTATAGCTCTCAAAAATAATAATTAACACTAATATATGACATATATCAAACTCTTAAGGTTTAAGATCGAAACTTTAAATCTTAAAAAGCATCAGAATTCGTACCTGATAAAAATCGTTGCTTTTAAAAAAAATTATTGGTGGGCTTTCTTTTTCCTTGGGCAAAAATCAATTGTTATATATTTATATGGATTAAATCCCGAATCTGGTTACTATTTAGTTTCCTAATTTTAATAGTACTTATATATTTATCCCAGCAGCCCAAGTAAAACTTTCCTCTTTATAATTTTACATACATGCCCATTTAGGTTCCTAATTTCTATTTTATTCTATATATTACTTTTATTTTATTTATTTAGATATAGCAAAAGAAGTTACTTTAATGAGCAATAGTTGTTTAACCTGTGTCATTTGAAAATTATAACTCACTATATACAACCGTGCCAATCATATTTTGTAGTTTAAAGATACGATGATTGGAGTTAAACAATCTAGAACCAGTATTTCGAACCCCGTTCAGGTTGATTTAAACAAAGGTATCGTCTTTTTCTGCTTTTAATCTCGATATATTAATTTTAAAAACTTAACTTTTAATACAGGTTTCATTTCATTCAATTTTATGCTAGAAAAACGCAAACCATTATCTAATAAAGATGTTCGCACAAGGAAAACGGATAAAAAATGAAAGACCAACTCTGCCTACTTTGAAGAAAGTTTGGCTCACATAAATATCGCTCCTAGTAGGGTACCATTCGGAACATTGCACAATATCCTAAATACTATCGGTGCTCCAAATAGCTTTCCATTACAAACAACATCGCCTCAAACCCTGTCAAGAAATAAAGAATATATTACACCATTACAAACACCACGTTCCTATGGTTCAACCTCTCTACGCACCGATGTAAATGTAGACCCAGCTACTCAAAAAAGGAAAGAATACCACAGGCTTTATTACCAACAATGAAAACAAAAGAAAGTAGTAGAAGCAAATGCAAACATGGAATCACAGACACTGGTAGGAGCTACATAATATCTTTCGGGCTTGACAGGTTAAACCATCGTAGGTAAAAAGTGTACATATTAGGTTCTTTACGAAATTGTGTGTTATATTACTAATACACGTTTTAAATTGCAAAACCAGATCATCGACATGGTACTAACATACTATTGACCTTATTTGATCAAGAGTACAATCAAACTATGGATGGTAAGCTTCATTAAGAAATTGCTTTTTCTCTTTACTGCATGTATTTACATTATACCTATGTAGGAACAAATGTTGGTATACACCCAACCATTCAAAAAAAGAAAGAATACCAGAAGCTTTATTACCAACAACGAAAATAAAAGAAAGTAGCGGACGCAAATGCTAACAGGAAGCAGACACAATGGAAGGAATGATACAAAATCTAGGAATTAGAAATTCCATAATGAAGTGTCGGTCACCCCAAATATAATCTAGCATAAGTTAGCTCGTAGACATATCGTTATTTACGTTGTTTATTAGTTAACTAGTTAGTTGTTAGCTTAGTTATTAGTTTAGTGTAACACCATGGAGAAAGGACGGGTCTTTACCCACTGTATGCCTGATCCACAGCCCATCAGGGGGGCGTTTAGTTTGTAACTATAAATACCCTTCCCACTAAGGGAAGGGTGGAGCTTCTAATCTAACCTTTCTTTCTTTTGTTTACTTTCTCTCTCTAGAAAGACTCCCATCTTCTACTTTCTCTCTCTAAACTCTTGTATGATTCGACTCTATATGTGATTGATAGTGTGTTTATGAAATCCAATATCTAAAAATTGGTATCAAGAGCCATGGTTTGATCATTCATCTTTCATGTTCTTGGATTTCTAGTGGTTTTCATAAGGTTTTTAGGTTTGAATAAGTTTAGAGTAGTTTGCATCATTTGGATCATTTCTTGTGTTAAAGTTTGAATTTTGATAGTACTTTTGTGTTTAGAATCATTATAAGTGTTTAGGTTTTGATTTGGAAGGCTTGAATCATCGTGGTTGGGTTGTTTTTGGATTGAAAAGTGGTGTTTTTTTGAAAGTTTGTTGGATGCGAGTTGAGTCACGGTACACATTTCTTGGATGCGAGTTGTCCCATGTTTGATGCGACTTGTCCATTTTGAGTTTGCTTATTGAAGCGAGTTGTCTTATATGCGAGTTGTGTTTTATGCGAGTTGTCAGCCTATGCGAGTTGTCTGTTAAGCAAGTTGTCTGTTAAGCAAGTTGTCAGCCTATGCGAGTTGTCTGTTAAACGAGTTGTCAGCCTATGCGAGTTTTCTGTTAATCGAGTTGTCGTTTAAGCGAGTTGGTAAACAGGGTGCTAGTTGTCTTGTACTGCGAGTTGTCTTATACTGCGACTTGTCTTGGCTGCGAGTTGTCTAGGGTGCGAGTTGTCTTGGGTGCGAGGTGTCTTGGGTACGAGTTGTCAAGGACTGAGATTTGTCAATTCCTGCGAGTTGTCTGCTAAGCGAGTTTGATCCGCGAAACAGGGGGTATATATAAAGAATTAGGGAATATCACAAACTCAACCATAACACCAACCTATTTTCACTTTCTTATCATCTTCTAATTCCTTTATTACATTCTACTTCTCACTATCTTACGGTTTTGTTTTGATTTTAGTAAAATCCCGCGAAAGATTCTATTTCTCGGTTTAAATCACAGACCTGTAAAATCCCGTGTACACAGCAACATCATGTCTTACACTCCTGATTCAGTGATTTCGGAAGTACTTAAATTGTATGATGCTGTGGACATCAATGATAATGTATGCTACATTGAACGGTTAAAGATGATTGAATCAATCAATGAGGTTGTGAGATCTTCGTGTTCTTAGTTTGAAGAAAGAGAATTGCACCTGTTTAGGCTACATAATGCCATGCTAAAGGAAAGTACCATTGAACCATATCAACAACTTCACTCACACCTCGTGTTACTCACACCTATAACAATGGAACGAACATGCAATGCCCTTTTCCGTCAAGATTTACCCACATTAATGGGAACACTACTATTGAACTTAGAACAATTGGAACAATAACTTGACAAACAAAAGGTTCAAAAGGATAGTTCTAGTGCTGCACTTCAAGTGATCCATAAACAACTTCATTCATTCATTAGTGGGGAATTCACATTAGATTATGATCATCACATGACTGAAATGTCTTTCAAAAGGTACACTGGAATGGAAATTAACGTGTTCATT
Source organism: Chrysanthemum makinoi (assembly GCA_910596185.1). Classification (NCBI taxonomy): domain Eukaryota; kingdom Viridiplantae; phylum Streptophyta; class Magnoliopsida; order Asterales; family Asteraceae; genus Chrysanthemum; species Chrysanthemum makinoi. The sequence goes on along the minus strand of OU343217.1, from coordinate 151,644,608 downwards.
GAGACATTTATCCAACTCATGGATAGTGTGAAGAAGTACATTGAGGAAGTTACACAGAAAGATGAAAAAGTGAATGAGTGTCAGGTGCAGATGAGAGATAGTTGTGATGAGTCGGGTAATGTATCAATTGAAAGGTCGGGTGTTGCTGAATGCAGAATATCAGAGACAGCTAAGAATGATGTAACCAGCTGCTCAGTAATTCCGATCACACAAGAAGTGGATGCGGTGATCAGAAAGGTGAATGAATGTCGGGTACAATCAATAAATTGTAGTGTTGAGACCGGTAAAGCATCGGATGATGGATTAGTTGACACGGAATACACATGCTCAGAGACAGATACGCTTGAAACAACCAATAGTTCAGTGACTCTTGTTGCACATGATGTGGATGCAAATATCAGACCGACAAATAAACAGGTGTCATGTAATGAGGTACCCTTAACTGATCAACATAGAGCATATGCTAATGTACCTAAACAAACTGATCTTAATACTGAACATGATTCTGATAAACGTTCCTTGGTTGAGGCTGAGTCTAATAAATTCAAAACAAATGATATGGTTGATAAAAAGGCTTTTGATGAACTTTATAACAAATTCTCAAAACTTGAAAAACATTGCATTTCTCTTGAAATTCTAATACAAAGAAAGGAGGAAAGTTTTCAAACTAAGAAACCATGTAAAAATTCGGAATTTCCTGAATTTCTTGAATTTTTTGAAATAAACGATTTAAAAGCTCAGCTTCAAGCCAAAAACTCGACTATCAACAATTTGAAGAAACATATTTCTGGTAGGCATGTGAAAAGTAATTCAGTCAAGACTACACAAGACATTGATGCTATTATAACATGTTATAATGAACTGTCAATTTATGTGGCTAAATTACTAAAGGAAAATGAGTCTTTGAGAAAGCATCACATAGAGCTAAGTGACTCTGTCAAAGAAGCTAGAACTAAGTCAATGAAACAAACAAACTCTTTGATAACAAAAATTGATGAACTCAAAGATCAACTTCAGGAAAAGAGTTTCGCTATTGTTGCCTTAGAGAATGAGCTTAGAAAAACCGTAGGGAAAAGTGTGAACACTAAGTTTACAAAACCATCAAGCTTGGGGAAGCCAGTTTCTCATCCCACTAGAAACCGGTACGTTGTTAGGCAGCCTACTGCATTTATATCTGAAAGAACAAAATCTTTAAAGATAAGGCTTGCCTCCCAAGTTGATGCGATACAAGTTTTGTCAAAACCAGTCACTTCACCTGAGTTACCTAAGAATAATGCTTTCCGTTAACCTTCAACAAGTAGCTACTTCTACTCCAAACACCTCTAGGAATAGTTCGAAAACAGTGTCAAAACCAAGCATTAAAACCCAGAATTCATATGATATGAATGACTTGTGGAAGAACTATTATCTAGAAGAAGCTAGGAAAAAGGCACATATTTGAAAAGACGGAATTTTAGGTGCAAGACCTAGGGTGATGCATTCCACGAGATTTCAAGGCACTGCTAGTAGTGGTAAACCATTACCTAGGAACTCTCAAAATACTAGGGGTTGGCTTGCATCTAAGAGTAGTTATATGAAGAAGAATGCTAAGCATGTAGAAAATGAAACTAGAAATTCTGAGTCTTTTCCGAATAAGAAACATTTTCCTAATTCACATGCTAAGGTACAATCCACTAAGGCTACTAACATGGCTAAGGTTCAACATGTTATGAAGCAAAACAAACCAAAAACTTCACCTAGATGGATCCTAACTGCTAAATATTTGGAGTCTAGGAATAACGATAAGTCTTCCACTGTGCATAAGAATATCAACAATACTAGACCTTGCCATAAGTGGATACCGTCTGGTAGAATATTTAAGGATGTTGGACTCAGGTGGATACCTACCGGAAAGCTGTTTACCGATGGCAAAATCAAGGTTGACCATGAAACCCCAAAGGGTTTGGATACTAACGTCACTAACCAATATATATGCAATCAAGCTTGTAATGTTAGTGCAGGTAGTCCTTACTCAGTTGCAGATACTTCGATCCTTCACTACATGGACTGGCTTAAAGTATGGATAACAAATGGATTGATATCTCATAACTCACGGGTTCAAGTAACTCAACCTTGATATTCAATCTGCTATGACGTCTGTTCACATCAGTTCAGGCCTCGTACTTCAACATTATGGCGTCTGTAGATAACTCTTCAGGCCCCGTTCCTCAAAGAAAAGAAAGGTTTACGCTTCAGTGCGCTTTATCTTCAGAAGAAGAGAAATCTTCATGTATATGACCATTCTCATCGACATTCTTCATCAACAAGCTTCATGTTTTTCCTATGCTCATTCAATCCTCAAGTGGATCTACGTTCATTGGTGTATACTCTTATTCACTTGTTCGAATAAAAAATGGCAACTTCGGATGCAATTTTTGAGGGGGAGAAGAGTAAATATACTACATGTTGAAGGATGCTTGAATTATGGTCATACGACTCTCCAATGCCTAATGTTTCACTTACTAAGAATAACTGGGATTTATGATTTATTTGGGATTCATTGTTTTAAGATATGTTTGATGAGTACTTCCAACCTCCAACGAATGTTGTTCATCCAGTTCCTGAAGCTCATGCTCCGGTTCCTGCTGACTCAACTGGTTCTCCATCTAAGAAGTACAACTCAGACTACTCGAGAAACCCAATCTCCAGTTATTCCTCGAGGCGTTGATAATGACTATCGTAATATTGCAGTTGCACTATTGAATAATGATCCGCTCTTTGGTATTCCTTTGCTAAATCTTCACGGATTATGGTTCATGAATAATGATCCGCTCTTTGGTATTCCTTTGCCAAATATTCATGGATTATTGTTCCTCTCAATGTGCACGCTATAAATCAACCACATGAACATTAAGGAAAATGACTACCTCATCTGCTCGAAAACATTATTGGTTAATCTTCCAGATCAGTCTCTACATGTATACTTTAGGAAGAATGCATTGATGTTGAGGAATCATTTGTTCCGGTTCATACAGTGGGTCAATTTACATCCGATTGTATGTTTATTCACGTGTTGGACATTTGACACAAGTTGATTACTTTGGAGTTAATCATTTATCACTTATTTAAGATTGAAGTTGACTCTCAGAATGGCGTGTTCTTATTTGATAACTTGCTCGGGCTTAAGAATTTGAGTTGAAGACTTGGTTTATCTAGTTACCAGCAGTCGGGCTGGATGGTTAAAGACCGACGATGTGGATAATCTCAAGAGGTGTTAATGTCTCATACTCTGTTTTAGTAGTGAGTACTTAGAGATTTGCTTGAAGCATAGATTCTCGACACCGTTCTTCCATCATTAAGTGCAAGTTTAAGATACAAATGTACAGAATTCGACTTCAGTTTCAAGTTTGGTATATCAAGTTTTCTTCATTAGTGATCACTTCAAATTGTCTACATATGGGTTGATAAAGATAGTCAGAGAGAGTTTTTGTAGCAGTTGATTCTCACAGGATTCAGTTGAGCTAATTGTTTGTTCTTCTCTATTTCAAGAGTATTTGGCATGTATAATGTGTTGCTGATTTTGAGGTATCAAAACCAGCAAGGGGGAAGGAGATATACATCTAAACACACAACGAGTACACGTGATGAACTTAATACTTCATCTCTATTGAAGTAATCCCGGGAAGACATATGTCATGACCGCAGAGAAACTCAAGGTTTTACTCATCAAGGCTTTTAGTGTTATTATTCCAACTACGTGGGGGAAGTGATGTAAGAGAAAGTTTCTAAAGATAAAAGAGGTACACAAGTGTGTGATGATTTTGATGTTATCGCAATCATCAGGGGAGAGAGAATTGTGTACATTGGGGCGCTCAACTGTTTCACTTGAGGGCTTAATAAGTGATTCTGAGATATAATCACTTATTCCAGAGTTGACATCCGCAGAGATAATCAGTGATTCAGCATGCTACTTCAGTGTTATCGGTTATTCTTTCTTTGGGCATTCGGGTACTTCGGGTTCTTGAGCTACATACACTTTCTTCAGGGGAGAGAAAAGTACATTGGGGCGCTCAACTGTTTCACTTGAGGGCCTAATCAGTGATTCTGAGATATAATCACTTATTCCAGAGTTGACATCCGCAGAGATAATCAGTGATTCAGCATGCTACTTCAGTGTTATCGGTTATTCTTTCTTTGGGCATTTGGGTACTTCAGGTTCTTGAGCTACATACACTTTCTTCAGGGGAGAGAAAAGTATACATCGGGGTTATTCTTTGGCAATCGGACTTAATCTGCTACTTCGATGTTATAAGGTTCTCTGTCTTTGGGTATATGTGTATTCGGGTTCTTGAGCTTCATTCCAAGAGACTGGCTGCATCAATTCAACTACTTGGGGGAATTTGTCTCTTGACACCTTTTGGTATGGATCGCTTCAGATGTCAGTAGAAAAGAAATATGAGAAGATTGTTTTATGTGTGGGATGATACGTTGCTGTTCTATTGGATGATATAACCTCGAACGAAGAATCACAAAGATCATTCTTAAAAGGAGCAGCAAGATCGATGATAATGGTGTGCTTCTGTGTGCACCTGGCTAAGGCAAGCTTGAAATAGAGCTTCGAATCTGCTCAACATAAGGATTTTCGGTTTGGGGGGAAGCTACCAAAGTCTCACTTTCAGAAGGCTCGATTTCTCTCTTCAATTCAAGAGCCCTTGGAAGCTTTGGTGGTGAAAGTTTAAGAGATGACGATTTCTATCTTCTACAACGGGGCTGTTCGATATCCTTATCTCGGTACTCGTATCATCATCTTCTTAAACTATATCATCTACTCTATCTGTAAATAGTTATCAAAAAGCAAAATACAAAAATATAAAACCAACAAAAAAAAAATAGAAAAATATAAAACCAACAAAAACCCATAAAAATCAGAAAATTTGAAAAATACCAAAAATATTGTTTTCTCAAGACATGTCTTCTGGTATCGATAACATCTACGGTCTTAGAAATGTCATTCAATAATGGCACGGGACCATAGATGAAGTTAGAGCAGGAGGTGTAGATATTATTTTTCAAAACATGTCTAAAACTATGGCTTGCAGTTACTTCAGACTGTAACCCGTTCTTCAAAACTATGGCTTGCTATTATGTCTGATAGCAACCCGCTCTTCTAGAAAGGAAAGTGCTGCGCTAAACCAATTTTCAAATATTTCGTGCACTTATCCTAAAACAAAATGAGGAAAGCATGTCGAAGGACCGCTGTTCCTACTTAAATATTTTTCCTTCTAAAATTCTTCAGAAAAATATTTGTTTTAACAAAATGGTGGAAAATAAGTTGCTTTAAAATCAATCATATTTGGTATTTTCATTAATTTGGAAAACTCAATCAATGACTTCAGCGATTTTAAAACTTTTCAGAGAAAGAGTCATTGATTGAGGGGGAGAATGTTTTTCAAATTTATATCATCTATTGGGCTTATCTAATTATCCTACGTGCTTAACTAAAAATGGTATTTTCCTAAGTCGAAGGACTAGGAATTTAGGATATGATTGTTAGAATTAGATGATTAGAGTTTGATAAACACATAATTCCCATGCCTTTTATGATCTGATTGATTTGTTGGATTGACTTTTATTAGTCGATTGCTGTTTGGGTGTTGTCGACCACCATATATCTGTTTGTGTTGACTAAAGTATGCAGATAAGATGGTTAATAAGAATGTTCCCGATCCGGATCCCACAATAGAAGATGATTGGATGCCGAAAGGAAAGGGTAACTATTTCTTGGATCGACAAATGAAGAAACGAAGCTTAATTGGATCTCCATGGAGAGTTGGCACGATAGATGCAACTTAAGAGGTCTCACTGCATTTGCAGATGGTTTTCTTCCTGCCTCACAGCAACAACAGAAGCAGCTTAACCACCTAACGTATCTTTGTGCAGGACAAGTAGTGAATAATACCATTTTTAAACAATTTTGAAAATATTGTTTTGAAAATGGAAAATATTGTTTTGAAAATAAATTGGACTTAAATCTTGGAAATCACCGGACTTTATTTTATCAAATCTTAAGTCACTCAATCATCGACTACGGTCATAGATTGAGGGGGAGAGTGATTTAAAATAAAATATTTTCAAACGATATTTCTTCATTAAAGTTTCGGTTTGTACGTAATAAAGTGGTGATCTAAAGATTTAATGTTATGTCATGGTACGATTTTCTTTAAAACCCAAAGATCTTTCAAAATGAAATTTTTTCTGTTCTTGTTTGATTGTGAAATTGTTTTATTTTACTTAAAGATCTCTTAAAAACTATCATACCTGACACTAACAATCTTTAATGTCGAAAAATTGGTCCATATCTGTCATTTTTCAAAATTAAATCAAGCCACGTCTTTCCCCAAATTTTTCTAAATGATTTAAATCAATTGGAATCCAAAATATCAATTGGTTTGAAATTTTTGATCGGGGGAGAGATCGTGATTTAAATCTCAAATCGGTTTTAAAGGGTGATTGTTTCAAAAGCACTCATTTCTTTATGTGCCAAACGATTTTGAAATACATAATGCACATGATTGTGGAGGAGCATTTAACCAAAAACTAGAAGAGCTTTTAAATCAGGAACATATTCTCCCATATTTTCTAAACCTTATTAAATCACTTGGGATCCAAAATCTTAAAGGGTTTGATATTTTTGATCGGGGGAGAATTTGTGATTTAATTAAGAAATCTGATAAATGATGATCGATTTGATTCAAAAGTGCAGGTTGCTCTTCTATATGTGCTAAATGCTTTCGAATCTCGAAGCACATATTGAGGGGGAGCATTTCAAAAGAAAACAAACTTTCAAGGTACAAAGATTTCTATGTTTCAACATAAGTACCTTGATTGATTTTCTAAATGGTTTCTTAATGGATTTTGTGATCGTGGATGTACTTCAAAAGAACTCTTTCCTCTATGTGATAAAATGATTTCAAATATCCTACGCACATGTTGAGGGGGAGAATTTACCAAAAAAATTCAAATGGCTTTTCCTATGGAAATTGTGATCAAGAATATATTTCAAAGAACCCTTGCCTCCATGTGCTAAACAATTTCAAAATCATATGCACATGTTGAGGGGGAGCTTTTCTAAATGATAAAAAACAATTAAGGTACAAAATACTTTGATATTTTGTCACCATTACTTTGATTGATTTTCCAAATGATTTTTCAATTGGTTTCAAGAAGGAAAGAACAATACCAAAAGACCGACCAATTTACTTTATGCATAGTGTTATAAGGATGGTTAGGTTAGGTATTCGTTCCTACGATCCCGCCAGAGCCGGAGGGATCTACCCAGGGACAATTCACTAGATAGTGTAGAGTCCTTAGGTATGATGAAAAAAAGGAGAAAAGTGAGAAATGGGAAGAGTGCCGACTGAGATTGAGCTAGAACTGGAATAAACCCAACAAGGTTCTAGTTATGAAGTCTCGGTAAGCACTGAAGGGGTTGAAGAATGAAAAAGAATTAAATGTGAAAAGTGTGAAAAGAAATAGCCCTCCAATAATTCAACCTTAGGGCAGTAACCGGGTTCAATACATATGCTACTGGTGGTTACCAAGGTAACGCCGGTATTGAAGACAAGACGTCATGGACCCAGTGACGCACTGCACTAAACTTCCCAAGCTACTCAAGCTCCTCTTAAAAGGACTTGTTTCATTCTCACGGGTAACCTACATAATCTATCGACTTTCTCTTAGAGATTGTTGATATTGAAGAAGGAGACCCTCTCCCTAGTCTCCGGCATAGGAAACCAAAGTGCACAATTGAGTCTAGAGCCAAGAGATCATCCAAAATATCTCATTAGGACACAAAACTAATGAAGACTTACTGTTTCACACAATGTGGAAAGTAAGTATATATTGAGAGTCTTACGCATTATCCTTGTGATATTTGCTAGAACATCCGAGTAATATGTAAAAGTATTCACAATGAAGATGGAAATATTTCTAGATCCAACATCAAACAAGCTCTTGGTGGGTGACATGTGAGATCTATCCAATAGATTAAGCTTCTGACAATTGGATAGAAACGATGGGGCGATTCACTCATGAATCAACCTTGGTCCAGGAAATGACGAATACTTTTGGAAAAACCGTTCGATGTGCAAATCTTCTTTTCTCTAGCACATCGAATGTGTATTCATGTTTTTAAACACAAAAAGTATCTCTGATTGTAAAAATACTTTTGGAAAAACCGTTCGATGTGCAAATCTCTTCTTTTCTCTAGCACATCGAATGTGTATTCTCTTTCAAATACAAAAAGTATTTTAAATTGAAAATTGATCTTTCTCATAAAACTTTCGTCGTATTGCAAAACTCTTTCTTCAAGCAATACACGATTGTTTTCAAATCAATTTTTCATCAATCAGTGAATCTCAATTCGCTGGTTCACTCACTCAGTGTTGTCTTCTTTGAGACGTTCCGGTTTGAGAACAACTAGAACAGCTGCGAAACCCTGTTAAGCAGATTCTTCGAAATTATACCTGATCACAGGCAGTACTTGTACTGATCAACGGGGAACCGTGGGCCAAGTACTTCAGTTCAACGAAAGTGATCAAAGACACTTTCGTGTGTTTTATTGCTAACTGTTGTTTGCAGGTACATTTGGACGGTTGCAGCTGATCAGAATTGAGAAGTCAATCCAAAGCTGCATGCTCGCAGCATTCACACTTAATTAAAGAAATCATGACAAGTGCTTATCTACATAACCTGGCTCTAATATTTTTATACTATGTTTATGCTACGCTGCTGCAAATATCATGCACCAGTAAAGCTTCCGCTACTCTGATGAAAAGATGTCATGATCCAGAAAGAGTGAGCATGTCGGTCCAACAGTCACAACATCACATAAAGGCAACACAAAAAAGGGTGATCCAGAGATTTACTGTGGCTGATGATCTCAAAGAAAGCTCGAAGATCATCAAGATGTGGATCAGTTCAAAGACCTCCACTTAAAGTACAAAGCAGTCAGACTTTGAAGAATCACTACTCAAGCACAAAGAATGCAGAAATTGAAGAATTAAAGTCTACGAGCTCAAGACTGAAGATAAAATAGAATGCTAGAATTCGAAATGTAAAACATGGGGTGACCTCCTTTAGGGGGAGATTGTTAGCAATTAGAAATTCCATAATGAAGTGTCGGTCACCCCAAATATAATCTAGCATAAGTTAGCTCGTAGATATATCGTTATTTACGTTGTTTATTAGTTAACTAGTTAGTTGTTAGCTTAGTTATTAGTCTAGTGTAACACCGTGGAGGAAGGACGGGTCTTTACCCACTGTATGCCTGATCCACAGTCCTTCAGGAGGGCGTTTAGTTTGTAACTATAAATACCCTTCCCACTAAGGGAAGGTTGGAGCTTCTAATCTAACCTTTCTTTCTTTTGTTTACTTTGTCTCTCTAGAAAGGCTCCCATCTTCTACTTTCTCTCTCTAAACTCTTGTATGATTCGACTCTATATGTGATTGATAGTGTGTTTATGAAAACCAATATCGAACATTTTAGAATTTACACGTGAAACCAACATAGGTAAAATAATTTTCCATATTATGTTCTTCATTATGAAAATTTGTATCATCTTATTAGTTCATTTTTCAGATGATCGACATGGTAGTAGCGTATTATTTCCCCTATTTGATAAAGAGTACAATCAAACTATGGATGGTAAGCTTCATTAAAGAAATTGCTTTTGCTCTTTACTGCATGTATTTACGTTATACCTATGTAGGAACAAATGTTGGTGTAGACCCAACCATTAAAAAAAATGAGAATACTAGAAGCTTTATTACCAACAACGAAAACAAAAGAAAGTAGTGGACGCAAATGCTAACATGGAAGCAGACACAATGGAAGGAATGACACAAAATCTTTTGGACTTGACACGTGAAACTACCATAGGTAAAATAATTTTCCATATTATGTTCTTTTTTACGGAATTTTATATCATCTTATTAATACATCTTTTAAATTGCAAAACCAGACGATACATACGATTTCATGTACGAGGGCCTTCCTAAAGAGCATCGTGTATTGAAAGAGCAACCACCATGTGTCATTTGTGGAGCAAAAAAAATACAATATGAGTTTCCTACTTTTTGTTGCATGAACGGGAAAACGATTTTGAGGGCCTTAGACATTCCTTCAGAACTATACAACCTATTCACGTTGCAATGTGAGTTAGGAAAAATGTTTAGGAAAAACATACGTGCGTACAACACAAACTTATCCTTTGCATCGACGGGTGTAAAGTTGGACAAAACATACAAAGTTAGGAACTCTGGAGTATATACTTTTTGTGCGCATGGAGGGATATATCATAGAATGGATCAATTGATTCCTAGAGACGGAAAACCAAGGTACTTGCAGTTGTACTTTTATGACGCAGAATCCGAACTTGAGCACATGTTACAATGGTCTAATCTTGATAAAGAAATTGTTAAGATATTATCACATGTTCTTGCACCAAACCCATATGTTTATAAATTTCGAACACTTGGTAACCTTGGTCCGCTTGACAAGTATAGGGTCGAATTAAATGCATTTGTTAAAGTCGATTAAAGACTTTACAATCGTCCTACCACGTCCGAGGTATAAATACGATTCTAACCATCCAACATCTTATATAAAGTGACCGTTGTATATCTAATATTATACTCTCAACTTAAATATATTATATCATGTAGGTTGCTGGTATTTGGGTAGAAGGTAATAACAACATCACTGAATACAAGAGAAGTATCGCTGTCTATGGAAGGTCTGAACACCCTACGCAAATATAGTCTTAGTTCACTTCCTATGATCCTTTGTCTTATCCAATGTTCTTTCCAAACAGTGAGGCTGGATGGCATGAAGTTGTCGTTGATGACGATGACGTCGATGAAGACGAAGAAGGTACTAAAGGAATCATTATACTCATATCACTTTATTTTGTGTAATACCAGGTTACATTACTATCATATAGTATATGGTTTCCTTACACAAACCTTTTTAACATCACCACGCAGGGATTAACACAAGAACTGGTAGAAAAACAATTACTATGCGAGAATATTATTGTTACAAATTCCAGATGCGGCCATATTATAACTTGATCCTGTTTCAAGGGCGATTGTTTCAGCAATTCGTGGTAGATACATACATAAAGATTGAGACTTCACGGTTGCATTTTTGTGAAAAAACCTGTTGGGATTTAGAAAATCCATGTTAAACTGTCGGTCACCCCAACAATAGTTTAGCATAAGTTAGCTCGTAGACATAACGTTATTTCGTTAGTTTATATTAGTATACGTAACATCGAAGAAAAAGCACTGTATGTCTGATCCACAGCCCGAAGGAGGGCGTAGAATATTGTATAAATAGCCCTCTTCCCACAAGGGAGATGGTTGGATGTTCATAAGTTAATCTAAGCTTGCCTTTTGTTTCTCTCTCAAAAACATCCCATTCTCTCTATTTCTCTCTCTAAAACATCCCATTCTCTGTATTTCTCTCTCTAGACTACACATTCCAAAAGCTTAATCTATTGTGGTGTTATGATATCGAATATCTTACAATTAGTATCACAGCCCATGGTTTGATTAACTAGGTTGTATGTGCGTTTATCTTCGTAGTTTTTAGATTAAAAAGTTAGCTTTGGAAGGTTTTGGACTCACAAGTAACTTACTTTGATTCTCATGTTTGTGATGTTAAAGTAAGTGTTTTAAGATAGTTATAACATTCTAGGATCAAGTTATGCAAAAGAAACTAAGCAAAAACGTTCAAAAGGGTGAATTTTAGGTGGTTTTAGGTGAAATTCTTGACTACGACTTGACTCTCAGATGAATTTCTTGGATGCGATTTGTCCGTTTGAAGCTACGATTTGATCTGTGTTGAGTGCGATTTGATTATTTTATTAATATCGGGCTGCGAGTTGTTAGGAAAAGGACAAAGGTATTGTACGGGTGATAACGACCTGCGTTTTATCAATGCGGTTTGTCAAACACTGCGGTTAGTACCACTGCGATTTGGGTATCCTGATTTTTGATAGGCTGCGATTTGAGAGGACTGCGACTTGACTACTCGGGTTTGGTATTCCTGCATTTTGTCAAAAACTTTGGTTTATCACTGTGTTTTGGTGTAACTGCGATTTGTCAAGGGTTGCTTTTTGTCAAGGATTGAGAGTTGCAATTTGATTCAAACATCACCAAATCACAATGAAACAACAATTCACCTAATCTAATCATTTTGATATCCCTTTTAAAGAATAAAAGGGATGAAAGAGGTGTTGTTGTTAGAAATAAGGCTAGACTGGTAGCCCAAGGGTATAGACATGAAGAAGGGATAGACTATGATGAAGGTTTTGCTCCTGTGGCTAGGATTGAAGCCATCGGGTTATTTTTTGCCTATGCATCATATATGGGGTTTATATTCTATCAGATGGATGTTAAGAGTGTATTTCTATATGGCACTATTGATGAGGAGGTTTATGTTGCTCAACCTCTTGGTTTTGTTGATCCAGCTCACTCTAGGAAGGTTTATAAAGTCATCAAAGCATTGTATGGACTTCATCAAGCTCCCAAAGCTTGGTATGCTACACTCTCCACTTTCCTTGAGAAGAATGGATACAAAAGGGGCACCATTAACAAAACTCTGTTTAATAAAAGGGACAAGAAGGATATTATGCTTGTGCAGGTATATGTTAATGATATCATTTTGGCTTTACAAGGAGGTCTTGGTGTGAAGATTTTGAGGATTTGATGAAAAGCAGATTTCAGATGAGCTGATATGTTAAAGAAGTTTGATTTGGTCTATGTGAAATCTTCTGTTATACCCATGGAGACCACGGTGCCATTGACAAAAGATAAGGAGGCTGCTGATGTGGATGTCAAATTATACAGATCCATGATTGGATCTTTGATGTATCTAACAGCCTCTAGGCCTGATATTATGTATGTTGTGTGTGTTTGTTCTCGTTTTCAGGTTACTCCAAAGACTTCACATCTTCATGCTGTGAAAAGGATTTTCAGATATCTTAATGGAAAATCCAATTTGGGTTTATGGTATCCTAGAGAGTCATCCTTTGACCTGGAAGCTTTTTCTGATAGTGACTATGCTGGGGCTAGTATGGACAGGAAATCCATAACAGGAGGTTGTCAATTTCTTGAAAGAAGGTTTGATTTCATGGCAATGCAAAAAGCAGATAATCGTGGCTACCTCAACAACTAAAGCTGAATATGTAGCTGCTGCTAATTGCTGTGGACAAGTGCTTTGGATCCAAAATCAGATGTTGGATTTTGGGTTAAACTTCATGAACACCACAATCAACATTGATAATGAAAGAACTATATGTATTGTTAAGAACCCAGTCTATCATTCTAAGACCAAACACATAGAGGGGGCATTACTTTATAAGGGATTGTTTTGAGAAGGGTCTCATAAGGGTAGAAAAGATACATACAGATAATAATGTGGCTGACTTGTTGACCAAAGCTTTTGATGGACCTAGTTCAATTCTCGATCGTTAACATTGGTATGGTTAACTTGTTGACCAAAGCTTTTGACAAAAGCTTTTGATAGCTACATTTAAGGGGAGGTTAAATGTATAGTATGTAAGTTTAGTTAGCAGTCTTAATAGGATTTTAATTCTGGTAGTTAAAGCTGGTAGTTTCAAAGTAAAGTCTGGTCATTAATTCTGGTCGTTAATTCTGTTACCATATTTTACAGAGTGATAATTATCTTTCTAATCTTTAAACTTATTCTTTTTCCAAAGATAAATCTTTCTAAAGATAATTGTTTACGTTCTCAAAACCCTAGCAGTATATATATTCATAACGACTTGGTTTTTCTTATACGAATTTCAAAACAGAATCAGTCTTTTCCATCAAATATTCTTTGTGTCATCATAGTTTCCACAAAAGGACATGCTAAGGATGTGCAGCTTAATGACTTCATGGCCTTGTGTACTACTGATGCGCGCGGAAGGCGCGTTCGGGGTGAAGGAAACTTCCTTTTCGTCGAGCAAGTTTTTCAACCTCCTAGGCAGTGAACCGAATCGTTGTAGTGTAGTATTGGGAAAGCCTCAGGGATTGATACGTTCTCTAGGGGAATAGGAATGCTAGTAAGAAATGTATGACAAGAAGGTGGGGTTGAGGATGATTATTTTTTTTTTATCTTTTTATGGTTTTTTAGAAAGCTAAAGTAAAATATCGGGGCAATTGGTTGGGGGTGGTACTTCAACCGATTACTCTACTTATCTAATTATCTAATTATCTAATTATCTAATTACTACGGGTATCTTATGTCTAATTGAGGTGTGCTCGTATGATGATTAAAAATGTGTTCACCTAGATACTATTACTCCCTAGTTATCTTTTATTGGTCAGTTGAGTTGTTACGTCCTTATCTTAACACGGTGTATTCCTAAAGGTCGTAGGGTATGCGTAGTCCCTAGTTCTTTGGGGTTATCTCTCATATACAACCTACGGAATTGGCAAGCCTAGGCTGTTTCATCCATAGACCATATCATCATAAAGCATACTCAAGCATTAAATACAACGAAGATGCCTAGTTGCACTCATAAGCCAATTTCAATTAAGATAAGAAATAACCTAACAATAATCAATAACTAGGTTTTATAGATCTAAGCAAACACACAAGAAATTTAGCTAGACATGATAGACAAGTAAGCATAGACACAATCAATCGAATATATGATAGATATAATGATACTTTGGATTAAAATACTTATCTTAATGTGTAAAATAGGGTATGGGACCCTAAGATACTGTCCAATTCGGACTAGAAACGATTTAGGGTTTTTCTCCAAAAGTCTACCTCTCAAAATACAGGAAAATCAAATTCTATATATAGATTTACAATTGTGACAGCGTCACCTTTTGCATGGGATGCCGTCAGCTCATTGTCATTAAGGTTTCGTCTGGGCCAAGTCATCGATGGGACGGTGTCACCTTAGAGTTGTGATGCCGTTGGTCTTCAGTTGGGACGTCGTTTTGATTCTAGATCTGGGCTGTCCGAGTTGAAAACTGTGAGTGACGCCCTTCATCATTAAGGCGTGGCGCCGTCAGGTTATGTGACTAAAATTTCCACTGAGCCGTCGCGTGCATGTTTTGATCAAGTCATCATACAGGGACGGCGTCGCCCTTTGGTTGGGACACTTTCAGGTACTGTTAATCAGTCTTGAGTGGCTTCGATCTTGACTTTGCCATTTTCTTCATGTATTTGCTCCTTTTCGTCCAAATGTGCTTCATTCCAGCATTTTGCTTCCAAAAGACCTAAAAAGTAAAAAGGAACGAAATTAAGCAGTAACGGATATAAATTGTGTCGAAATAAGGCTTAAATGACACCCTAAAAGCGCACGTTTTAAATCCTTATCAACTACCTTGTCTTTCAAAGTTTCAATCTTGGAGGAAGATCTTGCATCGACTAAATTGCTCTTGGGGTCTAAGGTAAAAGCATTAGAAGAGGAAATCCAGAACTTGAAGGCCATGCAGTGTGTTTTTCTTGATGAGTCGTCTAACTCCCAAGAATCTGTTCATGATGTTATTGATTTGGACAACTCTTTCAAACAGGGGAGGAACATGGAGTCACACCCAAAGAAAGTGGCGATTCAGAATCTTGATCCAATAGTAGATTGTGTTAGTGCAAATATTACGATATTTAATCTATACATTCTCATTTGTTTTGTTGATGACAAACATTTAACTTGTAATACATAACGTAAAATGTATAAGTTACTTGTAATTAGATTTTGTCTCAACATACTCTCAACACCTCTCGACGACTCAAGTCCTTGTATGCTACAACACAGGTTCGTACATGTTTGTTATGTTGCGTTATGATCAAACCCCCAACAAACCATTAAACATGTTTAGTTAAATAGTTTATGTATAACAACTAGTGTTTACATATTGGGTAAATATATACATAACTAGTATGTATTATAATGGGTAATATAAATGGGTAGAAACTTGAGTATTTGACTCATTGACCAAATACATTGAATGTAGTTGGATAAAACACAAAGTCCATGACCCATACCCATGGAGCATAACCCATAACCCATTGCATGACATCATGCATAAATCATATATGGATAATATCCATGACCCATGGTTTTAATCCATGACCCATGGTTTCAATCCATGAACCATAGACTAGATGCATTGCTTCTTGTAGATACATTGAATCTACTTGATACCCATGACCCATGACCCAAAACCCATGGGAAAAAGGGAGCGTCCCACGGATCCCTCAAATGTCCCATGGATCCCTGGAATTACAAGGGCCGGATCCCTCCAGGAGGGATCCTTGGGACAGAAACATGGTTTGGCCTTTTTGCCTATAAATAGCAAGCCACTTCTTACCATTTCTTCACACCTTCACACATAGTTTCTCTCCACCATTTCTAGGATATTTAGATCATTAGGAAACATGTAAACCACCCTCATCTCATATGATCATAATGCTTCTAACTTTCATTTGTTGTAAGCATACTCCCGAAGTGATCCTCCAAAGCAAGCTTAGAGATCTTGCATCCTTACCTACTGAAGTGATCACCCATCACAAGCATACAAGCACATGAAGATCTTCTACAAAAATCTTGGGAAACTTGTCATATTCATTCATAGAAGACTAACTACATCATGCTTTGTGTTCTTGATGTTTAGTTTAGGATTTCATATCCATTAGACACATTGTCTTGGATATTGTCTAGTATCATATTCTTGTATCTATGACTAGACTAGATGGTTTATGTGTTTGTGCCATAAAACACAAGGTTTGTTATGTTGGGCCACAAAACATAACGGGTGTCATAGATGTGTCATTTATCTATGACTAGACTAGATGGTTTATGTGTTTGTGCCATAAAGTAGAAGGTTTGTTATGTTGGGCCACAAAACATAACGGGTGTCATAGATGTGTCGTGTTGGGCAGGTAGTGTTTCCTCCTTTGTAATGGAACCCGGTATCTAGACTTGTACCGGATAAAGTATAGGCGACGTTGTGATATGTTTGGTTCTACCTCGCGGAAGAACTCGGTGTTTAGCTTAGTACCGGAAAAAGTGTAAGCGACGTTGTGTAAGGTTTTCTCCGCCGAGAATGGAGTTTGTTGATCTAGTGAACCAACTCTCGAGTAGGTGACTCGGGGAGTGGAGTAGTGCAAGGAAGGTGTCCTTGTAGCCGAACCACTATAAATCCTCGTGTTGGTTTGTCTATCCTTTTACTTATCGCTTTACTTTTATTCTTGCATTACATTGTTTATTTTCTATGTGGTTGATGTCTATGTGTGTGATGGTCTTTCATATAGTCATAAACTATATTTAACACTTTACATATTATGACACGCTTGATCAAGAAAAAGCAACCGAACTATTAATGGTGAAACTTGATTTATAATAAACCATTAATCTTGCGGAATCTTATGTGATATTAAGGGGTTGGCCTTACATGCCGTAATGCGTTAAATGCATCCTCGCGTCGAGATTAGCAAATGCAATGGTTTATACTATATTTGATACAAAAGTTTTAAGTTTGAAACGGAAACATATTCACATCCCCCTCTACGTTTTCACAATTGGTATCAAAGCGGGTTGGCTCTAGTTTTTAAAACAAATGGTTTTCAAAACGAGTAGGGTCCTTGTATCAAATTTTTGGTGAAGTCAAGCATAATATGAAAAGTGTTTTGTTGATTTTTTTTTCTCTTTGAAGTTTTGTTGTTAGATATCTTGTTAATCAAGCTTGAATAAAGGTAAAAATGGATAATATAACTTAACTAAAAAGTCTACAAAGGTTAAAACTTTTCATCGGGTCAAAACATGCATTTTTGTAATTCTGTGTCAGATCCGCGGATCCCTCAGTTTACACTGGACGGATCCCTCAAGCAAGGGATCCGTGGGATCCGTGGTACAGAAGACAGTTTTTGTCTGAATTTCAAAAATTCATAACTAATTAACCGTAAGTCGTTAGAAGTCGTGCCACCTTTCGTTTTAAAGGTATTTGAGTCTACTTTCATTTAAAAATGATTTCATAAACTAATTCAAAACAAAAATTTACAGAATCATTGATTTATAATAGAAAGTCATTTTTTGGTCATAACTTTTGCACAAACTTTTGATCTAATTGGAGACGGATGTTTTCATCTTTGAATAACAATGTGTCCTCTTTTGAAATTAAGGTTTTGATCATATTTATAAAAGAAACTAATCAAGCTTGGTATACATGTTTATATTTAACACAAAACGATGAAAATAACTTTCGTATGCTATGCTAAATGATAAATTGTCTTCCTTGCATTACTTGATTATTTGCTTATCTCAAATAGCTTTTGTGCTTGTTTGATTGAATAACATATGTGGTTTCCTTACCTTGCTATTCATTCTCTTGCTTGTTGATTTAGTAATATTCTACTAATCAATGTGCTACTTGAAGGAGTGTTTGGGATAGCATCTAGTTGTGTCGAAAATGTTAGTTTTATAAGTTGAAAAATGTTTAAAACATATAACACACTAAATGGCTTTTTGATTGAGTTTGTCATGTGTGGAACATAAATGTTTTATGTGCTTATATGATTTCTTGATTTCATATTTTCTTGTATTGTTTTCTAAAAACGACAAGAATGTACATTGGATCATAACCTACACTTGTGTTGATGATGTACTCTCCCGTTTTCCTTTTCATGATCGCTCTCCAAGCTTCATAGTAGGATTGACAACTTGATTATTTCATTCGATATACACAAGTAAATTATTTTGCAACGCAAATATAATTGTTCATATCCGAAAGTCCAAACTCGAGCTTTCCAACAACATATGTTGAACTAGCTCATCCAACCATTTTTTTTGTTCACCATATGGACAACTTTTAATTTTTTGACACCTTCGTCACCTTAGTTGTTTCAAGTATAATATTAATAAAAATGAAGCAAAGTATCATCATTATTACTCTTCGATATGCCATTGTAGGAATATAAATTTTCCTAACTTGAGAATGAATACTGGAGAACTTACTGTACTAGAAACTCAATTTGACCTAACAGTTGTATTGCTTCCTTGATAGAAGTTGGGTATGTGGAATCGCCCTTAAAAATGGTCGTGTTTAACCGTAATTGAGCACCGCTAGTAATAGTCTCATATTCATTCTCTCACTTGAGAAATTTATACTCCTATGTTTTCCTAAAGTAAGTTTACAATGGAAATACTTTGCATTGTCTTAGGATTACTAATCAAACAAGTTGTAAAATTAATTTTCCTTTTAGTTAATCACAACCACTTGCCTCATCAAGCAATTATCTTGCTTTGATCGAGAAGAGCTACATGACTTAATGGATGAAGCTCGTTGTATGCTAATCATCATCCGTAATGACTAGATTGTCCTAAACTAGCACCTCACAACTCTTTTGTCTTGAACACCATCATGTGATCTTTTCTTTCAAGACACATACCTTGCATGTCATTATTAGTGTAAATGATTTACTAATCTAGACTGTAAATCTGTTTTGGGCTTCTTGAATAGTGCTTGTTAAGTTTACTAAACCTTTGTGTTATTTGTGAGCTCGATCTCATTTGATTGCCTATATGGGATCTCTACATGCTCTCCTTGCTTTGCTTAACGTGTATACATGTATGCTTGCTGTAAAAATCATTAGCTTCATAATTCAAAACATAGAGAAAAATTCTGCAACTATTTTGTTAAGAAAATCTATCTTAGACGCCGGATCCCTTAGATGTAACTAGACGGATCCCTCAAGTGAAGGATCTGTGGGATCCGGGTGGACAGAAGTTCCTTTTTAGCCTCCTTGCATCAATCCAACATTCTAGACCTTATTGGACTAGTTAAACATGCTACATTAGGATCACTTAAACTTTCCTTAGGCTCAGTTGGTCTCACATTCACTCATGGATGACTTAGGTTCACATTCGAAGTATTTTTGATTTATCATTACTTCAAAACTCAACATCTTTCCGCTCCAATGTTTATACATTGTTCCTCTCATCTCAAAACACCTAGTTTGATATTTCTCTCAATTTTAGCAAATTGATTTTAGTCATCCTTACCTCAAAATAGGCCAAAAACTAGTTTTTAATTTCTTATGATTTTTAAGGAATTTTCCAAATCTCTATTAAGTCATCATCTGATCTCTAGGATCATTTAACACCACTTGACACTCTCAAATTTCTTAGTGTCATCTTTGATCATCCACTAGTGCTCATAAAGCCCCATTTCCTTCCATAAAAGGCAATCATTAGCTACCATCAATCATTTTATCTTGATCATTTAAGTCCATCTTCATATAAGACGCTTAATAGACTGAGTAACTTAGGATATGTAGGTGCTAGACCTTGCTAGAACCCAATCACCTCTTTTTCACCTCATCTGTTAGCCGGATCCCTAGACTTAAGGTAGCCGGATCCATCTAGTGAGGGAACCGGTGGAACCGTGAAACAGTAGGTACATTATCTCTTTAGATAATCATTTCAAATTTCCTTTTTCCACACAAGCACTTATTCAAAACTTAGGATTATCATTTACTTATATGTTTATAAATGAGTTGCATTTATATGATTCTTTACGTGTTCTTTCTTTTCGTTTCATTATTTTATGTGAACAACTTATCCATTTGTATAAATGTTTTTCTTTTGTACTAACTCTTTTGGATTCTTGTAGGATGACAATGGTCGATTTCATCATCAAGTCAAGTTGTGCTCATTCGCACATTTTTTTTCTCCTAATCTTACATCATCCTAACCATCTTACTCCATTTTTATCACTACTCACAAAGTCATCATGTCTACCACCTCTATTGAGTCATAAACCAAGTCAAAGATTCACCTTCATACCTTTCATCACCTCTACCACAACTTCCATACCTCCAAGTCATAATGATGATTTCTATCATTATCACCGTGTCCAAGGTCTAGTTCATGAACTACGTGATGAAGTATGTCTCATGTTCTACCACATCCTACTTGTGTCAACCACATCCTACAAGTGTCTCACTACCACTACAATTCATGGTCGCTCAAGCACCCTCCACAAACATCTATGTTGTCAAAAGCCAAGTGAATTTCGTAATGAAATGCGTCTCATCCCTAAGCACATTTTTTTTCTTACCTTGAACAAACCTTACAACCTCTAAACGAACCATGATGATGCAATTAGTAGGATTATTCTCTTTTTGACACTAATCCTTTCTTTGTAGGTTCATATATATACACTTTGATGTGCATGGGATTCTCGTCTATTTATGGACGAAATTTTACACTAATTTTTTTTGTAGGTTCTTCTTGACGCCCTTGAGCTAGGGGGAGCTTCTGTCGAGCATTTATAAAGTGCATCATATGACTTACTCGTCCAAGGAAGAATATAAGTTTGCACTACCTTTTTGTTTTGTAGATTTTCAAAACACACTAGGAGAACTTGACCCTCTCAATAAAGGGGAGTTTTTTCATCAAAGCAAAAACAATACAAATTTTGCAATAATTTCGTCTTAGCCTTCCTCAAATACTTGACGCCCTTAACAAGGGGGAGCAACCGTTAAGGGGGAGCATGCACACATTCATTATTCAAAATTCCTTTATGTTTCAACAAAAGGGAGATTTCTTTCTCATCATATATTTTTCTTTTTTTTCTTAACACTAACCTTGATGTAGGTTAAGCCTCAAAAATTTGATCCATTGAGCCGTTGGCAATAATGGTTATAATTCAAAGGATCTTTTTATTTTTTTGTGTGATTCTCTAGGTTCCTCTTAAAGGCGAGATCACCACCTCTTGAAGATGTGCAAGCTCAAGGTCAAGAGTTGCTAAGCTTCGTCATTAGTGTTTCGTGTTGAAGGTATTGGCATGGTGTACCAATTGGAGCAATAAGGTGTTTTTATTTTAACTTCACTAGGGATGATGCAAACTCGCCATTCTTGGGAGAAATTAAGTTTAAACACTAAGGACACACCCTTTTTGATTCGACAAAAGGGGGAGAAGAGTGTAAACGGAGAAGGTAACGTAAAGGAAGTACGGACACAAGTAACTTTGACATTTTACCTATCTATAACATTTACATATATTTTGTCATCATCAAAAAGAGGGAGATTGTTAGTGCAAATATTACGATATTCAATCTATACATTCTCATTTTTTTGTTGATTACAAACATGTAACTTGTAATACATAACGTAAAATGTATAAGTTACTTGTAATTAGATTTTGTCTCAACATACTCTCAACACCTCTCGACGAATCAAGTCCTTGTATGCTACAACACAGGTTCGTACGTGTTTGTTATGTTGCGTTATGATCAAACCCCCAACAAACCATTAAACATGTTTAGTTAAATAGTTTATGTATAACAACTAGTGTTTACATATTGGGTAAATATATACATAACTAGTATGTATTATAATTGGTAATATAAATGGGTAGAAACTTGAGTATTTGACCATTGACCAAATACATTGAATGTAGTTGGATAAAACCCAAAGTCCATGACCCATGCCCATGGAGCTTAACCCATAACCCATTGCATGACATCATGCATAAGTCATATATGGATAATATCCATGACCCATGGTTTTAATCCATGACCCATGGTTTTAATCCATGAACCATAGACTAGATGCATTGCATCTTGTAGATACATTGAATCTACTTGATACCCATGACCCATAACCCATGACCCATGACCCAAAACCCATGGGAAAAAGGGAGTGTCCCACAGATCCCTCAAATTTCCCACGGATCCCTGGAATTACAAGGGCCGGATCCCTCCAGGAGGGATCCTTGGGAGAGAAACATGGTTTGGCCTTTTTGCCTATAAATAGCAAGCCACTTCTTACCATTTCTTCACACCTTCACACATAGTTTCTCTCCACCATTTCTAGGATATTTAGATCATTAGGAAACATGTAAACCACCCTCATCTCATATTATCATAATGCTTCTAACTTTCATTTGCTGTAAGCATACTCCTGAAGTGATCCACCAAAGCAAGCTTAGAGATCTTGCATCCTTACCTACTGAAGTGATAACCCATCACAAGCATACAAGCACATGAAGATCTTCTACAAAAAGCTTGGGAAACTTTTCATCTTCATTCATAGAAGACTAACTACATCATGCTTTGTGTTCTTGATGTTTGGTTTAGGATTTCATATCCATTAGACACATTGTCTTGGATATTGTCTAGTATCATATTCTTGTATCTATGACTAGACTCGATGGTTTATGTGTTTGTGCCATAAAACACAAGGTTTGTTATGTTGGGCCACAAAACATAACAGGTGTCATAGATGTGTCATTTATCTATGACTAGACTAGATGGTTTATGTGTTTGTGTCATAAAACACAAGGTTTGTTATGTTGGGCCACAAAACATAACGGGTGTCATAGATATGTCGTGTTGGTCGGGTAGTGGCTCCTCCTTTGTAATGGAACCCGGTATCTAGCCTTGTACCGGATAAAGTATAGGCGACGTTGTGATATGTTTGGTTCTACCTCGTGGAAGAACTCGGTGTTTAGCTTAGTACCGGAAAAAGTGTAAGCGGCGTTGTGTAAGGTTTTCTCCGCCGAGAATAGAGTTTGTTGATCTAGTGAAGCAACTCTCGAGTAGGTGACTCGGGGAGTAGAGTAGGGCAAGGAAGGTGTCCTTGTAGCCGAACCACTATAAATCCTCGTGTTGGTTTGTCTATCCTTTTACTTATCGCTTTACTTTTATTCTTGCATTACATTGTTTATTTTCTATGTGGTTGATGTCTATGTGTGTGATGCATACTTGGTCTTTCATATAGTCATAAACTATATTTAACACTTCACATATTATGACACACTTGATCAAGAAAAAGCAACCGGACTAATAATGGTGACACTTGATTTATAATAAACCATTAATCTTGCGGAATCTTATGTGATATTAAGGGGTTGGCCTTACATGCCGTAATGCGTTAAATGCATCCTCGCGTCGAGATTAGCAAATGCAATGGTTTATACTATATTTGATACAAAAGTTTTAAGTTTGAAATGGAAACGTATTGATGAGTGTCTAAATACTCATCATTTTTATACTGTTAGAATGCCAAAAACATCTGAAAACACTCAGAAATGCTTCAAAATGATAAAAATATCACAAACAAGTGTTTTATATGTTTTAAATGCAAAAACATCAAAATCTGGTGAAAAACATATCAAGTTTGCATAATTGGCAGTTTTAGTCCCCCAAGTTACAAAAGTTGTCAAATCTAGTCCCTGGTAATTCAAAAACTTGTAAAATGTCATTAAAGGTCCTTGGGATTCACAAATTGTTCAAAATAATCCTTTGAAGTTAAAAATCACAAATTTACAACTTTAGTCCCTCAAGTTTGAAAAATGTCAAATATAGTCCTTGGTTAATTTAAAAAGTGAAAATTATCAAATTTTAACCTTGTACTATTAATAAATGACAAAATTGGTCCTTATGGTAAACTTTTGTAAAATTACAAGTTTGGTCCCTAGAGTTTCTAAATTGGCAGTTTTAGTCCTTGGACATTTTTAAATGGAAAATAATTACATGTATGGTCCTTGGATTATCATATATTGCAAGTTTAGCCCTTGTGTAAACCTTGGAAACCTGTCATTTTCAGTCCCTCACTTTTCACCAAATTACAATATTGGTCCTTGTGTGTTTAACTAAACCAAACGGACACCCTTAATATTTAAACCCAAATCCAGTCCAAATCCTATAACCCGGCTGGCCCAATCCCAAGCCCATTCCCAAATCCAGTCCACCCAGTGTTTAAAATCAAATACCGCGCTCACTGTTACTATCTCTCCCTCACCACTGCAATTCCAAAACCAGAAACCATTGATGGTTTCTTTTCACCTTTCCAGCTGCCAACCTCTCACTATCAACCCCCTCCACCTTGCAAGCCCACTCACCATCTCAATTAATGAAAAAAACCAACTCCATGACTTTTCCCGCCAATTTTACACATGGACGATTTGGATGATTTCTAATGATCCAATGGTTCAATTATGGTGGGAAAGATTCAGAGTGTCGACAGAGGTTGAAAAGATCAATATAAAAGGGAAAAAGAGCAGAAGAGAAGAACCAAGTAGTGTAATTTTAGTTTATTAATGTCGAATTAGTTAAAATTAAATTTTCAGTGTATGTTTTCATTTCCAAGTACTCTGTTTTAGTTATTGAAGTATATTTGAATCTTTTCCAGTCTTTATTTCAAAGTTCAGTCTTGTTTCAGTTGTTCAAATTTTCAAGTACTCAAATTCTCATAATGATCCAATGTTGTTGTTAGATGTTTTCTTGGACTGGATAAGTCACATAAGCTCCTTAGAAAGCTTATTCAAGCTTTTAGTAATCTTAAAACTTTGTCTAGTACCAAAAAGCAAAAATACTAAAAAAATACAAGTAAATTAATGAAAATTTAAAAATCTATGGTGAAGGTGATCAAGAAAGCTGAAGCAGCTTGATTTGGATGGAAATGGGTTAGTGAACCTGTGGAGGTTCTATAGGTTGTGTTTGTATACCTTGTTCTCAGTTTTCAGCTCAAGCCACTTGTAAGCCTCTTGATCTCATTTTGGCATTTTACTGTGTAAAACAGTTATAAGTTTCATTCTCTGTAAGTTTATGTTTATTAGTCTCAGTTAAGTTAAAATAAACCATAATATCAGTTACTTGTTCTCTCTAATTTGTAGTTAGCTAAAATTTTAATTTAACAGTTAATTTAGTAAACCTGCCATTTCTTAGTTTAATTATGTTATTGTTTTTGTTTAATGTTTCTTTAGTCCTATTAGATGATAATTTAAGGTCTGTAATCAGTTGCAAGGTCTAAATCTGTGAAACTCTTTGTAAAGTACCAAAACAGTCTTGTTAAGGTGTGTTTGGTTTTACCTAGTTCACTGTATTAGAAGTTGTGCAGTCCTTTGTTTTTGGTTGTTCTAAGTTACACTTGGTCTAAAGAAATCATCTCAGCAAGAAAAACCTATGCTCATTAGACAAAAAGTCAAAATACTCTTTTATCTCACACCATTTGATAATTGTTAGGATCTAAGTTGTCAAAATCATCACAGTAGCTTGTAAGTTGATACCATAGCTTAATTTTATCTGATAACAGCTTTTAATAACATAATAAATCATTAGAATAGATCATAAGTTCACATAGGTCAAACTAGTTTATTTTTTATAAAAGTCAAATTTCCTTTATGCAGTTTTTGAATAAAATTAATATTTTTAGTGTGTGTTCATTATTAATAATTAGCTTAAACCCTTTTGGGAAAATAATATTTAGCTGCTAAATAAAAATATAAAAATGCTAGCTTGTGTTTTCTTAGCTTATAAATAGCTTATTTTGTAGCTTCTTTTGACCCCCTTAACTGAAAAGTGCCCTGTGCACAGATTTGGTAGCCAAGTTCATAAGCTCTTAGAGAGCTTATTAGTGATCATTAGTCTTTGTAATTTAGCTTTCTAAGTAGCTCACCTAGCTAACTCAAAGTACCAAGTTCTTATTTTCCATTTTTAGCTTATTCTCCTAGCCTACTATAGCTTTTCATTTCTGTCCATTTTTACTAAGCATACCAGTTAGTCTATGTTCACCAGTTTTTCATAAGCCTCTCATAAGCTCTTTAGTGAACAATACAGTGAGTAACTTAGCTTTTTGGAAAGCTTCATTGGTCAACTAGCTTATCCATGTATTTGTTTTCAATTTCTAGCCTATTACATTGCTTAAAATTAAGCTGAAAGGTACCTAGAAAATTCCAATGTGACCTGTGCAAACAGTTACATCTTGTGCTTATTTTAGTTGGTTTCAGTGCTTATTTCGTATTTAATTTGCTTTTTCAAGTTTCATTTTAGTTTATTAACAGTTTTTAAGCTTATTTCCATATTTTCTTTAGCTTAGTGAAAAGCTTAATAGCCATTTGGTTAAAATCTTGTGCTTATTTCTTATTTTGTCCACTGTTGAGATTAATAAGCTCATACAGAGCTTATTACTTGTTTTTATAAAAAGTATTAGTTAATAAATATGCTTATATTAATGTGCTTATTGAGTTTGTAAAATAAAAAGTCCAAAAATAAATGTTTTACAAAAAGGGTGGAGGCAGGCTCGAACCTGAGACCTCCACCCCTTTGAGAGTGATAGCATGTGTACCTGTACCAATAGCGTCCTTGGGTCTTTCTTGTCAATGTTTGCAACATTTAATACATAAGGGAGTTAGGCAGTTTTTGCTATAAGCTCTCTTTAGCTTATTTCGAGCTTATTTTAAGTAGCTTTTTCAAGTTTTTCAATTTTCATAAATTTTTATTAGTGTTAAGTATTTTATAAAAAAGTTTCAGATTTTTCTCAATAGTTTTAGTATTTTTAAACATTTAATTAGTGTCTTATAGTAATTAATTCATAATAAAAAATATAAAAGTCTAAAAAATATAAATCTTTTTTCTAAAATTTTCTTTTGTCATATAGTACGTAATAAAATTAGTTTTACATTCGTAGGCCTTTTATTTCATAAATTTTACGTTTTTGCTTGCGCTCCAGCGTAATTTTTAAACGTAACGCTCGTTTTCATTTTAAACTACGTTTTTAGGTAATTTAGGATTACGTTTTAGTTAATATAGTTTATTTAAGTTATTTTGTTTTATAAAATAAACGTTCATCGATCTGTAAAAATAGTGATAGCGTTTATTTAATATATTTTATCTTTTTAATCTCTTTTAATTTGCACTTAAGTCACTGTAATTTGTAGATCTTTTCTTTAGATAATTTTCCATCAAAACCTTCCTGATCACTATCCTTAGTGATCATTCTATCATCTGAAGTTGTTTAAACACCAATTCATCCTCCGTGGGACTTAACGACCCAGGAATACACTATATTCCTCTGATCTTAAATTGCATTGGTGTGTGATCTGTTTTGAGTTTCTTACAGTTGGTCATTCACAAGTGACTAGCTTGCGTGAGATAACTTGACTGTTTTGCACCGATCAAATTTTGGCGCCGCTGCCGGGGAGGCTGTAAGCGTGTTTTAAGCATTTCCAGATCCATTCTTGCACATATACCACCTTTTTGTAAACAATTTTATATAAATCAAAAAGTTAATTAGCACTTTTTTCTAAAGTGTTAACAACACCAAAAAGATTTTCTTTCTTATTGTTTCAAAATATTTATCCAAAAATCCAAAAATATTCATCTTTACCCTCTTACCCTTTTTGATTCTTTATTTCTTTACCCTCTATCCATTTGATTCTAACTTCTTCTATTCTCATGGAATCTCTCGACTACGACGAAATCTGGAACGAAGTTGAAAAACTTCCTATTTTATCACAAATGTCAAGAATTCGTGTTGTCCATGAAGATCCATTGATTCTGCGTAGGGAAATGGAACGAGAAACCGGGGTGACAAAGGACCAGGTACTTTCCTCTGATAATGGAGGTACTAACTACGTCCAACCTACGGTTATCCAAAGATCTAACCCCTCGATTGCTCCTAAGTCGTCTAAAATTGATCCTACACTTTCACGATTTACGGTTAAAAGCAAACATGCAGAATTCAAACCGGTGTCTAGTAAAAATGACTTGCCTAATCTTCACGTTTCTCAAGAACCAGAACCGGAGTCCATAACGGAAGTGGTGGAAATTGCTAGCTCTCAGAGCACACCACTTGTCCCACCTCCGGATTTTTCAAAATGTTCTTTGAGTCTTATTAGTCATTCAGATCACCATGTTGGTTTTGTTGATTCTTTGAATGAACCGATTCCTTCTCATAACTCTCAAATAGAATCGTTTATTCCTTGTGTCGGTTGTGGTGAGCCTCTTTATGGTTCACCCTGTCGCTGGTGTACGTGTGTACAGTGTGGTAATGATATTCGTAACGGGAGTTGTTTATTTTGTGGTTCGAGGAATTCATTTGATTATGATCCTAATCCGAACTCATTTAACGACCCCTCAAATTTTTCCAACTACCCACCACAGCCCGACTTATCTTCATATAATCAACAATACTGCTGTGAATTTTGTGGAGGTCCTCACCAAGGATTTGAATGTCAATCCGGAAACACGATTGTCTATGAACAGTTTTCCGGTGATGCTCAGAACTTTGGTTATGACCAATATCCATATGATTCACCAACCCAGGCTCAACAGTTTTACTGTTGTGAGAACTGTGGAGGTCCCCATTTCAGCTCTGATTGTCAAACAGGGAATCCATTTCCTTGTAACAATTATGACTATCCAGATCACGACCAATCTCCACAGTGCCAAATGACTCAAACTCCTCAGCAAATCCAACAAGACACTTATCTAGAGCTTCTGGAGTCAGTGAAAAGAACTGAGGAGTTGAGTAAGACAGCATTTCATAATGTTCCCAGTTTTTCTTGTGTACATTGTAGGGGTCCTCATGATGATTATCAATGTCAACCTTCCGGTTTTGACAAATCTCCACTCCCACAATGTCCTATCATTCAAAATTCACATGAGAAATCCATGGAAGAATTGCTAGCTGAAGAGAAGGCTGCTAAAATAAATTCCCAAATTGCTTTTGAAAAGTCTATTAGGGAATTAATTGCAAATGAAAAAGCAGCCAGATCTAGCTCTCAATTTCATTTTATTCCTGATGATAGTGATGATGATGATACACTTGATTCATCAAGTTCATCAGTTGACATCCCAGCAGTTGAGATTCATTCTCAAACAACTGCTATCACACCCGAGGTTCACACTCACTCTCTGAACATGGGGGATGAGCTTCTTGACACTGTTCCTGAAAAGGAATCGGACGAATTCATAAAGTCTAGTGTTGAGGACCTTGTCACAATCCCAAGAGAGTCACAGGGAATTCTCGATCATGTGTGTGATATCCCTCCTCCTCTTGTCTTCCAAAGTAATCATGTTGAGATGTGCTCTGATTCTATTGATGACGATTCGTTATCTTGTGGAGACATCAGTTATATGGAAGAATTACCTTCTGAGCTTTTCAGCTTAGGAGAAGAGAATGATGAAGAAATAATCCAAGACGAAGCTCTTCGTCTTACATTATTGAATGTTAATCTTCTCGTTTCTAGAATCGAGGCTTTTAATGAAAAGCCTACTTCATATCCTATCCCCTTTGAGGATAGTGAACTTTTGTTCAATGATTCTATTCCGGAATTGCAAACGTTCCATTTTGATCATATGGGAGAGAAGATTAGTGGTATCACCACTTCTCATTCTCATAATTCTCTCCCCGATTATGAATCATTCACTTTTGAGGAGTTCCCCAGTGAACTCAGTCAAATC
Organism: Chrysanthemum makinoi; assembly: GCA_910596185.1. Lineage (NCBI taxonomy): Eukaryota > Viridiplantae > Streptophyta > Magnoliopsida > Asterales > Asteraceae > Chrysanthemum > Chrysanthemum makinoi. Next base: position 151,614,349 of record OU343217.1, on the reverse strand, counting down.
AATCCTGAATATGAATCATTCTCCTTTGAGGAGTTCTCCTGTGAACTTACTCATATCATATATCCGCCGGAGTATGATAATTTCTACTTTGATCTAGACATTCCCATAATATGTCTTGATCAAGCGAGCTTAACTGAGGAGATTCATGAAACTATGAATTCTCCTATTGAGGATGAAGAGTTAGTCATGATTTGTATCATGATTTTCTTTCTTTTCTTCATATATCCCGTGACTTCTCCTGTTCTTCACTCCTTCGGGAATGAAGACATTATCTTTGACCCAGGCATTTCCATGTACCACTTGTGAGCCGGGTCTGTCTCTGTATCTCATCGGTGTGGAACTTTCACGTACTTCAATGTTTATACAAACATCTTGAATGAAAGTCCGATGGAGATTGTCTCTTCCACTTACTTCCCCATGAACAAATTAATTCGGGGTCGAGTCAAGCTAGCGACTCGGTAATCAAAAACAATAGTTAAACATGGGTTTTCACCCGTGTGTACCACCCTAGTGTGGGGGAGATGCCCCACATGTTGTTTATAAGTCTTAAAAAAAAAAATAAATAAAAAAAAAATAATAATAATAATAATAATAATTGTTGTGTTTCCACACTTTGAATATTGAGGACAATATTCATTTCTAAGTGTGGGGGGGAAATTCTGGCGAATTTGATCATAAATGTACCCTTTTAGTCCCTTTTTCCCCCAAAATGGCCAAATTTTAAAATTTTTTGTAGTGGAAGTACTATGTACTAAACACAACAAATGGTAATCAGTCCACCATGTCTAACCCACATAAGGATTGGCTAATCCAGGAGCAAACGGCTCTTGGTAAAGATATCTCAAATCCGTTTATGGCTTGCAATTTGCCCAAAATTGTATGGTGTTCAACTCACCATATCTTTAACTAGTGAAAAGTTGGCTAGCCCGCAAGGTTATTGCTTGTGGTAAAGGCAGTGGAAAATCCATAATTGGTAATCGACTCACCAAAGATAATATTAATAATTTATCTAAGAGTTGGCTAGTCCAGAAGGGTACGGCTTCTGGTAAAGACAAATCAAATCCGTTGAAAGCTGGTGATTTGCTTAAAATCATTTGGTTATCATTGTACCAAAGTTCTTACTTGAACTTAAACAATTGGCTACTCCAGAAGTAATGGCTTTTGGTAAAGAGATAAAATCCATTAACTTTTCATAAATCATTGCTAGGGACTAGCAATATCTTAGTGTGGGGGATTGATGAGTGTCTAAATACTCATCATTTTTATACTGTTAGAATGCCAAAAACATCTGAAAACACTCAGAAATGCTTCAAAATGATAAAAATATCACAAACAAGTGTTTTATATGTTTTAAATGCAAAAACATCAAAATCTGGTGAAAAACATATCAAGTTTGCATAATTGGCAGTTTTAGTCCCCCAAGTTACAAAAGTTGTCAAATCTAGTCCCTGGTAATTCAAAAACTTGTAAAATGTCATTAAAGGTCCTTGGGATTCACAAGTTGTTCAAAATAATCCTTTGAAGTTAAAAATCACAAATTTACAACTTTAGTCCCTCAAGTTTGAAAAATGTCAAATATAGTCCTTGGTTAATTTAAAAAGTGAAAATTATCAAATTTTAACCTTGTACTATTAATAAATGACAAAATTGGTCCTTATGGTAAACTTTTGTAAAATTACAAGTTTGGTCCCTAGAGTTTCTAAATTGGCAGTTTTAGTCCTTGGACATTTTTAAATGGAAAATAATTACATGTATGGTCCTTGGATTATCATATATTGCAAGTTTAGCCCTTGTGTAAACCTTGGAAACCTGTCATTTTCAGTCCCTCACTTTTCACCAAATTACAATATTGGTCCTTGTGTGTTTAACTAAACCAAACGGACACCCTTAATATTTAAACCCAAATCCAGTCCAAATCCTATAACCCGGCTGGCCCAATCCCAAGCCCATTCCCAAATCCAGTCCACCTAGTGTTTAAAATCAAATACCGCGCTCACTGTTACTATCTCTCCCTCACCACTGCAATTCCAAAACCAGAAACCATTGATGGTTTCTTTTCACCTTTCCAGCTGCCAACCTCTCACTATCAACCCCCTCCACCTTGCAAGCCCACTCACCATCTCAATTAATGAAAAAAACCAACTCCATGACTTTTCCCGCCAATTTTACACATGGACGATTTGGATGATTTCTAATGATCCAATGGTTCAATTATGGTGGGAAAGATTCAGAGTGTCGACAGAGGTTGAAAAGATCAATATAAAAGGGAAAAAGAGCAGAAGAGAAGAACCAAGTAGTGTAATTTTAGTTTATTAATGTCGAATTAGTTAAAATTAAATTTTCAGTGTATGTTTTCATTTCCAAGTACTCTGTTTTAGTTATTGAAGTATATTTGAATCTTTTCCAGTCTTTATTTCAAAGTTCAGTCTTGTTTCAGTTGTTCAAATTTTCAAGTACTCAAATTCTCATAATGATCCAATGTTGTTGTTAGATGTTTTCTTGGACTGGATAAGTCACATAAGCTCCTTAGAAAGTTTATTCAAGCTTTTAGTAATCTTAAAACTTTGTCTAGTACCAAAAAGCAAAAATACTAAAAAAATACAAGTAAATTAATGAAAATTTAAAAATCTATGGTGAAGGTGATCAAGAAAGCTGAAGCAGCTTGATTTGGATGGAAATGGGTTAGTGAACCTGTGGAGGTTCTATAGGTTGTGTTTGTATACCTTGTTCTCAGTTTTCAGCTCAAGCCACTTGTAAGCCTCTTGATCTCATTTTGGCATTTTACTGTGTAAAACAGTTATAAGTTTCATTCTCTGTAAGTTTATGTTTATTAGTCTCAGTTAAGTTAAAATAAACCATAATATCAGTTACTTGTTCTCTCTAATTTGTAGTTAGCTAAAATTTTAATTTAACAGTTAATTTAGTAAACCTGCCATTTCTTAGTTTAATTATGTTATTGTTTTTGTTTAATGTTTCTTTAGTCCTATTAGATGATAATTTAAGGTCTGTAATCAGTTGCAAGGTCTAAATCTGTGAAACTCTTTGTAAAGTACCAAAACAGTCTTGTTAAGGTGTGTTTGGTTTTACCTAGTTCACTGTATTAGAAGTTGTGCAGTCCTTTGTTTTTGGTTGTTCTAAGTTACACTTGGTCTAAAGAAATCATCTCAGCAAGAAAAACCTATGCTCATTAGACAAAAAGTCAAAATACTCTTTTATCTCACACCATTTGATAACTGTTAGGATCTAACTTGTCAAAATCATCACAGTAGCTTGTAAGTTGATACCATAGCTTAATTTTATCTGATAACAGCTTTTAATAACATAATAAATCATTAGAATAGATCATAAGTTCACATAGGTCAAACTAGTTTATTTTTTATAAAAGTCAAATTTCCTTTATGCAGTTTTTGAATAAAATTAATATTTTTAGTGTGTGTTCATTATTAATAATTAGCTTAAACCCTTTTGGGAAAATAATATTTAGCTGCTAAATAAAAATATAAAAATGCTAGCTTGTGTTTTCTTAGCTTATAAATAGCTTATTTTGTAGCTTCTTTTGACCCCCTTAACTGAAAAGTGCCCTGTGCACAGATTTGGTAGCCAAGTTCATAAGCTCTTAGAGAGCTTATTAGTGATCATTAGTCTTTGTAATTTAGCTTTCTAAGTAGCTCACCTAGCTAACTCAAAGTACCAAGTTCTTATTTTCCATTTTTAGCTTATTCTCCTAGCCTACTATAGCTTTTCATTTCTGTCCATTTTTACTAAGCATTCCAGTTAGTCTATGTTTACCAGTTTTTCATAAGCCTCTCATAAGCTCTTTAGTGAACAATACAGTGAGTAACTTAGCTTTTTGGAAAGCTTCATTGGTCAACTAGCTTATCCAAGTATTTGTTTTCAATTTCTAGCCTATTACATTGCTTAAAATTAAGCTGAAAGGTACCTAGAAAATTCCAATGTGACCTGTGCAAACAGTTACATCTTGTGCTTATTTTAGTTGGTTTCAGTGCTTATTTCGTATTTAATTTGCTTTTTCAAGTTTCATTTTAGTTTATTAACAGTTTTTAAGCTTATTTCCATATTTTCTTTAGCTTAGTGAAAAGCTTAATAGCCATTTGGTTAAAATCTTGTGCTTATTTCTTATTTTGTCCACTGTTGAGATTAATAAGCTCATACAGAGCTTATTAGTTGTTTTTATAAAAAGTATTAGTTAATAAATATGCTTATATTAATGTGCTTATTGAGTTTGTAAAATAAAAAGTCCAAAAATAAATGTTTTACAAAAAGGGTGGAGGCAGGCTCGAACCTGAGACCTCCACCCCTTTGAGAGTGATAGCATGTGTACCTGTACCAATAGCGCCCTTGGGTCTTTCTTGTCAATGTTTGCAACATTTAATACATAAGGGAGTTGGGAGTTTTGCTATAAGCTCTCTTTAGCTTATTTCGAGCTTATTTTAAGTAGCTTTTTCAAGTTTTTCAATTTTCATAAATTTTTATTAGTGTTAAGTATTTTATAAAAAAGTTTCAGATTTTTCTAATTAGTTTTAGTATTTTTAAACATTTAATTAGTGTCTTATAGTAATTAATTCATAATAAAAAATATAAAAGTCTAAAAAATATAAATCTTTTTTCTAAAATTTTCTTTTGTCATATAGTACGTAATAAAATTAGTTTTACATTCGTAGGCCTTTTATTTCATAAATTTTACGTTTTTGCTTGCGCTCCAGCGTAATTTTTAAACGTAACGCTCGTTTTCATTTTAAACTACGTTTTTAGGTAATTTAGGATTACGTTTTAGTTAATATAGTTTATTTAAGTTATTTTGTTTTATAAAATAAATGTTCATCGATCTGTAAAAATAGTGATAGCGTTTATTTAATATATTTTAACTTTTTAATTTCTTTTAATTTGCATTTAAGTCACTGTAATTTGTAGATCTTTTCTTTAGGTAATTTTCCATCAAAAACCTTCCTGATCACTATCCTTAGTGATCATTCTATCATCTGAAGTTGTTTAAACACCAATTCATCCTCCGTGGGACTTAACGACCCATGAATACACTATATTCCTCTGATCTTAAATTGCATTGGTGTGTGATCTGTTTTGAGTTTCTTACAGTTGGTCATTCACAAGTGACTAGCTTGCGTGAGATAACTTGACGGTTTTGCACCGATCAGTATTCACCCCCCCTTAACTTTTTCACAGATTGGGAGATCTACAGGGATAATTTTGGAAAAGCTTGGAAGGTAATCAGATTTGGTGGAAATTTTGCTATGTACAAGAATCTTGAAGATCTGGTAAAATCTTGTAATCGACAAGACTTGGATACTTTATGGAATTTGGTTAAGAACAAGAACTTTGGGCAGAACTTCAAAGACTATATGAACCAGATCCTACATATGTCTATTGGAATTTTCCATGTCAAGATTCCAGAGTGTCATGGAAATTTTATGATGTGTGTTATGTTCATCACTTATCCATAAAAGGTGGAGTTGATCTATTCATGTTTGTAGAGGTGGAATATCCACTATGTGCTGAAGTGCTGCAAGTGATGATGCTTTCAAAACTTCAGTATGAAAAAGAATCTGAGGTAGTTGAAAATCTCATTCAAAGTGTGGAAAACTAGAAGGGGGGGGGTTGAATAGTTTTACCAATTAAAACTTTGTTTTAAAATATTTAGATCAACTTATGTCAATATATTTGGATGTGTGTTGGATGTTGATAAACAAACATATAAATATGTAATGAAAAGATAAAGAGTAAGAAGCACAAAACCACAACGCGAGTATTTATAGTGGTTCGGCTACAAGGACGCCTTCCTTGCCCTACTCAACTCCTTATTACAACATCATCAAGAATATCAATATCCTTGGATCCAAGACTAATCTATCTTTTACATCGAAACACACCATATCGAATGTACATCTTAGGCATCTTTCACTAATGCCTTTAACTAGATCTTCAAGACACCCTTCACTAATGTCTTGTGACTTGAATTCTAGGAACCCTTCACTAATGCCTACAATATGGACGATCGACACCCTTCACTAATGTCTTCGTCTTGACACTTGAGACATCTTTCAATAATGTCTTCAACACTACACTTCTTAGAGAAAGAATCATCAACAAGATAACTTCAATAGTCTTAATGATGAGGAAGCATGGCAACTCATGGACTTGAGCTTGCTTAACTTCAAAGGTGGTGATCTCGCCTTTAAGAGGAACCTAGAGAATCACAAAAAAACAAAACTACATACATAGATCACTTGGATCTGGGGTTAGAGAGTTTTTAACTCAAGGAGAAAGTATGTGAGAAAGGGGTGAGAAACAATGAAGAAATGACTCACTATTTATAGAGAGAAAATGTCCACTGTTCTACGGATCCCACAGATCCCTCCCTTAAGGGATCCGTCCAGTGTAATCACTGGGATCCGTGGGACGCTCCCTTTTGCCCATGGGTTTTGGGTCATGGGTCATGGGTTTTGGGTCATGGATATCAAGTAGGTTCAATGTACCTTCAAGATGCAAAGCATCTAGTCCATGGTTCATGGATTGAAACTATGGGCCATGGATTAAAACCATGGGTCATGGATATTATCCATATATGACATAAGCATGATGTCATGCAATGGGTTATGGGTTAAGCTCCATGGATGTGGGTCATGGACTTTGGGTTGTACCCAACTACATTCAATATATTTGGTCAGTAGGTTATGATACTTAAGTTTCTACCCATTTATATTACCCAATATACTACACACTAGTTATGTGTATATTTTACCCAAATATGTAAACACTAGTTGTTGTACATATGTAATACTAAATCACTTTATACTTGTTTTAGTGTTTTATGTGAAAATGTAAGTGTGTTATAAAACTATTGGCTCAAACCATTTACGTATTTTATTTGTTTCGTTAAAATGATTTTTTGTTTGTTATCGACAAAACATTAGAAGATCGTAAAATATAAATAAACGTTTTTACGGCTTATTTGTATTAACAATCTCCCCCTTTTTGTTGATGACAAAACATAAAATTATTTTAAGGAAAAGCTAAAATTCGTAAATGTTTGAATTTGTAGTTTTTACTTACTTCTCCCCCCTTTTTGTCGAAACAAAAAGAGCTTCAAAAGTAAACTAACACATTGTTTTAAGAAAAACATGTGAGAAAAGAAGAGAAAAATAATAGAGAGCAAATAACGGGAAAAGATCTCGTCTTAACTCCCCCTTGAAGAGTCCATCCCTATGTGAGGGCGTCAAGAAAGATAATACTAAGCTAGTTCATTTGCAACTAAGTTTACAAAAGATTTCGTTTATGTGACGAATGTGCTCCCCCTTGATGATTGCAACTTTGGAAAGGGACGTCATGAAATGTAATCCTAATATTGCAAGTAATTTTGCAATGTATTGCTTTGACACAAAGCTCCCCCTAGCTTTAGGGTGTCAAAGTCTTCATGTGTAAATTGAATAACTACAAAACAAATGTTAGAAAACAAGTATAATGCATAATTTCCTACAAATATGACTCAAGTTAGCAGAAAAATAGTTTTCTATCTCACGGATCCCACGGTTCCCTCCTTGTAGGGATCCGTCTAGGCAAATTTCAGGGATCCGTCTGGCTGATGACTGAATTCAGCAATGGTGATATAACAAATAATGTTAACATCAAAGTAAGGTATGTATTATACAACATAACATATACTCAGAAATATAGCAAGTGGCATGTAATTTCATGTAATAAAACTAGAGGTATGATATACATGACTCTAAAAACTAAGAAAATGAATGATACATGACTTGGAATTACTAGACTTATCTAAGTAACGCTTGATACTAGGACACCACTAAAATCCTCTAGCTCAAGTTTGTTTAGGTTTAATCTCGTCGAAACGTTCAAGGAGGTGATAGAACATGAAACGTTGATCTTCCCGTACTTCATGTATCAAACTTTCAACATGTTGAAAATGATAACAATCTTTGTCATGGCTAGGTAGTGGTGGTGGAAGAAATAAAATTGCTTGATGCGAAGGATCAAGTGAAGCGGTTTGGGGAGCCTCAAACGACGGAGGGATTGGTGGAGGCGCATTTGAAGATGGCTCGACCAAAAATGATGGTGGTGGTAGAGAAGTGTCAACTTCCATATGGTCGGGTGGTTGACTTTAATAATTTCTCATAATCTAAATGGGATTATTTGATGGTGACGGCGAAAAGGAACCCGGAGCTAGTGTTGACTCAACACTTTAATTTTGTATCATTATTCCTCCTAATGAGGAGAATGTTGCCGGAGGGGGAGGATGAGACGGCCTAGGAGGAAAATCCTCTAAATTGTAAAGGTGTGGTGATGAGAGTGGAGGAGTGAATAAGATAGCTCTAGGTACCAATGGTGATGGTTTAGTGGAAATGGGATTGTTTGGTTTAGGAGGTATGGTGGTGTTTGACATAGGTAGTTTTGTGGGAACTATCCTTTTAGGGATTGGTTTGATTGGTGGAGGAGAAAGCCTTCCATTTGTGGACTTGACCGGAGATGATTCGATTGAAGAGATTTTGTGCATAACTCGAGCAATTTTCTTGGGTGGTTCTTTGGTGGATGAGTTACTACTTGGAGCTTTCCTCATGATGAGATGATTTCAAGAGGTTTGTAAAGATTTCTAAGTGCTGAAAATGAGGATGAAGATGATGACTTTAGGAGTCCTAACAATGTGGTTTATAAAGCAAGGGATTTGGCAAGTGCATTCAAGACTTAAGCCACTAAAATTCATTGGAATGTGATGATTAACATGCACAAGAGTCAACTTCAGAGTTGTACTGATCTAGGAACTCATTTAAGATGAGATGGAGTGTTTAAGTTAGTAAGATGAGCTTGAAATGATTGTTTTAGCTAGAGTTAGCATGAGTCTGTCATACGGATCCCACGGTTCCCTCCAACGAGGGATCCGTCTAGGCTAATCCTAGGGATCCGTCTCTTAGCAGCTAAGAAAAGATAGCAATGATGTTTTGTAGGATCTAATGCCTATTTCTTCTTGAGTGTTTCAGTTCATCTAACTGTCTTAAATGAAGAGGTGCTTAAATACTTAAGGGTAATGAGTAATGTAGCTAATGATTGTCTTTTATGAAAGAAATTGGAAGTTTCTTGAGTACCAATGAATGAACAAAGATGACACTAAAGATTTTGAGAGTGTCAAATGGAGCTAAGTGAACCTAGAGATCAGATAGTGACTTAGAATAATGTTTTGGACAATATCCTAAAGGTTTTAAGGTGGAAAAACTAGAATTTGATCAATTTTGACCAATTTTGAGGTAAGGACGATTATGATCAATTTTGCCATAATTGAAAGATTTCCAAAAGCTAGATATGAGGGATCATGTGAGAAATGATGAGTGAGCTTGAAAGCGGAAGAGTAATGGGTTTAAGTGAAACGATAGATCTACAAGCGTCTTGAGTGTGATCTAGGTGAGTTATGTGTGAGTACGAAAGATCTACTTAACTTGATAAGGACTCAATTTGCCTTAAGGCACTATGTCTAGCTTAGTGTGAAGTGTTCTAAGGAGATGTTTGAAATACAATGATTGCAATTGCATTTTCTGTTTGCCGGATCCCACGGTTCCCTAAGAGTAGGGATCCGTCTAGCACAACCTTTGGGAACAGTCTATCTGCTAAGCAGAACCTTTACTAAAGGTATGCAATGATTTTGACAATGCATTATATTTCAAGGTTAGTTAAAGAGGTTCTAACACTAAGATATCAAATGTAAAATGTTTTATTTCATGAAAGAAATTGGATTACATTGATAAAGCATGAATACTAAGGATTGATCCTATTTGAAAGATTACTAAGTTCCTTGAGTGTTTTCGCTAGAAGGATCATCAAATGGTTGATGAGTTTTTGCCGATTCAGGAATGAAGAAAGTCTTCCTGAGAGATGTGTTCAGAGGTTCCATCATCTTGTTCACAAGTATGTACAACGGACTTTGAAATTGTGGGTGGAAGTACATGATGTTATGATAAAGGCGTGTCAAGAACATTCTATAAGGGATGAGTTTTTTCTTAGAGCCTTGAAGATTTACAATTCGCCTTGCGAAGAAGTAGGCGAGATTGTATGGTTTTTGTGTTAGCAAACAATACATTATGTGAGCACAACAAGCGGGAATGATATATCGATTTCCCCTAAGACTCTAAACATTTTCCCGTAGGATGAGTGCGAGAGCCTTGTACTCTTCTCGGATATCCTTTGTATAGATAATGTTTGGATCGGAGTAATAGGATCGAGGTTTGCATATTGTGCGAGTCAAGTCTTGCGAGGAAGGTATGTGTGAACAATATGGACTATTTTCTTCACGAAATTTGAAGAGAGAATCAAGAGACCAATCTTTGGTGAAGGCACATTGTCCATGATTTGGAATTCGGAGAGTTTGAGCAAATTGCCCAAGGGTTAAAACAAACTTTTGGTTTTTGATCCAAAACCAAAGAGATAGAGAACGATCCTCGTTACGAACGAGTTTGACTTGACGGAAGAATTCCAATACAAAGCTTGGACATATTTTCTCGTTAATTTAGAGAAGACATTCCAATCCTATGGTTCGGAAGGAGGTATTGATACCTTCTTTGTATTGTAGAGGAGTGTCGACAATACGTCCTTCGTGGAAGTGACAGGTTTTGAGATTATTGAACCCACGGACATGATTGCCAGGTGTGTTGGGCTCAAGAGAGATGTTAGGAGTGTAGACACTAGTGAGTGAAAAATCAAACTCATATTCATGCGACATAGCGAAACCTATAGGAAAGAAAAGTTAATAGGATGTGACGTATTACGGGTAAAACAATGATTACCTAACGTTTTTAGAAGATGTTTATTAACAATGACATTCAACTCACTTAATGTTTGACATTCTAGTAGAACATTTCTTTTGGGAAGAAACTGATTTTTTTTTATTTTTTTATTTTTTTTTATTTTGCATGAAAAATCTGTTATCCAGAAGGACGGTTCCCTTCTATCAGGGATCCGGCTAGCGTACCTACAGGGATCCGTGGATCTGGAGTAACAGAAGCAGATTTTTGATAAAAACATAGTTTTATAGTTTTATACCAAGATATGTGTATTAGCCTACATTTTCTTTTAGCATGCATTAATGGTTTCTAATGTATCATGAAAAAATACGAAAGATATAGATAAAAAAATGTGAGAAAACACATTAAGATAATAAACTAGATAAACTAGTAATATTTCATTTCAATGCTAAGAATGATACAAAGGATTGGGTATACAACCCCAATGTAGATTAACAACACAAAGTATATGTCTCCGTATGAGAACTTCATCATAGGGAACACAAGAGCGATGAGTGTTAAGGCGATGAGCACGAGGGCAATGTAAACCATGTTGATCATGAACCTTCTTGGTCTTGGTTTGAGATGAGATGAGATGAAGAGGAGGATGAAGTTTTGAATGAGAGGTAATTTTTGAAAGTGGAAGATTTGAAAAAGTGGGGATTTGATAGAGTGGGCGACGGAGGGTTTATTTATGGGGAAGGAGGAATTTTTGAGATTTGTGTTTTGTTTTATTATTAGAAAGATATGATTTTTGGATTAAGTGAAATAAAAAACAAATTTTATATACCATGACTTTTGACGAAAAAGTAACACGTATGTGAGAAAAGGCTTCCTAATGAATCTACATGTAATACATGTATATGCACAAAAGATAATCATATAAATACCTATGTAAGCATACTTATTTATCAAGCTAATGTCATTTAGAGATAAGTAGAAAATCATACCTCTAATGCACTTAGGAATATCTTTACAAATGACACAACAAATGTCAGTAGACAATTCCGGCTCCTTTGTGTTTGAGATACCTTCTTAGGGAAGGTATTCTTGTTACCAAGCGATTCCTATGGCTTGGTAGGTATGAGCTTTGACTAAGCAACATGACAAAGAGGATTAGTGCAATTAAACGAAGAATAAATAATAAGAAAAATGTTATCATCTAATCAACATCCAAACAAAGAGTTTTAAAAGACATGGTGTTTGTTTTTATAAAAAAACCATCTTTGTAGTTTTCAATTAACCATGGACCGTATCAAGTTTTTGAAGTACAATATACTTTAAGAAACTTGGTAACAAAAATCTGATACCAATTGTGGAAAACTAGAAGGGAGGGGGGGGGGGTTGAATAGTTTTACCAATTAAAACTTCGTTTTAAAATATTTAGATTAACTTATGTCAATCTATTTGGATGTGTGTTGGACGTTGATAAACAAACATATAAATATGTAATGAAAAGATAAAGAGCAAGAAGCACAAAACCACAACGCAAGTATTTATAGTGGTTCGGCTACAAGGACGCCTTCCTTGCCCTACTCCACTCTCCGAGTCACCTACTCGAGAGTTCGTAATCACTACACAACACCGACTCCTTATGGTGGAGAAACCTTCACAACGTTGCCTACTATTTTTCCGGTACTAGGCTAACCACCGAGTCCTTTTCACCAAGGAGAACCAATCCTATGACAACGTCGCCTACCCTTTATCAAGTACTAGGCTAGATACCGAGTTCCGTTACAATAGAGGAACTACTACCCAACACTATACCAATCACCTAACCCCAAAGGAGACCAACTCCTTATTACAACATCATCAAGGATATCAATATCCTTGGATCCAATACTAATCTATCTTGTACATCGAAACACATCATATCGAATGTACATCTTAGGCATCTTTCACTAATGCCTTTAACTAGATCTTCAAGAAACCCGTCACTAATGTCTTGTGACTTGACTTCTAGGCACCCATCACTAATGCCTACAATACGGACGATCGACACCCTTCCCTAATGTCTTCATCTTGACACTTGAGACATCTTTCACTAATATCTTCAACACTACACTTCTTAGAGAAAGAATCATCAATAAGATAACTTCAGTAGTCTTGATGATGAGGAAGCATGACAACTGATGGACTTGAGCTTGCTTAACTTCAAAGGTGGTGATCTCGCCTTTAAGAGGAACCTAGAGAATCACACAAAAACAAAAATACATACATAGATCACTTGGATATGGGGTTAGAGAGTTTTTAACTCAAGGAGAAAGTATGTGAGAAAGGGGTGAGAAACAATGAAGAAATGGCTCACTATTTATAGAGAGAAAATGTCCACTGTTCTACGGATCCCATGGATCCCTCCCTTAAGGGATCCGCCAGTGTAATCACTAGGATCCGTGGGACGCTCCCTTTTGCCAATGGGTTTTGGGTCATGGGTCATGGGTTATGGGTTATGGGTTATGGATATCAAGTAGGTTTAATGTACCTTCAAGATGCAAAGCATCTAGTCCATGGTTCATGAATTAAAATTATGGGCCATGGATTAAAACCATGGGTCATGGATATTATCCATATATGATATAAGCATGATGTCATGCAATGGGTTATGGGTCAAGCTCCATGAATATGGGTCATGGACTTTGGGTTGTACCCAACTACATTCAATGTATTTGGTCAATGGGTTATGATACTTAAGTTTCTACCCATTTATATTACTCAATATACTACATACTAGTTATGTGTATATTTACCCAAATATGTAAACACTAGTTGTTGTACATATGTAATACTAAATCATAAAATCACTTTATACTTGTTTTAGTGTTTTATGGGAAAACGTAAGTGTGTTATAAAACTATTGGCTCAAACGATTTATGTATTTTATTTGTTTCGTTAAAATAATTTTTCGTTTGTTATCGACAAAACGTTAGAAGATCATAAAATATAAATAAAAGTTTTTACGGCTTATTTGTATTAACATAGAGGATATGTAATCAATTACTAGCCAGAATATGTGATTAAATTGAAGAGGAGACAACAACTAAAAGAAGGAGAATAAGGTAATATGTTTGAAAGAATTTTCTTAGCTGCTTTGAGTTGTTGATAAATATAAATGGATTTTGAGATGGTTTCACTTGGTGAAAGTGCTTTGCACTAACACAACAAATGATTATCAGTCCACCATGTCTAACCCTTATAAGGACTGACTAATCCATGAGCAAACGGCTCTGGTAAAGATATCTTAAATCCATTTATGGCTGACAATTTGCCAAAACTTGTATGGTGCTCAACTCACTATATCTGTGTAGATGAAGAGTTGGCTAGCCCACAAGTTCATGGCTTGTGGTAAAGGAAGTGGAAAACCATGACTAGTCCAAAAGGGTATGACTTTTGGTAAAGACTAATCAAATCCGTTGATAGTTGCTGGTTTACTAAAAATCAGATGGTTATCAATGTGCCATTGTCTTACACACCAAAACATTAGCTACTCCAATGGTAATGGCTAATTGGTAAGAGACATCAAATCCATTAAAATTTTCTATGATTCACCTCTCACAGGAGTTTACACACTTGGATGTGATGAGAATAGCATAAAACTTTTATGATTTGATGTACATACAGTCACATTTGCAGTAAAGACAATGGAGTGTTGATATGTTGCTGATATGATGCTGCACAGATCAAAAAATGAAGAATATTTAATGATGCAGCACAAAGATAATTCCAAGATCCTCAAAAAGTACAAAGAACTTGAAGATCACAAGTGAAGATCAAGTTAGGGGAGGATTATAGGGAATTATAATTTGTAAAACAGATTTAAGTCTTGTTTAAGTCTGTTTAGTATTAATTCTGTTAGGGTAATAGTTAAGTCTGGTAAGACAGAATTAAGTCTGTTAGTAATTAAGTCTGCCAGTACTAATATGGTTAAGTCTGGCAAAACAAAGTATTGAGAGTTAAGTCTGTTTATGATAAAAATAGAATAGTTTGTTAGAGTTATATTAAGAATAGATTGTTGGATCAGTCCCAGATAGATCTCACGAGCCTTTAGAAAACAGATAGTAAACCTGTGTAATCACAAGCAAACTATAGAGAACCTCTAATAAACATATGTCCAAGCGGAATATGAACACAAGAGTTAAAGAAGACAATAAAACTAAACTCTTGATCCTCTATGGATCTATATTAAATTATCAAGAATGTGTTTTTCCAAAACGTGCATAAACCCTAGCCACAGGTTTCTTTTATACTATTAGAAACCCTAATTCTGCAGCTTATAAAACACGTAAAAGATATGCATCATCTCTTCCTAAAATAACTCATGCATATCCTAACTAATTTCTAATAATACGGATACTACTATCCATAGGAACAAATCTATCAGCAGTAACTGCACTATCATCAGTAACTACACTAACAACAGAAACAAAATAATTATCAGCAGGAACTTGATCAGTAGGAACCATACTGTTACAGTAATTCCTAACAATCCTCCCTTAAACTTGAATTTGACTTGGTTAACTTCAAGTTTCCAGATAGATCTTCATACAGCATGAGGATTGAGCCTTTCAGCAACTGAAGCAATGGAAGTAACTAGCGGCAACTCCTAAAACCACCAGAAACCAAAGAATGAAGTCCACGAATCCATCAGCAGCTCCTATGTTAGCAAAGATCAGAATCCAACAACAACAGTAACCTGAGTAGATTTGATAAGCCTTTACCAAGTTGCTACTCACTCTTGGGCTAGCTGGTTCTTTGGTGGAATCATGACATCACCATGGTGAACCAATAACCAGTCCAACACTTAGAACGTGAATCAATGGTGTGTTGGAAAACCCTAATGATTTTTGGCAAACCATCACAACCATCAACGGATTTGAGTTGTCTTTACCTGAAGCCGTTAACTCAGGACTAGCCATGGTATTCCACTGCCTTTACCACAAGCCATGAACTTGTGGGCTAGCCAACTCTTCATCTATAAGGACATGGTGAGTTGAGCACCATACAATTTATTGGCAAATTGTCAACCATCCAACGGATTTGATATCTCTTTACCAGAGCCGTTTGCTCATGGAGTAGCCAATGTTTGGTGTGTGAGACTCAGGTACATTGATAACCCTCTAATTTTTAGTAAATCAGCAACTATCAACGGATTTGAGGACTCCCACCAGAGCCGTACCCTCATGGTGAGTTAACTCTTTGTCACTTAAGACATGGTGAGTTAAGAACCATAGGTGAGACAATACAAAGTTGCACAACAGGATCCTCAAATAGAAAAGTTAGCACACAAAGAATATATACAAGTTTTTTTTTCTTTTTTTTAATACTAA
Source organism: Chrysanthemum makinoi (assembly GCA_910596185.1). Lineage (NCBI taxonomy): Eukaryota > Viridiplantae > Streptophyta > Magnoliopsida > Asterales > Asteraceae > Chrysanthemum > Chrysanthemum makinoi. The sequence continues at coordinate 151,598,205 of OU343217.1, read as the reverse complement.
AGAAAAGAAATAATTTACAACAATAATACAAGATACTATTCTCAAGATGAGGCAGCAGCATTGGCAGCACTAATTCTGTCCTTAATAAGCTTGACCAATTGCTCTACATGCAGCATATCATTGCCAACAGGTTCAGCAGACAACACCAGCTTGTGTTTTAACATTTAAGTCATAACCTGCACATACAAAGGATACTGCAAATCCGAGAACATATATACATAGTGACCACACACAATCTGCAATACATGCACATGTGCCAAAGGATAGAACTCCCAATGCCGGACTCTCCAAGTATCCTGACTTTGCCAAACCTGAAACCCTTTTCCATCCTGATAGATAGAATCAAACAACACATGTAGATCACCCAACAAGAAGAGAGCAGCACCAGATGCAGGATGAGTCTCAAAATAGTTAGAAACCAATCCATACAACTTTATGAGATCCTATCTATCCACTAGATGAAGTATTTCACTCAGAAAGGCAAAATGTTTGAATGACCCATCTCTCCTACAGATTGTATTCACCATACCACCCATAAACTCTGTAAGTTCCCATCTATCTAAAAGGGACCACACAAATGGTTCCTCATCAGAATCATCAGGATCAGCAACCCTGATGAAGGAACTTTCAGAGGCATTCAGATCAAATACTCTAGACCTCCTCTTCTTAGCCAGACTCTTTTGTCTTCCACCAGGTGTGGAAGAGTAGAAATACTAGATCTTGGAACATCTGGAGTAGGAATCACTGGGGTAGCATCCTCAGTAGAAATAGGCTTTCCAGCATTAGGAGGAACAAGCATAGCTGCATCAGGGGAAACAAATGGTGCGTCATCAGTGGAAACAACCTTAGACACATCAGAAAGAGTTCCACCAAGGTTGTCAGTGGGAATGCTTTTAGGCTCTGCAGAAGGAACAAATGGAACTCCATCAGAAGGATTCCTTGATGGATCTTCAGGAGGAATAGTTTGAGATTCATCAGCAGGAAGAGTTGTGTCAGCTGGTTTCTCCAAAGGTGTGGGAACTGGTGATGGATTCCTCATAGTTGAATCTTTAGGAGTCTCTTCAGGATGAAAAACAACATCTTCAGTTGTGAGCAGAATGTCATCAGAAGTATCAGCATATTTCAACTTCTTGATTTCAGGCCCTTCTAAGGAAGAATGATGTCTCTTCAACCTTGTATATGGATTGATGCCATCCCTATTCAACTGAGTGAGAATTCTCTCATATGCAATCTTTAACTGTTCATCCTTCAGTGTCTACATGTTTCATAGTCTAACCAATATTGTATATTGCAGAACTCATATTCTTTACAAATTCCCTCATGTGTTGCCTTTGCTCAACCTGAGTAGGGGGCTTATCTCTCTTAGCCTTAGCCTTTCTTTCTGCATCTGCCCTCTTTCTCTGATTAGCCAAGGAAATTAGAGTAGTAGCAAAATTATCTGACTCAAAAGCATTCCCCAAGATAGACTGAGCAAGGGATGTGTTGGTAGTGACTTCACCCATAATTTGTTGCCATGTGGCATCAGTGAAATGTAAAGCAGCCTTCTCAAGTTCTTGCTTTCTTTGTGGTGTGATGTCAGGAATTGTGTGAGTTTGACTTTGAAATTCTGTATCATGTGTAGCTTGAACCTTTTCTGCCACCTCCCTATGTTAGGAATTGGAAATTCCATAAGTGAAGTGTCGGTCACCTCAAATATTATCTAGCATAAGTTAGCTCGTAGACAAGTCGTTTGTTACATTATTTAGTAGTTAATTAGTTAGTTTGTAGCGTAGTTTAGTTTAGTGTAACACCGTGGAGGAAGGACGGGTCTTTACCCACTGTATACCTGATCCACAGGCCGTCAGGAGGTTGTTATGTCTGTAACTATAAATACCCCTTCCATCCATGGAAGGGATGGTGCTTTCAATCTAACCTTTCATATTTTTGTATACCAAGTCTCTACCAAGAAACACCCTCTCACTGTTTCTCTCTGTAAAACATGGCATACTTGTATCATCATCATCCAAGGCCACCCGAATCATCAAACACAATAATATTAAGATCCTAACAATTGGTATCAGAGCCAAGGTTATTGTGTTATCATTGATTTGTGTGGTATTTTTGATTCTCGTTAAGTCTGTTTTGGTACTTTTGTTGACCGGAAAATTTTTTTCTCGACTATTGCTGTAAAACAGTCTTTAACATGTTTTGTTGTATCCTTTTTCCTTGGTCAAAAAGTCTTATGATATCAAAGTGTACAATATGTTTTTGTCATCTTTGACAAAACAGAGTTTGTCTCATTTTATAAGAATTTTGGAATCTTACCGTGAAACAAGTGTGGTCAAACCGTTAGTTTTTATGGTCAAACATGGTCAACGTGAAATATTCATATGCTGTTTTCTGGGTTTATAAGCTGGTCGGAAATATTGGTCGGAAAAACTCATCAGAAAATCTTTCTAGCGACTTGTTACTTAACAAGTAGCGACTTGTGTATTCAGACCTAGCGATTTGTGTATTCATAGCGACTTGACTATTGAGTCAACAGTCGTAGCGACTTGCCTACTACGTAGCGACTTGTCAACTACGTAGCGACTTGTCATACTTGTGACTGTAGCGACTTGACAAAAAGGTTGAAGATGAAAAGACTTGACCATGACCACAAAACAAATACCATATACCATCTAGACCTCAGTTCCATTATACATCATTGGTCCATGTAAACTAAAACCGAGAATCTGTAAAGAAGAAGTATCAACATATCCGAAACTAAAACTCAAACAACAAATCCCAATCTATCCTAACCTCATATCATTCAACTCCAAAACCTTCTATCTGTTCTCCAATCTTATCTAAGACTCAAAAAGAAAAAATTATAATATCTCAGATTTGGTTCAATGTTTTTAATCTTTTAAAGATGTTTTCATCTGAACCGTCACTCATCATCGATGCTGTTGGAAAGCTTGTTTCCCTTCTATCCGAACATAAAAAGAAGAATCCTAACAATTTTGTTAGTCTCTTTCTTAGTTTCGTTCATGACTCAAACAAAAAGAATAAAACCTACCTGAGACCCTTTCAAAGAATCTTGAACATGACACCTTGATATGAACATGAAGCAGCGGTGATAGGGCTTAATTGAAGGATTATCAGATTGTTGATTGTGTTTATTTGATCGGATTAAACTGGTATAGTTGCTACTGATTGATGCTTTGAGTTTGATGAATGATGAGATATTAGTTGGGAGTTATGAAGAAGGTTGCGTTTCTTTTTCCTCATATCTGTTTTGGAGAGAGTGGTTAAGAGTGAGGCGTTCAATATGTTGTAGGGTTAGGTTAAAATGGATTGTGACAAGTTACTTATATCCGGTTGAAATTGTAAGTGGTTTAATATGTTGGATCGGTCCTTTTGATTTGGTTCATGGGTTGCAGCTGGATCGTGGCTATCAATTGGACTTGGGCTGATGGTAGTATTTCATTGAGCGGGTGGTAATATTGGGCGTTGGAACATCTTCAAGTTTGTCATCCGAATATTTTGTGGTATAAAAATCTTTGGATACAAATTGTTGCCATAAAGTTAAGAGTGGTATTTTGGTCCATGGTATAAATCTTCACGGTAGATACAAATTGACGGCTTGCGCTTAATATTTGAGATAAGGATTTTTGAAGTAAGTGACCTCACTTGGCTTTAGAGTTTGAATGAATAATCACACTTCTCGTTTAGAGGTTGATATATAATTTGGAGATTGTTATACAATTTCAAATTTACCATAACGGGAGTATAAGTGATTAATACATATGTTCTTTTGAACATTGGGTCATAAAGCTTGGATTCGGATGACGGTCATATGGGCTTCTTAATATGAGATCGGATTTATAAGACTTGGATTTAATGAGATTTATTGAAGAAATTTGTGATAATGAGACTTAATGATGAGAGTTGTTTGGTACTTTGGTTTATGCATTTTCACAGAGTATATTATGTCTCGGCATGAATTGTTTATTGAACCACGTTGACTACGGAGTTGTTTGGACGGTATTTCTTATTTGGATTTGAAGTGAGGTTTTTCCGGGCGCGTTTACTTATTTCTTCTTCTTTCTTTCTACCCGTCCGCGAAGATGACTTGTTTTGGCATTTATAGAGTGTGATAAAGACTTGGCTATTTAGTTACTCTTGTGATTCTTTCTCGCTTAACTCAGAACGTAACTATCACTTCGGTGTCTCACGCAGTTGAGGATTTGTCAAGAGGTTTTGTACATTGAGTACACCGTTTCTTTTTCACGAGGATTAGTACAAGTTTAAGTAACAAATCTGGGGAATTTTACTTCATGATCAAGTTTGGCATATCGGGTTTACTTCACCATATGGTCACCATAATAGCGGTCAGAATTCGTGAATGGTGTGTCTACCAAAGTGTTTAATGGTTGTTGATGTTGGTGTAAGAATCGTTGATGAACCGCTTCATGTTTCCCTTAAAACATATATTCACCGAAACCAAAGTTTTCATAACACATTCAAACTGATATTGTTTACGGTTTTGTCTTGATTTTGTAAAATCCCGTGAAAGAACCTATTTATCGGTTTAAATCATAGACTTGTAAAATCCCGTGACAATGGAAACATCTTGGTAATAGAAAAGTTCATTTCCGGATTTATCTTACGGTTTATTCTTGGTTTTGTAAAATCCCGCGAAAGAAACTATTTCTCTGTTCAAACCATAGAATTGTAAAATCCCGTATTGATGGAACCATCCTGGAGAAAGGAAAGTGTGTTTCGGGATCTTATTTGATGCTGGTGCTACGGTTTCTACTTCAAAGAAGGGATAAAAGGGTGTACTTCATGAATTGGGTGTGTGTTTGGATTGTCCTCATGGCAGTTTGGCTATTACAAGGTTTTACGGGGTTATGTGCTTTTTACCATGGTCGGGATGAAACCATTATCAAAGTTCACTTTTATGGTCAAAGGAGGCTAGATTTGAGCTTTTAACAAGATGTGACAACGGGGTTAATTCACTATTATTTATTTGAGGTTGAAGTGAAATATCACGGGCAAGTGTACTTAGTATCTGAAGGTATCGGGGATGGTTGGATGAAGATTCTTAGAGATCCTTGTTCGAGTTTTTTTCCAAAAACGAAGACATGGAAATCTAGTTATTTTTTAGAGTCTTTTCCTTTTCTTTTACCACTTGGGGGAATTGGGCTCTTTTTGACACAAAAATAACTATCACTTTAAGGAGTTACGTTGTAGTGCTCAGTGTCACATTTAATTTTAGATTTTCAAGAGGTGATGTACGTCTTATACTTGATGGTTGGTTGGATGAAGAGTATAGAGTACTTAGAGATTCAATGGACGATGAAGTCTCGGCACCGCTCTTTGTTACATATGTGCAAGTTTAAGTCACGAGTTCGGGTTGTTTTACTTCAGGGTCAAATTCATCATATTGGGTTTTCTCCATCAGCTGTCACGACAAAGAGCCTACTGAATGATAATGGGGTTGACTACAAGTTTTGCCAAGAGATGATGAAAAGAGAGAGATTATGACGTATGAACACATCAGTTCATGCCTCGTACTCTAAAGAAAAGAAAAGTGTACGTGTCAGTGCGCTTTATCTTCTAAAGAAGAGAAATCTGCTTATGACGTATGAACACTTCAGTTCAAGCCTCATTCCTCAAAGAAAAGAAAAGTGTACGTGTCAGTGCGATTTATCTTCTAAAGAAGAGAAATCTTCTCTATTATGACCATTCTCATCAACATGCTTCATGCTTTTTCCATGTGCTTTTGATTATCAAGTGAACCGGGCTACCGTTGATTGTTTTCTTATTCCACTTGCTCAACTATAATGACGATGGCGAAATCATGTGCTAGTTTTGCGGGGGAGAAGTGTGAATAGACTACATTTGGATGTTTTCACTTATTCAATCAAGAATGGCATCTTCGTATGCAATTCTTGAGGGGGAGAAGAAGTATGATAATTCTGCATGGTTGATTGTTATTAGAGAATAAATGGTCAAACGGCTCCAAACTCATGTAAGAACCGAGCTTCTTCTTATCGGGTCATTTCTACAAGGAGTTTCTTCTAAGAGAAGTTGGTTGACATCTTTTTACGGACTGATGAGTGTAATGGCAAAGTGCTTCCAGTTGCGGGGCTGATTTCCTTGATGAACATCTTTCTGTTCTTGTTTGATTGGGAGGGATTTGAGTTAAGGGGATTTGCTAAATATATGTTAACGGGAATGCATTTAGTGAGAAGAAGATGTTAACATTCTATTCCCCAGACTGGACAATCTTGAAGAAGGTCGAGTCTACAGCCTGTTCTACATTTTCTGCTACATGTTAGAAGACTAAAGACGAGTTGCATTTAACGATCTAAAGACTTCTTCTTAATCTGGGCATTTATCAAACAAATTGTCGATTTAGGGGAGAGCACTAATTGGGGGAGAATGAAATGTCAGAGTTAATCCTCAATTAGACTTGCTCATATTCTTCAGCAAGTTGATTCTCACAAAGATTAAAAGTGGTCTTCTCAAAATGATTTCAAGTATTTGGGCTGATAAGATGTTGCTGATTCTGAAGTGTCAAAACCAGCAAGGGGGGAAGGAGAAAAGCATCTAAACGCGAGTAAACTTGATGAACTTAATACTTCTAAGTGATTGAAGATATCCTGGGAAGACGAAGGTCATTACCGCAGAGAAACTCAAGGTTTGACTCATGGCGTTTAGTGTTCTTATTCCAACTATGTGGGGGAAGAGATGGAAGAGTTAGTTTCTGGTGATAAAAGAGGTACACAAGTGTGTGATGATTTCGAAGCTATCGCAATCATCAGGGGAGAGAGATTGTGTACATTAGGGACGCTCAGCTATTTCATTTGCGTGCTTAATCAGTGATTCAGAGATATAATCAATTATTCCGGAGTTGACATCCGTAGAGATAGTCCTCCGCGGAGATAATCGGTGATTCGGCCTGCTTCTTCAATGTTACCGATTATTCTCTCTTTGGGCATTCGGGTACTTCGGGTTATTGAGCTTCAGACACTTTCTTCAGGGGGAGAGAAAAGTATACATCGGGGTTATTCTTTGTGCCTTTGACTTAATCTACTACTTCGATGGTATAAGTTTCTTTGTCTTCGGATATATATGTATTCGGGTTCATGAGATCTAGTCTAAGAGATTGACTACATCAATTCAACTACTTGGGGGAAGTGGTTTCTTAACACCTTTTGGAATGGATCGCTTCAAACTTCAGTGGAAAGGGAATTTGAGAAGAGTCATTCAAGTGTGGGATGATACGTTGCTGTTCTTGTTGATGATATAACCCCGAACGGAGAATCTCGATTATCGTTCTTAAAAGGAGCAGCGGGATTTATGATAATGGTGTGCTTCTTTGTGCACCTGGCTAAGGAAAGCTTGAAATAGAGCTTCGAATCTGCTCATCTAATGGATTTTCGGTTTGGGGGGAAGCTGCCAAAGTCTCACTTTCAAATGGTTCAATTTCTTTCTTCAGTACAAGAGCCTTGGAAGCTTTGGTGTTGGAAGTTTAAGAGATGACGAATTCTATCTTCTACGACGTGCTGCTCGATATCCTTATCTCGGTACTCGTATCATCATCTTCTTAATCTATATCATCTTCTCTATCATTGTAAATATTTATCGAAAACAAAATACAAAAATATAAAACCAACAAAAAGAAAATAGAAAAATATAAAATCATCAAAAATCCATAAAAATCAGAAAATTTCAAAAATACCAAAAATATGTTTTCTCTAGACATGTATTCTGGTATCGATAACATCTACGGTCTTAGAAATGTCATTCAATAATGGCACGGGACCATAGATGAAGTTCGAGCAGGAGGTGTAAATATTCTTTTCTAAACATGTCAAAAACCATGGCTTACAATTATTTTAGACTGTAACCCGGGCTTCAAAACCATGGCTTGCAGTTACTTCAGACTGTAACCCGTGCTTAAAACCATGGCTTGCAATTATTTCCGATAGCAATCCGCTCTTCATGGAAGGAAAGTGCTGCGCTAAACCAATTTTCAAAAATTTCGTGCACTTATCCTAAAAACAAATTAAGGAAAGTATGTTGAAGGACTGCTGTTCCTACACAAATGTTTTTCCTTCTATAAATTCTTCAAAAAAATATTTGTTGTTTCTAAAATTGGTGGTAAATGAGTTGCTTGTAAATCTATCAGATTCCGAATTTTTCGTAAAAATTGAAAACTCAATCAATGACTTCAGTGCCTTTAAACTTTTCAGAAAAATAAGTCATTGATTGAGGGGGAGAATGTTTTCAAATCTATATCATCTAACGGGCTTTCTTAATTATCCTACGTGTTTAATTAAAACATGTTAACCTACGTTGAAGGACTAGGTGCCTAGGATATGATTGTTAGGATTAGATGATTAGAGTTTGATAAACACATAATTCCCATGCTTTATACGAACTGATTGATATGTTGGATTGACTTTTATTAGTCGATTACTGTTTGGGTGATGTCGACCACCATATATCTGTATGTGTGTTCACTAACGTATGCAGGTATATTGGTATATAAGAATGTTCCCGATCCGGATCCCACAAATGAAGATGATTGGATGCCGAAAGGAAAGGGTAACTATATCTTGGTTTGACAAATGAAGAAACTGCGCTTAATTGGACTTCTATGGAGAGTTGGCATGAAAAAATGCAACGTAAGAGGTCTCACTGCATCAGCAGATGGTTTTCTTCATCAGCAAATGAAGAAACATAGCTTAATTTGACCTCAGTTGGCATTAAAATGCAACGTAAGAAGTCTCACTGCATCAGCAGATGGTTTTTCTTCCAAGCCCTACAGCAACAACATAAGCTTCTCAACCACCGAACGTATCTTTGTGCAGGATACAATTTTTAAACAATTTTGAAAAATTTTGATTAAATTGTTTTGAAAATGGAAAATATTGTTTTGAAAATTAATTGGACGTAATTTTGAAAATCACCGGACTTCAATTTATCAAAACTTAAGTCACTCAATCATCGACTACGGTCATCGATTGAGGGGGAGAGTGATTTAAAATAAAATATTTTCAAACGATATCTCTTCATAAAAGTCCGTTTGTACGTATTAATGTAGTGATCTAAAGATTTAATGTTATGTCATGGTATGATTTTTCTTTAGAATCAAGATCTTTCAAAATGAAATTTTTTCTATTCTTGTTTGATTGTGAAATTGTTTTATTTTCCTAAAAGATCTCTTAAAACAATCATACCTGTGACTAACAATCTTTAATGTCTTAAATTTGGTCCTTATCTGTCATTTTTCAAAATTAAATCTTGCCACGTCTTTCCCCAAACTTTTCTAAATGATTTAAATCAATTGGGATCACAAATCTCAATTGGTTTGAAATTTGTGATCGGGGGAGAGATCGTGATTTAAATCTCAAATCGGTTTTATAGGGTGATTTTTTCAAAAGCACTCCTTCTTTCATGTGCCAAACGATTTCAAATACATAATGCACATGATTGTAGAGGAGCATTTAACCAAAAACCAAAAGAGTATTTAAACAATGCCACATTTTCTCCCATGTTTTCTAAACCTTATTAAATCACTTGGGATCCAAAATCTCAAAGGGTTTGATATTTTTGATCGGGGGAGAATTTGTGATTTAATAATGAAATTTGATAAATGATGATCGATTTGATTCAAAAGTGCAGGCTGCTCTCCCATATGTGCTAAACGATTTCGAATCTCGAAGCACATATTGAGGGGGAGCATTTCAAAAGAAAATAAACTATCAAGGTACAAAGGTTTCAATGTTTTATCATAAGTACCTTGATTGAGTTTTAAAGGTTTTCTCTATGGAAAATTGTGATCGTGGAAGTACTTTAAATAACTCTTTCCTCTATCCGATAAAATAATTTCAAATATCCTATGCACATTTTGAGGGGGAGAATTTTACCAAAAGAAATTCAAATGGCTTTTTCTACGGAAATTGTGATCAAGAATATATTTCAAAGAACTCTTGCCTCCATGTGCTAAACAATTTCAAAACAATATGCACATGTTGAGGGGGAGCATTTCTAAATGATCAAAACAATTATGGTACAAAATGCTTTGATATTATATCACAAGTACCTTGATTGATTTTTCAAATGATTTTTTAATTGGTTTCAAGAAGGAAAGAACAATACCATAAGACCGACCAATTTACTTTATGCATGGTGATATAAGGATGGTTAGGTCAGGTATTCGTTCCCACGATCCCGCCAGAGCTGGAGGGATCTACCTAGGGACAATCCACTAGATAGTGTAGAAGTCCTTAGGTATGATGAAAAAGGAGAAAAATGAGAATATGAGAAGAGTGCCGACTGAGATAGAGCTAGAACTGGAACAAACCCAACAAGGTTCTAGTAATGAAGTTTTGGTAAGCACTGAAGGGGTTGAAGAATGAAAAAGAAATGAATGAGAAAAGGGTGAAAAGAAATAGCCCTCCAATAATTCAACCTTAGGGCAGAAACTGGGTTCAATACATATGCTACTGGTGTCTACTAAGGTAACACTGGTATTGAAGACAAGACGTCATGGACCCAATGACGCACTGCACTACAACTTCCCAAGCCACTCAAGTTCCTCTTAAAAGGACTTGTTTCATTCTCACGGGGAACCTACATAATCTATCGACTTTCTCTTAGAGTTTGTTGATATTGAAGAAGGAGACCCTCTCCCTATTCTCCGGCATAGGAACCAAATGTGCAAATCTCATTAGGACACAAAATTAATGAAGACCTGCTGTTTCACACAATGTCGAAAGTAAGTATATATTGAGAGTCCTACGCATTATCCTTGTGATATAGCCAGAACATCCGAGTGATATGTAAAAGTATTCACGATGAAGATGGAAATCCTTCTAGAGCCAACATCAAACAAGCTCTTGGTGGGTGACATGTGAGATCTTGCAAAAGATCAAGCTTGTGACAACTGGATTGAAACAATGGGGCGATTCATTCGTGAATCAACCTTGGTCCAGGAAATGAATTGACGAATACTTTTGGAAAAGCCGTTCGATGTGCAAACCTTCTTTTCTCTAGCACGTCGAATGTGTATTCAAGTTTTCAAACACAAAAAGTATCTCTGATTGAAAAAATACTTTTGGAAAAACCATTTGATGTGCAAATCTTCTTTTCTCTAGCACATCGAATGTGTACTCTTATCAAATACAAAAAGTATTTATGATTGAAAATTGATCTTTCTCATAAAACCTTCGTCGTATTGTAAAACTCTTTCTTCTAAGAAATACGCGATTGTTTTCAAATCAATTTTTCATCAATCAGTGAATCTCAATTCGCTGGTTCACTCACTCCGTGTTGTCTTCTTTGAGATGTTCCGGTTTAAGAACAGCTAGAACATTTGTACCGAAACCCCCGCTGCGATTCTTGAATTAAACCGATCATAGGCGATGCGTATGCGATCAACGGGAACCATGGGCGTGTACCTCAATTCAACGAAAGTGATCAAAGACACTTTCGTGTGTTTTATTGCTAATCGTTGTTTGCATGTACATTTGGACGGTTGCGTGATCGAATTGAGAAGTCAATCCAAAGCCGCATGCTCAAAGCATCCACACTTAATTGAAGAAATCATGACTTGTGCATATCTACATAACCTGGCTCTAATATTTTATACTATGCTTCTGCTACGCTGCTGCAAATATCATGAACCAGTAAAGCTTCCGCTACTCTGATGGAAAGATATCATGATCCAGAAAGTGTGAGCATGTCGGTCCAAAAGTCACAACATCCCGTGATGGCAACACTACAATGGGTGATCCAGATATTTATTGTGGCTGATGATCTCAATGAAAGCTCGAAGATCATCAAAGATGTGGATAAATTAAAGGCCTCCACTAAAAGTACAAATCAATGCGGACTTTGAAGAATCGCTACTAAAGTACAAAGATTACGGAACTTGAAGAATAGAAGTCTACAAGCTCAGAACAGAAGATTTAATAGAATGCTAGGATGCAAAATGTAAAACATGGGGTGACCTCCCTTAGGGGGATATTGTCAAGAATTGGAAATTCCATAAGTGAAGTGTCGGTCACCCCAAATATTATCTAGCATAAGTTAGCTCGTAGACAAGTCTTTTGTTACGTTATTTAGTAGATAATTAGTTAGTTTGTAGCGTAGTTTAATTTAGTGTAACACCGTGGAGGAAGGACGGGTCTTTACCCACTGTATACCTGATCCACAGGTCATCAGGAGGTCGTTATGTCTGTAACTATAAATACCTTATCCATGGAAGGGGTGGTGCTTTCAATCTAACCTTTCATATTTTTGTATACCAAGTCTCTACCAAGAAACACCCTCTCACTCTTTCTCTCTCTAAAACATGGCATACTTGTATCATCATCATCCAAGGCCACCCGAATCATCAAACACAATAATATTAAGATCCTAACACCCTATCACCCCTCTCAATTTCATGAAGTCTAAAAAGCCTTTCTTGTTCAGCCTTGAAAGCAGCAGGATCCATTTCCTCTTCAACCATTGGAGCCTTTCCCTTATCCACTTGAGGAATAGATACTTGTACATCATCAGAAGTATCCTTGGGATCAGAAGGAATAGGAATTGAAATCTCAGCAGCAATGGTTCAAGGGCACAGAAGGAGCCACTGCTATGGTTCGATGGTTTGAGAAGATGGAGTCTGTGTTTCTTTTATGCAATTGCCCAGATGACTACAAGGTGAAGTTCGCCACTGGTACACTCTTAGATGGCGCAATGTCATGGTGGAATTCGTATGCGTAGCCTATTGGTATCGAAAATGCTTACAAGCTCACGTGGGATCAATTCAAGAGGTTGTTGACAAAGAAGTATTGTCCACGCACGGAGGTGAAGAAATTAGAAACGAAATTCTATGAGCTAGTGACTATTGGTTATGACATCGAGACCTACATCAGGAGGTTTCAAGAATTGGCTGCACTATGTCCATCAATGGTTTCGGACAATGAGAAACTACTAGAAAATTTCATTGGAGGACTTCCACAATGTATTCAAGGAGATGTAACTTCTTTCGATCCACAAACAATTGAAGAAACTATCAGGATAACTCAAAAACTCATGGCACAAGTAGTAAAGAGAGACAACATCACTAACACCAACCGAAATAACAACAATACCAACAAACGCACCAACTACAACAATAACCGAAATAACAACAACAACGACGATAACCAAATCAACAACAAAAGAAAATGGGAAAATGACCAAGGAGGTTATAATAACAACAACCAAAACCGTAACACTAACCATCACCAACAACAGAATAGAAGACAAGAAACATCAATGGTTTATGTTGCTGCATCAATAGAAGGAAGAGGTTATGCTGGAAATTACCCACTATGTAATCGATGTAAGTATCATCACTCGGGTCTTTGCCCTGTTAAGTGCTACAAGTGTCAAAAACTAGGACACCTTGCCAGGAATTGTAGAGGCAAGGCCATAGATACATGTTACAGATGCGGGGAGCAAGGACACTATCGGAATCAATGTCTTCAAAACCAAGGTTAACAAGTTGAAGGTGCACATGGGAAACATACATGTTAGAAGGAGGAGAAGCTCGTCATGGTCTCAACAACGCGAAAGAATGAAGAAGTTCGGAAACTAACAGTCATAATTTTTCCTTATGTACTATGTTGTACTAAGTTTATGTCTTCCATCGTATTCGAATCTTATGACTTAAGATGTATTACTTTTCGATAAACCACTAGTTGTAAAATATTCTCATCTATCGTACTTTATTTTCTTTCGATTCGATATCACTTACAAGGGTTTCACTTTCTTTTACCTTAACGGCCATTTTAATGACACGGTTTAGATCTCTGTAAACATCGAGAGTTATAACAACTAAACCGAACGTCACATTATCGTTCCTTAATTATACATAGCCTAACTAACTATGTCTAATTCTGGAGGGATCATGTTATGTTGGGAGCAGTTATTTATAAGTCTTGGTGCAAGCAGGGTTTTCACATACTCATAAAACTCAAGGTGTTACTCATGGGAGATTCATCTAATATTTTCTTTACTATGATGTTTTGTACGCTCTAAATCATCGATAACTATAACGACATCTCTTCATGTCTTCTTTCCTCGTTATTCATCACCAACTCAAAAATTCGATAGACTATAATGAACTGAATTCAGGGACTGAATTCCTTTTTGGTTGGGCGAATGTGACAATTCGTATTTTCAGGTCATTCTCAAAACATTATTCATGCTTCATCATTTATCATTTATCGTAAACTGGGTTTACGAGTATCAAATTCACGTAACCGTAATGGTTTAGCTGTGAATTCATGATTATATCATCGAGGACATTTCATATAGACTAAGTTTAGTCTACATTTCATTAACATCATTGTCATCATATTAGTTTATGCATGGTTTTGCATTTTTACATTAAACGTATAACTTTTATTAAATAAACGTTATCGCGTAATTAATTATTTTGAACAATTGATCCATTACTTCCAAAAATTATTCCGATATATTTTTATACTCATATTAAGTTATAAAAATAATATTATGAGTTTACCCAGTGTTTTAAATTTATTTTGTATATAAATTGTTATATTTATATAATTACGACGGTTTTATTAAATACTACACGATTATTATTATTTCACTCAAATTTTGCAAGAAATGTATTTTTATAATTTTTATGACCTCAATATATTTTATCTTGACCCGTTAAAATTTATTTTTATCTAATGCTACCCTAAATACTCAAATGGGTATACAATTTAACACATGTCTACAATTAATTTACATCTAATTCACTTATACATGTAAATGGTATTCAAAAAAACAAAACTCATATTTTTATTTGAGGATGTCGACCACCTCATGGTGAGTCATGGAGGATTTTGCAAATATCTTACCAAGTATATGAATATTATACAAAAAGCTAACTAAACTCTTTCATTCATTTTTCACAAGTAAAAGAAGAAAAAATCAATTTCTCTTGCTCTCTTTTCTCTCAAAATTCGGCAGCCACAAGACAAGAAGAAGGAAGCTTCAAAAATATTTGAAGACAAGTTTTAATACACTCTAGCATCATTTGTTGTAAAGGTTTTGCAATAAAAACCTCAAGTGATTAGGAAAACCCTTTGTCCTTAAACCTCATCATATTTCTTGTAAGCATTCATATTCATATTTTTATTTCATATTCATTATTATGGTCATATCATTTTATTTGAGAAACATGCAAGTTATGTGATGTTTATACCACTTTTTAAGGTTTTTAAGTGCTAAATATATATAATCCATCCTATAATTACTCCTTGTTATGTATTAGTTTTGGTGATGTCTAGGAACCCATGACACCCTAAGAAGGTGTATGGTAGGATTAGAATAGCTTTGGAGTTGTTTTGAATGGGTTAGAATAGGTTTGGCGCGAGAAAAACTCATTTCGACACGTTTTGATAAGGGTCTGTCCTTAAAATTTAATTCTGGAAAATTCGACAGTAGGCAAAATTTTTTGGCCTAGATATTTAGAAAATATACTTTAAAACGAAACCGTGGCCGCTTGAACGGATTAAAACGGAGTTATAACGAAGGAGATATGAATTTTACAAGTTGGCGACGAAAAATATAAATTTCTGGAAATTTCAGCAAACAATATTTATTTTGTACGAGTCAAAAATGAAGCTTGGGCGTTGTAAATTATGTCGATTTGTCAAAAATATGTTAGTATACTTTGATACAAAGCTAAAGATCTTTAAAACGTAGAAAACGGATTTGTAACGATTAAATTATACACGTTTACAAAAGTTGCCGTAACTTTTATCATATAAGAAAAACTAAACATTATTTCTAATAGACAAGTTTTGCGGCAAAAACTAGAGACCAAGTTGAAGGTTGTTTTTAACGTTGATTTAGAACTTTTTATAAAGTAATGTCTTTTAGTAAAAGTAAGATCGCCAAGTATATTTATCAAAATGTCCGACCGTTTGATTAGCGGAGTTGTAATGAATTAAATACGTTTACTTAAACTTTGCCGAAAAACCATCCTTAAACAATATTTTGGTAAAAGTACCATACTTTACCTATACTTTTCTCTATGATCGAGACCTCTAGGATGAAAACTTAAACACTAAAACTTTGAGACAATGATACAAGCTTCCCAAAAGCCGTTGAGTTCGTTTCTTAACACTCGACGTACACCATTTTACGACTAGCTTTTCGAGGTCGTTTAGTCACTTTCATGAAATCGTCAAATGACATTATTTTACGACGAAAAGTTATAATTTCATAATAAATCACTAAATGATTATCGTAGGATATCATTTCAACGTAAATACTTGTAAAGTATTTTATAACATGACGAGATGTCATAAACATATATTTCGACGATAAATTCTATTTTCATAAGCGTACAAGTGGTATAGATTTCATGTGAGTTTGCATGCACGGCATTGTTTCATGATTTACAATAGAACATATCATTCATAATAGGTCGCAGTTAGAGATTGCGCCTCATTTCGGTGTACTCACTTTTGTCATCGCATCATTGTACCAAGTGAGTTTTCATAGCCCCTACTTTTATACGTTTTGAATTACTTTTGGGGGAGATACATGCTCAAATATTTTCATTTACTATCATAAGTACTCTAAACTTTTAAGGATTACTGTGAGTTTCCATAGCCCCATTTTCAATTGTTTTAATGCTTTTATTAAACTCTTTGGAGGAGATACATGCTCATCAATTTTTATGACATTCATGACTATTTGCAAACTATATGTTTATCTGAACTGAATGTTTAGTCGTACGAAGTAACAGTTTTGCCATGCTTAGAATTGTCATGGTATAATCATTGAGCTAATTGCCGTGGTATAATCATTGAGCTAATTGTCGTGGTATAATCATTGAGCTAATTGTCGTGGTATAATCATTGAGCTAATTGTCGTGGTATAATCATTGAGCTAATTACCGTGGTATAATCATTGAGCTAATTGTCGTGGTATAATCATTGGGCTAATTGTCGTGGTATAATCATTGAACCAAAGGTCTTGGTATAAACATGAACTAATGGCCTTGGAACGATTTAAACTATACGAATTATGTGTTATGTCAAGTAACTATTGATACATTAAGTTATGTACTGTTATGTGAATTCATTTGACATCATGCATTTGAACATAAACTATACATATTTTGGCAATGGGTTGTAAACACACAGGTTGTAAGTTTTGTATGGGCTGAACTTGGAACTGAGTGGATTGGCAATGCCTTTGCTGCTTAAACGATTTGGAAAGGCTTTACATTTCAACTCAAACTCTATGAACTCACTCAACCTTTGTGTTGACACTTTTTAGCATGTTTTATCTCAGGTATCTAAGGCATTCACTTCATGACATCCGTATGGACATATCATAGAGTCGTGGTGACGACGCGTCACACATGAGATTTATGCATTTTTAAAACATCGTTTGGTTGTAACAAATTTATTTCCGCACAAGTTAATTTCATTTGGGACCTATACTTTGTAAACTTTGATTGTTTTATTAAATCAAACGATGTATTTTCCAAACGACACTTTAGGTCGTTCAATATAACTGTGATTGTGATGCTATGACAGTCAATCCCCTGGAATTCCATTCCGCTGCAAAACAGGTAATTTGGGGGTGTGACAACTTACACTGAAGACAAACTGAAGTAGAAGATTGAAGGCAATGAAGACTGAAGAATGAGCGGGATAAGGCGGGACAAGTTTGAATCAGATAAGACGAAGTCCTTATCAACCAAAGTCAACTGTTCCTGAATGGCTAACTATCGCTCGTCATCACCGACTTATGGAAAGCAAAGATTGTCTCTTACTTAATATAGCCTTTGTAAACATGAGACAAGATACATCAAGTATTTTGTCTTCGTAACTGCCGGTTGTCACTTAGGATAGAGTTAAAACTCATACTTGTATAAATAGCATAAGAGATGGAGTGAAAGATTTATGCTTGTGAATCGTAAAACACACACACAAGCCATCTTTCACTCATCCAAATACAACTCTGTCCCTGAGATAGCTCAGTGGTTCCATTGTAGTTGTGCTCAGACTAGCCTGAGCTTCGTAAGGAGTTACAACACTTTGTCATTTCAATCCCAAGTACTGTTCCACAAGTACTTGGGTAATGTATTCTTTTTGATTGATTTCTAATAAAGAATATTAAGTTGAAAATTTATCAGTGTGTTTTTACTTGCATCATTTTAGTCATTGATTCACTATTTGTTTGTTTAAGTGCTTAAACTGTTTTTATACGATAGTGAATAGGGAACAACAAGTGGTATCAGAGCAAGGCTAATTATAAAACCTTTTAAGCCGCTCTAAAACGTTTTTAAATCAGGATCCTAATGGTTGAATTTGATGTGCCCCAACTAGTCGACAAAAAGGGTGGAGCGTATTCTGCTGTTGCCCATCGACTTGAAGTTGGTAAATTTAACAAATGGAAAAAGCGAATGCTTTGCTATTTGACTGGGATGGAACCTTACTACATAAAGTGTATTAATGAAGTTCCATTTGTCCCAAAGACTGCTGAAGGTTTGCCTAAACCTAAAGCTTAGTGGACTCAGGATGAGAGGAGAGTGGTCAACCAGGATCAAAGGCTCAAAAGTATCATCATATCTTGTCTTCCTGATGATATTATGGAGTCTGTTATAAGTTGTAGTACAGCTAAACAAACCTGGGATGATCTTGTTCATAGTCATGAAGGTCCATCTAATACCAAGAAAAACATGATAATGGACCTGAAACTTGAGTATAACACCTTCAGGGCTAAGGACTCTGAAACTCTGTCTCAAACTTACACCCGGTACAAAAATTTGTTAAATGAACTATCAAATGATGGTGTTAAGTTGTCCAAACATGAAATCAATGTTGGTTTTGTCAATTGTCTCCTTAAGAAGTGGCTGAATTTCTCTCAGGGACTTAGGAATGCTAATCATATCCAGAATCTTGAACTTCATGAAATATATGGGAAATTTGTCTATGAGGAAAACCTCATCAGCACGATACCCCGACTTAAAGAAATTTCGGAAGTCAAGAAGTCCCCCACCACGACTTCAACACCTATCTCTCTGCTTTTTATTCTAAAGTGTGGTTCAAGATTTTCGTGAAAATTCGGATGATGAGCCCGATGAGAGATCAAGTGAGGAGTACCTAAATAACCTGAACATCGAATTTTAGGAAAGGGCACTCATTGCTAACTCTTGGAGGTTTATAAAAAGAAACAAAGGTTTTTCAAATGCTAAAGCAAATGAAGACACTGAATGCTTTAAGTGTCATAAAAGAGGCCATTTTGCCAAAGATGCTTTTTCAAAACAATTTCGAACCCTCTTATAAACCATCGGGGTCAAATCAGTCCTCAGGCTTTAGCAAATTTCAACCAAAAATCTATCGGTCTCATCAAAATTTTCAAAACAAATCTGGATCAAAGTAAAATCTGTTGATTTTGAAGCTAAGTACAGGAAAGTCAAAGCCAAGCTAGCACTGCTTGAGGCCACTCCCTCAGAAACAACAAACATTGTTAAATCTGTGCAGGGTAAAAACAAGGGCCTAGTTGCTGAACTCTTCGACTCGGATGAAGAACCAGTCTCCTCAGAAGATGAAATGGTGCAAGTCAGTGCACTAATGGCTCTCTCAGAAGAGGACAAGCTAGCTGTTGGGAAAAATCATGCCAGGAATGAAGAATGGGTCAACATCACAATGAAGAAGGTAAACATTTTACTTTCTATAGATGATGACTCTGATTGGCAGTCTTATATGAACTATATCAATGTTGACCTTAAGTTTGTAGAAGAGCAACGTTTAAATCTTTTCTCAAAATACAACAAGTTAAGTTTTAAACTGAACAAGTGTAGGGATGAACTGCTTCTTTTAAAACAAACTAAGCTTGAGGCTGTCACTTTGCAAATTCAAAACACTGAACTAGTCAAAAGAAATCAGGCTCTTCAAGATGAACTTTAAAAGGAAAAAGATATCATTGAAAGTTGGACTGCTAAGAATCCAAGGGTCTTTGATGTTGTGGGTGCCCCCAGTAGCAAAAAGAGAGTCTTAGGTGAAGACCATCTCCCTGACTCTCACAACAAAGACCAGAGTCCAATGCCATTTGTGTCTGGTGGCATGATTACCAATATGTTGACAATTCCCAAGCCCAATTGATTGGATTGAATGGGTTAACCACGAGAGTAAGCTTCCAAATTTTGATTACGGAAGAAAACTAGATCCTGGCGAAGCTCTAAAGAGCATGCTTGGACTCCCCGATGTGCCTAGTAGTACTGAACACATCTCTCGAGTCCAAGCGTAATCTCAAGCACCACTTCCACCCCGAAACCTCTTCGTGGTGCCGCACCAAGCTCGAGCTTACTCCATTACAATTCAATCCTCATTCACCAAAAGAAAGGTCCGGACTTGGTAGAACCATCCTGAAAAGACCAACAAAACCAATCCAACAAGAGTCTACTCCCACTAAGACTTCCACATCTTCAATTCCTCTTGAAGGACCAAATTCAAAGAATCGACTGAACTTGTGAGGAAGCTGACTGATAAGATGGAATCCATCAAAAAAGCTCCTAATTCAATCAAGGAAACTAAGTCAGCCTCCTCTAGTTCTTCAATATCAAAATCCACCAATAAGCCCAGGCAGAAGTGTGATCTATGCCATTATACTCGTCATACCACTGACAATTGCTACAGAATCCTTTTTTGTATGATCTGCAAAAAGGATGATCACAGAACTTCTGATCACTTACAGTATGTAAGTTCATTCAGTGAAGCAAAATATACCAAAGTTGGTCATCAATATGCTTCAACCTCCAAACCAGCTCAGAAGAATAGAGCAAAACCTTTTACTCCTTGCCCACAATATGGCTTCAATGATCATCACCCTGATGATTATCTCATGAACACATGTTGTGATATTTGCGGAAATCCTGCTCATAAGACATCCCAGCATGACTGTGTCATTCGAGCAAGGATAAGTTCAAAGAAACCCCGAGTCACTGAGTCATCCTCAGTCTCCAAATGCAAAACCTGTGGTAGCACAATGCACTCAACTACTGACCATGAGTCAATTGCCAAATTCAAGCAGACCTTTAGACCCAAGCCCACTAGTATGTGGGTGAGCAAGAGAAACTAATCCAGTTTACTATTTGTGCAGAGACACGCCAGGGAGCCTATTTGGCATCTAGATAATGGATGCTCAAGAAGCATGACTGGTGTTAAGGAGTATCTACACAAGTATGTAAAGGAACCAGGACCCAAGGTAGTATTTGGTGATAACTCATCATGTCTCATTGAAGGTTATGGTTCAAGATATCTTGCAATGGAATAGTTTTCTCTAGAATAGCTTATGTTAATGGTCTCAAATACAATCTCATCAGTGTCAGTCAACTCTGTGATGCTAAGTACATTGTACAATTCAATGACAAACAAGGCACAATTTTCAATGCCAACAAAGAAGTTGTTTTGATAGCTCCTAGATGAGATGATGTTTATGTCTTAGACATGTCAACACTTTTTCAAGATGGAACTTGTCTCTTTGCCAAAGCCATTGAAACTATCAACTGGCTGTGGCACAAGAGACTTTCTCACTTAAACTTCAAAAACATCAACAACCTAGCAAAACAAAACAAAGTCCTTGGCTTACCATCACTGGTTTTTGCAAAAGATAAACCATGCTCAGCCTATGAAAAAGGCAAACACCACAGAGCATCTTTTAAAACAAAACAAAATTTCTCCATCAAAAGCTGCCTTCACCTCCTGCACATGGATCTCTTTGGACTAGGCAGTCCTAGATCAATCCAACATGAGAATTTTACACTTGTCATTGTTGATGAGTTCTCAAGATACACTTGGGTATACTTTCTTTCCAAAAAGAGTCAGGCAGCTGATGTAGGATCGTATATTTTATGTCGTTTGATGATTCGGGTGGTCTAGGATTATGATGAAACAAGAATGCCATGTTTAGAGTGATAAAGAGTAGAGAGGGTGATTCTATTGAGAGAAAGTAAAACAAAAATGAAAGGTTAGATTAAAGAAGCACCACCCCTTCCAAGGATGGAAGGGGTATTTATAGTTACAAGCTAATACGTCCTCCTGTCGGACTGTGGATCAGGCATACAGTGGGTAAAGACCCGTCCTTCCTCCACGGTGTTGCTCTAAACTAATCTACTCTAATAACTAACTAATTAACTACTAAATAACGTAAATAACGATATGTCTACGAGCTAATTTATGCTAGATTATATTTAGGGTGACCGACTCTTCATTATGGAATTTCTAATTCCTAACAATCTCCCCCTAAGGGAGGTCACCCCATGTTTTAGATTTCGAATCCTATCATTTTATTTTATCTTCAGTCTTGAGCTCGTAAACATTAATTCTTCACTTTCGCAATCTTTGTGCTTAAGTAGTGACTCTTCACAGTCTGATTATTTTGTACTTTCAGTGGAGGTCTTTGAACTGATCCACATCTTTGATGATCTTCGAGCTTTATTTGAGATCATTAGCCACAGTAAATCTCTGGATCACCCTTTATTGTGTTGCCTTCATGTGATGTTGTGACTTTTGGACCGACATGCTCATACTTTCTGGATCATGACATCTTTTCATCAGAGTAGCGGAAGCATCTTTGTTGTATGTCATTGATGGTCATGATTTTCTTCAATTAAGTGTGAATGTTGTGAGCATGCGGTTGTGAATTGACTTCTCAACTTTGATCAGCTGCATCCGTCCAACAGTTCCTGCAAACAACAGTTAGCACTAAAACACACGAAAGTGTCTTTGTTCACTTTCGTTGAATATAGTTGCAAGAACCACGGTTCCCAGTTGATTAGTATAAATACACTGTGATCGTAGAATTCAAGAATCTCCTTGGACAGGTTTCGCAATTTGTTCTAGCCATTCTCAAACCGAGCGCCCCAAAGTAGACAACACGGAGTGAGTGAACCAGAAAATTGAGATTCACTGATTGATGAAAAATTGATTTGAAAACAATCGCGTATTGCTTAGAAGAAAGAATTTTGCAATACGACGAAGGTTTTATGAGAAAGATCAATTTTCAATCAGAAATACTTTTTGTATTTGAAAAGAGTACACATTCGATGTGCTAGAGAAAAGAAGAGATTTGCACATCGAACGGTTTTTCCAAAAGTATTTTTTTCAATCAGAGATACTTTTTGTGTTTGAAAACATGAATACACATTCGATGTGCTAGAGAAAAGAAGATTTTCACATCGAACGATTTTTCAAAAAGTATTCGTCAATTCATTTCATGGACCAAGGTTGATTCAAGAATGAATCGCCCCATCGTTTTTGTCCAGTTGTCACAAGCTTGATCTTTCGAGAGGATCTCACATGTCATCCCCCAAGAGCTTGTTTGATGTTGGCTCTAGAAGGATTTTCATCTTCATCGTGAATATTTATCATATCACTCGGATGTTCTGGCAAAACCACACGGATAATGCGTAGGACTTTCAATATATACTTACTTTCCACATTGTGTGAAACAGCAAGTCTTCATTAATTTACTATCCTAATGAGATATTGTGGATGATCTCTTGGCTCTAGATTCAATTGTGCGTTTTGGTTTCCTATGTCGGAGACTAGGGAGAGGGTCTCCTTTTTCAATATCAACAATCTCTAAGAGAAAGTCGATAGATTATGTAGGTTCCCCGTGAGACTGAAACAAGCCCTTTTAAGAGGAACTTGAGTAGCTTGGGAAGTTAGGTGCAGTGCATCACTGGGTCCATGCGTCTTGTCTTCAATACCAGTGTTACCTTAGTAGACACCAGTAGCATATGTATTGAACCCGGTTTCTGCCCTAAGTTTGAATTAACGGAGGGCTATTTCTTTTCACCCTTTTCACATTCAATTCTTTTACATTCTTCAACCCCTTCAGTGCTTACCGAGACTTCATAACTAGAACCTTGTTGGGTTTGTTCCAGTACTAGCTCTGTCTCAGTCGAAACTCTTCCCGTATTCTCATTTTTCTCCTTTTTCCATCATACCTAAGGACTCTACACTTTCTAGTGGATTGTCCCTGGGTAGATCCCTCCGGCTCTGGCGGGATTGTGGGAACGAATACCTAACCTAACCATCCTTATAACACCATGCATAAAGTAAATTGGTCGGTCTTTTGGTATTGTTCATTCCTTCTTGAAACCAATTGAAAAATCATTTGAAAAATCAATCAAGGTACTTGTGATATAATATCAAAGCATTTTATACCTTAATTGTTTTGATCATTTAGAAATGCTCCCCCTCAACATGTGCATATGATTTTGAGATTGTTTAGCACATGGAGGCAAGAGTTCTTTGAAATAATTTTTTGATCACAATTTCTGTGGAAAAAGCCATTTGATTTTCTTGGTAAATTCTCGCACTCAAAATGTGCGTTGGTTATTTGAAATCATTTAACACATAGAGGAAAGAGGTTTTTGAAGTACTTCCACGATTGCCAATAGAAACCATTCGCTCCCCCACAATATGTGCATCGATATACGAAAGAGTTTAGCACATATTAGAGCGAACTTGCACTTTGAATCAAAACGATCATCTTTTATCAGATTTCATATTTAAATCACATTTTCTCCCCCAATCAAAAATATCAAACCCTTTGAGATTTTGGATCTCAGGTGATTTAAATAGTTTTAGAAAACTTGGGAGAAAATATGCCTGGTTTAATTTCTCTTCTGGTTTTTGGTTAAATGCTCCTCCTCAATCATGTGCATCATGTATTTGAAATTGTTTGGCACATGAAGGAAGGAGTGCTTTTGAAACAATTACCCTTTAAACAGATTTGAGATTTAAATCACGATCTCTCCCCCGATCAAAAATTTCAAACCTTTTGAGATTTGTGATCCCAATTGATTTAAATCATTTAAAAGATTTTGGGGAAAGACGTGGCATGATTTAATTTTGAAATAGACTGATAAGGATCAATTTTAGACAATAAAGATTGTTAGTGTCAGGTATGATGATTTTAAGAGATCTTTAGGTAAAATAAAACAATTTCACAATCAAACAAGAACAGAAAAAATTTCATTTTGAAAGATCTTTGAGTTTTAAAGACAATCATACCATGACATAACATTAAATCTTTAGATCACCACTTATTTTGTACAAAACGGACTTTTATGAAGAAATATTGTTTGAAACTATTCAATTTGAAATCACTTTTCCCCTCAATCAATGACCGTAGTCGTTGATTGAGTGACTTAAGTTTTGAAAAAGTGAAGTCCAGTTGATTTCCAAAATTTAGTTCAATTTATTTTCAAACAAATATTTTCCATTTTCAAATTTTTTTTTTGACATTGTTTAAAAATGGTATCATCACTACTTATCCTGCACAAAGATACGTTAGGTAGTTGAGCTGCTTTTATTGTTGTTGCTGTAGGGCATGAAGAAAACCATCCGCAAATGCAGTGAGACCTCTTAAGTTGCATATATCGTGCTAACTCTCCATGGAGATCTAATTAAGCTCTGTTTCTTTATGTCGACCTAAGAAATAGTTACCATTTCCTTTCGGCATCCAATCATCTTCATTTGTGGGATCCGGATCGGGAACAATCTTATGAACCATGATATCTGCATATGTTAGTGGACACAAACAGATATATGGTGGTCGATATCACCCAAACAAAGAATCGACTAATAAAAGTCAATCCAACAAATCAATCAGTTCATACAAGGCATGGGATATATGTGTTCATCAAACTCTAATCATCTAATCTTGACAATCATACCCTAGATTTCTAGTCCTTCAACATAGGCAATTATATTTTTCAGTTAAGCACATAGGATGATTATATAAGCCCGATAGATGATATAAATTTGAAAACATTCTCCCCCTCAATCAATGACTCATTTTTGAAAAGTTTTAGATAAGCTGAAGTCATTGATTGGGTTTTGCAAATTTATGAAAACTTGATTCTGATTGATTTTCAAGCAACTCATTTACCATCATTATGTTAAAACAAATATTTTTCTGAAGAATTTTAGAAGGAAAAATATTTGAGTAGGAACAGCAGTCCTTCGACATACTTTCCTCAATTAGTTTTAGGATAAGTGCACGAAATATTTGAAAATTGGCTTGGCGCAGCACTTTCCTTCTTTTGAAGAGCGGGTTGCTATCTGAAATAATAGCAAACCATTGTTTTGAAGCACGGGTTACAGTCTGAAGTAACTTCAAGCCATATTTTGAGACATGTTTAGAAAAGAATATTTACACCTTCTGCTCGAACTTCATCTATGATCCCGTGCCATTGTTGAATGACATTTCTAAGACCATAGATGTTATCGATACCAGAAGACATGTCTTGAGAAAACATATTTTTGGTATTTTTCAAAATTTCTGATTTTTATGGATTTTTGTTGGTTTTATATTTTCTATTTTCTTTTGTTGGTTTTATATTTTTGCATTTTGGTTTTTTTGATAAATATTTACAGAGATAGAGTAGATGATATAGTTTAAGAAGGATGATGATACGAGTACCGAGATAAGGATATCAAACAGCCCCGTTGCAGAAGATAGAAGTCATCATCTCTTAAACTTTCACCACCAAACTTGAAAAGAAGGAATTGAGCCTTTAAGAATACGAGACTTTGGCAGCTTCCCCCCAAACCGAAAATCCTTTTGTTGAGCAGATTCGAAGCTCTATTTCAAGCTTGCTATAGCCAGGTGCACAAAGAAGCACACCATCATCATCGATCTTGCTGCTCCTTTTAAGAATGATCTTTGTGATTGTTCGTTCAAGGTTATATCATCCAATAGAACAAAGAACGTATCATCCCACACTTGAATAAAATCTTCTCATATTTCTTTTCCACTGAAGTCTAAAGCAATCCATACCAAAAGGTGTCAAGAGACAAATTTCCCTAAGTATTTGAATTGATGCCGCCAGTCTCTTGGAATAAAGCTCAAGAACCGGAATACACATATACCCAAAGACAGAGAACCTTATAACATCGAAGTAGCAGATTAAGTCCGGTATCCAAAGAATAACCCAGAAGTATACTTTTCTCTCCCCTGAAGAAAGTGTATGAAGCTCAAGAACTCGAAGTACCCAAATGCCCAAAGAGAGAATAACCGATAACATTGAAGTAGCAGGCCGAATCACTGATTATCTCTGCGGATGTCAACTCTGGAATAAGTGATTATATCTCTGAATCACTGATTAAGCTCTCAAGTGAAATAGCTGAGCGTCCCTAATGTACACAATCTCTCTCCCCTGATGATTGCGATAGCATCGAAATCATCACACACTTGTGTACCTATTTTATCACCAGAAACTGAATCTTCCATTTCTTCACCCACATAGTTGGAATAAGAACACTAAACGCCATGAGTCAAAGCTTGAGTTTCTCTGCAGTAATGACATTCGTCTTCCCAGGATTTCTTCAATAACTTAGAAGTATTAAGTTCATCAAGTTTACTCGCGTTTAGATACCTGTCTCCTTCCCCCTTGCTGGTTTTGATACTTCAGAATCAGCAACACATAATAAGCCCGTATACTAGAAATCTAATGAGAAGAACACTTGAACTCTTGTGAGAGTCAACTTGCTACAGAAGAATGTGAGCAAGTGTAATTTGGGATTAAATCTGGCTTTTCACTCCCCCCCAATTAGTGCTCTCCCCTAAACCAACAATCTTTTAATAAATGCCCAGAATAAGAAGAAGTCTTTTGATAATCAAATGCAACTCGTCTTTTAGTCTTCTAACATACAACAGAAAATGTAATACCGACTGTGGACTCGACCTTCTTCTAGATTGTCTAACTGGAGAATAGAAAGTTAACATCTTCATCTCACCAAATGCGTTCCAATTAGCTTATATGTAGCAAATATCCTTTAACTAATATCCCTCCCAATCAAACAAGAACAGAAAGATGTTCATCAAGGAAATCAGCCCCGCAACTGGAAGCACTTTGTCATTAAACTCATCAGTCCGTGAGAAGATGTCAACCAACGGATCTTAGAAGAAACTCCATGTAAAGATGACTCGATAAGAAGAAGCTCGGTTCTTACATGAGTTAGGAGCCGTATGACCATATATTCTCAAATATAACTCAACATGTAGAGTTATCATACATCTTCTCCCCCTCAAGAATTGCATACAGAGATGCCATTCTTGATTAAACAAGTGAATATATTTAAAATGTAGTCTTTTCACACTTCTCCCCCTCAAAGGTTTCCAATGATGTCGCCATCATCATTTTAATTGAGCAAGTGGAATTAGAGAACAATCATCGGTAGTTCGGTTCACTTGATGACTGAAAGCGCATGGAAAAAGTATGAAGCATGTTGTTGAGAATGGTCATAATAAGAAGATTTCTCTTCTTCCGAAGATAATGCACACTGAAGCGTACACATTTCTTTTCTTTAAAGTACGAGGCTTGAACTGTTGTGTTCAAACGTCATTAATCTCTCTCTTTTCAACTACTCTTGGCAAACTTGTTATCAACCCCATTATCACTCAGTAGGCTCTTTGTAGTAACAGCTGATGGAGAAAACTCAATATGACGAATTTGACCCTGAAGTAAAATAACCCGAACTCGTGACTTAAACTAGCACCTATGTAACAAAGAGCGGTGCCGAGAATTCATCCTCCATTGAATCTCTAAGTACTCTATACTCTTCATCCAACCAAACATGAAGTATAAGACGTATATCACCTCTTGAAAATCCACAATTAAATGTGACACTGAGCACTACAACGTAACTCCTTAAAGTGATAGTTATTTTATGGTGGTAAGACCCCAATTCCCCCAAGTGGTAAAAGAAAAGGAAAAGTCACCCAAAAATAACTAGATTTCCAAGTCTTTGTTTTTGAAAATATTAAAAGCTCGAACAAGGATCTTGAAGAATCTTAATCCAACCATCCCCGATACCTTCAGATACTAAGTACACTTGGCCGTGACATTTCACTTCAACCTCAAATAAATAAAACTGAATTAACGCCGTTGTCACATCTTGTAGTTAAAAACTTAAATCTAGCCTCCTTTGACGTTTTAAGTGAACTATGATAACGGTTTCATCCCGACCATGGTTAAAAGCACATAACCCCGTAAAACCATGTAATAACCAAACTGCCATGACGAATATCCAAACACACATCCAATTCACGTAGTACACCCTTTATCCCTTCTTCGAATTTGGAACCGTAGCACCAGTCAACAGATAAGATCCAGAATTACACGTTCCCTTTTTCCAGGATGGTTCCATCGTTACGGGATTTTACAATTCTATGGTTTAAACCGAGAAATAGTTTCTTTCGCGGGATTTTACAAAACCAAGAATAAACCGTAAGATAGATCCGGAAATGCACTTTACTATTACCAGGATGTTTCCATTGTCATGGGATTTTACAAATCTATGATTTAAACCGAGATATAGATTCTTTCGTGGGATTTTACAAAATCAAGACAAACCGTAAACAATGTCAGCTTGAATGTGTTATGATAACTTTAGTTTCGGTGAATATTTGTTTTAGAGGAACATGCAGCGGTTCATCAGTGATTCATTCTTCATCATCAATAATGTCGTCAACAATTCTTAACCCATATGTAGAAAACTTCACAAACCATACTAAGTCAAGTAGTATAGACTACTTCCCCTTGGAGGTTGACCGTAAAACATCAAAGTACTTGTCACAAGGAAACATCTCGAAAATCATGAAAGACATTGAGGATTCTTGAGAGAATTTGCTTAGACTGTGAAGTATCTTAAACATTCAGTAGGATCGAATATTCCATGAGAATTGCTGATCACATCCCACCCAACAAACCCTTTGGTAAACACATCATTCACAAATTCTGTCAGCAATTGCTGTGACCATTTGGTGAAGTAAACTCGATATACCAAACTTGAACATGAAGTAGAATTCCCCAGATTTGTTACTTAAACTTGTACTAATCCTTGTGAAAAAGAAACGGTGTACCCAATGTACAAAACCTCTTGACGAATCCTCAACAGTGTGAGACACCGAAGTGATAGCTACGTTATGGGTTAAGTGAGAAAGAATCACAAATGTAGCTAGATAGCCAAGTTTTTATCACACTCTATAATAGCCCAAACAAGTCATCTTCGCGGAAGGATAGAAAGAAAGAAGACGAAATAAGTAATCGCGCCCAGAAAATCTCACATAAAATCCAAATAAGAAATACCGTACAAAAAACCCCGTAGTCACCCTTGTTCAATAGTCAACTCAAGCCGAGACATAATATATTCCGTGAAAATGCATAAACCAAAGTATCAAACCTCATAACACAACAAATCTTGTCATCAAACCTAAAATCATCATCAAATCTAAAATCATCATCAAATCTCATCATCCTAAATTTCATCGACACATCTCTTCAATAAATCTCATGAAATCCAAATCTTGGAGAAAAAACCCATCCGACTCAATCATGTGTACAGCCCAAGGTTGGTTAGTTGTAGAAATCGAGGCCCGGTTCATGAAAATTAATCTAATCATCCAAGTCAAAGTTTAAACCAAATGTCTCACACTCAATTCCAAGCCCTGACCAAATGAGATGAGATGGTCGTCCTTCAATATCCGTGAAAGTTTATGATCAAGATACCACTTAATCTTGATATTACAAACTTTGTATCCAATATTTTATAAAAAATTCGGATAGCAAATTTTGATACTCGAGATTAACTATTGTAACACAAGACCAAAAATCATATAACCAATTACAATTTACCGAAAGATCTAGCCCGTTCCTTTGATAACACACCTCCAATCAACAGATCTAATATATCACAACATAATATACACGTTCGGCCCATTTGCAAGAAAACTCGTTAGGCCCATCACGATGAATCCATAAGTCTGATCCAAGCTCCCCATTAACCCTAATAATAAGGGTGTTATAAAAGACTCCTAATCTCACAAATCACATTTAACCCTAATTTATCTCAAGAGGAAACGCACGCAGTCACAAAACTGCTTCTATGAACACGAATATTCTCACAAACCCTAACCTTTAAAGAAAAGCAGCCAATCTTTACATCAAATTGTATGTCAATCTTAGAGCATGCCACAGGGATGGCATGTGCTAGTCATCAACGCCACAGGGATGGCTTCAAAAGAAAGAATAAGCTTAACATCCTTCAAAAGATTTTCGGGTAGGTTTTTATTTTACTTGTTAATCGTTTTTATTTAATTGAGTTTAACGATCGAGTGGAAAAAAATGAGTTAACATCATTTGTTAATTTTAATTCATGAAACGAACAATAATTTGAAGTAAAACTTCACAAGTCAAAAGTGAGTCCAAGTTCGTGTCAAAATAGTCATGAATATTTCATTTTGAGAACGAATCTATAATAGATCTGTGATGATAACCATTGAGGGGTTCTATGGACCTGAGTTGGGTCTTGATGATCTTAACCAATCCTTGATGAAATCTGAGATCGTCTTTTCTTGTATGATATTGTGATGGTTGAGATGATACTTTGTAATGATAATATTTGAGTCTTGATGAGGTAGATCTGTGATGAGTCGTTAAATATGCAAAGATCTATAAGATCTTGAATTCTCAAAAGAGAATCGAAGAAAAAGTAATCACGACTGAGATCAGTTAGAAGTAATATTAGTATTGAGTCTTGGCTTTCCCCTTTTAATTTACTGTAATCGAATCAAATGACAACGAAAAGCATGTTTGCTTATTTAGTTTCCTTCATATGACGTATACAAAAAGAGGCAAGGCTTCAAATATTGAATCGATGATGATTTCCTTTTCGTTTAACGACCCCTAAAGGTCTTGATTTACCCTTTGACTGAAACGAAGAAGGATTCTGAGGTCAATTGATATTTATTTGTCTTTCATCATATTAGATTCATGTTGTAGGTGTAGATATATGTTGGTAGATGTGTGGTGTATGATGTTTTGATGATTTATACGTTGTAGCAGTAGATGTTGATTTGTATGTTACTTGATGAATGTTTGTGATGAATGTTCATGTTGGGATATGGAAATATTATCACCAGGCTTTGTCAGTAGTTAAACAAACCGCATCATGTCCGCATCAGTTTTGGTCAATAAATCGCATTCGACTTAATAGTCAAAATGGATCATAAGCTCAAATCGCTTCTTGATTTTAGGACAAGTCGCTTTCAATAAAACGCATTGTGATGTTTTAAATTCAAACCGCATGCATTTTTGGAGACAAACCGCATCACAAATTTGACACAAACCGCATACCAAATTTGACACAAACCGCATACCAGATTCAGTGAATCTGGACAGTTTCAACAAACCGCACCCTACATTCTCAAACCGCATCTAAGATCATTACCAAACCACATATTAAAATATATCAATTAGACACAAATCGTAGCAAAGAACCATACAACAACAGCTTTGGAAACATCATCAAAATTCATAAAAACTGCTTATAATAACGGATTCATCAATAATGAACATCACGAAAACACCAACAAAGATCAAATCAACAGCGACCACAACAAAACGCATCAACAACTCGCATGAAAGACCGCATGAAACCATGAATTGAGCACGAGAATCAACACAAACAACAAAACCTGTCTCTTATACCATTTGTAGGATCGTATATTTTACGTCGTTTGATGATTCGAGTGGTCTAGGATTATGATGAAACAAGAATGCCATGTTTAGAGTGAGAAAGAGTAGAGAGGGTGATTCTAGTGAGAAAAAGTAAAACAAAAATGAAAGATTAGATTAAAGAAACACCACCCCTTCCAAGGATGGAAGGGGTATTTATAGTTACAAGCTAATACGTCCTCCTGTCGGACTGTGGATCAGGCATACAGTGGGTAAAGACCCGTCCTTCCTCCACGGTGTTGCTCTAAACTAATCTACGCTAATAACTAACTAATTAACTACTAAATAACGTAAACAACGATATGTCTACGAGCTAACTTATGCTAGATTATATTTGGGGTGACCGACTCTTCACTATGGAATTTCTAATTCCTAACAGCTGATACAATAATGTCATCCATTGGTAAAATTGAAAACCAGAATGACATTACTGTTATACAAATCAGAACTGACAATGGCACTGAGTTCAGAAATGAAGAGCTTGAGAATTTCTGTGATGAAAAGGGAATCTCCCAAAACTTTTCATCTCCTTACACCCCTGAACAAAATGGGGCAGCTGAAAGGAAAAACAAAAGTCTCATTGAGGCTGCTAGAACTATGTTAAATGCCTCAGCTCTCTCAAAACATTTCTGGACTGAAGCAGTCAAAACAACTTGTTACACTCAAAACAGGTCAATCATTGTCAAAAGACATAACAAAACCCCATATGAGATATTCAAAGGTAGACTTCCTGATATCAGCTACTTTCTAGGTTACTCACTGATCTCCAAAGCCTTCAGGGTATTTAACACAAGGAGACAACAAGTTGAGGAAACCTTTCATGTCACCTTTGATGAGAGTTCTGAAAGCATCAGGTTCACCAATGCCTCAGTGGAGGAAATAGGAATTGATAACTCATCAAGATACCCTCCTGATGAGTACAACACTAAAATCAATTCCTCATACCAAGTAGATGCTGACATCTCATATTATGTCTTACCTCACAATTTTCCCCAACCAACTATTAGTGAATTCATTGATAATCAATCAGTCCCTGCTGGGATAGGTAATACTGAACCAAATGTTCCAGAACCTATGATTCAAGAACCTCAGCCTGAATAAGACATCTCAACAGATGATCTAAATTATTATGTGGCTCCTCCACCTGAACTCACTCCTGAGTTTCTAGTGACCTCTACAAGCTCATATACTAGACCACAAAGTAAGTGGACAAAATATCAGGACATTGAGCTTGTAAACATCATTGGTGAACCCACTGAGGGCATGCTCACCAGAAGCATGGCTGCTAAATTAACTACAGCTTCATCCAATGAATGTCTATATGCTGATTTTCTCTCAAAAATAGAACCCAAAAGTGTCACTGAGGCTCTAAAACATCCAAGCTGGGTTCAGGCTATACAAGAAGAACTTCAATAGTTTGATATAAACAAGGTCATGACCTTGATCAAATGTCCTAAGGATGTATTTGTTAGAGGATTGAAGTGGGTTTTCAGAAACAAAACTGATGAAAACGGCATTGTCATTAAAAACAAAGCCAGACTTGTAGCCAAATGTTACAGTCAACAAGAAGGCATTGACTATGATGAGACATTTGCTCCTGTTGCAAGAATGGAAGCCGTCAGGATCTTCCTTGCATTTGCTACCTACATGAACTTCAAAGTTTACAAAATGGATGTAAAAAGTGCATTCCTGAATGGTGAACTCAAGGAAGATGTGTATGTTCAGCAACCTGCTGGCTTTGAGAGTAGTGAATTCCATGACTATGTCTGCAAGCTTGACAAAGCTCTTTATGGACTTAAACAAGCTCCCAGAGCATGGTATGAAACTCTCTCAGCCTTCCTAATTCAAAACAAGTTTGTTAGAGGAAAGATAGACAACACCTTATTTATCTACAGGACAAAGCAAGATGTGATACTAGTCCAAGTATATGTTGATGACATCATCTTTGGCTCAACAAACTACACTCTTTGCAAACAGTTTCAAAAACTGATGACATAGAAGTTTGAAATGAGCATGATGGGTGAACTCACATACTTCCTTGGACTACAAATCAGGAAAACTGATAAAGGAATCTCCATCAGTCAAGAGAAGTATACCAGAAATCTCTTGAAGAAATATGAGATATCTGACTGTGCCTTAGTGAAGACACCAATGGTCCCTTCTAACAACCTTGGACCTGATTTCACTCGCAAATCAGCCAATCAAACTCATTTCAAGGGGATTGCAGGTTAACTGATGTGTCTAACTGCCTCCAGACCAGACATACAATTCTCAGTTTATTTAATAGCAAGATATCAGTCCAATCCCAAAGAATCCCTAGGTACTTGAAGGGAACTCCAAGCCTTGGACTTTACTATCCAAAATGCTCAGGGTTTGACCTCAAAGGGTATTCTGACTCTGATTATGTAGGCTACAACATGGATAGAATAAGTACCTCAGGGTCCTGTCAATTTCTTGGAGGAAAGCTGGTTTATTGGAGTGCTAAAAAGCAGCAATTAATGCCGATGTATTCACTGAATTGGTTTCTAGTATGTGGCAGCTGCGAGATCTGTGCCAATGTATTATGGATGAAAAGTTAACTCAGTGACTATGACATCCATTACAAAATGGTACCCATCTTGTGTGATAACACCAGTGCTATTGCAATCTCCAACAACCCTGTCCTCCACCAAAGAACCAAACACATAGACATCATATATCATTTCATCAGGGACCACATCATGAAAGGAGACATTGAACTCCATTTCATCCCCACTGAATATCAACTTGCTGATATCTTCACCAAACCCTTAGATGAACCTACCTTCAGGAGACTGAAAGCTGAATTAGGAATGCTTGACATTGAAAGTCAGCAACCTGATAATCAATCCTAATCTTAGTATGTTCTCTCTGATATTGTCCATGCTCCCTGAACAAAACCCCAAAACAACCCTCTCACTGAATGAGTAAGACTCATTCAGGGACCCTGACTTTAGATATTGAGCATTGAATGAGTAACTAAATGTACCAAGTATCAATTACTTAAATGTCCTATGTTGGTAACCATACCAATTTAATATAGGAATATATGTTTGCTTATCTTACTGTCATCCAAGTCAAGGTCCCTCAAAACCTTACCTCATCCCACTTGGCATTAAATTATTACTACAGAATGCACTTTTACTGTGCACTGCAACTGTTCCCTTGAAAATCGAGAAATTACTGCAGGTAGTGGAGTGGTAGCATTAAATGAGGTAAATAAAACATTTTCAAAAACTGACTTTGCAAATCCTCATTTATGCAAAAATTACCCCTCTCACCACAATATAAATACCCCTCTCAAAAACACTAAAAACACACACAAAGAATTTTTGCATCTAAACTCTGTCAAAATCACTTCTCAAACCCATAAATCTTTGTGTTCTTTAATCCTCAAAACAGTTTTCTCAGTAAAATTTTCTCTGTAAACAATTTACAACAGGTTTTTCATCACAAAACTTAAGAGATTCAAAACTCTTTGATTGTTCTTGTCAAGAAATCTTTTCAAAACCCTAAGAATTTTAATGGAAATGGCAAGAACACAATCTCTTCAGTTTGAACCTCAGTGGGTAGGAGATCTTAGTAATGTTGAATTTAAAACAAACAATGTTATAGGCACTTTTGAATACCCCCTGATGTCCCAGCCTATAAGGGCATCATGAATTTTTTATTCAATTGCCTACTTAAAACGGCCTTTACTCAGTCCCCCTCTATTCTGTACCAAAATCTTCTCAGGGAGTTTTGGGCTACAGCTATGGCCTATGACCGCACACCTCTACCTTGATGAGATCGACCTTAGACCCCTCAGGGAGTATCTCATCAAATTCAGTCTTTTTAATGGGGAAAAGTCAGTTACTCTGGATTATAAAACTTTTTGTACAGCAACAGGGTTAGATTATAATTCTGGTAACTATGTGGCCCATCCTGAACCCTCCACAGTTAAGGATGGGTTAAAACAAAGTGTTTTGGATCCAAATTTTTTGGACATAACCCCTGTCACCAAGAACTCATTTCCCGTGGCTTGGAGGATCCTGTTCACATTTGTGATTCAGGTTCTCGGCGGGAACCACTCATCCACTGAACAAGTTAACTATATTCAGTTGATGGTGGCATATTGCTTGATGAACGGGTCGTTTCTTTATAGGGGAGATCATTTACAGTGATCTCGTAACCAAGCTACTAAGCAAAACTAGGACGAAATACGTTTCGTACCCTAGGTTTGTCTGATGTGGTTTACAAGTGTTACTGGGTTGCAATTATCCTCAGGAATACAAATACACTGCTTTACCTGGTATCCTGAGTCAATCCAATTTTCAAAAAGTCCCATCCCAAGTAACTAAAATTGAATTGACGGCCCATATGGTTGCTGTAAACAGCCAGAGGGACTCAGTGTCTCCTGACCCTGCTCCTAAAAAGAGAAAGGGGAAGTCTCAGACTGGGACTAAGACCAAACCCAAGTCTCAAGGCCCCGAGGCTTCAGAACACACGTTCCAAAGGCAAAGAAATCCCAAGACTGATCAGATACCCAAAGGAGACCAAGCAACATCCACCCTGGTGACAATGAAGGACACTGATAAATCACAGTCAGTGCCCTTGGTCCAAACTACTACTCCCCAAGATCCAGAGGGAAACATACAACCCGCTGGTAAGGGAGCGCCTTCCACATTGCCTAAGGATGACATTCGCAAATCACAGCTTTTGTCTGAGGGCCAACTGAATGATCCCAAAGACTTAGAGGGAAATGAACAACTGGCCGATAAGGATCTCACCACATTGCTTCTAGGTATAGCATCGGAAACACCCACCAGGCTTGAAGGAGAAACAGGGGACAAAGACCCAGAGGGATTAATACCACCCATTGATATGGAACCCATCACCACCATCGGGTTTACTAACATTCTGAGGTCAATGAAATTCTTTTCTCTGATGAAGAACTGGCTGACAGTGAAGATGACATACTTTCAGCAGGAGAAGAAATGGACGCTGATGTTCCAAGAGCCTAAAGAGTCACCTTTCTAGCCTGAAGATAATGACTGACTTTCTTTTCCTCAACCTGGCCTCAAGAATTGAAAGTTTGACAATACTCTTCCAAGGGATGTAAAGACAATCGGTTATGTGGATCACTAAACCTTCAAGGAAGCTATATTCTGGGTTATGAAACTTTATGGGATCAACACAGAAGCCGCTGCCTATGCAGATCCAAGGTACCGAGGTACCAACACAGAGATCTCATGTATCAACATCTTCATAGACTGGATGAAAACTCGGTTAAATTTCTCAAGCACCTTCGTGGTTGTGGCACAAAGATAGATGAAATCGGTGGATTCTCAAAGAAGACCCAAAGACTCAACTCAAAGTGTTGGAGGCTACCTTGAGGCTTACATAAAAATTCCTCCTACCACCGAACTAATCGACATGCTCAAATCTGCCAATGTTTATGGTCTTCAGTCTTCAGGCTACACTGGGTTCTTTGGATGCTCAAGTGACTACTTTGGCTAAGGAATCGTCCTCTATGGCCTGGAATCTTGGGCCTAGGATGACTGCTTTGGAACTATCTCAGGCTAATCTGGCAGAAAAGGTCACCGGTCTTCAAAAGGATACAACTGACATCAAGGATATGATCACGGAGATCTACCAAGCCTTCAAAGGTCAAGCAACTCCAAATCCCCCAATGTTCAAGGCAACTCTTGCTCTCACTGATGTTGCAGCAAAAATTGAGGGGGAGAAAGCCAATGAAGAGACTCTCTCTCATACTAAGGGGGAGCCAGCTCATCCAGTCTCTGCAACACCCATATCATCACCCCACCACCACAACAACAACAATAATAATGACAATGGCAGCAACATCCATCACGACAACACCACCACCCTTGGTAGCATCATCTTCTCTGCTGATAAAGGAAAAGCCATAATGCAAAGACACGAGGAGAAGATCCTAACATCAACATTATCTGTCACACCACAACAAAGTGCCTACCTTGCAAAGGAAGAAAGGAGAGAGAAACTAGTTGAGGAAGAAAGAGCAAAAGAAGCACCGGTACAAGTTTTTGTGAAGCCGAGAATATTGGAATTGATCCGAAGAAGCTTCCAAAGGGTCAGGCTGGACAAAAGTTCAAGGATACTCATGCTGCTCAAATGGATGAAATGAGGAAAAAGCTTGACGAAAAGAACAGGAAAGCTACAGCCATCAAGCAAGAAAGAATTGACCACTACAACTGGTCAATGACAAGTCAAGAATGCCCGAAAAATCATCGATGTAAAAATCATCCCCAAATACAAACCACCGCAATGAATGTCTACAGGGGATGATAAAAACATTTCGAGGTTCATGATCCCATGAAATTAACGACTTTGAGAGATCAACGTCGATGAGCTTGGTCCAATCATTTCAAAAAGAAGAATGCTGTGGTTGGAGTGATGAAACCTCAAGAAAAGGTATAAAAGATCGAGGGAAGCACCAAGACACCTTGGAATCTGCACCACTCGCACCACAAGGATCTCGGTCTGAAGGATCTCACCTCAAGGCAAAAGAAAGAGGATTGAGTTCGAATCAATTCAAAGTGTCGGCCCGAATGCAACAGGGAGCTACCAGAGGGAGTAAAGTTTGTCAACTGTCTTTGCATTGAAGAGCCTGAAAGAGGACTCTTTTTTATAGATGTCTATGGAAACCCAACATTCTAGAGATGGAGTGACATTGACCTTGCAGGAGTGTCTACAATGGCAAGTTATCTACCAGTGGCTTCTTAGAACCAAACGCTAGCAAATGGCAGGTTCTTCAATGACCTGAATGCTAAGATAAGAGAGCACCATGATAAAGAAACACTGCTCAAGAAGAAACCAAAGGTTAAAGCACTGGGAATCCATATTGAGTGACATTTTGTTTTATCTGTTGTACTAGTGATAAGAACTATGTAATTGATCAATAAACGATGTATGTTTTGTTAAAATACTAGTTGGATACCCGCGCACAGCAGCGGCGATAAATATAGTTATATAATAAATATATTAAATGAATTGCTAACCCAACTCTTCCCGCAATTCCCTACGCGCTTAGTGAATTCATTTCACAACACTCCAAATGTATATTTGTTAGTTGTATGTGTTTGTTTGGGTTTTTCGTATCTTTCCAGTGACATCATTATTCCGATATAAAAATACTTTCTCACAATCTCTTACCCATCAAACACTCTTCCAAAAGTAAATGATTTTGATACATCAAGTTTGTATTGATTGAAAAAAGGTTAAAGTTATAAAAATTTGAATCAAAATAAAATAAACATACTAAAAATGTAAAAACTAAAAACTCATAAAAATATATTAAAATGGATGTTGAATTAAAGAGCACAAAATTTTAGAAAATATGGTGAAATTAGATCATAAAAAATTAAACGAATAAAAAGATATTTAAATTTAAAAATAAAAGTGATTAATTAATTAAGAAGTGACACGTCACCCTTCTATTGGAGCTCCTTATTTTAGTTTGTTAGAGCTCCTCCCTTTTTGTTATTTTTTAGTTAGAGAAGTGACACATGTCACTCAATGATTAGAACTTCTTATCTTAATTTTTTGTAGAGCCCACAACTTAAATGCTTTATCTATTCTAAGTAAGTTTAAAAAAGTCTGAATTTTTAAGCCTTCTAATTTTAGAAGGCCTAAATGCATTATAAGGTAGTATAGATTCAGTGTTCCTTATTATGTTTATTAGTACATTCAGTGTAAGAAGAAGCCAATTGTTCACTTACACTGATCAAACACTTAGGCTATTTGTATATCCAAATAGGGGGAGATTGTTAGGTTCAATAAATACCCAAACCCCTTAAGTCTGGGATTTGAATAGAAAATACCCTAAGTGTTTAGATCGTTAAACACTAACAGGACACTGAGTGCATAGTCTCTCAGTGAGCCATCATCAGATACTAAGTAAGAGGCAAAGAAGAAGTCTCTCCACTCAAAGAAGGCGTAACTTAAGGTGAAGACCGAGTCAAGAAGAAGATAGATTCAGCCAGTGACGACAATAACTCATCAATCCCTAAACTCCTCACTCACTATTTTACACTGACACAAACTGGTAGAAGACTAAAGGCAATGAAGATCGAAGAATGAGTGAGTATAAGGCGGGACAAGTTTGAATCGGATAAGACGAAGTCCTTATCAACCAAAGTCAACTTTCCCTGAATGGCTAACTATCGCCTCGCCATCATCGACTTATGGAAAGCGCCTTGTCTCTTTCTTAATATATAGTTTTAGAAATGTAAATACATTAGTATATTTGTCAGAATCCGCCGTATTTGTCACTTAGGATAGAGTTAAAACTCATACTTGTATAAATAGCATAAGAGATGGAGTGAAAGATTTATGCTTGTGAATTGTAAAATACACAAACACACACAAGCCATCTTTCACTCCTCCAAATACAACTCTGTCCCTGAGATAGCTCAGTGGTTTCATTGTAGTTGTGCTCAGACTTAGCCTAAGCTTCGTGAGGAGTTACAACACTTTTTCATTTCAATCCCAAGTACTGTTCCGCAAGTACTTGGGTAATGTATTCTTTTTGATTGATTTCTAAGAAAGAATATTAAGTTGAAAATTTATCAGTGTGTTTTTACTTGCATCATTTTAGTCATTGATTCACTATTTGTTTGTTTAAGTGCTTAAACTGTTTTTATACGATAGTGAATAGGGAACAACATTTATCAATAGCAATGGGACTATCAGCAACAACAGACTTAAACCTTTCAAATGCTGATAATCTATAAGATTGCTTGGTTCTTGTCCTGTGTGTTCGTCTTCTTGTAAAGACCTTGAACTCTGGAGGAACAACAGGCTCAGACACATGATCTTTCTTTGTTGCAGTTTCATTCAAAGAAACATAAGCCAAGACATGTAATGCTTCTAAATCAATTTCCTCCTCATCCTCTGACTTAGAAACAACAACCTTACTCCTTCTCTTATTCAAATTCTATTTTCCAACTCTTGTACCCTTCCAACCAGTTTAACAATAGCTCTACCAAGTGATTTCTTAGTCTCCTCAAGCTTTCTTTTTCTTTTAATTGAGCCTCAAGTCATCAACCTTCTCAATATATTTTGTAAGTTTTTAGACATTATCAGATTTATCGGATCCTCCTCCAACATGATTTCCTGGTGTTAGGAGCTTATTGGAACCGAGGAGACATAAAAAATCACCAAAATTGGTGTCATCCTCAAAAGTATGACTAGGTGGACTTAAAGGTTGGTCAAAAGGTTGGTCAAGATTGACCTCAGTCTCATCAGATGATTGTTCCTGTGATCCAAAGGCAATGACAGGCTCCTCAGGTGCAACAACTTTAGGAGATGTTGGGGCTAAATGTGTAGGGGATGGGGTTGTCTTTTCAGGGCAACCCATGCTGCATGCATCGAAGCAATGGAGGCCCCAATATCAGCTG
This sequence comes from Chrysanthemum makinoi, assembly GCA_910596185.1. Lineage (NCBI taxonomy): Eukaryota > Viridiplantae > Streptophyta > Magnoliopsida > Asterales > Asteraceae > Chrysanthemum > Chrysanthemum makinoi. The sequence continues at coordinate 151,556,169 of OU343217.1, read as the reverse complement.
CAACTGATGCAGAGGCACCAACAACATTGGGAATTGATGACATAGAGTCACCAGCAGCCTCAACATTAGATGGCTCATTACCACCAGCAGATTCAGCTGCACCAGCACCTTCATTGCCAGAGGGCAACATAGAAGGTAACAAGGGTCTATGTTCTCTAGCAAATTTGGTTTTCATGGTAGTTGTAGCATCTAGGTTTATCACAAATACATCATAAGCACATATGTTAGGCGTAAGGAATAAGGTTTAGAGAGAGAAAGTGGGAGAGAATGGGAAGCTTAGTGAGACAAAGAAAAATGAATTATGAAAGCTCTAACCCTTTGCCTTGGAAGGCAAAGGGTATTTATAGGTACAACCATAGGGACTCTTGTAGGACCCAAACGGGTCCATCCAAATCCTATTTAAACTACCACTATCACTAAATGAATACACCTGTTTCCAAGCTGAAAGTACACATACTTGATGCTAACTGAGGATTTTAATTTACTGATTTACTAAATCCTAACAATCTCTTAAGGAGGTCACCTCAACTTACATTGATTACAAACTGATATATCATTTCATTATTCTTGGTTTCTTTGATTAAGCTCTTTTGTTCTATAGCTCGTAGTCTTTGATTCTTCATGTTCGGTGATGTTTTGTTCTTTTTCAAGTGGAGGTCTTTAATCGATTCACGCTGAGATGTTGAGCGCTTTGAGCGGCTTTTATGAGACATCCATGAAAGATGAGATGAAGATATACATATGCGATTGTTTATAGCATAGCGTGGGCATGCGCAATGGATTGAATCTCAATTCGACGTTTTAACTGCTGTGTCCTCAGATAAAATAGAAGCAATAAACAAACAAATGTGTCTTTGATCACTTTTGTTGAATTGAGGTACGCCCACGGTTCCCTGCTTGATCGCTATGATAAGCATCATGCCATCGTATAATTTCAAGAATCTCATCGACAGGTTTCGCAACGTCTAAATGTTCTCAAACCAAAACATCTCAAAAAAGAAGACCACACTGAAGTGAGTGAACCAAATGCACTGAGATTCATGATTAATGAAAATGATTTGAAAACAATCGTGTATTGCTTAATAGAAAGTGTTTTGCAATACAACGAAGGTTTTATGGAAAATCCATTATCCATCATAAATACCCTTTTCAATTTGAAAACATACTACGCAGTCGACGTGCTAAAGAAAAGAATTTTTTAGCACAACGACCGGTTTTTTAAAGGTATCCGTCAATCCATTTCCTGGACCAAGGTTGATTCAAGATTGAATCGCCCCATTGTTTCTATCCAGTTGTCACAAGCTTGATCTTATGAAAAGATCTCACATGTCACCCACCAAGAGCTTGTTTGATGTTGGCTCTAGAAGGATTTCCATCTTCATCGTGATTATTTAACATATCACTTCTCGGATGTTCGGCAATACCACAAGGATAATGCGAGGGACTCTTAATATATTCTTACTTTCCACATTGTGTGAAATTGCAAGTCTTCATTAATTTTGTGTCCTAATGAGATATTGTGGATGATCTCTTGGCTCTAGACTCAATTGTGCACATTTGGTTCCTGTGCCGAAGACTAGGAGAGGGTCTCCTTCTTCAATATCAACAATCTCTAAGAGAAAGTCGATAGATTATGTAGGTTCCCCGCAAGAATGAAACAAGCCCTTTTAGAGGAACTTGAGAGCTTGGGAAGTTTGAGTGCAGTGCATCCTTTGGGTCCATGACGTCTTGTCTTCAATACCGGAGTTACCTTAGTAACAACCAAAAGATATGTATTGAACCCGCTTTAGTTCTGGTTGAATTGTTGAGGGCTATTTCTTTTCACCCTTTTTCATTCATTTCTTTTTCATTCTTCACCCCTTTTAGTGCTTACCAAGACTTCATTACTTGAACCTTGTTGGGTTTATTCCGATTACTAGCTCTTCTCTTCCCAAATTCTTTTCCCAAATTTTTTTTCTCAACATTCCTAAGGACCCTACACTATCTAGTGGATTGTCCCTCGAAGATCCTCCATGATCGTAGGAACTAACACCTAACCTTATCATCCTTATATCTCCATGCATAAAGAAAAGTTGGTCGGTCTTTTGGTATTGTTCTTCCGCCTTGAAACCAATTGAAAACCATTTGAAAAAAATCAATCAAGATACTTGTGATATATAATCAAAGCATTTTGTATCTTAATTGTTTTTGATATTTTAGAAATGTTCTCCCTCAACATGTGCTTCAAGTATTAGAAATTATTTTAGCACATGGAGGCAAGAGGACTTATGAAATCTTAGATTGAGTAAGAAAGATTCAATCTTTTGATTAACCTTTTCTAAAATGATCATCATCACTTCCCGTTCAATTCAAGTAGATAGCATATTGGGAAGGTAAGGTCAGAGTTGTTTCAATATGTGCATCTCTTTGATGAGATTTAGAATTTGGGATTAGACAAATCAAAATTTATTCAATCCTTTTTGGTTTATGATAGATTCTCCCACTTAACATGTGCATGAGTTCCTGAAATCGTTTGGCACACGCAGGGAGGAGAGCTTGTTGTTATATTTCTAAACCACTTGTTGAATTATCAGTTTATATCTAATTTAAATCACAAATTCTCCCCCGATCACAATTTTCAAATCCTTTGAGATTTGTGATCTCTATTGATTTAAATTAGTTTTGAAAACTTTTGAAGAGAATTGTGACTTGCTTTTGAAAAAAAAAATATTTCAACTGATAAGAATCAGATTTTGAGAATTTAAACCCATTCTTTAAACATGCATGAATATCTTTTGAAAACATAACATTAACCAAGGTCTTGAACCAATTGTATAAAACATTGTAAAACATTGTTCTTTTTTATTATTCAAGAGTAGACCTTGCTCGTTTACATGCCAATTGTTTGAAAAATACTCTTTTTGATTTGATTGAAATCATTCTCCCCTCAATCAATGACATAAGTTGTTGATTGAAAGATAGAGATTTTGACAAATGATAAGCTGGATGATTTTCAAAAAATAGAGTCCGAGGTATTTTCAAAGCAATTTTGTTTTCATTAGATGAAAAATATTTTTCAGAAGAATTATTAGAAGAAAAAATATTTGGAAAGAAATATTTGTCTTTTTGTTGACAAACATTTGTTTTTAGAATCAGAGCATGAGGCTTGAAAATTTAAGATTAAGCATGGCTCTGTTCTTTCTTTTTAACACGGGTTACTGCCTGAGATGACAATAAACCATCATTTTTCTCCATCCCGTTCTTTTTTTTTTAAATTAAAATTATTTCCGATCGAACTTCATCTAAAGATCCGTGTCATTCTTTGAGTGACAAAGCAAGATCCGTAGATGTTATCAAACAGAGAAAACATGATGAAGAAACAATATTTTTTGAAAATTTTTCCAAGATTTTCTAATTTTTTTTTATGGATTTTGAAAATTTAATATTTTTCTATTTTCTTTTTAGTGGTTTTATATTTTTGTATTTTGGTTTTTGAAAAAAATACGTACAAAGAATAGATAGAACACTTTACTCCTCGCTTTCCTCAGACGCGAAGTTTTTCGTTGAAGGTTCAAGCCTAGTTAAAATAAATCAAAACGTTTCGAGAAAGATGTAACCCGGCGATATTACATCCCGCTAGTTCAACCAAACCTGTTCCGTTCCCTGATGAAGTGATGTTGTCAATGTTTAGCTCTAGAGTGTTGAACATTGCTGCAAAGATAGAGCAATGGCACTTTTGTTATCACAATACATAGGAACTTTGTTGAATGCAAAGCCATAGTCAGATAATTGGTATCTCATCCATAAGATTTGAGCACAACAAGATGACATGGCTATGTATTCAAATTCCAGAGGATATGGAAGTACATATTTGTTTCTTTGAAGACCACCACAAGCTTATCACATAAAAATTGAGTACCTCCGACATACTTCGCGTGTATCTTGACATCCTGCATGATCGAGATCTCGCGATAGGCCGTTAGTGACATACTCTGTCTTTCGGGTACTAAAGTCCCATGTTAATGGTTCCTTGGAAATACCGAAAGACCCGTTTAACCGCTTCAAGGTGCTTTTGGTAGGCTTAGCCTGGTATCTAGCACACATGCATACAAATCTAACAAAATGTCTGTTCATCACGGAGGTACATCAGTGATCCAATTATACTACGATATTTTGTTTGATCTACCATGATCCCCGAAGTGGTCCTCATCCAGCTTTGCGTACTCCACCATGGAGTGTCAACATGGTCACCGTATTAAATCCAAATTTCTTTAAAATTTCATTTATAGATTTAGATTGATTTTATAAAATGCCTTGACTTTGTGAAATTTGTAATCCCAAGAAAATGACATTTGTCCCATCATTGACATTTGAAATTTGGAGCCCATCTCCCTTTGAAAATCGTCACATTCATTAGGGTCGGTCGAGGCAAAGATAATATCATCAACATAGATTTGGACATGGATTAAGTGTTTGCTCGACCTTCCGTAGAACAATGTCTGATCAATCGCCCCTTTGTTGAATCCATTAGATATAAGAAACTTCGAGCAACGTATCATACCATGCTCCTAGGAGCTTGCTTCAATCCGTAAGGGCCTTTTTCAAGTGATAGACATGAGTAGGATGCTCGATTCAAAACCTTAGTCGGGCCGATGTAAACCACCTTTATATCCACAAGAAAGGCTTTCACATCCATTTGATAAACAACCATGTTCTTGCTACGATTTGCCAAGAAGATTCGATAGCCTCGATCACGCGCAATAGGAGCAAAAGATTCCTCAAAGTCAATACCTTCTTCTTGATGATATCCTTTAGCCACCAAACCTTGCCTTATTTTTGAGCGTTACCGCGTGCTCATCAAGCTTTACTTTGAAGATCCACTTGAGAGCAATGATCATCGCATGCGGAATGGGTACTAATTCCCATACATCTAGTCGATCGAACTTATGAATTTCTTCTTGCATTGCATTGAACCACCGCCTCGGACATTGCCGCTTTTAACATCTTCGATCTTAGATACGACTGGAAGCAGCCATAAGGCATATGTTGCAAGTTGTTTTCGAGTGGATACTGGACGAGAAGGATTCCCAATTATGTTGTCCAATGGATGGTCATGTGTCCATTTTCTAAGGTGCTCAAGTGGTTGTTGTTGAGGGACTGAAGTAGCAGAGTTTAGATCCCTTGATGAAGATGGCCTGTGTTGCGGGTAAGATGTTTTCAAATCGGAGCATCTTCGAGTAGTAAAGGGTTATCTCCATCAAAATTACCAATTCCATGATGTACAACCGATGATTGAGGATATGAGGATGATGATGAGTGATCGACAAATGGTGTTTCGGAGATAGAGACATTGAGATGATGGATTCTTCTGTGATGATTGGTTCAAGCCACCACTGTTGATGTTGAAGAAGATTGATTCTCATAGTTCATAGTATTCATCAAACATCGATCAAACAGCTTCAAATCTTCTTCTGGGATGGAGGTACATAATGAACAGTAGGGAGTGATTCTCAGATAAGAGAGGAATGATGGGACTACTTGATAGAAATTGTCCTGGTCCGCAGATTGTCTAGCATCCATATGTTCCACCCATCGAATTGACCCAATAGCCCGATTTATCGGGTTTTTGTTGTAGATTCGCAACCTTTCCTATTTGATGCATAGCCCACAAAACTCCAATGTCCGCCTTAGCTCTTAATTTACCTAAATCTTGACCATCATTCGTTGGATAACACAAAGCACCAACACACAAAGGGAAGAGAGATCAGTTTCGACAGTGGACAAGTTCCATGGAGTTTTTCATGAGAGGTGTGTGAATAAGGAACGGTTTTGGGTATAGCATGCAGAGTAAATGGCTTCAGCTCTGGAGGAACATTGGAACCTTTGAAAATATAAGCATAGTTCTTGCGGCTCTCTAAGAGTTCGATTTGGCTTTCAACTACACCGCTCATTGAGGAGTGTGGGAACACTTTCGATGGTCGATCCTAATGCTTTCTAGAATCGACTAAGTTCTTTGTTGACAAACTCAGTTCCATTATCCGCGCGGATGATTCCTGATCGCTTTTATTGAAGTTCCACCTACAAACTGCTTTTAATAAGTTTGATGATGATGTTGGAGTTTCATCCTTTGTCCTCAAAACTTAATCCAAGTAAACTGGAGTAGTCATCAAACTACTACTAACAAATATTTCTTCCTGAATTCTGCAACCCGCCATCCATAAAGGGTACAAGAACCCACAAACGCAGGCTTGGGGCAAATCATACCTTTTCACAAAGCATTCTGAACAAAGATGATCTTTTCATATTTCAACTGTGCTCTTACTAGGTCCTTTCTAGAAAGATTATTAATGGTGCCGAAGTTCAAGTGATTGAGACGACGATGCCATAAATCAAGGACTCTTTGTTTTAGAGGCCTTTGGATGCCAGTTGGATTGAAGACTTCATCGTATCTTCATAGAGATGGTGTATGTTTGTTCCACGGTTCCTCTTATAAGTTCCACACCATCAAGCTCTCTAACGAAGCAAGTATGTTTTCCAAAAGCCACTTCTAGATCGAATCATGCAATTGACCGGAGAAAATAAGTTATGACCAAGACCTTCAACGTTATTATATACCAGGGAAATTACACTATCACCAACCATATAATCTCCATAAAACCATAATTGCTTCTAAATGGTCGCTAATCTATCAGTTCTTCCGAATAAATTTACTCCACGAAGTTCATGAGCAGCGAGAAGCTATCTCGGTCATATGCTTTTGAGTGACTTAAGTCCAAATACCAAAGGACGCATTTGTAACACTGCATTTGAACATGCATAAGAATGGATGATGGATAATTTGGATCCCCATGAATGGGTTGATTGGTTAGTATAAAGTATTGGAGCACCAACATCAGAAGTAGAAGATATGACCTCATTTGTATTGGATGCAAGACTAGTAGTGACAGTGGACCTATTTGTAGTGTGAGCACTTCTTAAAGGTATGATTCTACCAGTAGGCTTCCATTTCTTAGAAGGCATAGATCTAGACATCTTAGGACAAGATTCATTCAATTTGAATTTCCGCCAAGAGAGGGCTCCTTGATAACCCACATTACTAAATATCTCTCCCCAGAGGCTTCCACACCATAACCCTTTTTTCTTTTTTAGGCTTCCCATCTCCTTAACCTCGCTTAGCATTTTTTATAATTTTGACTAGAGTATTAGCAACATTTATCACCTCATTCACAACACATTCATGATTAAGACCAGAAATCAAACATTTCTTACATGTTTTGCAAAAAGGCGAAAATTTGAATTAATTACAAGACGCTTATAGCTAATACTAGAATCAAACACGATTCGCTTATCTAAAGACAAACTTATTCTTCCTAAGGTGTTCTTCTACTTTCTTCTCTCAACACTTTTATTGCAGATCTCTAGCTAGATTTATTGTTCGGGTTTTGACTCATGACCTTAGTGTTATTGACATACTATAGAAGGTGGTCTAGTAACGCCATCGTCCCGCCCAAAACAAACACACATTCTCAACTCCACGAACTGGTGCAACTATTCTATCTAGCCTATTGCTAGATTTCGGACTTGTGACAATTATGTACTGTTAGGATTTGGAAAATCCAGTAGTTAAAGTGTCGGTCACCTCAAGTATATGTAATCGTTAGAAAGCTCAGAGTCGAGTTATTTAATGTTAAGTAGTATTTAGTTGGTAACACCGCTGAGGACGACGGTCTTTACCCATCAGATACCACGATCCAGACCCGTAGACGCTTTTATGGGGTATTATAAATACTCTACCTCCCAAGGTAGAGAGTTGGAGCTCATAATAAGATTTTTCTTTCTCTCACTAAAAGTTCCCAACTCTCTTCCATTTCTCTCTCTAGAACTTTCTCTCTCTAAACATATTGAACACCCCATAGTGATTATGGTTTAGTGTGTTTGTGAAATCCTATATGTTACAATTGGTATCAAGAGCCATGGTTTGATCACTCAACTTTCATGCTTTTGTTTTGGTGGATTTCATAAGGTTTTTGGGGTATTAAGTGTTTAGAAAAGTTGGATTCATTTGGACAAATTCTAGTGTTAAAGTTTGAATTTTGCTTGTACTTTTGTGTTTAGGATCATCATATGTGTTTATGTTTTGAATTGGAAGGCTTAAATCATTGTGGTTTGGTTGTTTTGATTGATAAAGTGGTTATTTTTGAACTTTGTACTAAGCGAGTTGTGTCTCGGATATTTAGTTCTTCGAAGCGAGTTGCTTTGTTCGGATGCAGTTGATATATGCGACTTGGCCATTTAGCGAGTTAAGATTTTAAGCGACTTGGTGGTTAGCGAGAGTTGTGTGCATTTTGCGACTTGCTATTAGCGAGTTGATTCCTAAAGCAACTTGATTCTTTAAGTGAATTATTTGTTGCGGTTGATCTTGGCGAGTTGGCTATTTAGCGACTTGTTGCATCAGCGAGTTGACGTGTTAAGTTGATATTAATGCGACTTGGCTATTAGCTAGTTGATTCCTTAGCGACTTGTTGTTCCTTTGGCGAGTTGGTTGTTTAGCGAGTTGATTACTAAGCGAGTTGAGTGTTTAGCTACTTGTCAATTTAGACTTGTCACTTCTTCATGTTACATTCTTACGGTTGTTCTTTTGGTTTAGTAAAATCCGTGAAAGAATCAATTTCCCGGTTTAATCAAAGAATTGTAAAATCCAGTAGAACTTGTAATCATGGCAAACATCGTTCCTACTATTGTTTCTTCGTAGTTGAGGGCGTTCAGCGGCGAGGGTCGAGATACTCGTCCACATGCTTGATAGAAGCTGATTAGGATTCATGGGCTCAAGCGAATCCGATTGTCGCTTTTAGGAAAAGCGAGTCAACATTCAAGTCAATTGATGAAGGACCTTATCAGTTGAGACTACAAGAGACTTAATGATACATTTGCAGATGGAACTATGATCTATGGATTAGACAGACCAAAGATGTATGATGAACTTAATGATAAAGAGAAAAAGAGATTCGATCTGATATCGGGGCTTAACATCGTACTTCAAGGTCTTCAAAAGATATCTACAAGCTTATCAATCACAACGAAGCCAAAGCGTGTGGGATAATGTCAAGATGCTTCTCTTCAGTTACGGTGCTTATGGAAGGCGAGAATCACAACTCTATGATGAATTTGAGCACTTCAAGATGAAACAGAGATGAAGTGTCTATGAGTATTACGTGAGATTCCACAAGCTTGTTAATGACATGAGAAACATCAGAATGCCTATGCCAAACATTATTGGTGAACTGGTTTGTGAACAACATGAATCCCGAATGGCACAAGTTTGTCACCTCTGTGAAGCTAACCAAAGGATTGAAGAATACAAACTATGAGCAACTCTATGCTTTCTTTCTTCAGAATGAGAGACATGCTATGTTTTAAAAGAGGATTCTTGATCAGTTCAAAACCAACCCGAGAGAACAAGCTCATCAAATGATTCAACTACCTTCTACTCAAACATTGGGATTACTACTAAAGCATCTCAAGTTATACCCATGGGTAATGGTAATCACAAACTCATTCCTGATCCACGGTTCAAACAAGGCGTCTTTGATGCAGCGTAGGGTACTTCATTAATCAACTAGCTCTCATGGTTAAACAAAACTTGACCCTTAGTCCACACACCAATAGTCTTCACACTAACAATGAGATCGAAGCGCATCAATCTTCATAATCATGCTCTTGTCGAGAGATGGAAAAATTATGGTGCAACAAGTGCAAAGATAGCGATATGAACAAGGGATGGTTGGAGCGGGGTTATGGTATCTGCAGTAGGCGGAGTCATGTAGCAAATGGTCGAGGAAGGAATGGAAATGAGGACAAGCAGCCGATCAAGTGTTACAAGCGGTAGGTGAGGACACATTGCAAGGCGCACATCGCCAAAACACCCTCAGTCGCAGTACTTCAGGATAAGATGTTGCTTGTTCAGCTTCGAGGATAATGGTGCAACCTTGGATGAAGAGGAGTTCGTTTCTTCTTGAAGGGAATGCTAAGACATATAATGCAGGATGTGGATGGCGTACCTTCGAGATAGGCCACAATCATCGAGAATGCCTTTCAAATTAGCTGATTGTGATGCATCGACTCGGCGTTGATGATGAACCTACTGCACAAACTATTTTCATGGCTAGCATTTCTCCAATGGTCTCTCCTAAAGTCTCTTCATCACCACATGCTGGTCCATCCAAAGACAAACTCATTTAAATTAAAAACTATCGATGATCTTGATGTGCAAAAGATGCATGACAAAGTACAATCAACTGAAACTATGAGTCAGATATTGAAAATGTGGGTAATATCAATGTTGTCCCATATGATCAATATGTGAAACAAAGTGAAAGTGGTAAATTACCAGTGATGCATCTTACGCGATCAACGATGACTATGTTTTGATGAATACAACTGGATGTGCTTACGATGATTACGGTATCTGAACTTAATGCCTATAAAGAACGAGTTGCCATTTATGAACAACGTGCTAAGTTTGAGTTAACTACTGCGTGGCTTGGAGATGGATGACCAAATGCGTCTGAGTTATTAGAAAAAGTAACTTTAGAGAAGGAGTCTTAAAACAAGAGTTAAACTCCTTACAAGAAAAGCTTTCTAAAACTGCTAAGTAAAAGCAAACTTCAAGAAAATGTTAAAATGCTTAAGCAAGAATTCAATGCTAAGGAATCAAAACTTTTGAATAAGTTTTCCAATCTAAAAACTTTGAAAAACAAGCTTGAAAATAAGTTATGCGTCAAGAGGAATACCATTCAATTTGCTCACTTGATCACTAAGCATAGAGTTCTAAGCGATAAGCATAGTACTCCCCTTGTTAGGAACCAAATCAGAGGTCATTAAAAGGCTAGAACTGCTCATAAGGTAATTTATGATGGCAATGAAATCCTTAAACCTAGGCTGAAACCTAGTTAGCTTGAGTGCCTTGAGGAAGATAAGAAATGGAGATGAGATTACTGGAGAAAATGAATAAAAAACTCAACAACCCTATTTGTGCAAAGAAAAACATAACCATCAAACCTCATGATTACACTAAGGAAAATTGGATCTCCTTGAACATGTTTAAGCCTCAAACTCAATTAACCTGGAACAGATTTTTGGAAGAAAGATATGGAAAAGCAAGAGAGAATCTTGTTTAACGAACCCTCCCACTTTGGAAAATGCTGAAGCGTGTGTATCCTCCAAATACACCAATGCATTTAGTTCCTAGGACTATTGCCACTAAGAGCAAGACCTTAATCAATCAATATGTTATTTTTCAACTATTTGTCGATTTTGAGAAAACTTGTAAAGAAAAGGATCACATTTGGGATAACGAGAAGGGAAAGGGTTTTGAGCAAACAAAAAGTGTTATTTAGCGAGGTCATGCCTTTCTTTAAACAACTAAAAGATCATTTTGAGAGTCTTAAAAAGGGTATTGATTCTGAAATTAAAGGAATGGAAAAGGAATTTGATGCAATGATAGTTGAGGTTAGTGAGCGAGCATTAAAATATAATGAGATTGAGAGGAAAAACTTGCATACTTTGAATGAGAATCTTATTTATGAATGTATTGCTCAAGATGTGTTTTAAGCTATGCAATTGTTCTCCATTAATGCTTCTCAATTTCATGAATTATCATTTATACGAAAGTCTCCCATGATCGTGTCATTGAGCTTGAAAAGATTAATTTGAAACTTAATGAGAAAATTGATCGGGATGATCACGATAATTTGGTAAAGCATCTTTCTAAACTAGAAGTTGAACATTTTGATTTGCAATTAAAATATCAACATCTAAAAGAAAATGTTAAAACCTCAAATATAAATACATCCTTGGATGCTCACGAATTTGATCGATCTTTGAAATTAGCAAGCGTGATGAGCAGTTGAGCTCATTGTTACACGATCGAGAAAGTTGAAAGCCAAATCTCTCAATTAAAGGGTGAAAAACAATGTATTGGATCCCAAATGCCTCCTCCTTTAGATTCTCAGTACTCTCAAACTTTTCATCTTCAAAACATAGTTAATGCCTTACAAAAGGAAAACGAGAGTTTTCTAGAAGAAAATGAAAAAGTTAAATGACGCTTTAAAGAGTTATATGATTCAATGAAAGTCACTCGTGACCAAAACAACGAAAAATAACGTCTTTACAAAAGAATTTGAGAATCTGAGAAGTCGAGGAAAATGGAAGCCCACTTGTTTTAATAAGAATGTTGCATCAAAGTCATCCTCGGTAAATACCTTGTATGAATGTTAAATACATTCCTCCTCATCTTAGGAATAATGAACCTGCGTTTCATGACTATTGTGCTCACCTTAAGGATAGTCTAGAATGTCTCAGTGAGATTGTTGAAGAGGATTTCATTAATAAACCTCTTGATAGAGAAATTAGGTTTGCTTGCCTCCGGGCCAAACGATCTCAAGAGTTGCTAGAATGTGTAATTGCAACATGTCCTAAATCCTTAGGTGCAAAATGCAAAGCGGTGATGCCTTGTTCTATGCCTAGTGCCAAGCATACAAACCATTCTATGCAGGTTTCAAGAAAGTGAACACCAATGTGCCTTCTAGTAGTGGAACTGCATCATGCCCAGTTTAAGAAAGTGAACACCAATGTGCCTTCTAGTAATGCAGAACCCTTCCATCTATGCCCGGTTTCAAGCTGCACCAATAATGCTTCTAGTCTGAGACCCTTGCACATCTAGTTTAGGAATGCAAAAAGTAAATCAACCAACTAATGTTCCCATAATTCCCTCTAGGTGTCGGTGACATTAAAGCAAGCGGGTCAAAGCCTCGGGAAATACCAAGCAAGATAGGACCTCATGAAAGCTAGAATGTGCATTGGAAGAGAGTAGAAGACCAACCTAGGAACTTTAAGTTTGAGTTGAATAAAGCGAATCGTGTTGATTCTAGTATTAGCCATAAAGCGTCTTGTAATTAATCGAATTCGATACTATGTGCAAACCATGTAATGATGTACGTATGAATTCTGTTGCAAATCATGATTATGGTGTGAATGGTTTGTCTAATCTTTGTCAAATGCCACTGTTAAGATTGTTAATGCTAAACATCATGCAAAGAAGGCTAAAGGCAAAAGCTTAGAAAGTTAGAAAGCGGTGGAAACACGGGGAAGAACATTTTGTAAGATAGGTTATCATTGGATACCTTTTAGCCATAAGGTCAATCAGGTTTGCCCTGTTGCTAAGACAATGCCCACTAGAAAATGGATGCCTCTTGGTAGAACTATTCCCTTAGAAGTGAACATACTTTGAATAGGTCAAATCTGATACACCGACCTTGCATCTATTCTAATGATTCCATTGCTATACTTCTAATATGGATGTTTCTATCTCGATGTGGGTGTTCCAATCACATTTACTAACCAAGTGGAACCCATTCTTGCATGGGGATCCCAATTATCCAGATTATCATTCTTGTCGTGTTCAACTGCGGATCGTTCAAATCGTTCTGTGGTAGTTGACTCTCGAGGCTGTTCCATTATATGACTAGAGACGATCGCGGCTCATGAAATTCGTGAGCAAATTCATCGGGATTTGTTAGATTCGGGAACGATCATTTCGGTAAACTTATGGGTTATGGAGATTATGTTGTTGGTGACGAAATTATCTCGTGGTATATTACGTAGAAGGTCTTGGTCATAACTTATTCTCCGTCAGACAGTTCTGTGATTCTGATCTAGAAGTGGCCTTCAAAAAACATACTTGTTTCGTTAGAGAACTTGATGGTAAGGAACTTTTAAGAGGAACACGTGGTTCTAATCTATACACCATCTCTATCGAAGTTATGATGAAGTCTTCTCCAATTTGTTTGTTGTCAAAGGCTTCAAAAACCAAGTCATGGTTATGGCATCGTCGTCTCAATCACTTGAACTTCGTCACCATCAATGATCTCCGAAAAGGACTTAGTTGTAGGGTTACCTAGACTAAAGTATGAAAAGGATCATCTTTTTTCAGCATGCCAATTGGGAAAAAGCAAGAAGTATGCCCAAAAACCTAAACCTACAAACTCTGTTACAGAAGTTCTTCATACAATCCACATGGACATATGTGGACCCATGAAGTGAGAATATCTTTGGGAAGAAATACGTGTTAGTTGTGGTTGATGATTACTCTCGATTCACCTGGGTTAAGTTCCTAAGGACAAAGGATGAAACTCCGGATATCATCATCAAACTTATCAAACCATTGCCGCAGTTCGACTTAACAAAACTGTCAGATTCATCCGAGTAGAAAATGGAACTAAGTTTGTTAATAAACAACTTAGTGAGTTTTATGAAAGTGTTGGAATCAGTCATCAAAGAAGTGTTCCACGAACTCCTCAACAGAACGGTGTAGTTGAAAGACGAAATCGAACTCTTGTGGAAGCCGCAAGAACAATGCTGATTTACTCAAAGGTTCTAATGTTTCTATGGGCTGAAGCCATTGCCACTGCATGCTATACTCAAAATCGGTCCCTAATTCACACTGCTCATGGAAAAACTCCATATGAACTTGTCCACAATAGAAAACCTAATATCTCATTCCTTCGTGTGTTTGGTGCATTGTGTTACCCAACTAATGATGGTCAAGACTTAGGTAAACTAAGAGCAAAGGCAGATATTGGAGTTTTTGTTGGTTATGCACCAAACAAGAAAGGTTACCGAATCTACAACAAGAGAACTCGAAATATCATGGAAACAATTCACGTTACGTTCAATGAGCTGACCGGTCAAATGGCTCTTGCACAATCCAGTTCTGGACCCGCACTTCAAAACAATCCCATTGGTTCATCACTTGTACCAAACTCATTTCGGCAACTCCATATGTACCTCCATCTGAAGATGATTTAAAGAAATTATTTGATCTAATGTTTGATGAACACTATGAACCGAATGCTGATGAAATGTCAATTCCATCAACGAGCGCTCCTATCCCTGTGAATGAAGTGAACCCTTCACCTGAATATCATTAAGTCAAGAAGCGCTGTGGTCAATCTGTCTCATCAATAAATCATCATTCATCAAATGTACATCATGGAATTGTTTCTGCATCAATGAAGAAGTTAATCCCTTTGCTACTCCCGAAGATGCTCCATTTGAAAATATATTTGTTCCTGAATCATCATCGAACCTTCTTCATCGGAGATATCGACTCTGCTACTTCAGTTCCACAACAACAACCACATGAACACCTGAGAAAATGGACACATGATCACCCATTGGACAACATCATTGGAAACCCTCTCGCCCAGTATCCACACGGAAATAACTTGCAACCGATGCCTTATGGTGCTTCTTCAACTCCGTACTCTCTAAGGTCGAACCAAAAGACATTAAAACCGCCATGAATGAAGACTGCTGGTTCAATGCCATGCAAGAAGAAATTCATGAGTTTGATCGACTTGATGTATGGGAGTTAGTACCTACTCCAGATTGTGCTATGATCATTGCTCTGAAATGGATCTGTGACAACCCGTACTTTCAGGTCATTTCTCGACACAATGCATGCCTTACAATTTCAACATTCATAGTAAACTTGGTTTACTTGTTCCAAATTCGCGTAACCTTGATGGTTTAGCGGCGAATTCATGATCATAACATCACGAACATTTCATATGGACTAAGATTAGTCTACATTTCATTGACATCATTTGCATCACGTTAATTCATTCATGACATTTCATTTCACTTTAAACGCGTAATTTTTATATTTAATAAACGTTATCGCGTGAGTTATTATTTTGAATATTTAATCCTTTACTTTCAAAAATGATCCCGATGTATTTTTAAACTTACATTTAGTTCATAAAAACTATATTTTGAGTTTAACTAGTGCTTTGAATTTATTTCGTATATAAATCATTGAATTTATATTATTACGACGTTTTCTTAAAAATTTCTCGATAATTATTTTATCACTCAATTTTTACAAGGAATGTATTTTTACAATTTTTATTATCTCAATACATTCTATTTTGATCTATTAAAAACTTACTTGTACCAAAAATTTCCATTTACCTTTATTTGTACATTTAACTATACATTTACCTACACTTTTCTTACAAATTGTTACAAGTAATTACTCAATACTTATAAAAGAAAAAAAAAAAATATATATTGGAGAAACACAACCCCTAAAACCGGCCCTATGGGGGGGAAGGTTTCATTTATTGAAGTTGGTAAATGTTTCCTTGAATGTTTAAATCTACACTCCAACACTTCACTTCATATCTCATTTATTCACTCTCAATAATTCAATAGTTATTAAAAGTTTCTCTCCATTGTTTTCCTTCTCTCTAAAAACCGGTCACAACATCAAGAGATCAAAGGGGATCAAAATTTTTATCAAGATCAAGTGTTATTTCAACCTAGTTTATATCCTTTATATGGTTTTGAAATAAAAACCAAGGATATTTAAGTTAATCCTTGTTACTTTCACCTCTTCATTATCACTAGTAAGCATGTTTTTATCATTTTCATATTTCCTTTTCATTTTCATATGTTTCTTTTCATTTTTGGAGATATTATGCATGATATGTGATTTATACCATTTTATTTCATGATTTTAGAGTATATATATATATATATGGTCATCCTATAATTATTCCCATGGTATTCTTTGGTCTTGATGATGTCTAGGAACCCATGACACCCTAAGAAGGTGTATGGTAGGATTAGATTAGTTTTGGAGTTGATTTGAAGGGATTAGAATAGGTTTTGTCCGAGAAAAACTATTTTCGATAAGTATATTTTATGTTCTGTTCTTAATTCGAATTTCTGGAAAATCCGACAGTTGGTACTAAACTTTGGCCTTGATTTTTAGAAAATATACTTTAAAACGACTCCGTGGCCGCTTGAAGCGGAATAAAAGCGGACTTATAACGAGAAAGTTATGGATTTTTGAAGTTTGTGACGAAAAATATTATTTCAGAAAATTCAGCTTTGCTGTTTTTACTTTGTCCGGTCAAAAACGAGCCTTAAGCTTCACAAATTATTTCGACTTCTCAAAAATATATTAGTTTACTTCAATACGAAGCTAAGGACATATTAAACGTAGAAAACGGATTAGAAACGACAAAGATATGCACTTTTTCATAAACTTGCCGTAACTAATTTTCTGCACTCAATTAGCCAAAACCACCATCTTTAACCCTTATTATCTTTATGTTCGAGACCTTTTGGACGAAAACTCCTGAACTGAAACCTTTAGATATCGATACAAACTTTCCAAAACAGTCGAGTTCGTTCTCTAACGATCGGCGTACACCATTTTACGACTAGTTTTCCAAAGCCATTTTTGGTAATTTCATGATTTTTCCAACGACATTGTTTTGCGACGAAAAGTGGTAATTTCTCTAAAAATCATTATAAAACCATTGTAGGATGACATTTTGACGTAAAAACATGTAAAGTCATTTTTGATTGGTCAAGGCGTCAAAAGAGTATTTTTCGACGATGTGTAATATTTTCAAAACTCGTAAATGGTATAAATAACATATCAAGTGCATGCATAACATTACATTGCAACTCATGACATATCATATCATTGATAATAGGTCCCGGTTTACGCATCACATTAAACCTCGGTGTACTCACTTTTGCCATTATTCCAGTTTATCCAAGTGAGTTTTCATAGCCCGTTTTACATGCTTTCGATTATTTTCAAACCCACGGGGGGGAATACATTGCACTACATTTTTCTTTGTACGATACCAAGTATGTTAAATTCATTACATTGCTTAAGTTAACGCATTTGCCAATTTGAAAGTCCCCATTTCTTGAACATGAACCGTTAATCTTTGAAGCGAGGATGAGTGGATAGATCTATCGAGGGTGACGCCTCCATTCGGGTTGGTGAATCCCAACCAGGAAAACGGATGCATTTCATTTGATCACATTACGGAGTTGTCTGGCAAACACTCTGCAGGGGCATACATGATTGAATAGTCTAGTTTCGGGGTCATGGGCTTAGAGCAATTGTAACATTATATTTTTTATTTGGCGGATGGTCATGCATGATAGATACTTGTGTAGTCGTGTAAAACATTTACATAAACCTATGATTTCTCACCAACATTATTGTTGACCGTTTTAAGCAATGTATTTTCAGTGGCGAGGCATTATCATCATGACATGGTTTAGGGACCTACATTTTGAGTCGTGGCGTCGACTTACATTATGTACATTATGGCACTTTATTTCAAAACATCGTTTGGATTTGTATTATATTTGTATTTCCGCAAACTTGATAACCTTTTGGGACCGATGTTGTACTCTGAATGTTTTTATGAAATATCCAACGATGTGTTTTAAAACGACACTTTAGGTCGTTCAATATAACTGTGATGTGGTGCTATGACAGTCAATTCCCCCAGGAATTCCATTCCGCTGCAAAACAGGTAAATTGGGGGTGTGACATGATTGGTACGAGCTTACTGATTATAGAGAACTAGGTTGCATCATTGACCCTAGACTATAACTACATTATCATAGCACCTCATCATTTCATCATAAGTGCATGTTCACTTTGCATGCGATTTATACGTACATTTTCGAGTTATTCACTTTCATTTCAAAAGCGATTGTCACATGGATGCCTTCAAATACCCATCCCATTATACTCACATCACTTTGACATGGAGAATGCCTTGTCATTCCCTATCACAATTTTAACATCAGTTGACTCAACACCGATAACATCAGATGGTGACACTGAGACCTTTTAGGGGGGCGAAGTTGCACTTACACCATCACGATCACTATTGATTCACTATAGGATCAGGACAATTTTTATCACTCAGTTGGGACAGATCATACCATTGGGTAGAACTTATAGGCTTAGTCCTAATGAACCTATTTTCTTAACTCACCACAAGGATTCCATTATGATCATTGTCATTATTTTCATCATCATTATCATTTCGAGCACCATCCGTACCATCACATCTCATATACGATACTCATACACGACTTGCGGCAGGAAGCGTGCATGATTTGACACACCATTACCATCTACCACTAAGACTATAGACACTACACCATCTAATAGGTTTGTAGACTGTGAGAATTTTAGGGCTATTATTGCTAGACCGCCTACTACTCCTACACTTGAAACACGATTAGACCGCCAACAGGAATAGATAATAAGTACCTTTCTAGCTAATGTAATCCTTATTATTTATTATCTCTGATACATCACTATCTTACTAGGGGTTAGGCCAACTTTATTCTCGACCAATTAGTAGACTATTACTGCTCGATAAGGTTCTCCTATGTATCCTACAAACCATCCAACAAATTTTATTCCAAATTATCCTGCTACTATTTCATGAAATTATTTCACTTGATTTTATTTCGAACTATTTTATCACCATCTTAGAAACGTTGTTTCATAAAGTTTTAACGCAAGTTGTTTTATTATCAACTTATCAATTGGTTTCAGTCATTTTATCAACTATTTAATATCCTCGGTAGCGATTTTCATGTTACTCTGAAAAAAAAAAAAAAAAAAAAAAAAATCATCGAGCTATTATCTTACAAAACAAAACGTGGAATACCAACTATTTGTCCTACATTCTCTCTTTTGAGATAATAAACTTCATCGTTATCTAACGCAAACTGCTTTCAACTATTTTACCGACCATTTCATCTTACTCATGTACCATTAAACCAAAAATTTACGACTTTAATAATACTTTATAAACAATGACCTTACTGATACTTTGCAAACTATTTTCTCATAGTATGATAAACCGATTAATTTGCTATTATTTTATAAAACAACAAACAATTGCAATAGCAAGTTATAAACTATATTACAAATTTTTTTTCTGCAAGTAATATTACGGTCTTATAAACTATTTTACCCTTTTGGTGAGCTATTTTAGCCACTGTCTGATTTAAAATTCATAAAACTTGGTACGCTTACCTCACAGACTATTCGCCTTTACTTTACTGACTATTATATTACCAACCTATAAACCATCCTGATATTAATTGAACTACGAAATCTTCTATTATTTGACAAACGATAAATTGTTTTCTTGAAAGCTATTTTACAAATCATTTCACGAGTTATATTATAATCTGAATTGTGTCTTACCAAAATATTTCACTACCATTGTTAAGCCGTTTTCTATCACTATATAAGCTGTTTTAAAATCACCTTAACAAGTTGTTGCTTTAACACCAAGCCACAACTAAGATTTATTATTAAACCGTAAATGATAAAAATGTTTCTTCCTTACTCAATAAAGTGGTTTTACAAACCTTTTCATAAACTTTACTGTAATTTTCTTACAAACTATTTATTCTCGTTTGAAAGCAAAGTTTTATAATCAGATATATCGTGCATAAACATTTCTTTCTGTTAACACTCTATAGATGCTTACGCCATTTATCTCTCACTCAACCGATAAGTTAGGATTTGACGAGTGACCTTTTTAGGAAAGACTTCCTATATCATCTGTAAGGAGGATTCCTCGATACAAGAAAACAATGAAAGGATTTTGGAATTACCAACAAGGACTAGAACTAGGAGGTAGGATGATTTAAAACTCAACAAAAATCTTAAGACATCACGAGACAATCCAAACCACTATTTTGAATTAGAATCCAAACTCTATCATTCCAAAAGTACTAGCTAGACCGAGTTACGAGATTTTATACGAAACGAATACCCATGAAACAACACTATAGGGATAAACCAAATATTCTAAATCGAGATTTCAGAACATTTCACTAAACATAGCTTCAACAATAGGTGAACCTTCCTACAATGAGTGTCCCTTAAAGGAAAATTTGGTTAAATTAAGGTTATCGATATAAACTTCCCCCAAGGCATTGTGTTCTCTAGAAATTCCAAGTAACCTCACTTCCATATCAAGAGATACCACAGGTTTGAACATGTCGGAAAATCAATGACTCCCCACCTACAAGTGAAACCAGAACAAACATTCTTCGACATAGTATAAGCTGATATCTACTTTCTTGCTAGCATGATAACAATATTAGTGATGAACTATTTTTTTTGGAAGCACTCAATATCGGAACAAATCTTGAAAATCAACCACTACACCACCTCACTTAAATATTTAAGGTTTGTGACTTTACAACATGGAGTATGGAAACCCTTCGATAATCAAACAATAAACATTTTAGTCATAGAGACTAAGCACATTAGGCAAGTAAGACTCAGGTCATGGCATTCGCTAGGACTAGAAACACGAGGAATCGCAATGACATTACCTATAATCTATTCTTTTCAATAAGGTCCTTTTCGATAAAGATTTAACATTTAGAAATCTAACACAAGATACGTGGTATCAATTTCAGTTGTACCTATTATAAGCTATTCGATTCACCTTAGACTGCTGACAGTCATTTCAGGATTTCCATGAAACCTACTAGGACATGATTACGCCTACTATCCTCAGCTCAATGGTTAGAGCTAGAGAGCAAATTTCCACATTAGATAATATGCTCAAGCCAGTATGACTTTCTAGAAATAGATAGGTAAATCATTCTTCATCAACAAGTTTCTTGGCAACAATAGTTATTTCATGAACATATTGACTACACCATTTGAGGCACTGTAAGGTTGAGGTATCAATCACTTATTCAAGGATTAAAATCAGGAAAGTCCAATTCATTAGTCCATGATTCATTCATGAACAAACAAAGAAGTCATACAAATCAAGAATCAGTTACAAGTAACAACCTATAGCTAGATAAGCTACATCGTTATACGATGCAAAATTTGGAGATATGTCCCATAAGCCGCAAACCATTAGAATCTCAAGTTGGTAACAAATTATGCACAAGGACCCGTCTTGGAAAGGCGTGGTACGATTTAGAAAAACACTGGACGAACCAATTCGACCCAAATATTCTCATCTATCGTACTTTATTTTCTTTCCGATTGGTTAGTACTTACGAGAATTTTAATTCCTTTTACTTTAAACTATCATTGTAACGACACGGTTTAAATCCTTGTAAACATTGAGAGTTATAACAACTAAACCGAACGTCGCGTCATCGTTCCTTAATTATACATAGCCTAGCTAACTATGTCTAATTCTGGAGGGATCACGTTATGTTGGGAGCGGTTAATTATAAATCTTAGTGCAAGCAAAATCTTCACATATTTCAAAGTCAAAGGGTTACTTATGAGAGACTCATTCGATATTTTCTTTACTATGATGTTCTATACACTCTCAATCATCGATAACCGTAACGACACTTCTCCATGTCTTCTTTCCTCGATATTCATCATAAACTCAAATTCGATAGACCTAACAACGATTGAATTCAGGGACTGAATTCCTTTTTGGATGGGCGAATGTGACAACCCGTACTTTCAGGTCATTTCTCGACACAATGCATGCCTTACAATTTCAACATTCATAGTAAACTTGGTTTACTTGTTCCAAATTCGCGTAACCTTGATGGTTTAGCGGCGAATTCATGATCATAACATCACGAACATTTCATATGGACTAAGATTAGTCTACATTTCATTGACATCATTTGCATCACGTTAATTCATTCATGACATTTCATTTCACTTTAAACGCGTAATTTTATATTTAATAAACGTTATCGCGTGAGTTATTATTTTGAATATTTAATCCTTTACTTTCAAAAATGATCCCGATGTATTTTAAACTTACATTTAGTTCATAAAAACTATATTTTGAGTTTAACTAGTGCTTTGAATTTATTTCGTATATAAATCATTGAATTTATATTATTACGACGTTTTCTTAAAAATTTCTCGATAATTATTTTATCACTCAATTTTTACAAGGAATGTATTTTTACAATTTTTATTATCTCAATACATTCTATTTTGATCTATTAAAAACTTACTTGTACCAAAAAATTTCCATTTACCTTTATTTGTACATTTAACTATACATTTACCTACACTTTTCTTACAAATTGTTACAAGTAATTACTCAATACTTATAAAAGAAAAAAAAAAATATATATTGGAGAAACACAACCCCCTAAAACCGGCCCTATGGGGGGGAAGGTTTCATTTGTTGAAGTTGGTAAATGTTTCCTTGAATGTTTAAATCTACACTCCAACACTTCACTTCATATCTCATTTATTCACTCTCAATAATTCACTAGTTATTAAAAGTTTCTCTCCATTGTTTTCCTTCTCTCTAAAAACCGGTCACAACATCAAGAGATCAAAGGGGATCAAAATTTTTATCAAGATCAAGTGTTATTTCAACCTAGTTTATATCCTTTATATGGTTTTGAAATAAAAACCAAGGATATTTAAGTTAATCCTTGTTACTTTCACCTCTTCATTATCACTAGTAAGCATGTTTTTATCATTTTCACATTTCCTTTTCATTTTCATATGTTTCTTTTCATTTTTGGAGATATTATGCATGATATGTGATTTATACCATTTTATTTCATGATTTTAGAGTATATATATATATATATGGTCATCCTATAATTATCCCCATGGTATTCTTTGGTCTTGATGATGTCTAGGAACCCATGACACCCTAAGAAGGTGTATGGTAGGATTAGATTAGTTTTGGAGTTGATTTGAAGGGATTAGAATAGGTTTTGTCCGAGAAAAACTATTTTCGATAAGTATATTTTATGTTCTGTTCTTAATTCGAATTTCTGGAAAATCCGACAGTTGGTACTAAACTTTGGCCTTGATTTTTAGAAAATATACTTTAAAACGAATCCGTGGCCGCTTGAACGGAATAAAACGGACTTATAACGAGAAAGTTATGGATTTTTGAAGTTTGACGACGAAAAATATTATTTTCAGAAAATTCAGCTTTGCTGTTTTTACTTTGTCCGGGTCAAAAACGAGCCTTAAGCTTCACAAATTATTTCGACTTCTCAAAAATATATTAGTTTACTTCAATACGAAGCTAAGGACATATTAAACGTAGAAAACGGATTTGAAACGACAAAGATATGCACTTTTTCATAAACTTGCCGTAACTAATTTTCTGCACTCAATTAGCCAAAAACCACCATCTTTAACCCTTATTATCTTTATGTTCGAGACCTTTTGGACGAAAACTCCTGAACTGAAACTTTTAGATATCGATACAAACTTTCCAAAACAGTCGAGTTCGTTCTCTAACGATCGACGTACACCATTTTACGACTAGTTTTCCAAAGCCATTTTTGGTAATTTCATGATTTTTCCAACGACATTGTTTTGCGACGAAAAGTGGTAATTTCTCTAAAAATCATTATAAAACCATTGTAGGATGACATTTTGACATAAAAACATGTAAAGTCATTTTTGATTGGTCAAGACGTCAAAAGAGTATTTTTCGACGATGTGTAATATTTTCAAAACTCGTAAATGGTATAAATAACATATCAAGTGCATGCATAACATTACATTGCAACTCATGACATATCATATCATTGATAATAGGTCCCGGTTAACGCATCACATTAAACCTCGGTGTACTCACTTTTGCCATTATTCCAGTTTATCCAAGTGAGTTTTCATAGCCCCGTTTTACATGCTTTCGATTATTTTCAAACCACGGGGGAGAATACATTGCACTACATTTTTCTTTTATGCGATACCAAGTATGTTAAATTCATTACATTGCTTAAGTTACCGCATTTGCCAATTTGAAAGTCCCCATTTCTTGAACATGAACCGTTAATCTTTGAAGCGAGGATGAGTGGATAGATCTATCGAGGGTGACGCCTCCATCCGGGTTGGTGAATCCCAACCAGGAAAACGGATGCATTTCATTTGATCACATTACGGAGTTGTCTGGCAAACACTCTGCAGGGGCATACATGATTGAATAGTCTAGTTTCGGGGTCATGGGCTTAGAGCAATTGTAACATTATATTTTTTTCGTGACTGGATGGTCATGCATGATAGATACTTGTGTAGTCGTGTAAAACATTTACATAAACCTATGATTTCTCACCAACATTATTGTTGACCGTTTTTAGCAATGTATTTTCAGGTAACTGAGGCATTATCATCATGACATGGTTTAGGGACCTACATTTTGAGTCGCGGCGTCGACTTACATTATGTACATTATGGCACTTTATTTCAAAACATCGTTTGGATTTGTATTATATTTGTATTTCCGCAAACTTGATAACCTTTTGGGACCGATGTTGTACTCTGAATGTTTTTATGAAATATCCAACGATGTGTTTTTAAAACGACACTTTAGGTCGTTCAATATAACTGTGATGTGGTGCTATGACAGTCAATTCCCCAGGAATTCCATTCCGCTGCAAAACAGGTAAATTGGGGGTGTGACAGGATCTTCAAAGTGAAACTTGATGAACATGGCGATGTCTTAAAGAACAAGGCTCGATTGGTTGCCAAAGGATACCGTCAAGAAGAGGGTATTGACTTTGAAGAATCATTTGCTCCTGTTGCTCGTATCGAAGCTATCAGAATCTTCTTGGCTAATGCGGCTAGTAAGAACATGGTCGTATATCATATGGATGTGAAAACAACCTTTCTTAATGGTGATTTGAAAGAAGTGGTTTACGTCAGCTAGCCAGAGGGTTTTGTGAATCCAGAGCATCCTACTCATGTCTATCGCTTGAAAAAGGCTCTTTACGGTTTAAAGCAAGCTCCAAGGGCATGGTATGATACGCTATCAAAGTTTCTTCTATCCACTAGATTCAGTAAAGGAGCAGTTGATCCGACATTGTTCACCAGGAAGTCAGGCAAACATTTAATTCACGTTCAAATTTATGTTGATGGTATTATCTTTGCCTCGACTGACCCCAATGAATGTGATCGTTTTTCAAATGAAATGGGTTCCAAATTTCAAATGTCAATGATGGGACCAATATCATTTTTCTTGGGATTACAAATTTCACAAAGTCCCGGAGGCATTTTTGTAAATCAATCTAAATATGCAAATGAGATTTTAAAGAAATTTGGATTTGTATCATGTGGCACCGTTGACACTCCCATGATTGAACGAAAAAATTTGGATGAGGACCACTCAGGGATCATGGTAGATCAAACGAAATATCTTAGCATGATTGGATCCCTGATGTACCTCACAGCTAGCAGACCAGACATCTTGTTCGCTGTGTGCATGTGTGCTAGATATCAGGCTAAGCCTACTAAAAAGCACCTTGAAGCGGTTAAACGGGTCTTTCGGTATCTCCAAGGAACCATCAATATGGGACTATGGTACCCGAAGGACACCGGTATGTCACTAACATCCTATGCAGATGCTGATCATGCAGGATGTCAAGATACACGTCGAAGTACGTCAGGAGGTGCTCATTTTTTGGGTGATAAGCTTGTGAGCTGGTCTTCAAAGAAGCAAATGAGTACTTCTATTTCCCTACAGAGGCTGAATACATAGCCATGTCATCTTGTTGTGCTTAAATCCTTTGGATGAGATCCCAATTATCTGACTATGGCTTTGAATTCAACAAAATCCCTCTGTACTGTGATAATAAAAGTGCTATTGCTCTCTCATGCAACAACGTACAACACTCAAGAGCAAAGCACATTGACATCCGACATCATTTCATTAGGGAACAAGTGGAAAACGATGTGGTGGAACTCTATTTTGTGAAGTCAGAATATCATTTAGTAGACATCTTCACCAAAGCTCTTCCGAGAGAACGTTTTGAGTTTATTCTTCCTCGACTTGGCTTGAAGAGCCTTCAACCGGAAACACTCAAACGTCTTCAGGAGGAAGACGAGGAGTAAAGGTCTTTTCTTCATATATATTTTGTATATATCTATTCAAAAAACAAAATACAAAATTATAAATCTCTCAAAAAATCCATAAAAAATTGAAAATCTTGAAATATCTCAAAAAAAAAAAAAAAAAATTGTCTTTATTTTTTGTCATGTTTTTACCACGATTCGATTATATCTACGGTCTTTGTGTTGTCATTCAAAGAATGACACGGGACTTTAGATGTTGTTCGAATGGTTATAAAAAAAAAAAAAAAAAATCAAAAAATCAAAAAATATTTTTGGGAGAAAGTAAAACAATGGTTTACTGTTATTTCAGGCAGTAACCCGCTTTTCAAAGAAAGAACAGAGCCATGATTTATCTCATGTTTCAATCCTTATGCTCTGATTCTAAAACCAAATGTTTGTCATTAACGAGACAAATGTTTACTAAAAAATATTTGTAATCTTATGAAAATTCAATTGTTTTGAAAACACTTCGGACTCTATTTTTGAAAATCAAAAGAACTTATCAAGTGTCAAAATCTCAATTCATCAATCAACGACTTTCGTCATTGATTGAGGGGGAGAATGATTTTTCAATCTAATAAAAAAAAAGTGTTCTTTTCAAACAATTTGCAAAATGTTACACAATTGGTTCCAGACCTTGGTTATTATGAATTAAATCACAAATTCTCCCCCGATCACAATTATTAAATGAGTAAGGTCTACTCTAAATGGTTTACAAAATGTTACACAATTGGTTCCAGACCTTGGTTATTATTATGTTTTCAAAAGATAACTATGCATGTTTAAATCAATGGAGTTTAAAGTCTCAAAATCCAATCCTTATCAGTTAAAACGTTTTCATAATCAAGTCACAATTCTCCTTAAAAGCTTTCTAAATCAATTTAAATCTCAGAGATCACAAATCTCAAATGATTTGATAATTGTGATCGGGGGAGAATTTGTGATTTAAATTGGATTTAAACTGGCAATTCGATAAATGGTTTCATAAGTGTTTAGCATGTTTTTCTCCCCGCAAGTGACAAACGATTTCAAATTTTCCATGCACATGTTGAGGGGGAGCATCTATTTTAAACCTCAAATTATTGAAACGTGACTGATTTGTCTCTATGTGCAGGTTCCCTCTGATATGTGCAAAACTCTTTCAAAATTCGAGGCACATATTGAGGGGGAGCAAACTTGTGAAAACCTCATCCTTCCTCAAAATGTTTCATCTACTCAAAATTGATTGGGAAGTGATGATGATCATTTTAGAAAATGTTAATCAAAAGATTGGACCTTTCATTCTTAATCTAACGATTTCAAAGATCTCTTGCCTCCATGTGCTAAACAAATTCTAAATTTTTATGCATATGTTGAGGGGGAGCATTTCTAAAATATCAAAACAATTAAGATACAAAATGCTTTGATTCTATATCACAAGTATCTTGATTGATTTTTCAAATGGTTTTCAATTGGTTCCAATGGCAGATGAACGATTCTAAAAAGACCGACCAACTTCACTTTATGTATGGTGATATAAGGATGATAAGGTTAGGTTGAGGTCCCATGATCCGCCAGAACCGGAAGGATCTACCCAGGGACAATCCACTAGATAGTGTAGAGTCCTTAGGTATGATGGAAAAAGGAGAAAAGTGAGATATGGGAAGAGTGCTGACTGAGACTGAGCTAGTACTGGAATAAACCCAACAAGGTTCTAGTAATGAAATCTCGGTAAGCACTGAAGGGGTTGAAGAATGAAAAAGAATTGAATGTGAAAAGGGTGAAAAGAAATAGCCCTCCAATAATTCAACCTTAGGGCAGAAACCGTGTTCAATTCATATACTACTGGTGGTTACCAAGGTAACATCGGTATTGAAGACAAGACGTCATGGACCCAGTGATGCACTGCACTTCAACTTTCCAAACCACTCATGTTCCTCTTAAAAGGGCTTGTTTCAGTTTCACGGGGAACCAACATAATCTATCGACTTTCTCTTAAAGATTGTTGATATTGAAGAAGGAGACCCTCTCCCTAGTCTCCGGCATAGGAACCAAATATGCACAATTGAGTCTAGAGCCACGAGATCATCATATAAATCTCATTAGGACACTTTCAATGAAGACTCTCTGTTTCACACAATGTGGAAAGAGAGATTATATCTTATGAGTCCTACGCATTATCCTTGTGGTATTGCCAGAACATCTAAGTGAGATGCATACATATTCACGATGAAGATGGAAAGCCTTCTTGAGCCAACATCAAACAAGCTCCTGGTAGGTGGCATGTGAGATCTATCCAATAGATTAACCATGTGACAACTGGACAGAAACAATGGAGAGATTCAATCTTTTGAATCAATCCTGGTTCAGGTTATGGATTGACGGATACCTTTGAAAAACCGGTCGTTGTGCTTAAAAACTCTTTTCTTTAGCACATCGATTGTGTACCTATTTCTCAAAATAAAAGGTGTTTATGATTGATAATTGATTTTCATTAAAACCTTCGTTGTATTGCAAAAACAATTTCTATTGAGCAATACACGATTGTTTTTCAAATTTTTTTTCATCAATCAATGAATCTCATTTCGCTGGTTCACTCACTCCGTGTTGTCCTCTTTGAGACGTTCCGGTTTGAGAACAGCTAGAGCAGCTGCGAAACCCTGTCAAGGAAATCTTCGGAATTATACCGATCACAGCAGTACTTGTACGATCAACGGGAACCGTGGGCCGTGTACCTCAATTCAATGAAAGTGATCAAAGACACTTTCGTATGATTTATTGCTAACTGTCTTATGCATGTACACCCCGACGTTTGCAGCTGATCAGAATGGAGCAGTCAATCCATAGCCGCATGCTCACACAACACATTCATATCTAAAGAAATCATGATTAGTGCATCAATGACTCTGATATTTTCACTCCATGCTTCTGCTACGCTGCTGCCAATATCATGAATCAACTAAAGCTTCCGCTACTCTAATAAGAAGATATCATGATCCAGAATGTGAGCATGTCGGTCCAAAAGTCACAACATCACATTATACCAACACCACAATGGATGAGTCAGAGATTTAATGTTGCTGATGATCTCAAAGCTGGCTCAAAACTCAGTATCACGTGGATCAGTTAAAGACCTCCACTCAGATAATCTAAAACATGCAAAAATGAAGAATCAAAGACTACGAGCTACAGAACAAGAATCTAAGAACAATCTCAATGTTATATCTGTTTGTTTTTCTATGTAATGTAATGTGTGTTTGAGGTGACCTCCCTTAGGGGGAGATTGTTAGGATTTGGAAAATCCAGTAGTTAAAGTGTCGGTCACCTCAAGTATATGTAATCGTTAGAAAGCTCGTAGTCGTAGTTATTTAATGTTAAGTAGTATTTAGTTAAGTAACACCGTGGAGGACAGACGGGTCTTTACCCACTGTATACCTGATCCACAGCCCGGTAGGTGGCGTTTTATGTAAGTACTACAAATACTCTCTACCTCCCAAGGTAGAGAGTTGGAGCTCATAATAAGATTTTTCATTCTGTCACTAAAAGTTCCCAACTCTCTTCCATTTCTCTCTCTAGAACTTTCTCTCTCTAAACATATTGAACACCCCATAGTGATTATGGTTTAGTGTGTTTGTGAAATCATATATGTTACATGTACTCTAAGAGTTCCTGAGATCTTTTAGCATCCATGCAGGCATAGGCTATGGTACTATCAAAAGGTTTTTCTATTCTTTCATCTTCGACTATCTCACGGAGACCCTTCAAACTATCCTTAAGGTATGAGAGATATGCTTTATGTGCAAGTTTATTATTCCTAATGGGCGGGGGAATATATAACATATCGATAGCATACTTATCACAAGCAGAAACCTTAGGAACAGAATATTTGCAGTTAGGGATTGGTAGTTTTCCTTTTACCTCACGCTTTAGATTCTCAATATCGTTAAGTAAAGAAGTTATCTTTTCAATGTGTTTATCATGATTAACTTTGAATGACTCACATAACTCTTTGTTTTGATCATTAACCTTTGAAATTTCAGCTTTAAAACAATCATTTTCCTTTTGCAAGTTATCAATAATGTTTTGAAGTTGGAAATTCTAAGAATCTAAAGGTGGAGGCATTCGGGAACCATTAACATCATACTTTTCTCCCTTTAGTTGTGAGATTTGGGTTTTCAATCTTTTGATCGTGTTGCAATGAGCTCGAATTTGTTCATCACGTTTGCTTATTTCAAAAATTGCATCAAACTCAAGAGCATTAGAGGATGTCTTGATATTTGAGGTTTTAACATTTTCTTTGAGAAGTTGATATTTTAATTGCAAATCAAGATGTTCAACTTCTAATTTAGAAAATTGTTTGACCAAGTTATCATGATCATCATGTTCTATTTTCTCATGCAATTTTGAATTTGTTGTTTCAAGCTCAATGACACGATCATGGGAAACTTTCAAAGCAATAGATAATTCATGAAATTGAGATGCAGTAATAGAAGAATTCGTGGCAATGTAAAACACATCTTGAGCAACACATTGAGAAATCAAGTTCTTATTTAAGATATGCAGATTCTTTCTTTCAATTTCATTATATTTAAGTTCCCGTTCATAATTATTGACCTCAACTATCATTGCATCAAATTCTTTTTCCATTTCTTTAATCTCTATGTCTATCCCCTTTTTAAGACTCTCAAATTGACCTTTTAATTGTTTAAAGAAAGGCATGACCTCAGTTAAATAGCATTCTTTAGTTTGCTCAAAACCCCTTTCCCCTTCAGTTATCCCAGTGGGTGTGATTCTCTTTTTACATGTTTTCTCAAAATCAACAAATATTTGGTAAACTACATAAAGGCTGATTAAGGTCTTGCTCTTAGTGAGAAGTGTTCTAGGCACTAAGTGCATTGGTGTATTTAGAGGATACACAGTTGCTTGGGACAGTTTCCTACAGGGGGGGTTCTTTTCAACAAGGTTATCTGCTTTTTGTTTATCCATATCCTTTTTCCAGAACACTTGTTCAGGCGTTAATAGGGTTTGAGGCTTAAACTTGTTCAAGGAAATCCAATTTTCCTTAGTGTAATCATGAGATTTAAAAGTGATGTTATATTTAATGCACCAGGGATCTTTAAGCTTATCATTCAATTTTTCCTTAGTGGCATCTTCTAATTTTCTATCTTCCTCAGTGCACTCAATGCATGAAGGTTTTTGTCTAGGCTTGAGGATATCATCACCATCATAGACAACCTTTTGAGCTGCTTTTGCTATTTTACCATACTCAGGATTGGGTTCCTCTACAATGGGGATACTATGCTTATCGCTTAAGACTCTATGCTTAGTGACCATGTGAGCAGTCTGAAGGGTGTTTCCTTGTACGTACACCTTGTTTTCAAGTTTGTTTTTCAATGTTTTTAGGTTGGAAAATTCAGTTAAAAGTTTTGATTCCTTAGCGTTGAATTCCTGCTTAAGCACTTTCACATTTTCTTGAAGTTCCTATTTTTGCTTAGCAGTTTTGTTAAGCTTTTCTTGTAAGGAATTTAACTCTTGTTTTAATATTTCTTCCCTAAAATTGTTTTTTCTGATAAGTGTACGCATTTGGATATCCATCTCCTGCTCACGAGTGGTTAGTTCAAACTTAGCACGCTGTTCATATATGGCAACTTGATCCTTATAGGTATTGAGTTCAGTGGTCAAGGAATCATCAGGCACATAAGCAGTGAATTCATCAGGCATGCATTCATTGTTAATTGCAGAAGATTCATCTCTTGGTACAATTAGACTGTCATCTTGCTTCACATATTGTTCATATGGGACAACATTGCTATTTCCCATATTGTCAATATCTGATTTAATGACTTCAGTAGATTGTACTTCATGGTGAATCTTTTGCTCATCAACCACATCATATAGTTTAAGTACCTCTAATATGATGGATGCCTTGGAGGGACTGGCTCGTTGAGGTGAAAAGACCATTGGAGAGATGTTAGCCATGAAGATAGTCTGTGCATATGGTTCATCATCAACGTCCGAGTCAAATGCATCACAGTCTGCAACTTGAAAGGCGTTGGGATTGTTCTGAGTAGTACCATGCACAGGTTGTTCGTCCACATCAGCATCGTAAGTCTTAGCATTCCTATCAGTCAAGAACAACAGCTCCTCGTCATTCAACATTACTCCATTATCTTGTTCTTGAACCAACAACATCTTGTCCCTGAAGTATTCTGCATTTTAAGGACGTTTTGGTTGAGTGCAGTTCCTAGCAATGTGCCCTTCTCCACCACAGTTGTAGTACTTGATTGATTTAAGTTGACCCTGTGCTATGTTCCTTCCACGATTCTGATTTCCCACATATCCACCACCAACACCAGCATTCCATTGTTCATTGTGTGGAAGGTAAGCATTCTATCTTCCCTGCACATTTTGCACCACAACCTTTCCGTCTTTCACAGTAGCATGATTGTGAAGATTTGACGCAGTTCTGAGATGATTGTTGGTGTGTGGGGTGAGATTCAAGTTTTTCTTGACCATAAGAGCCACTTGATTGATAAAGTGTTCCATGACTGCGTTAGAATCAGGAGGCTTATACCCACAATCAGGAATGAGCTTGTGGTTACCATTTCCAGTGGGTATGACTTGTGACGCTTTGGTAGTAATCCCTGCATTAGTGTAGAATGCAGTTGAATAATTTGAAGAGCTTGCTTCTCCAGCATTGGTCTTGAACTTTTCCATGATCATTCGCTCAAATGCAGCATGTTTCTCATTTTGTAGCAAATAAGCATATAGTTGCTCATAGTTGGTGTTCTTCAATCCTTTGTTAAGCTTGAAAGTTGTGACAAATTTGTGCCATTCGGGAGTCATGTTGTTCACAAACTTTGAATTTAGCTGGATATTTGGCATTGTCATTTTGATATTCCTCATATCATTCACAAGCTTGTGGAATCTGACATGATATTCAGTCACACTTTCCCCTGGTATCATTTCAAAGTTCTCAAAGTCATCATACAGCTGAGACTCCTTATCTTCTTGAGTCAATTCAGAACCAGATAGAAGCATCTTAACGTTATCCCAAACAGCCTTTGCTTCAGTGTTGTGATTGATCAGCTTGCAGATATCTTTTGGTAGACCTTGGAGAACAATGTTTGAAGCTCTGATGTCTGCATCGTCTCTCTTCTTCTCCTTATTAGAAAGCTCATCATATGTCTTTGGTCTATCCAGTCCTAATGTCACAGAACCATCAGCAGCAGTTTCCAGAATGTCTCTGGTAGTCTCAATTTGATATGGCCCTTCATCAATTGACTTAAGGATGTTAACCCCATTTTCCTTTCCTAAGCAGTACAATCTGATTCTTTGTGACCAAGATTCATAGTCGGTTCTATCAAGCATGGGAGGACGAGTATCAGAACCTGCAGCTTGCACATCATCTGCAACGGAAGACATGTTTAAATTCTACGGGATTTTACAAATCTTTGATTTAACCGGGAAATAGATTCTTTCACGGGATTTTATAAAATCAAGAGAGAAAGCGTAAAACTTATACACTTAGGCGTAGAACACAAGCTTATGCGTAGACAACAGCTTACGCGTAGACAGAGCTTACGCGTAGACTTTTAGGATAAAAGGCTTAAGTTTATGCGTAAACCAAGGCCTAGTAGTAAGAACCTTATGCGTAAGTTTTCCTTAGGCGTAAGACAAGCTTATGCGTAGAAAAAGACTTAGGCGTAAAGATTTTACTCGTAAGGTTTTATGCTTATGCGTAAAATTAGGGTTTTAACCAAAAAATCCTTTACACTTATACCAGTGTAAAAGATATCCAAAGTCGAAGTATTTTCAGGCTTATCCAAGTAAGAAAACACTGAGTAAACCAACAGATTTGAAGATCACGTGAAGAACACCTTACGCGTAAGATTAGGGTTTTATTATGCGTAGGAAATGCCAAAAATACCAAACGCTATTTTTATGACAAAAAACGTTTAGTAAACCAGATTATGATGATGAAACAACCTTAAAAACACCAAAACAGCAACAAAGTTTAAGACTTGATGATCCAAACCACTTTTCACTCTTACGCGTAGGATAGTACACTCGTATCTAAACACGTTTAAAAATCAATAAGAACACGTAAAGTTTGAACGTTTTTGCAAGAAACCAAAATTTTAACACTGAATAAACCTTAACCTATAAGAATCTTGAGTTTTTAAATGTAAAATTTAGTGCTTTAAGCTTATCAAAAACTTGTATACGAAACCCACGCATATACACAAGGATATGCGTAAAAACTAAACCTTAACCCAACAATAACTATCAAACCAAGAACATGAGAGATGGATGATCAAACCATGGCTCTTGATACCATTTGTAGCATCTTGGTTTATCACAAATACATCATAAGTACATATGTTAGGCGTAAGGAATAAGGTTTAGAGAGAGAAAGTGGGAGAGAATGGGAAGCTTAGTGAGACAAAGAAAAATGAATTATGAAAGCTCTAACCCTTTGCCTTGGAAGGCAAAGGGTATTTATAGGTACAACCATAGGACGCCTCTTTTAGGCTGTGGATCAGGCATACAGTGGCTAAAGACCCGTCCGTCCTCCACGGAGTTACTAAGTAAACTACTCACTCTCACTAAATGACTACGACCACGAGCTTTCTAACGAGTATATATACTTGAGGTGACCGAAACTTTAACTACTGGATTTACTAAATCCTAACAGTAGCAAACAATTTAGCAGTTAATTTTCCAATTACTCTAGGGAATTGATCTGAGGTTTCAATGCCTAAAATTATTTGAAGAAATCTGGGATACATTAAGAATTTATGTTTGGTATCCTTTATGTTTTTAAGCATTTCCTCAAAGATATATTTTGAAAAATTATAATCTCTCCCCTGAGCCAAACAATTATAGCTGTAGCAATTGAGCTAGAGAATTGATCCCATCCCTCAGACTTAGGACTTAAACACTGAAGGAGGGTATGAACAAGAAATCTCCATTTAGGGCAAAATTTGTTTTTATACCATATGAACTTCCCATCAGTGGGATACCCTAAGCTGGCCAAACCAGTGATAATTTCTTCTCTATTATTGTCAAAGACACCTCCTTCATCATCTAATTTTAACTGAGTCCTTATGAGAGACTTAGTAATGACATACTCTTGTCCATCTATAGTGGCCACAATCTCCTTGGGTTGACCCTCAGGAGATCGCTCATGAGCTGTGGCCCAAAATTGCTTGACTAAAGAGTCATAAACAAGAGACGGACAAAAGGTTAGTGCATACCTGAGTTTGGAACGCAGTAAGAACTCAATCATAGGATCATATAAATCACTTCCTTTGGCTTTTTCCAAGAATGCAACTTTATTGTGATCTCCTTTGAAAGCCAGTGACGCCATTGAATGATTTGAGAAGGTTGAAGATGGGTTTGGTTTCAAAATGAGAGAGAATTGAGCAATTAGGTCGTGGGATAACAATAATTGGTTATTTAAGTAAGTTACTTAAAATAAAATTTTAAATCAGCACAACACTCGCAATGAATCTTTGACCAATTTTGAGTTTAAATAAATCCCATATTAAATTCCCAATTATACAAAACCCGCAGCAATCGAAAGTCAATTCAGCAGAAACCATTTAGTCAACCAGCAGGAACAACTGAAAGTTTGACCACTGTTATCAATCCGATTCTACCAGCAGAAACCATCCCACATCAGCAGAAACACCCATGAAACCAGCACGAATGAAGAAAAGTAAAACTCTGCTGTACTTAACAGCGCATTAAAAGTCTGCAGTCTTAACCCTTATTAATTCAAATACCAACCAAGTCATTACTCCAATAAATTCTAACAACCAAAGATTGCACCTTGACTTTGACTATATAAACAACCCCTTGCTTCATAAATCACATACACATCAAATAACCCTAACACACCAATCAATCACCAAACTAACCACCATGAATAACTCTCCCAACCATCCGATTGAGATATCTTCAGACTCATCTAAGGAGATGCCATCCAATGATGGATGGTTAACCTACTTCCCTCATGGTTACTCCAGCGTGACTTACATGTCCAGAGACCCTCCACCTTCACCAGCACCTCTTGGGACTTCTTTAGGGGATCTGCCTACCCTACCTTCAAGCTTGGGGTATAGTGATACCAGTTCTGACACTGATGATGAGCATGGTGGATCTTCCAGACCAGTGAATGTTGCTCCTCTTGCTGTTGTGCCACCTTCTTCTGTGCCAGTTGCAGGCCCTTCAGATCCAAGACCAGGACCCTCCAACTTAAACCCTGAGAAAAGGGCTCAAGTGGTTGGTCTTGCTGCTCCAAGAGTGTAGGACATCATCAGTATGTGTGGAAAGGAGCATCAGAGGATCCCAGAGTGGGCAAAGAGGAGGCCAGAGTAGGTGTCTTGTGGATGGAAGCTGATGTCTGGAGGAGTCTTTTGATTGGTTGAAGATTGTGTCATGTCATGTGGTTCTCAGTAGTCATAGAAAGTCTAGTAACAGTATGCTGCATCCTAGAATGCAGTCTTTATATAAATAAAAGACTTTCCTATTTCTAGTTTAATCTTTTTGCACCTGATTGTGTGTTTGACTCTTGTACTGTAAAATGGTTAGAAGACCACATAATATACAAAACAAATATATACAAATATATACATATATATAGAATTACAATATAAAATCCTCCCCTTAACCCAAAAGCCTCCCCTTAGGCATAATCCTCCCCTCAAACACAACAATCAGGGGTTGATCATGCCAATATGGACAACCAATGTTAGGAATTGGAAATTCCATGTTAAAGTGTCGGTCACCCCAATTATGATCTAGCTTATTTTAGCTCGTAGACTTGTAGCTATTTATGTTATTTAGTAGTTAATTAGTTAGTTTGTAGCGTAGTTTAGTTTAGTGTAATACAGTGGAGGACGGACGGGTCTTTACCCACTGTATGCCTGATCCACAGTCCGAAGGAGGACGTGTAGTATGTAACTATAAATACCCTCTACCCCCCAAGGTAGAGGGTTGGACCTTTCATTCTAATCTAACCTTCCATGTTTTCTTTCACTTTCTCTCTCTATAAAGGCTCCCATCCTACTTTCTCTCTCTAAAACCACTAAACTATATGCCCCATTTTATATGTTATGATGTGTTTATGAAATCCAATATGTTAAAATTGGTATCAAGAGCCATGGTTTGATCATCTCTCTTACATATCCTTGGATTTCTAGTGGTTTTAGATGGTTTTTGAGTTTGAAAAAGTTTAGTGGTTTTTGCATCATTTGGATCATTTCTAGTGTTAAAGTTTGAATTTTGGGTGTACTTTTGTGTTAAGAATCATTGTAAGTGCTTGGGTTTTGATTTGGAAAGCTTTAATCACTGTGGTTGAGCTTGTTTTGGATTGAAAAGTGTGTTTTTGAAGTTTTTATTGCTAGCGACTTGGCTCTCGTAGTGTTTTTCATCATAGAGACTTGCTTCAGTAAAAGTTAGCGAGTTACAGTGTTAGTTGTTAGCGACTTGAGCCTAGCGACTTGTCTATTGAGACAAGCCGACAAATAGTACAAGTTAGTGGATTCTCCACTACGGCTAGCGACTTGGTGAGGTTAGCGACTTGCTTCAGAAATTGTTAGCGAGTTGTAGTGTAAATTGTTAGCGACTTGATACGAGCGACTTGGATCTTAGCGAGTTGTTCTTTAGCAACTTAACTGTGTCTAGCGACTTGGTGCTTAGCGACTTGTTGTCATAATACTTAGCGACTTGGTGACTATAGCGACTTGTCCACTTTAGCGAGTTGTTACTTAGCGACTTGGTGACTCTAGCGACTTGTCTTACTAGCGACTTGTTGACTTTTCCCGACAAAACTTCAAACGGCCATAACTTTTGAACCGTAACTCTGTTTTCAGCGTTCTACCCGTCAAAACGACCGTGAGAACGAGGAGAATGGCACTCCAAATCAACTATTCAAGGCCTAAATCCGCTCCGAACAGAAGTTATTGAGGTTTTTATGTTTTTTAGACCTAAATTTCTCCGTAAAAACGGGCATTAACCAATCCAAATCTCAACCAAACAACATCTCTGCTAATCCTACAAACAATTATATGTCCTTACAAACAATTGTCTATCCTTGTGTCGATCCATCAGTCATCTTAACACATTCCATTGGTCATTGCTTAACGGTTTGGTCTTGATTTTAGTAAAATCTCGCGAAAGATTCTATTTTTCGGTTTAAATCATAGACTTGTAAAATCCCGTGGATACTACAACATCATGTCTTACACTACTGACCCTGTAATTTCAGAAGTACTTAAATTGTATGATGCTGTAGACAATCATGAGAATATTTGCTACACTAAACGGTTAAAGATGATTGAATCAATCAATGAGATGTGATATCTCCGGGTTCAGACTCTGAATATACAGAAATGCACCAGTCAATGTTACAGAATGCTTGTGCAAAGGATAAGGAAGTTGCATTGAACCTTATCGACAACTTAATTCACACCTCCCATTACTTCTATGTATGGGAAGTAAAAGAACATTTACTGCACTTTTCCGTCAAGAATTATCAACGTTCAAGAGCACATTATTCTTAAACTTAGAACAATTGGAACAACAACTTGATAAAGAAATGGTTCAAAAGGATAGTTCCAGTGCTGCACTTCAAGTGATCTACAACCAATTTCAGTCATTCATCAGTGGGGAATTTACATCAGATTATGATCAAGACATGACTGAAATGTCTTTCAAGAAACACACAGGAATGGAAATTAGCGTGTTCATAAAGACACTTAACAACTCATGGATAATGTGGTGAAGTATATTGAGGATGTTACTCAGACAGATGAAAAAGTAGATGAGTGTCTGGTGCAGTTGAGAGATAGTTGTGATAAGTTGAGTAATGTATCTGTTGAAGAATCGGGTGTTGCTAAAGGCAGAATGTCAGAGGCAACAAATAATGATGAGTCGGGTAAAGCACCAGATGATGGATCAGTTGACACTGAATACAGAGGCTCAGAGATAGATAAACTTTACACATCCAGCGGTCCAGTGACTCTTGTTACACATGATGTGGATGCAGATATCAGACCAGAAATTGAGCAGGTGTCATCTGATGAGGTACCCTTAACTGATCAACATAGTGCATCTGCTAAGGTACCTAAACATTATGATCTTAATGCTAAACATGATTCTGATAAATGTTACTTGGTTGAGGCTGAGTCTAATAATTTCAAAACGAATGATATGATTGATAAAAAGGTTTTTGATGAACTTTCACACAAATTCTCAAAACTTGAAAAACATTGCATTTCACTTGAAATTGAGATACAGAGTAAAGAGGAAAGTTTTCAAACTAAGAAACCATGTAAAAATCTAGAATTTCTTGAATTTCGTGAATTTTTGGAAATAAATGATTTAAAAGCTCAGCTTCAAGCAAACAACTCGACTATCAACAACTTGAAGAAACATATTTCTGATATGCATGTGAAAAGTAATTTGGTTACAAGTAACTCTGATGTTAATGTTATTGATGATATTCAAATAAGAAATGATGAATTAGCGGTTTGTGTGGCCAAATTACTAAAGGAAAATGAGTCTGTGAGAAAGCATCACATAGAACTAAGTGACTCTGTCAAAAAAGCTTGAACTAAGTCAATGGAACAAACAAACTCTTTGATAGCAAAAATTAACGAACTCAAAGCTTAACTTCAGGAAAAGAGTTTCGCTATTGTTTCCTTAAAAAATGAGCTTAGGAAAACTATAGGGAAAAGTGTTAACACTAAGTTTACAAAACCATCAACCTTGGGGAAACCAGTTTCTTATCCCATTAGAAACCGATCCGTTGTTAGGCAGCCTACTGCGTTTATATCCGAAAGACAAAAATATTCAAAAACACGGTTTGCCTCCCAAGTTGATGAGAAACAAGTTTTGTCAAAACCAGTCACTTCACCTGAGTTACCTAATAATTATGCTTCTAGTTCCTCTAAACCTCAACATGCAGCTACTTCTACACCCAGCACCTCTAGTATTAGTTCGAAAACAGTGTCAAAACCAAGCATTAAAACCCAGAATTCATATGATATGAATGACTTATGGAAGAACTATTATCTAGAAGAAGCTAGGAAAAAGGCACATATTCGAAAAGACGGAATTTTAGGTGCAAGACCTAGGGTGATGCATTCCACAATATTTCAAGGCACTGCTAGTAGCTATAAACCATTACCTAGGAACACTCAAAAGACTAAGGGTTGGCTTGCATCTAAGAGTAGTTATATGAAGAAGAATGCTAAGCATGTAGAAAATGAAAGTAGAAATTCTGAGTCTTTTCCAAATAAGAAACATTTTCCTAACTCACATGCTAAGGTACATTCCCCTAAGACTACCTTCATGGCTAAGGTTCAACATGTTATGAAGCAAAACAAACCTAAAACTTCACCTAGATGGATCCCAACTGCTAAATATTTGGAGTCTAGGAATAACGATAAGTCTTCCACTGTGCATAAGAATGTCACCAATCCTAGACCTTGCCATAAGTGGATTCCGTCTAGTAAAATGTTTAAGGATGTTGGACTTAGGTGGATGCCTACCGGAAAGCTTTTACCAATGACATTATCAAGGTTGACCGTGATACCCCAAAGGGTTTGGATACTAATGTCACTAACCAAAATATATGCAATCAAGTTTGTAATATTAGTGCAGGTAGTCCTTACTCAGTTGCAGATACTTCGATCCTTCACTACATGGACTGGCTTAAAGTATGGATTACAAATGGATTGATATCTCATAACTCACAGGTCCAAGTAACTCAATCTTGATATTCATTCGGCAATGACGTCTGTTCACATCAGTTCAGGCCTCGTTCTTCATCACTATTACGTCTGTTCACATCAGTTCAGGCCTCGTTCTTCATCACTATGACGTCTGTTCACATCAGTTCAGGCCTCGTACTTCATCGTAATGACGTATGAACACAACAGTTCATGCCTCGTACTCTAAAGAAAAGAAAAGTGTATGTGTCAGTGCGCTTTATCTTCTGAAGAAGAGAAATCTTCTTATTATGACCATTCTCATCAACATGCTTCATACTTTTTCCACTCGCTTTCAGTTATCAAGTGAACCGGGCTTCTGTTGATTGTTTTCTTATTCCACTTGCTCAACTATAATGACGATGGCGACATCATGTGCTAATTTTGTAGGGGAGAAGTGTGAATAGAATACATTTGGATGATATTCACTTGTTTAATCAAGAATGGCATCTCCATATGCAATTCTTGAGGAGGAGAAGAAGTGTGAATTTTTTGCATGGTTGATTGATATTTTTGAATTTATGGTCAAACGGCTCCTAACTCATGTAAGAACCGAGCTTCTTCTTATCGGATCATCTTCACATGTAGTTTCTTCTTAGAGCCGTTGGTTGACATCTTCACAAGCTGATATGAGTTTAACGACAAAGTGCTTCCGGTTAATGCTTCACGTGCACATCAACATGATGATTCCGAACAACCTTTTATTCTTGTTTGATGTGATTGTTTGCTTGGTGTTACCATTTCGTGTGTTCGTTGTGGGCTGATTGCTGATTTCCTTGATGAACATCTTTCTGTTCTTGTTTGATTGGGAGGGATTTTAAGTTAAGAGGATTTGCAAGATGTAAGTTAATTGGGATGATTTTTGGGGTGATGAATATGTTAACTATCTATTCCCCATTCGGACAATCTTGAAGAGGGTCGAGTCTACAGTCAGTTCTACATTCTGTGCTACATGTTAGAAGACTAAAGACGAGTTGCATTTGATTATCTAAATACTTCTTCTTAATCTAGGCATTTATCAAACAGATTGTCGGTTTATGGGAGAGCACTAATTGGGGGATAGTGATAAGTCAGATTCAATCCCCAATTAGACTTGCTCATATTCTTTAGCAGTGATTCCTCGAGAAACCCAATCTCCTGTTATTCCTCGAGGCGTTGATATTGACTATTGTAATATTGCAATTGCACTATTGAATAATAATCCGCTCTTTGGTATTTGATATGTGCAAAAACACATATTATTTCTTTATCAAATTAGACCCAAAATAGCCAAGAAAGAGCCGTTTATCGCTAATATTTAATGGGTTCTTGAGTTTATGCATGTGCAGGTACGGATATGTCAAAACACACAAAAGATAGCCAAATCAGACAAAAACCCGAGCACGAGAGATAAAGAGTGCTAAAGCTGAGCCGGAATGTCAGAATTGTGCATCTGTGAAGATTTTCATGCTGAAAAGATAATTTGTGAAAGATATGTTCAAGATTAAAGAATTGTCAGAATCAGTCCCTGAACTTTCATCAATTGGCAGAATCTACCCTTGAAGATTCAAACTTGCCAAATTTAGTCCCTTGATTATTGAAGATTGGCAAGACTAACCCTTCGATCACATTTTCAGAATTTCAT
This sequence comes from Chrysanthemum makinoi, assembly GCA_910596185.1. Taxonomy (NCBI): domain Eukaryota; kingdom Viridiplantae; phylum Streptophyta; class Magnoliopsida; order Asterales; family Asteraceae; genus Chrysanthemum; species Chrysanthemum makinoi. Next base: position 151,513,064 of record OU343217.1, on the reverse strand, counting down.
GTTTAGTCCCTGGAAATTTAGATTTGGCAGTTTTGGTCCTTATGCTACACCATGGATCTATTTCTAGTCCTAAGTCCAAATATTCCAAAATAAACCCATGGCCCAAGTACCCTCAAGCCCAAAATAATTCCATACCCGGTCCACCCATTCTCACTTAACCCGGTCAATAAATAAAAACGAAATAATAAATAAAACCAAAAAAACTTTGCCCTCCCTTTTTCCCCCCAATAACCCAGACATGAACCCTAAAAACCCACGCGCCTAATTCACCAAATTAACATCAAATGCAAATGAAATTCATTCAATTCTCTGACACGTGACTGACACACAGATGCCACGCTGGCAATCCGTGTGTCAATCACAACATTCCTTACACGTGATTGGTTGAGAGGACGTGGGCACTTGATCCAAGGGTGGAAAGTGATAGATGATTGATGGGAAACAATCCAAAGGCTGAGAGGGACTGAGAGAAAGCACAAGAACAGTTTCTGGATCCTTCCAAGAGGCTTGAGCTCAAGTATATAAACCCCCTTCCATCACAAGCTGAAGACACCTTTCAATTCAGTAGCTTATTGTATTTTCAATTTAGTTTTAATGTTTTTAAGTAATGTTTACCTTTGTAATCCCTTTGTAATATCAGTTTTAATGTTTTAATGAAAATCACCTTTGATTTCAAATCTGTGTTCTAAGCTTTGATTGTTTTCCTTATTTGTTATTTTCAGTTGTTAATCCCAATTTAAGTACTCTACAGCTTATTTTAGTTCAAATCTCATCATTAATAAAAAATACAAAAAAATCAGAAAAAAAATAGTTGAAAAATAAAAAATATTCTCAAGCTTCTTATAAGGTTATCAAAAGCTCAAATTACTGTATCTATAATCTCTTTTAAGCTTCCTTATAGCTTTTAGAAAGATTATAACTGATTTAAATCTAGTTCACAAACAAATCTCTCATCAGTCAATTAAAACCTGCAAGCTCATTGGATTCTGGTTTGCTGAAATGGAGCTTGGATTGGGTTGAACTTAGTTGATTTGGGTTGATAATAAGTTCAGGTTACTGTTCCATTGATCTAATAAGCATGTCACTGTGACAGGACTTATGTAAGTGCATTTATAACCTGTTTTACTCATATGTCTTGCTGCATAGTTAGTTTAATCTGAAATTGATAGTTATTAGTTGTTATAATTGCATTTATTTAGTTCATAGATTGTTATTAGATCTTTGTTTAAGCTCTCATGGATTAGAATTAAGGATAAGTTAGTTTTAATTACATTTTAGTTTTATTAAAGGCTGTTTGGCATTAGCTGATATTTGGAAGTTTTAGTGATTATCAGTGGTTAGAGTTGTTAGGTTTAGTTTGCTGTAGTATAATAGAGGTCATTTGAGCTTTTATTTTGCATCCTAGAACTCATTTAGTCAAAATCCACTATAATCTGCTCTATTTGATACATCAGTTAGTTTTTTAATAAGCATAAGCTGCAATTAGGTCTATAAATTAGTGTAGTAGCTTAATTTAGTTTCATTTCATCATAATTCGTCATAATCAGTTCATCACCTTGATTCAAATCTCACTTTGGTCAACTATTTGCAAATCTGTCATAAGTCAAAAGTACAAAAGTGGTTTTTCACCAAACTTTGTGGATTTTTCATCTGTTCATCTTTGGTTAAAAGTTATTGAGATTTTGGGATAAGCAAACTCAATTGGTCAAGTTTTTAAAAGTAATTTTTGTGGAATTTTGGGAATTTTCAATAAGCTCTAAATAAGCTGCTTAATAGGTTGGTTTTCCCCTGTTCAACACTCAAAGTAAACTGAGTTGTGCACAGGCCTCTCGCTGAAGCTTTCTAGGATTCACATTAGCTTGTTAGGACCTGAAACTTGGTCTAGTTGTTGATTGCTTGGTGGACTTGAGTTCTCAAATTCTGGTTTTCAGATTGGATCACTAGATTTGCTTATAATTTAGCTTAAAGTAGGTGTGAAAAGCTGTTTTCAACTTAATAATCAATTAAGTCAAATCAGTGTAGTTTGATTTTCAAAAGCTTAGATTAGTTAATATAGGTTGCTTTTAAGTATTTTTAGCATATTCTAGCTGCTGAGATCATTTGGTGCTTTATTGTAGCTTATAGCTTATATTTAAGTGCTTATTCATAAGCACTTCCACATCAGCCCCTGATTCGTGCACACTAGCACATGTTTTCTTATTTTTTATAGATTTAGAATAATATTTTAGAATTTCCTTGAAGTTTTCATAATTTTCTGGTACTGTTTACTATTCTTCTTATTTTAAATCAGTTTTTAAGACTTTTTAATTACTTTTTAATACAAATTAATCAGAAAAGCTTCAAAAAAATAATTTTTCATTTTTTTCAGATTAAGAAAAATATAAAAAGCCAAAAAAATATTTTTCCATAATTTTCTTAGTTAAAATAGTAATTGTTAGCAATTTAATTAGTTTTAAATAGTTTTTAATTCGTAAAAAATAGAAAAAAGTTCAGAAAAATACAATTCCAGTTTTGAAAAGTCTTTGTAGTTATTTTAGATTTTTGAAAAATAGTCTTATAATTTTCTCACTCATTTTCATAATTTTTAGTTATTTAGTTCTATTTTTAAAATTGGAAATTAGTTTTTAATTCAAACAAATTCAAGAAAAATCATAAAAATTAGTTTTAAATCTTAGTTAATTTTCAAATATCATTTTCAATTTTAAAGTAATTTTAGATCATTTTTAGGACTTTAGTTTAGACGTATTAGCATTTAATTCGCGTTTCTTTAATTTCGTTTAATTGCGTTTTAGTTTAATATTTCATATTTAATTGCATTTACTTGTTTTCATCATAGCTTTAATTGTTATTATTGTTTCCCTTTACTTTTCCTTGCACCGTAGATTAGAAATCCCCAAATTATCCTTTTTCACCATTCAAATCACAAAAGGTATATCAAGAAAGAATGATCCATCATCCGGTGGTTTTGCGGGCGGACGTCGGGATGACGGATCAAAGAGAAACGACTCCATAGAAGAAGGGAGTCCATGGTATAGAGAAATGTTTCTTAAAGGCTCAAACATGAAGGCATCCAACAGAGGATCCTTTTTCCGGAAAACTTTTGTTTTATGATTGTCTTCTTCGATGAGTATCCCAGGGTTAAAAATCTTGTCCTCGGAAAGGAACGAAATCAACGTATCATCTACGTGAAAATCCTCACGAGAAGAGGAATCACTCTCGGATAAAAAATAGTGTAGTGGGGCCTCAGTATCAACAAGCTCATCAGTCGAAATCTTCACTTTCTTTTCTTTCTTCGGGTAAAACGGATCATCGTATTCTTTTTCTTCATTTTCGGAAAGAATCGAGTCGGTAGGAGCAAGTTCATCGGCAAACTTCTTGAAGTAAATCGACGGATCATGATATAAAAAATATTCAATTTCGCGTAAGTCGGCTCTAAAATCAAAGACGTCATCCTCACTTCCCGGTGGAAGAGGATCCATGCGAGCGAGTTCATCGACGAACTCCTCGAGAAGTAAATCAATGGAAGAATCCTTGAGCTCGGGTTCCGGAGGATTAGTAGACGGCTTGACTTCTTTAATTTCATTTTCTTTTGGAGAGAGTGAAGAGAGCATTTCTTCAATTAAACTAATATCTCCCTCGATGTCGATGTCGGCGTTATCAATTTCCGGTGAAACTGAATCACTTTTCAAATAAGCCTCAATTTCTTCCATGATAGAATCATCCTCCTCATATTGAGTGAGGGAAGAGGAAGAATCAAAAATGATTTGTTTAGAAGAAAGTTCCATAATTTCAGAAGAAGGAGTGGGATTGCCACTAAAAGAAAACTCGACGCTCTTAAGTTCAACACAACAAACACAAAGCGGAGGTGGGACAAGTGGTGTGATCTTAGAGCTAGCATTTTCCACCACAACCGTTGTAGTCTCCTTTTCTAATTTCTTCCTTTGCTCAGCACATATCGTCGATAAACTCTTAACCGTAAAACGTGAAAGACTCGAATCAATTCTCGATGGTTTAGGCCCAACTTTTTGAACCACCAGAGATTGGACGTTTTTGGTACTTCCGTTATTAGTAGGAATTCTCGGGTCCTTTGTCACCTCGGTGTCATTAATTTTGGCCACATCATTATAGTTGGTGAAAGATTTGGAAGTATGATTAACGTTAAATGTGACGGCTTCTTTTCCAACTCTTAAAGTGATTTCTCCTTCATACACATCAATTAACGCATGGCCCATCCTCAAGAAGCATCTTCCGAGAATAAGGGGTACTCGAGGGTCGGCATCAAAATCAACGACAACAAAATCCGCGGGGAAATCGAACGTCCCCACTTTAACAAAAACATCCTCGGCTATACCTATTGGTTTTGTAGTAGTACGGTCGGCTAGCTCGAGGGTCATACACGTTGGGGTAAGTGGGGGTAATGAAAGCTTTTCGTAGATTGATTTCGGCATCAAATTGATACTCGCGCCAAGATCGGCCAAGGTGGAGCATTGAATAATTCCTTGAAAATCACACGGAATGAGGAATTTGTCGGGGTCACCTAACTTTTCTGGAAGTTTCTTGAGAATAACCGCCGAACAATTCTCATTTAAAGACGTTTTTTCCAAATCCACAATTTTCTCTTTGGTACTTAATAATCCCTTTAGTGTCGAAACAAACTTAGGCATGAGAAGAAGAGCATCCGCGAAGCTAATTTCGAAGTGAAGATCTTGAAATATTTGAAAGAATTTTTCTATTTGAAGATTTGCTTGTTCACGTTGCTTTTGATCATTCATCCTTGACGGGTACGGAAGTGTTGTTTTTGGGTTAGTCTTTTCAGCACTAACCGGAGCATCCTTAGGCTCAGACGTCGGGACAACCGTGGGTTGGAAATTCTCGGTACTCCCCTTATTAGTAGGAAGCACCGGGTCCTTTGCCACCCCGGTCTCACGGTCTACCACTCGAGACGGAGAAGAAGAAATAGTGGTAGGAGCCGTGGGTCCATCGTAAGCAACACCACTTCGGGTAGTGATCGCTTTCATGTCACCTCTCGGGTTGGGAATCATATTACTCAGAAGAGTACTAGAACCCGAGGGTTGAGAATAAGACGTAGAAGCTTGATTGGCTTGAAAGAAACTAGCCATCATATTCCTCATTTCACTCATCTGCTTGTTACTCGTAGCTTCCATTTCCCTTTTGAAATCATTCCTCATACTGTTGATTTGAGTTTGCAAACTTTTAATGGTGTTGTCAGAATTCTTCATGTATGTCAGAAACTCGTTGTTTGGAGTAACTTGATGAGGTGTTTGATATTGTTGTTGAAGAGGTTGTTGATAAACTTGAGGTGGAGGAGCTTGGTAGTTTTGATTACCATGATTAACATTGGTTCCTCGGTTTTGATTGTAAGATTGATTTTGATAACGGTTTTTGTTTTGTTGTGGAATGGGTGCAAAACCGGGTGGTACCATTTGGTTGGCACGGTATCCTTGGTTCTGATTTTGAACCGGATTAGCAGAAGCTACGGAAGCATTTCTGAGATCGCCATCGGTGGCTTGACAATTATAGTACGGATGAGGACCACCACAAATAACACATGTTTTGGTAACGGCTTTGACTTGTTCGGATTTCAAAATCTTAAACTCTCTCATCATCGAATTAATAGCATGTGTAAGGTCAGTCAGCCCACTCAAATCATTCCTCTGAACGTAGTTGTCATTAGTAGTAATCTTAGAAACAACCGGTCGGTTTCTAGACGAGAAAAATTTTGACTTATTTTCGATAATCGTTCTAATATCGGTGGGCATACGACTCAAGATGTTACCACCGGCGGCCGCGTTAAGTGAATCTTGATCGGACGGCGTTAAAGCATTGCAGAACGTATCAATCTGATGAAGATCGGTAAAACCGTGATTTGGGCATTTACGTAAAAGTTCCTTGAATCTATCCCATGCTTCTCCAAAACTTTCATCGAATTTTTGTTGAAAATTTATGATTTGATTTCGTAACATTGTAATTTTCGAAGGAGGAAAGAATTGATTCACAAACTTTTTAGAAAGATCGGCCCATGTTGTAATTGATTGAGGAGGTTCTTTTTCGAGCCAAGTCCGGGCTGCCCCTTCAAGGGAAAATGGAAACAATCTCAATTTAACTGACTCATGAGTGACGCCCCGAAAGTTTATCGTAGACGCAACTTGATTAAACCAACGGAGGTGTGCCTGGGGTTCCTCATGATCTAAACCACAAAAAGGTTTATTTGAAACCAATTGAATTAGATTCGTTTTTAGTTCAAAATTCTCGGTATCAAGTGGTGGAATAACGATAGCATCACCGTAGCCGTCTACGGGAGCTTGAAGTAACTCGATCATCGTTCGAGTGTCTGCCATGACGACGGGTTCTTCAACGATAGTACGTAACTCGGGTACGTCTATTCTACGATTACGATTACGTCGTGACTGAGAACGAGTGCGCATGCACTAAAAATTCAAAATCAAAAAGTGAAAAGGAAAAATTAATTTGCAAAAGGAAAATCTTTTTGGTTTTTATATTTAGAAAACTTTGAAAACAATCTTTTTGTAACCTACGCGTCAACCGGTGCTCGGTAGCTCCCAAAAGTACGCGCAGCAGAGCGGGAACGAAGAGTGGATCGTTCTTCAGTCTGCAATTTAATGTCAAGACTTCCGTTTACCCCGTGTATAGGTTGTACTTCTAAGGTTAGCCGACGTAACAATTGACGTTTCAGTTTCTTTTGTTGGTTTTTTAATTTTTATGGTTTTGTAAACACTCTAGGAAGAATGTTTTGGTGTTTTAAGATGTTTTTGGGTTTTTGAAAAAGATATAGATACAAAAATGACGGTAACTTCACTCGGGGAAGGATCTTCAAATGCACGCGATTCGAGACGGAAATACAAAAATTCACTACAAGCCCTCCCCGGCAGCGGCGCCAAAAATTGATTCTTAGGAAAGAGATCAATAATAAGAGTGTGTAGTATTTGGGTAACTCAAACGTGTTAGGTTTGAGTCCCGTGATCGATGCTGATGGAAATCCGATATCCTAATCTTATCGGCTAACGTTTATCTTTGAGCATACTTAATAAACGGATTTTAAGATTTTCGTTGATACCCTTGCCTTTAAACATTGAGGACAATGTTTCGTTTTAGTCTGGGGTGGGTAATCTTCGATTTGATTTGACCGCACTTGCTTGTTTTTTGTCGTATACTCTCGTAACCCCGTTTTTCCTTAGAAATGAAAAATTGTGCAAAAAATGAGAAGATTTAAAAAAATTTCGTAAGCTTTTGCTAGTTTTATGATTGAAAAGATCTTGCTAGTCTCTTAGAAGTTTCTTTAAATATGCGTTTTCTTGAAAAAGTCTTTGCTAATTGCTTAGACAAGAGGCTATAAAATGCGATTCTAGCTCAAAAGGTCAAGAATTTGCAAGTCTCCCTAAGTGATTTTAAATATGCGAAGCTTAAACAAGAATTTGCTAGTTTCTTATAGGTAACTTTAAAAATGCGAGACTTGAGATTATTTTATGAAGCATTAGCTAAGTTAATATATGTTTCGACACCTTGTTGACTTTCCGCTGGTGAGAGTAGGAATAGAATTCTGACTTGACCGGGCGTGTTGAGCCCTAGCTTGTTCCCTTAACCATAGATAATCTAAAAATTATCGGCTAAGAATCCGCGGATCTCATTATTTGAGATTTTAAATTTGCGGAGATCGAGGAATGATAGTGTTAGGAATTAGAAAATTCCATAGTGAAGAGTCGGTCACCCCAAATGTTATCTAGCTTATTTTAGCTCGTAGACTTGTCATTAGTTACGTTATTTAGTAGTTTATTTATTAGTTTGTAGCGTAGTATAGTTTAGTGCAACACCGTGGAGGAAGGACGGGTCTTTACCCACTGTATCCCTGATCCACAGGCCGATAGGAGGTCGTGTATTTGCAAGTATAAATACCCCTTCCATCCATGGAAGGGGTGGTGCTTTTCAATCTAATACTCTACATTTTGTGAAGTAACTCTCTACCAAGAAAACACCCAACTCTCTAACTTTCTCTCTCTAATGGCAAACATGTATTTCCATCATCCAAGACCACCCGAATCATCAACACAATAAAAATAACGATCCTTCAATTGGTACCAGAGCCAAGGTTGTTGTGTTTTGTTGATTTGTGTGGTTTTGTATCATGGTTATGGTGGTCTTTGATTCGTGTTTAAAACTGTTTTTATCACTTTTATGGTTGAAAATATGTTTCTTGTTCCTTGTCTTGTGATGACTGTTTTGGTACTATGTTGTTAATATGAACACTGTTGTCCGTTTAATATGTTGGTATACTGGTTTTAACAAGTTTTAGTATCTTTTGGTCAAAAAGAAAGAAGTCATTGGGTATAATCATTTTTTTCAACATCTATCTTGGTCATTATCTGCTTGTCAAACTGCAAGTCGTACATGGGTCAAAACGGAAGCAGTTTTTCTGGGTTTTGTTTTAGGTCAAAATATGCAGTCTTGGTCGTTTTTCTGGGTTTATGCACGAAAATAGGTTGATATTCATGCTAGCGAGTTGGTTGTTTATGTTGTCCGGATGCATTGTTTCTATGTAGCGAGTTGTAATGAAAAAAACCTAGCTACTTGTTATTGAACAAGGTAGCGAGTTGAGATTAAGAGATATAGCGACTTGTGACTGAAAGTGCTAGCGACCTAACAAAAGAAAAAAATTAGCGACTTGGTAACGGTTTGACTTTTGAGTCAAACCGAAAGGCTAGCGACTTGATAGACCTAGCGACTTGCTGTGTTGGTTCTAGCGACTTGTTTTGATAAAATGTAGCGATTTAAGGTTGTTTGACTATTGAGTCAAATAACAGTGCTAGCGACTTGGCTAGCAACATGGCTAGCGAGTTGGCTTAGCTACTAGGCTGGCGACTTGACTAGCGACTTACACAGAAAGGATGAAGAAGATTTGACAATTAGACCAAGACCACTAAACATAAACCATATACCATTGTCAACTTCATTTTCATCATTTAACACCATCAGTCCACAAAAACTGTAAAAGACTCGATCTTGTTCCCATTACAACTATCAACCATCTCTAAACTTTCAACTTGTGTCAACCATGTCACTCTCAATCAATCAACTATTTAACTCGACATCAATTATAACAAGATCTCAGTGTGTTCTTTGTTTTTGTGATGCTAACCTCATGTGAAAGACCTTAACAGATCTCCAAACACACAAAAAGAACATTACCATCATCAATCTACTCACTTTGAGGCTCTTGCCCATTTCTATTCGAATCTCTTAAAAACGAAAAGCTAATATGGAGATTAGTTTCGTTTATTGTATTCGATCAAGACTCTATTTCAAAAACAACTACTTTTGATCTCAGCCACCCTCCTTTATTTATTCGTGGGATACACATTGTTATCAAGACTTTTGAGTCAGATTCACGAATAAAGGAATGCATCATTGATCTTTGTGTTGAAGCATCTACTTCGTATTTTATGTACGAAATGTGAAACGATTTTAACAATCAATGTTAATTCGTTTTCATTTGTTCGTTTTATTAAATCAAAACAATACGATGTAACCGTTAGAAAAGAAAGAACCTACCCGTGTTGTTCCAAAGATCTTGTAGCCGTATCATATACTTTTACTCTAACCATCCCTGTGGTGAGTGATTACTCGTGCCATCTCTGTGGCGAGGTCTTTGAAGATATGATATGTGATGAAAATGTTTTGGTATGCTGCGTTTGATGGAAGCAGGGAACTGGAGTTTGATTATGTGGTGGGCGTGTTTGATGTTGCAGGTGGTGGCTGCGTTTTTTTTTTGGAGAGATTAGGGTTAGATGGTGTGAGATTGTTTAGAAAAAGTGGCGGATGCTTTTAGAGTGATTAGGGTTTGGAGATGAGAGGATAAGATACAGTGTGTGGTAGGCGTATTTGTTTTCACAAAGTATGTTTAGGGTTAGACAAAGTGTGAGTGAATTTAGGTTAAGGAGTTGTGATTTAAATAACCGGATACTTACTCAGCTTTTGGACCGGGTTGGTATGTGGTTATTGGATGTGGGCTTTATTTCATTCATGGGCTGATTTCAATGAATTTGGGCTGTTCATGATACATGCATCCGTAAATCTGAAAAAGGACCAAACGAATGGGAAATTATCGTATAACGAAACTTTGCATAAGATTTTTGTGTTCACAAAAAATTTGGATGCATAAGTTTTAATTTATTCGAACAAGAATGATATTTTGGTCTACAATTTTCACGGGAGAATTACATAAGAACACGGCTTGAGCTTAATGTTTGAGAAAAGAAATTTATCATAACGGGAGTATATGTGATTGATATACAAGTTCGCTTGAACATTGGGCCATGAAGCTTGGATTTGAATGACGGTCAGATGGGCTTCTCAATTTGAGATCTAATTTTTGTGAATTAATGATAAGATTGGTTGATAAGATTTGTCTATATGATTTGGAGTGATGATGAGATTCAATGGGTGATGAGGTTTGGTACTTTGGTTTATACGTTTTCACGAAGAATATTTTGTTACGGCTTGTGTTGATATTTGAACAAGGTTGACTTCGGGGTTGCTTATATTTGGTATTTCATATTTGGATTTGAAGTTAGGCTTTCCGGGTGTGTTTACTTATTTCGTCTTCTTTCTTTCTACCCTTCTGCGAAGATGACTTGTTTGGGCGTTTATTGAGGGTGATAAAGACTTGGCTATTTAATTACGGTTGTGATTCTTTCTCGTTTAACCCACAACGTAACTATCACTTCGGTGTCTCACTCAGTTGAGAATGTCAAGAGGTTTTGTACATTGGGTACACCGTTTCTTTTTCACAAGGATTAGTACAAGTTTAAGTAACAATTCTGGGGAACTCTACTTCATGATCAAGTTTGACATATCGGATTTACTTCACCAAGTGGTCACAGCATCCGACAGAATGCGTGAATGATGTGTTTACCAAAGTGTTGATTGGATGGTTGTTGATGTTGGTAAATGATTCGTTGATGAACCGCTGCATGTTCCCCTAAAAAAGATATTCATCGAAACCAAAATTGTCATAACACATTCAAGCTAACGTTGTTTGCGGTTCTGTCTTGATTTTGTAAAATCCCGCGAAAGAATCTATTTCTCGGTTTAAATCATAGACTTGTAAAATCCCGTGACAATGGAAACATCCTGGTAATTGTTGAGTGCATTTCCGGATCTATCTTGCGGTTTATTCTTGGTTTTGTAAAATCCCGCGAAAGAAACTATTTCTCGGTTTAAACTATAGAATTGTAAAATCCCGTGATGATGGAACCATCTTGGAGAAAGGAAAGCGTATCTCGGGGTCTTCTGATGCTGGCGTTACGGGTTCTGTTTCGAAGAAAGGATAAAAGGGTGTACTTCATAAATTGGATGTGTGTTTGGATATTCGTCATGGCAGTTTGGTTATTACATGGTTTTACGGGGTTATGTGCTGTTGACCATGGTCGGGATGAAACCATCATCAAAGTTCGTTTAAATGTCAAAGAAGGCTAGATTTGAGCAGTTAACCAAGAAGATGTGACAACGGAGTTAATTCACTATTATTTATTTGAGGTTGAAGTAAAATATCACGGGCAAGTGTACTTAGTATCTGAAGATATCGGGGATGGTTGGATGAAGATTCTTCATGATCCTTGTTCGAGCTTATCATAAAAAATGAAGACTTGGAAATCTAGTTATTGTTGGGTGTCTTTTACCTTTTCTTTTACCACTTGGGGGAATTGGGCTCATACCACTACAAGATAACTATCACTTTAAGGAGTTACGTTGTAGTGCTCAGTGTCACATTCAATTGTGGATTTTTAAGAGGTAATGTACGTCTTATACTTGATGGTTGGTTGGTTGATGAGTATAGAGTACTTAGAGATTCAAATGGGCATGAAGTCTCGACACCGCTCTTTGTTACATATGTGCAAGTTTAAGTCACGAGTTCGGGTTAGTTTACTTCAGGGTCAAATTCATCATATTGGGTTTTCTCCATCAGCTGTCACGACAAAGAGCCTACTGAATGATAATGGGGTTGATTACATGTTTTGCTAAGAGAGCTGAAAAGAGAGAGATTATGACGTATGAACACATCAGTTCATGCCTCGTACTCTAAAGAAAAGAAATGTGTACGTTTCAGTGCGCATTATCTTCCAAAGAAGAGAAATCTTCTTATGACGTATGAACACAACAGTTCATGCCTCGTTCTCTAAAGAAAAGAAAAGTGTACGTGTCAGTGCGCTTTATCTTCTGAAGAAGAGAAATCTTCTTATTGTGACCATTCTCATCAACATGCTTCATACTTTTTCCATGCGCTTCAGTCATCAAGTGAACCGGGCTACCACTGATTGTTTTCTCATTCCACTCGCTCGATTATAATGAAGATGGCGACATCCTGTGCTGATTTTGCGGGGGAGAAGTGTGAATAGACTACATTTGGATAATATTCACTTGTTTAATCAAGAATGGCATCTCCGTATGCAATTCTTGAGGGGGAGAAGAAGTGTGAATTTTTGCATTGTTGATTGATATTTGAGAATATAAATGGTCATACGGCTCTAAAACTCATGTAAGAACCGAGCTTCTTCTTATCGGGTCATCTTCACATGGAGTTTTCTCTTCTAAGAGCCGTTGGTTGACATCTTCACTCGGATTGATGAGTTTATCGACAAAGTGCTTCCGGTTAATGCTTCACGTATACATCGACATGATGATTCCGAACAATCTCTCTGTTCTTGTTTGATGTGATTGGTAGTTTGGTGTTACCATCTTATGTGTTCGTTGCGGCCTGATTGCTGATTTCCTTGATGAACATCTTTCTGTTCTTGTTTGATTGGGAGGGATTTTAGTTAAGGGGATTTGCAAGATGTAAGTTAATTGGGATGCTTTTTGGTGGGATGCTTTTTGGTGTGAGTTGAAGATGTTAACTATCTATTCCCCAACTGAACAATCTTGAAGAAGGTTGAGTCTACAGTCGGTTCTACATTTTCTGCTACATGTTAGAAGACTAAAGACGCGTTGCATTTGATTATCTGAAGACTTCTTCTTAATCTGAGCATTTATCAAACAGATTGTCGGTTTAGGGGAGAGCACTAATTGGGAGAAAGTTATAAGTCAGATTCAATTCCCAATTAGACTTGCTCATATTCTTTAGCAGCGACTACTCGAGACGTTGATATTGACTATTGTTGGACATTTGACACAAGGTGATTACTTCGGAGTTAATCATTTATCACTTATTTGAGATTGAAGTTGACTTTCACAAAGGCGTGTTCTTATTTGATAACTTGCTCGGGCTTAAGAATTTGAGTTGAAGACTTGGCTTATCTAGTTACCAGCAGTCGAGGTGGATGGTTGAAGACCTGGTTAACTATCACTATTAGGAGTTACTTTGTTTTACTCAGTGTCACACGCATATGACGGTGTGGATAAACGCAAGAGGTGTTAATGTCTCATACTTTGTTTGGGTAGTGAGTACTTAGAGATTTGCTTGAAGCATAAATTCTCTACACCGTTCTTCCATCATTAGGTGCAAGCTTAAGATACAAATGTGGGGAAGTTGACTTCAGTTTCAAGTATGGTATAGCGGGTTTTCTTCTTCAGTGGTCACTTCAAATTGTCTACAGAAGGGTTGATATAAATAGTCAGAGAGAGTCTTCAGCAAGTTGATTCTCACAAAGAATTCAAGTGTTCTTCTCAACAAATTTCTAGTATACGGGCTTTCAATGAGTTGCTGATTCTGAAGCATCAAAACCAGCAAGGGGAAAGGAGACACGCATCTAAACGCGAGTAATCTTGATGAGCTTAATTCTTCTAAGTGATTGAAGATATCCCGGGAAGACAAATGTTATTACCGCAGAGAAACTCAAGGTTTGACTCATGGCGAGTAAACTTGATGAACTTAACTCTTCTAAGTGATTGAAGATATTCCGGGAAAACAAATGTCATGACCGCAGAGAAACTCAAGGTTTTACTCATCAAGGCGTTTAGTGTTCTTATTCCAACTATGTGGGGGAAGAGATGTTAGAGAAAGTTTCTGAAGATAAAAGAGGTACACAAGTACGACATATTCAGGGGAGATAAATGTGTAGCATGAGGGAGGTGTTATCAGTTATTCTCTCGTTGGGAATGTGTGTACTTTGGATTCTTGGGCTTTATACACATTCATCAGGGACGAAAGATGTGAACATAGGGGAGGTGTTCTTCATTACCCTCATGATGTGTATTCGGGAGAGTTCTTTGATATTGGTGTACTTCGGGTTCCTGAGCTTCATACACGTTCATCAGGGAAGAATAATGTGAACATGGGAAGGTGTTCTTCATTCCCTCATGAAGTGTATTCGGGAGAGTTCTTGAGCATTATACTAAGAGACTGACTACATCAACTCAACTACTTGGGGGAAGTGTTCTCTTGACACCTTTTGGAATGGATTGCTTCAGAATTCAGTGGTTATGAAATTTGAGAAGATTATTTATGAGTGGGATGATACGTTGCTGTTCTTCTCTTGATGATATAACCCCGAATGGAGATCCTTGATTATCGTTCTTAAATGGAGCAGCGGGATTTATGATAGTGGTGTGCTTATCTGTGCACCTGGCTAAGGCAAGCTTGAAATAGAGCTTCGAATCTGCTCAACTTATGGATTTTCGGTTTGGGGGGAAGCTACCAAAGTCTCTTTTTCTCAAAGGCTCATGTTCTGTCTACTTTTCTGGAGCCTCGATTTGCTTTGGTGGTGAATGTTTAAGAGATGATGACTTCTATCTTCTACAACGGGGCTGCTTGATATCCTTATCTCGGTACTCGTATCATCATCTTCTTTTACTATATCATCTTCTCTATCTTTGTATATATTTATTCAAAAAGCAAAATAGAAAAATATAAAACCTTCAAAAACCCATAAAAATCAGAAAATTTCAAAAATACCAAAAATATGTTTTTCTCAAGACATGTCTTCTGGTATCGATAACATCTACGGTCTTAGAAATATCATTCAATAATGGCACGGGACCATAGATGAAGTTCGAGCAGGAGGTGTAAATATTCTTTTCTAAACATGTCTCAAAATATGGCTTACAGTTACTTCAGACTGTAACCCGTGCTTAAACTATGGCTTGCTATTATTTCTGATAGCAACCCGCTCTTCAAGAAAGGAAAGTGCTGCGCTAAACCAATTTTCAAATATTTTCGTGCACTTATCCTAAAACAATTTAAGGAAAGTATGTCGAAGGACTGCTGTTCCTACACAAATGTTTTTCCGTCTAAAATTCTTCAGAAAAATATTTGTTGTTTTCTAAAATGGTGGTAAATGAGTTGCTTAAAATCAATCAGATTCAGAGTTTTTATAAAATTGAAAACTCAATCAATGACTTCAGCACTTTTAAATTCTTTTATAAAATGAGTTATTGGTTGAGGGGGAAAATGTTTTCAAATCTATATCTTCTAACGAGCTTTCTTAATTATCCTAATATGCTTGATTAAAAATGATGTTAACCTATGTTGAAGGACTAGGTGCGAAGGATATGATTGCTAGGTTTAGATAATTAGAGTTTGATGAACACATTTTTCCCATACATTTATATGATCTGATTGATATGTTACATTGACTTTTATTAGTCGATTGCTGTTTGGGTGTTGTCGACCACCATATATTTGTATGTGTGTTCACTAACTTATGCAGGTATATTGGTTATAAGAATGTTCCCGATCCGGATCCCACAATTGAAGATGATTGGATGCCGAAAGGAAAGGGTAACTATATCTTGGGTTGACAAATGAAGAAACGGAGCTTAACTGGACTTCAATGGAGAGTTGGCATGAAATGCAACGTAAGAGGTCTCACTGCATCAGCAGATGGTTTTCTTCAGCAAGTGAAGAAACGGAGCTTAATTTGACCTCAGTTGGCATTCAAAATGCAACGTAAGAAGAAGTCTCACTGCATTTGCAGACGGTTTTTCTTCCAACCCTACAGCAACAACAACGGAAGCTTCTCAACCACCTAACGTATCTTTGTGCAGGATAACATTTTTTTAACAATTTTGAAAATTATATTGTTTTGAAAAATGGAAAAATATTGTTTTGAAAATATATTGGACTAATTTTTTGTAAATCACCGGACTTCATTTTATCAAAACTTGAGTCACTCAATTATTGACTTCTGTCATGGATTGAGGGGAGAGTGATTTAAAATAAAATATTTTCAAACGATATTTCTTCACAAAAGTTCCGTTTTGTACAATAATTAAGTGGCAATCTAAAGATTTAATGTTATGTCATGGTATGATTTTTCTTTTGAATCAAGATCTTTCAAAATGAAATTTTTTCTGTTCTTGTTTGATTGTGAAATTGTTTTATTTTACCTAAAAGATCTCTTAAAACAATCATACCTGACACTAACAATCTTTAATGTCTTAAAATGGTCCTTATCTGTCATTTTTCAAAGTTAAATCAAGCCACGTCTTTCCCCAAAATCTTTTAAATGATTTAAATCAATTGGGATCACAAATCTCAAAAGGTTTGAAATTTTGATCGAGGTAGAGATCGTGATTTAAATATCAAATCTGTTTTAATGGAATTGGTTTTAGTCCTTCAAAGGCACTCCTGCCTCCATGTGCCAAACGATTTCATACATAATGCACATGTTGAGGAGGAGGATTTATCCAAAAACCAGATGAGTATTTAAACAAGGCCACATTTTCTCCCATGTTTTCTAAACCTAATTAAATCACTTGGGATCCAAAATCTCAAAGGGTTTGATATTTTTGATCGGGGAGAATTTGTGATTTAATAATGAAATTTGATAAAAGGTGATCGTTTTGATTAATTGTATGCGGTGCTCTCTCATATGTGCTAAACGCTTTCGAATCTTGAAGCACATATTGAGGGGAGCATTTTAAAGGAAAATAAAACTTTCGAGGTACAAAAGCTTTTATGTTTTAACATAAAGTACCTTGATTGAGTTTTCAAATGGTTTCTTAATGGTGCTTGTGATTGTGGATGTGCTTCAAATGAACTCTTGCCTCTATGTGATAAAAATGATTTCAAAAATCCTATGCACATATTGAGGGGGAGAATTTACCAAAGAAAATCAAATGGCTTTTTCTATGAAAATTGTGATCAAAGAAAATATTTCAAAGTCCTCTTGCCTCCTTGTGCTAAACAATTTCTAAATCATATGCACATGTTGAGGGGGAGGTTTTCTAAATGATCAAAACTATTAAGGTACAAAATGCTTTGATCTCGTATCACAAGTACCTTGATTGTTTTTCCAAATGATTTTTCAATTGGTTTCGAGAAGGAAAGAACTGTACCAAAAGACCGACCATTTTACTTTATGCATGGAGTTATAAGGATGGTTAGGTTAGGTATTTGTTCCCACGATCCCGCCAGAGCCGGAGGGATCTACCTAGGGACAATCCACTAGATAGTGTAGAGTCCTTAGGTATGATGAAAAAAGGAGAAAAATGAGAATATGGGAAGAGTGCGGACTGAGACAGAGCTAGTACTGGAATAAACCCAACAAGGTTCTAGTTATGAAGTCTCGGTAAGCACTGAAGGGGTTGAAGAATGAAAAAGAACTGAATGTGAAAAAGGGTGAAAAGAAATAGCCCTCCATCAATTCAACCTTAGGGCAAAAACCGGGTTCAATACATATGCTACTGGTTGTTACTAAGGTAACACTGGTATTGAAGACAAGACATCATGGACCCAGTGATGCACTGCACTACAACTTCCCAAACTACTCAAGTTCCTCTTAAAAGGACTTGTTTCATTCTCACGGGGAACCGACATTATCTATCGACTTTCTCTTAGAGATTGTTGATATTGAAGAAGGAGACCCTCTCCCTAGTCTCCGGCATAGGAACCAAATGTGCACGATTGAGTCTAGAGCCAAGAGATCATCCACAATATCTCATTAGGACACTAAATTCTTGAAGACTTGCTGTTTCACACAATGTTGAAAGTAAGTATATATTAAGAGTCCTACGCATTATCCTTGTGGTATTGCCAGAACATCTGAGTGATATGCAACATATTCACAATGAAGATGGAAAGCCTTCTAGAGCCAACATCAAACAAGCTCTTGGTAGGTGACATGTGAGATCTTTTCTAAAGATCAAACTTGTGACAACTGGACAGAAACGATGGGGCGATTCATTCGTGAATCTACCTTGGTCCAGGAATGGAATTGATGAATACTTTTGGAAAAACCGTTCGATGTGCAAACCTTCTTTTCTCTAGCACGTCGAATGTGTATTCATTTCAAATTCAAAAGTATCTCGATTGAAAAAATACTTTTGGAAAAACCGTTCGATGTGCGAATCTCTTCTTTTCGCTAGCACGTCGAATGTGTACTCTTTTAAATACAAAAAGTATTTTTGATTGAAAATTGATCTTTCTCATAAAACCTTCGTCGTATTGCAAAACTCTTTCTTCTAAGCAATACGCGATTGTTTTCAAATCATTTTTCATCAATCTGTGAATCTCAATTCGCTGGTTCACTCACTCCGTGTTGTCTTCTTTGAGGCGTTCCGGTTTGAGAACAGCTAGAACAGCGCGAAAACCTGTCAAGGAGATTCTTCGAATCATACGATCACGGCGTACTTATACTGATCAACGGGGAACCGTGGGCGTGTACCTCAATTCAACGAAAGTGATCAAAGACACTTTCGTGTGTTTTATTGCTAACTGTTGTTTGCAGGTACATTTGGACGGTTGCAGCTGATCAGAATTGAGGAGTCAATCCAACGCCGCATGCTCACAGCATCCACACTTAATTTGAAGAAATCATGACTGGTGCATATCTACATAACCTGGCTCTGATATTTCATACTATGCTTATGCTTCGCTGCTGCAAATATCATGAACCAGTAAGGCTTCCGCTACTCTGATGGAAAGATGTCATGATTCAAAAGTGTGAGCATGTCGGTCCGAAAGTCACAACTTCACATGATGGCAACACAATAAAGGGTGATCCAGAGATTTACTGTGGCTGATGATCTCAAAGAAAGCTCAAAGATCATCAAGATGTGGATCAGTTCAAAGACCTCCACTCAAAGTACAAATCTATGCGGACTTTGAAGAATCGCTACAAAAGCACAAAGATTGCGGAAATGAAGAATTCTTGTCTACGAGCTCAAGAACAAAGTCAAGAATAGAATGCTAGGATTTGAAATGTAAAACATGGGGTGACCTCCCTTAGGGGGAGATTGTTAGGAATTAGAAAATTCCATAGTGAAGAGTCGGTCACCCCAAATGTTATCTAGCTTATTTTAGCTCGTAGACTTGTCATTAGTTACGTTATTTAGTAGTTTATTTATTAGTTTGTAGCGTAGTATAGTTTAGTGCAACACCGTGGAGGAAGGACGGGTCTTTACCCACTGTATCCCTGATCCACAGGCCGATAGGAGGTCGTGTATTTGTAAGTATAAATACCCCTTCCATCCATGGAAGGGGTGGTGCTTTTCAATCTAATACTCTACATTTTGTGAAGTAACTCTCTACCAAGAAAACACCCAACTCTCTAACTTTCTCTCTCTAATGGCAAACATGTATTTCCATCATCCAAGACCACCCGAATCATCAACACAATAAAAATAACGATCCTTCAGATAGAGTTACTTATGAGTTTAGATGCTAAGCGTGGAGTAGTTGGTTCTCTTTAGAGCCCATCGAAGGTACTTATGGATTTTTGTTCCCACAAAATTGTTTCACCCCATATCTGTGAATAAATAATTAAAGATGTTGAGTTTTTGACGATAGTTAGTTCTTTATCTTCTTTAGAGAATCCTTGCCCATGAGAGTTTGGTACACATCAAGGTACCGTTTGTCGTGTTGCGGTGTAATAGACAAGCGATTCTGATAGTTTGTCGCTATTATTTCTATTGTTATAAAAGCCGTAGGATTCGGAGTTTGGCACAAAAATTAACATGAAATAAAGCCCAAATGTATTAAAGTTGAAAAATCCAAAGCCATAAAATTTTTCTATGTCCGACGGTACCCCCGTTGTCATGGACTTCTAAAAAGGCAGAGGAAAAATCCAAAGTCATAATAAGACTTCTGATAAAACGGTAATCCCGTTTAGTTAGTGGTTGAAAAGTCCAAGGGCCTAAATTGCAAAAATGCAAATGTGCTGAAATAAGTGTTAAGCCAAACTTTGAATCCGGGAGATATCTCCCTAAATCGTGCGAAATTAGGACCTTGATGTGGACCTCATTCTTGTGTGCAACGGTTTTTGAGGGAAGATGGATAACTAATTAGCGACTTAGCTTTATATCTTTATCGGAATAAAAATTATTGAAACGAGAAACTTGAAGAAATTCATTTCTCACAAAAATAAAATAAATAGAGGAAAATAGGAAAATGGGAGAAAAAGGTAATTACACAAGTAACTTCCATGGGTAGTGTTAGCATCTAAAGTCATATTTAACAATGATTTCGATTTTACGCTTAGTTTGGGGACTTGTGAAAAATCAGGGACGATGTATTCTATCCGTATGGTCACTTCACACTGTGTTGTGTTTCCTACTCTGTGATCCTAACATGTCGTTTGAAAAATGATGGAGTTATTGAACGACATGAAAGTTCAGCAAACCGTCACTCATAATCGGAATGTGCTTAATCGTAATATCTATATGTGAATTAAAAGGTAAACGCGGCGTTTTTAGAATTAAGGGTTCTTAATCTCTTTTGAGGAATCTTTGCTACTTCTTCATAGGTTTAGTAGAAAGAGATTGAAATCCTTGGTTTTAGAAGCGTGAGTTGATTGCATTGCGTGGGGACACGACAATGGCCTCGTCTGGGGTATTTTGATATGTGCAAAAACACATATTATTTCTTTATCATATTAGACCCAAAATAGCCAAGAAAGAGCCGTTTATCGCTAATATTTAATGGGTTCTTGAGTTTATGCATGTGCAGGTACGGATATGTCAAAACACACAAAAGATAGCCAAATCAGACAAAAACTCGAGCACGAGAGATAAAGGGTGCTAAAGCTGAGCCGGAATGTCAGAATTGTGCATTTGTGAAGATTTTCATGCTGAAAAGATAATTTCTGAAAGATATGTTCAAGATTAAAGAATTGTCAGAATCAGTCCCTGAACTTTCATCAATTGGCAGAATCTACCATTGAAGATTCAAACTTACCAAATTCAGTCCCTTGATTATTGAAGATTGGCAAGACTAACCCTTGGATCACATTTTTAGAATTTCATGTTTAGTCCCTGGAAATTCAGATTTGGCATTTTTGGTCCTTATGTTACACCATGGATCTATTTCTAGTCCTAAGTCCAAATATTCCAAAATAAACCCATGGCCCAAGTACCCTCAAGCCCAAAATAATTCAATACCCGGTCCACCCATTCTCACTTAACCCGCTCAATAAATAAAAACGAAATAATATATAAAACCAAAAAAACTTTGCCCGCCCTTTTTCCCCCCAATAACCCAGACATGAACCCTAAAAACCCACACGCCTAATTCACCAAATTAACATCAAATGAAAATGAAATTCATTCAATTCTCTGACACGTGACTGACACACGGATGCCACGCTGGCAATCCGTGTGTCAATCACAACATTCCTTACACATGATTGGTTGAGAAGACGTGGGCACTTGATCCAAGGGTGGAAAGTGATAGATGATTGATGGGAAACAATCAAAGGCTGAGAGGGACTGAGAGAAAGCACAAGAACAGTTTCTGGATCCTTCCAAGAGGCTTGAGCTCAAGTATATAAACCCCCTTCCATCACAGTGAAGACACCTTTCAATTCAGTAGCTTATTGTATTTTCAATTTAGTTTTAATGTTTTTAAGTAATGTTTAGCTTTGTAATCCCTTTGTAATATCAGTTTTAATGTTTTAATGAAAATCACCTTTGATCTCAAATCTGTGTTCTAAGCTTTGATTGTTTTCCTTATTTTTTATTTTCAGTTGTTTATCCCAATTTAAGTACTCTCTGACTTATTTTAGTTCAAATCTCATCATTAATCAAAAATACAAAAAAATCAGTAAAAAATAGTTGAAAAATAAAAAAATACTCTCAAGCTTCTTATAAGCTTATCAAAAGCTCAAGTTACTATTTCTATAATCTCTTTTAAGCTTCCTTATAGCTTTTAGAAAGATTATAAGCGATTTAAATCCAGTTCACAAACAAATCTCTCATCACCAATTAAAACCGCAAGCTCATTGGATTACGGTTTTTGCTGAAATGGAGCTTGGATTGGGTTGAACTTAGTTGATTTGGGTTGATAATAAGTTCAGTTCTTGTTCCATTGATCTAATAAGCATGTCACTGTGACAGGACTTATGTAAGTGCATTTATAACCTGTTTTACTCATCTGTCTTGTTGCATAGTTAGTTTAATCTGAAATTGATAGTTATTAGTTGTTATAATTGCATTTATTTAGTTCATAGATTGTTATTAGATCTTTGTTTAAGCTCTCATGGAATAGAATTAAGGATAAGTTAGTTTTAATTACATTTTAGTTTTATTAAAGGCTGTTTGGCATTAGCTGATATTTGGAAGTTTAATGATTATCAGTGGTTAGAGTTGTTAGGTTTAGTTTGCTGTAGTATAATAGAGGTCATTTGAGCTTTTATTTTGCATCCTAGAACTCATTTAGTAAAAATCCACTATAATCTGCTCTATTTGATACATCGTTAGTTTTTAATAAGCATAAAAGCTGCAATTAGGTCTATAAATTAGTGTAGTAGCTTAATTTAGTTTCATTTCATCATAATTCATCATAATCAGTTCATCACCTTGATTCAAATCTCACTTTGGTCAACTATTTGCAAATCTGTCATAAGTCAAAAGTACAAAAGTGGTTTTTCACCAAACTTTGTGGATTTTTCATCTGTTCATCTTTGGTTAAAAGTTATTGAGATTTTGGGATAAGCAAATTCAATTGGTCAAGTTTTTAAAAGTAATTTTTGTGGAATTTTGGGAATTTTCTATAAGCTCTAAATAAGCTGCTTAATAGGTTGGTTTTCCGCTTCAACACTCGAGTAAAGCTGAGTTGTGCACGAACCTCTCATTGAAGCTCTCTAGGATTCACATTAGCTTGTTAGGACCTGAAACTTGGTCTAGTTGTTGATTGCTTGGTGGACTTGAGTTCTCAAATTCGGTTTTGATTGGATCACTAGATTTGCTTATAATTTAGCTTAAAGTAGGTGTGAAAAGCTGTTTTCAACTTAATAATCAATTAAGTCAAATCAGTGTAGTTTGATTTTCAAAAGCTTAGATTAGTTAATATAGGTTGCTTTTAAGTATTTTTAGCATATTCTAGCTGCTGAGATCATTTGGTGCTTTATTGTAGCTTATAGCTTATATTTAAGTGCTTATTCATAAGCACTTCCACATCAGCCCCTGATTCG
Source organism: Chrysanthemum makinoi (assembly GCA_910596185.1). NCBI lineage: Eukaryota > Viridiplantae > Streptophyta > Magnoliopsida > Asterales > Asteraceae > Chrysanthemum > Chrysanthemum makinoi. The sequence continues at coordinate 151,489,683 of OU343217.1, read as the reverse complement.
TGCACACTAGCACATGTTTTCTTATTTTTCATAGATTTAGAATAATATTTTAGAATTTCCTTGAATTTTTCATAATTTTCTGGTACTGTTTACTATTCTTCTTATTTTTAAATCAGTTTTTAAGACTTTTTTATTACTTTTTATTACAAATTAATCAGAAAATCTTCAAAAAAATAAGTTTTCATTTTTCTCAGATTAAGAAAAATATAAAAATCCAAAAAAATATTTTTACATAATTTTCTTAGTTAAAATAGTAATTTTTAGCAATTTAATTAGTTTTAAATAGTTTTTAATTCGTAAACAATAGTAAAAAGTTCAGAAAAATACAATTCTAGTTTTGAAAAGTCTTATTAGTTATTTTAGATTTTTTGAAAAATAGTCTTATAATTTTCTCACTCATTTTCATAATTTTTAGTTATTTAGTTCTATTTTTAAAATTAGAAATTAGTTTTTAATTCAAACAAATTTAAGAAAAATCATAAAAATTAGTTTTAAATCTTAGTTAATTTTTAAATATCATTTTCAATTTTAAAGTAATTTTAGATCATTTTTAGGACTTTAGTTTAGACGTATTAGCATTTAATTCGCGTTTCTTTAATTTCGTTTAATTGCGTTTTAGTTTAATATTTCATATTTAATTGCATTTACTTGTTTTCATCATAGCTTTAGTTGTTATTATTTTTTCCCTTTACTTTCCCTTGCACCGTAGATTAGAAATCCCCAAATTATCCTTTTTCACTATTCAAATCACAAAAATCGGGACGAGAGTTGAAAATTCCATTCATCCCTCGTTCGGAACGATCACGGGACTCAAACCTAACACGTTTGAGTTACCCAAATACTACACACTCTTATTATTGATCTCTTTCCTAAGAATCAGTATTCCTTTGCCAAATCTTCACGGATTATTGTTCATGAAAAATGATCCGCTCTTTGGTATTCCTTTACCAAATCTTCACGGATTATTGTGCACTCTGTAAATCAACCACATGAACATTAAGGAAAATGACTACCTCATCCGCTTGTTGGTGAATCTTCCAGATCAGTCTCTATATGTATATCTTTAGGAAGATGGAATTGATGTTGAGGAATCATTTGTTCCGGTTCATTAAGTGGGTCAATGTACATCCGGTTGTACATTTATTCACGTGTTGGACATTTGACACAAGTTGATTACTTCTGAGTTAATCATTTATCACTTATTTGAGATTGAAGTTGACTTTCACAAAGGCGTGTTCTTATTTGATAACTTGCTCGAGCTTAAAATTTTGAGTTGAAGACTTGGTTTATCTAGTTACCGAAGAAATCAAGGTGGATGGTTGAAGACTTGGTTAACTATCACTATTAGGAGTTACTTTGTTTTACTCAGTGTCACACGCATATGACGGTGTGGATAATTGCAAGAGGTGTTAATGTCTCATACTTTGCTTGAGTAGTGAGTACTTAGAGATTTGCTTGAAGCATAAATTCTCGACACCGTTCTTCCATCATTAGGTGCAAGCTTAAGATACAAATGTGGGGAATTTGATTTCAATTTCAAGTATGGTATATCGGGTTTTCTTCATCAGTGGTTACTTCAAATTGTCTACATAAGGGTTGATAAAATAGTCAGAGAGAGTCTTCAGCAAGTTGATTCTCACAAGAGTTCAAGTGTTCTTCTCATAAAGATTTCAAGTATTTCGGCTTATACTATGTTGTTGATTTAGAAGTGTCAAAACTAGCAAGGGGGAAGGAGACAAGCATCTAAACGCGAGTAAACTTGATGAACTTAATTCTTCTAAGTGATTGAAGATATCCCGGGAAGACAAATGTCATGACCGCAGAGAAACTCAAGGTTTTACTCATCAAGGATTTTAGTGTTATTAGTCCAACTACGTGGGGGAAGTGATGTAAGAGAAATTTTCTGAAGATAAAAGAGGTACACAAGTATGACATATTCAGGGGAGATAAATGTGTAACATGAGGAAGGTGTTATCAGCTATTCTCTCTTTGGGAATATGTACTCGGGTTCTTGAGCTTCATACACGATCATCGGGGAAGAAAAATGTGAACATTGGGGAGGTGTTTTCATTCCCCTCATGATGTGTGTATTCGGAGAGCTCTTGGGTATTGGAGTACTTGGGTTCTTGAGCTTCATACACGATTATCAGGGAAGAAAAATGTGAACATGGGGAGGTGTTTTCATTCCCCTCATGATGTGTATTTGGGAGAGTGCTTGAGCATTATACAAAGAGGCATTTGCATCAATTCAACTACTTGGGGGAAGTGTTCTCTTGACACCTTTTGGAATGGATCACTTCAGACTTCAGTGGAAAAGGAATTTGAGAAGATTATTTAAATGTGGGATGATACGTTGTTGTTGGATGATATAAGCTCGAACGAAGAATCACGGTGATTATTCTTAAAAGGAGCAGCAGGATCGATGATAATGGTGTGCTTCTTTGTGTACCTGGGTAATGGAAGCTTGAAAGAAAGCTTTGAATCTGCTCAGCTAAAGGATTTTCAGTTTGGGGTGAAGCTGCCAAAGTGTCTGTTTCTTAAGGGCTCAATTTCTTCTTTTCAAGAGCCTCGGAAGCTTTGGTGGTGGATGTTTAAGAGATGACGATTCCTATCTTCTACAACGGAGCTGTTTGATATCCTTATCTCGGTACTCGTATTATCATCTTGTTAATCTATATCATCTTATCTATCTTTGTATATATCTATCTGAAAAACAAAATACAAAAATATAAAACCATCAAAATCAAAATAGAAAAATATAAAATCTTCAAAAACCAATAAAAAATCAGAAAATTTAAAAATACCAAAAATATGTTTTTCTCAAGACATGTCTTCTGGTATCGATACCATCTACGGCCTTAGAAATGTCATTCAATAATGGCACGGGACCATAGATGAAGTTCGAGAAGGAGGTGTAAATATTCTTTTCTAAACATGTCTCAAACTATGGCTTGCAGTTATTTTAGACTGTAACCCGTGCTTAAAACAATGGTTTGCTATTATTTCAGATAGCAACCCGTTCTTCAAGAGAGGAAAGTGCTGCGCTAAACCAATTCTCAAATATTTTGTGCACTTATCCTAAAACAAAATGAGCAAAGTATGTCGAAGGACTGTTGTTCCTACTCAAATATTTTTCCTTAAAAAATTCTTCAGAAAAATATTTGTTTTAACAAAATGGTGGTAAATGAGTTGCTTTAAAAATAATCAGTTTCAGAACTTTCATAAATTTGCAAAACCCAATCAATGACTTCAGCTTATTTAAAACTTTTCATAGAAAGAGTCATTGATTGAGGGGGAGAATGTTTTCAAATTTGCATCATCTAACGGGCTTTCTTAATTATCCTATATGCTTAATTAAAAATGATGTTAACCTACGTTGAAGGACTAGGTGCCCAGGATATGATTGTTAGGATTAGATGATTAGAGTTTGATGAACACACTATTCCCGTGCTTTATATGAACTGATTGATATGTTGAATTGACTTTTATTAGTCGATTGCTGTTTGGGTGATGTCGACCACCATATATCTGTATGTGTGTTCACTAACGTATGCAGGTATATTGGTATATAAGAATGTTCCCGATCCGGATCCCACAATTGAAGATGATTGGATGCCGAAAGGAAATGGTAACTATATCTTGGGTTGACAAATGAAGAAACGGAGCTTAATTTGACTTCTATGGAGAGTTGGCATGGAAAAATGCAACGTAAGAGGTCTCACTGCATCAGCAGATGGTTTTCTTCATCAGCAAATGAAGAAACGGAGCTTAATTTGACCTCAGTTGGCATTAAAATGCAACGTAAGAAGTCTCACTGCATCAGCAGACGGTTTTTGTTCCAAGCCCTACAGCAACAACATAAGCTTCTCAACCACCTAACGTATCTTTGTGCAGGAAATTTGATACCATCGTTTTAAACAATTTTCAAATAATATTGTTTTGAAAAATGGAAAAATATTAGTTTTGAAAATAAACTGGACTAAATTTTGTAAATCACCAGACTTCAATTTATAAAAACTTAAATCACTCAATCATCGACTACGGTCATCGATTGAGGGGGAGAGTGATTTAAAATATAATATTTTCAAACGATATTTCATCTATCAAGTCCGTTTGTACGAAATAAAGTGGTGATCTAAAGATTTAATGTTATGTCATGGTATGATTTTTCTTTTGAATCAAGGTCTTTCAAAATGAAATTTTTTCTGTTCTTGTTTGATTGTGAAATTGTTTTATTCTACTTAAAGATCTCTTAAAACTATCATACCCGACACTAACAATCTTTAATGTCTTAAAATGGTCCTTATCTGTCATTTTTCAAAAATTGAATCTTGCTATGTCTTTCCCCAAAATCTTTTAAATGATTTAAATCAATTGGGATCACAAATCTCAAAAGGTTTGAAATTTTTGATCGAGGTAGAGATCGTGATTTAAATCTCAAATTTGTTTAAATAGAATTGGTTTTAGTCTTTTAAAGGCACTCCTGCCTCCATGTGCCAAACGATTTCTAATACATAATGCACATGTTGAGGGGGAGCATTTATCCAAAAACAAGATGAGTATTTAAACCTGGCCACATTTTCTCCCACGTTTTCTAAACCTAATTAAATCACTTGAGATCCAAAATCTCAAAGGGTTTGATATTTTTGATCGAGGGAGAATTTGTGATTTAATAATGAAATTTGAGAAAAGGTGATCGTTTTGATTCAAGTGTGCATACTGCTCTCTCATATGTGCTAAACGCTTTCGAATCTCGAAGCACATATTGAGGGGGAACAAATGGTTTCTTAATGGATTTTGTGTTCGTGGTTGTGCTTCAAAAGAACTCTTTCCTCTATGTGATAAAATGATTTCAAAAATCCTATGCACACATTGAGGGAGAGAATTTACCAAAAGAAATTCAAATGGCTATCTCTAAGGAAATTGTGATCAAGAAATTATTTCAAAGAACTCTTGCCTCCATGTGCTAAACAATTTCAAAATCATATGCACATGTTGAGGGGGAGCATTTCTAAATGATCAAAACAATTAAGGTACAAAATGTTTTGATTTTATATCACAAGTACCTTGATTGATTTTCAAATGATTTTTCAATTGGTTTCGAGAAGGAATGAACTGTACCAAAAGACCGACCATTTTACTTTATGTATGGAGTTATAAGGATGGTGAGGTTATGTATTAGTTCCCACGATCCGCCAGAACTGGAGGGATCTACCCAGGGATAATCCACTAGATAGTGTAGAGTCTGTAGGTATGATGAAAAAAAGGAGAAAAATGAGAAATGGGAAGAGTGCGGACTGAGACAGAGCTAGTACTGGAATAAACCCAACAAGGTTCTAGTTATGAAGTCTCGGTAAGCACTGAAGGGGTTGAAGAATGAAAAAGAAATGAATATGAAAAGGGTGAAAAGAAATAGCCCTCCAATAATTCAACCTTAGGGCAGTAACCGGGTTCAATTCATATGCTACTGGTGGTTACTAAGGTAACACCGGTATTGAAGACAAGACGTCATGGACCCAGTGACGCACTGCACTAAACTTCCCAAGCTACTCAAGTTCCTCTTAAAAGGGCTTGTTTCATTCTCACGGGGAACCTACATAATCTATCAACTTTCTCTTAGAGATTGTTGATATTGAAGAAGGAGACCCTCTCCCTAGTCTCCGGCATAGGAACCAAATGTGCAAAATTGAGTCTAGAGCCAAGAGATCATCCACAATATCTCGTTAGGACACTAAATTAATGAAGACTTGCTGTTTCACGCAATGTGGAAAGTAAGAATATATTAAGAGTCCTACGCATTATCCTTCTGGTATTGCCACAACATCTGAGTGATATATCAAATATATTCACGATGAAGATGGAAAGCCTTCTAGAGCCAACATCAAACAAGCTCTTGGTGGGTGACATGTGAGATCTTTCCAAAAGATCAAGCTTGTGACTACTGGATAGAAACGATGGGGCGATTCACTCGTGAATCAACCTTGGTCCAGGAAATGGATTGACGGATGCTTTTGGAAAAACCGTTCGATGTGCAAATCTTCTTTTCTCTAGCACATCGAATGTGTATTCATATTTCAAAATTCAAAAGGTATCTCTGATTGAAAAAAAAATACTTTTAGAAAAACCGTTCGATGTGCGAATCTCTTCTTTTCTCTAGCACATCGAATGTGTACTCTTTTATAATACAAAAAGTATTTCGATTGAAAATTGATCTTTCTCATAAAACCTTCGTCGTATTGCAAAACTCTTTCTTCAAGCAATACACGATTGTTTTTCAAATCAACTTTTCATCAATCAGTGAATCTCAATTCGCTGGTTTACTCACTCCGTGTTGTCTTCTTTTAGACGTTCCGGTTTGAGAGAACGCTAGACAGCTGCGAAACCCTGTCAAGGAGATTCTTCGGAATTATACTTGATCACAGGCAGTACTTGTACTGATCAACAGGGAACCGTGGGCCGTGTTCCTCGATTCAACGAAAGTGATCTAAGACACTTTTGGGTGATTTATTACTAACTGTTGTTTGCAGGTACACTTGGACGGTTGCAGCTGATCAGAATTGAGACGTCAATCCAAAGCCGCATGCTCACAGCATCCACACTTAATTGAAGAAATCATGACTGGTGCATATCTACATAACCTGGTTCTGATATTTTTATACTATGCTCCTGCTACGCTGCTGCAAATATCATGAACCAGTAAAGCTTCCGCTACTCTGATGGAAAGATGTCATGATCTAAAAAGTGTGAGCATGTCGGTCCAAAAGTCACAACATCACATGATGGCAACACAATAAAAGGTGATCCAGAGATTTACTGTGGCTGATGATCTCAATGAAAGCTCGAAGATCATCAAAGATGTGGATCAGTTCAAAGACCTCCACTGAAAGTACAAAATAATCGGACTTTGAAGAATCGCTACTAAAGCACAAAGATTGCAGAATTTGAAGAATTGAAGTCTACGAGCTCGAGAACTAAAGACAAATAAAGAATGCTAGGATGCAAAATGTATTTCATGGGGTGACCTCCCTTAGGGGGAGATTGTTAGGAATTGGAAATTCCATGTTAAAGTGTCGGTCGCCCCAATTATGGTCTAGCATATTTTAGCTCGTAGACTTGTAGCTACTTACGTTATTTAGTAGTTAATTAGTTAGTTTGTAGCGTAGTTTAATTTAGTGTAATACCGTGGAGGACGGACGGGTCTTTACCCACTGTATGCCTGATCCACAGTCCAAAGGAGGACGCGTAGTATGTAACTATAAATACCCTCTACCTCCCAAGGTAGAGGGTTGGACCTTTCATTCTAATCTAACCTTCCATGTTTTCTTTCACTTTCTCTCTCTAGAATGGCTCCCATCCTACTTTCTCTCTCTAAAACCACTAAACTATACACCCCATTTTATATGTTATGATGTGTTTATGAAATCCAATATGTTACAACCAAAAACTGAAATCTAGGACCATCAAAAGCTTTAGTCAACAAATCAGCCACATTATCATCAATGTGAATTTTAACCACTTGAATAAGATGTTTTTCATTAGCATCCCTTATAAAATGGTGTCGAATTTCTATGTGTTTAGTTCGCGGATGAAAAACATGATTTTTAACAATGCAAATTGTACTTTGGTTGTCTATAAAGATTTTAGTGTTCATAAAATTGAACCCATAATCCAATAACTGATTTTGTATCCAAAGTACCTGACCACAACAACTAGCAGCAGCAACATACTCTGCTTCAGTAGAAGATGTAGCCATTATGGTCTGCTTCTTACATTTCCAGTATATTAATCTCCTTCCTAGAAACTGACAACCTCTAGTAGTAGATTTTCGATCAAAATTGGCACCAGCATAGTCACTATCACTATAAGCTTCCAACTCAAATGGAGATTCTCTTGGATACCAAAGACCCAACTTAGGTTGACCTTTGAGATACTTGAAAATCTTCTTGACTGCATTCAAATGGGAAGTCAAAGGAGTGACTTGATGCTTGGAACAAGCACTGACTGCAAATATGATATCAGGCCTAGAAGCTGTCAAATACATTAAGGAACCAATCATAGATCCGTGCAGATGGACATTAACAGCAACATCTAGTTTAGTATTTGACTTAGGCTTTGGGGCATCATAAGGAGTAGTTGCAGTCCTCACATTTCCAAATCAAACTTCTTGAGGATGTCTTGCAGATATTTCTCTTGACTGATGAAAATCCCATCTGAATATTGCTTAAACTGAAGTCCCAAGAAGAAGGTAAGCTCACCCATAGCACTCATTTCAAACTCACTCTTCATCAGCTCCTCAAATTCCCTGCACCAAGTTTCTTTGGTGGAACAAAAGATAATGTCATCCACATAGACTTGGACAAGGATGATATCCCTTGAGTTCTTCTTGATAAATAGGGTCTTATCAATAGCACCTCTCCTGTAACCATGCTGCAGCAGGAATGAGGAGAGCCTAGCATACCAAGCTCGTGGTGCTTGATGAAGCCCATATAGTGCTTTAACCACTTTGTAAACCATATCTGGATTATGAGGGTCCACAAAGCCTTTGGGCTGAGTCACATAAACTTCTTCTTCAATTTCACCATATAGGAAGGCACTTTTAACATCCATCTGATAAACCATGAAGCCCATGTAAGAGGCAAAAGCCAATAAGAGTCTGATTGCTTCAACTCTTGCTACAGGAGCAAAAACTTCATCATAATCAATGCCCTCTTCTTGCCTGTGACCTTGAGCAACCAACCTAGCCTTATTCTTCACCACAATCCCCTTTGCATCTCTTTTACACTTCAGAATCCATTTTGTTCCAATTGCATACTTCCCAGCAGGCAACTGAACAAGCTCCCAAAAATTTTTGATTCAAAAACTGTTGCATCTCTTCTTGCATAGCAGCCACCCAATCTTCATCTGCTAAAGCCTGTGCAACACTGGTAGGTTTAACTTGAGAGAGGAAACACGCAAATAGACAATGATGATAGTCTATGTGATTGTTCCTATGTTGATCCTGAATGTAGCTGAGAAATGCAGTTTCTCCAAATTTTGTTTGCTTCACCTTACTTCTAGTTTGAACAGATGAAATAGGATCACCAATAATCAGAGATTGTGGATGAACAGTGTTAACCCTTTTTGTAACATTGGGACTAACATCAAATGAGGTGGACAGGTTATTAAGAGTTGGCCCAAAGTCATCATCATAGGAAGAAGAATCAAATATGCCTGTTCTTGACAAATGATGAATGCAGTCCAATTCAGAGCTTGAATATTGGGAATTGGCCAGATCAAATGGAATTGAAAATCTAGCAGGAGAATCATCTAAACCCAGAGTATCAACAGATGGAATACTTGAGGGAACTGCAGGAACATTATCACTAGCAGGAGGAACAGGAACCCTAACTGCAGAATGAAAATTAGCAGCAACTAACCCATTACCAGTAGAAACACCTTCATCAGCAGCATTCTGACCAGCAGGATCAGTAACATTACCAACAGGAACATATATATTATCAGCAGCTTCCAGGTTCCTGCGGGCTTCAATAGTTTCCTGCCTTAAGAGTTCCTCAGTGTCTTTGGAGAATTCATAAGCATACTTTTCACCATCATCCTTAGCCGCATGCTCCTGGCGTTGAAGCTTTACAAGTTCTTCTGCATACCCTGGTTGTACAATAGATTGCACTACCAGGCTTCGATTATGATCAAAGGTATGAGGGGTGTATGTTCCAGCCAAGACTTGCCTTTCACCTGAGAATAAGAAATACAAAACACTACGTTAAGTGATTACTCAGGGGTAGGACCCTGCGAACCACCTCCGGCGTGAGAGTAAGTATGAGTTATGGTTGTATAAGTATGTGTAAGTAAAGAGATGAATGTGAAATGAGCATACCATAATCCATTGCCCGTCCAACCTATTTATAGTGGATGAAATAGGGTTGAGAGCACTTATGCATGAATGTCGGAGATCATGGGGGCGTCCCATGATTGTGGGTAATTGCTAGGGTTTAGTGACCCACGTTCTCAGACTTGACGGGGAAGCCAAGAGAGAGAGGGAGATCGTGGGTTTGACCAAGTTAGGAGGTTCTCTTATCCAATGCTTCTTCATCAGCCATACCCCAAAGGGCCTAGGGCTTCGAATGGCGAATTCCCCTAAGGTAACCTTCGTGATAACGAATGGTTTGACGCCTATGGATATTCTGGAATCCTAACTTGGACCTTCGAATAGAAGGGTTTTGACACGTCTCAGAGGAGTGTCCTTTGAGGTAATCGGAGGGCACATCATCAAGCCCCCCAGTCGAAAGTGATGTATATGAGCGAGGAGACATTGCTTTCGACTTCATGCTTCAAAAAAATACCATCCTGCTGCGAATTGCATTAGTTAGAAGATAACAATGCACCTAACTTAGTGCATTTAATTCTAATTAATCTTTTCGGCTGCCCGCTACAGGAATCACATTTTCCCAACTTACCCGGAGACCAAAAGTCTTCTTTTTTCAAAATTTAAAAAATTTACATCGGATAAGAGTAATTTTTGGGACATGTGTGCGATGTTTAAGAAATGCAAAAGAGAGTATAAAAAAGGGGTAGTTGAAACCCTAACTCATTTTACTCTCTCCGTCTAATTCTACACGCAGTAAAACTTCATCGCCATCACTCTGAAACAAAAGGTAATCCTTCCTTCTCACTGATAGCTTGTTTTTTTTTTAAATGGATTCCAAGTTTATCATAAAGCAACAAAAGTGCACATTGTCTGCAAAAGATTTACATGATCATTTAGCTGATTACCCCATCCCACTAGAACACAAAGTGATGTTACCCAAATCTAATCAGGGTATTTTTGATGCTCCCCAAGGTTTCGTAGGGCTATACACACATGCATTTAGCCATTCTAACCTTAGGATTCCTCTGCACCCACTGATATTAGAGTTCATGCAATACTACAAGGTCCATATCTCTAGGTTCAACCCCTTTAGTTTAGCCAAACTGACCACATTCATAGTGATGTGTAAAGCATACGGCTATGAACTAACATTAAAGGTTTTAAGAGGATTTCTGAACTTGTATCCTGGGGGCAATTGGTTAACTTTAGCAAAAAGGCCTGAATCGGATGTTCCAAACCTGTTTGGGAGGGTATATGCAAATATAACATGATGGAAAGGTAGCTTTTTCTATGTGCAAGACACTATTGTTCCCCCTAAGTATCCAAAGTTGCTGAATAAGGAAAATATGTTTGATGCAAAACTGTATAATGACCCCTTGCCATATGAGGGTCCGTCCCAACTTGTTGGAGGGTCCGTCCCAACTTGTTGAGAATGTTGCTCACTTGGACGATCCTGCGGATGAGGATGTCCCAGTTATAGGTTCAACAGGGATAGCTGTAACATATTGGATTTCATAAACACATCCTAACATATCAAATGGGGCATATAGTTTAGAGGTTTTAGAGAGAGAAAGTAGGATGGGAGCCTTTCTAGAGAGAGAAAGTGAAAGAAAATATATAAGGTTAGATTAAGTGAAAGGTCCAACCCTCTACCTTGGGAGGTATAGGGTATTTATAGTTACAAACAAACGTCCTCCTTCGGACTATGGATTAGGCATACAGTGGGTAAAGACCCGTCCGTCCTCCACGGTGTTGCACTAAACTAAATAACTAACTAAATAACTAGTAAATAACGTAATGTCTACGAGCTAACTTATGCTAGATTATATATGAGGTGACCGACACTTCACTATGGAATTTCTAATTCCTAACAATCTCCCCCTAAGGGAGGTCACCCCATGTTTTACATTTCGAATCCTAGAATTCTATTTAATCTTCAGTCTTGAGCTCATAGACTTTAATTCTTCAACTTCCGCATCTTTTGTGCTTTAGCATTGATACTTCAAAGTCCAATTATATTTTGTACTTTTAGTGGAGGCCTTTAACTGATCCACATCTTTATTGATCTTTCAGCTTTCATTGAGATCATCAGCCACAGTAAATCTCTAGATCATCCATAGTTGTGTTGCCTTCATGTGATGTTGTGACTTTTGGACCGACATGCTAACACTTTTGGATCATGACATCTTTCCATCAGAGTAGCGGAAGCTTTACTGGTTCATGATATTTGCAGCAGCGTAGCAGAAGCATAGTATAAAACTATCAAAGCCATGTTATGTAGATATGCACCAGTCATGATTTCTTCAATTAAGTGTGGATGCTGTGAGCTTGCGGCTTTGGATTGACTCCTCAATTCTGATCAGCTGCAACCGTCCAAATGTACTTGCAAACAACAGTTAGAAATAAATCACAAGAAAGTGTCTTTGATCACTTTCGTTGAATTGAGGTACAGGGCCCACGGTTCCCCGTTGATCAGTACAAGTACTTCCTGTGATCAGGTATAATTCCGAAGAATCTCCTTGACAGGGTTTCGCAGCTGTTCTAGCCGTTCTCAAACCGGAACGTCTCAAAGAAGACAACACGGAGTGAGTGAACCAGCGAATTGAGATTCATTGATTGATGAAAAATTGATTTGAAAACAATCGCGTATTGCTTGAGGAAAGATTTTTGCAATACGACGAAGGTTTTATGAGAAATATCAATTTTCAATCATAAATACTTTTTATATTTGAAAAGAGTACACATTCGATGTATTAGAGAAAAGAAGAATTTTACACATCGAACGGTTTTTCCAAAAGTATTTTTCAATCAGAGATACTTTTTGTGTTTGAAAACATGAATACACATTCGACGTGCTAGAGAAAAGAAGGTTTGCACATCGAACGGTATTTCCAAAAGTATTCGTCAATTCCATTCCTGGACCAAGGTTGATTCAAGATTGAATCTCCCTATCGTTTCTATCTAGTTGTCACAAGCTTGATCTTACAAGAAGATCTCACATGTCACCCACCAAGAGCTTGTTTGATGTTGGCTCTAGAAGGATTTCCATCTTCATCGTGAATATTTTCATATCACTCGGATGTTCTGGCAATACCACACGGATAATGCGTAGGACTCTAAATATATACTTACTTTCCACATTGTGTGAAACAGCAAGTCTTCATTAATTTTGTGTCCTAATGAGATATTGTGGATGATCTCTTGGCTCTAGACTCAATTGTGCATTTTTGGTTCCTATGCCGGAGAATAGGGAGAGGGTCTCCTTCTTCAATATCAACAAACTCTAAGAGAAAGTCGATAGATAATGTCGGTTCCCCGTGAGAATGAAACAAGTCCTTTTAAGAGGAACTTGAGTAGCTTTGGAAGTTGTAGTGCAGTGCGTCACTGGGTCCATGACGTCTTGTCTTCAATACCGATGTTACCTTGGTAACCACCAGTAGCATATGAATTGAACCCGGTTTCTGCCCTAAGGTTGAATTAATGGAGGGCTATTTCTTTTCACCCTTTTCTCATTTCATTTCTTTTTCATTCTTCAACCCCTTCAGTGCTTACTGAGACTTCATAACTAGAACCTTGTTGGGTTTATTCCAGTTCTAGCTCTATCTCAGTCCGCACTCTTCCCATATTTCACTTTTCTCCTTTTTTTTCATCATACCTAAGGACTCTACACTATCTAGTGGATTGTCTCTGGGTAGATCCTTCCGGTTCTGGCGGATCGTGGGAACGAATACCTAACCTAACCATCCTTATAACACCATGCATAAAGTAAAATGGTCGGTCTTTTGGTACAGTTCATTCTTCCTTGAAGCCAATTGAAAAATCATTTGGAAAATCAATCAAGGTACTTGTGATATAAAATCAAAACATTTTGTACCTTAATTGTTTTGATCATTTAGAAATGCTCCCCCTCAACATGTGCATATGATTTTGAAATAGTTTAGCACATGGAGGCAAGAGTTCTTTGAAATAATTTCTTGATCACAATTTCCATGGAAAAAGCCATTTGATTTTCTTTAGTAAATTCTCCCCCTCAATATGTGGCTATGTGCATAGGAGTTTTGAAAACATTTTTGTCACATAGAGGAAAGAGTTCTTTTGAAGCACATCCACGATTACAAAAGCCATTAAGAAAACCATTTCAAACTCAATCAAGGTACATATGATAAAACGTTGAAACCTTTGTACCTTGATAGTTTATTTACTTTAGAAATGCTCCCCCTTAATATGTGCTTCGAGATTCGAAAGCGTTTTAGCACATATGGGAGAGCTGCCTGCACTTTGAGTCAAAACGATCACTTTTTATCATATTTAATATTTAAATCACATTTTCTCCCCAGATCAAAAATATCAAATCCTTTGAGATTTTGGATCCCAAGTGATTTAAATAGGTTTAGAAAACATGGGAGAAAACTGTGTTCAGATTAATTTAATTCTGATAGTGGAACAGATTTAGACATTAAAGATTGTTAGTGTCAGGTATGATAATTTTTTAAGAGATCTTTTAGGTAAAATGAAACATTTTCACAATCAAACAAGAACAGAAAAAATTTCATTTTGAAAGACCTTTGACCTTTGAAGAAAATCATACCATGACATAACATTAAATCTTTAGATCACCACTTTTTGTTGTACAAAACGGAACTTTTGTGAAGAAATATCGTTTGAAAATATTTTATTTTAAATCACTCTCCCCCTCAATCGATGACCGTAGTCGATGATTGAGTGACTTAAGTTTTGATAAAATGAAGTCCGGTGATTTCTAAAATTAAGACCAATTTATTTTCAAAACAATATTTTTCCATTTTCAAAACACTATTTTCAAAAATTGTTTAAAATGGTATCATTCACTACTTTTCCTTCACAAGATACGTTAGGTGGAGAGAATCATAAGTTGCTTTTGTTGATGTTGTTGTAGGGTTTGGAATAAAACCGTCTGCTGATGCAGTGAGACTTCTTATATTGCATTTTAATGCCAACTGAGGTCAAATTAAGCTCCGTTTCTTCAATCACTTAGAAGAAAACCATCTGCTGATGCAGTGAGACCTCTTACGTTGTGTTTTTCCATGCCAACACTTCATAGAAGTCCAATTAAGCTCCGTTTCTTCATTTGTCAACCCAAGATATAGTTACCCCTATCCTTTCGGCATCCAATCATCTTCAATTGTGGGATCCGGATCGGGAACATTCTTATATACCAATATACCTGCATACGTTAGTGAACATACATACAGATATATGGTGGTCGATATCACCCAAACAGCAATCGACTAATAAAAGTCAATCCAACATATCACTCAGATCATACATGGGCATGGGAATTATGTGTTTATCAATCTATAACCATCTAATCCTAACAATCACATCCTAGAAACCTAGTCCTTCAACATAGGCAATTATATTTTATAGATAAGCACGTAGGATGATTAAGAAAGCCCGTTAGATGATATAGATTTGAAAACATTCTCCCCCTCAATCAATGACTTATTTTCTGAAAAGTTTAAAAGCGCTGAAGTCATTGATTGAGTTTTCAATTTTTTACGAAAACTTTATTCTGATTGATTTTCAAGCAACTCATTTTACCACCATTTTGTTAAAACAAATATTTTTTTGAAGAATTTTAGAAGGAAAAATATTTGAGTAGGAACAGTAGTCCTTCGACATACTTTCCTCAAATTGTTTTAGGATAAGTGCACGAAATATTTGACAAATTATTTTAGCGCAACACTTTCCTTCCATGAAGAGCGGGTTGCTATCAGAAGTAATAGCAAGCCATTTTTTAAAGCCCGGGTTACAGTCTGAATTAACTGTAAGCCATTTTTTAGAGACATGATTTGGAAAAAGAATATTTACACCCCCTGCTCGAACTTCATCTATGGTCCCGTGCCATTGTTGAATGACATTTCTAAGACCGCAGATGTTATCGATACCAGAAGACATGTCTTGATAAAACATATTTTTGGACTTTTTTAATTTTCTGATTTTTATGGGTTTTTGTTGATTTTATATTTTTCTATTTTCTTTTGTTGGTTTTATATTTTTGTATTTGTTTTTTCTGATAAGTATATACAAAGATAGAGTAGATGATATAGTTTAAGAAGATGATGATACGAGTACCGAGATAAGGATATCGAGCAGCCCCGTTGTAGAAGATAGAAGTCATCATCTCTTAAACATTCACCACCAAAGCTTCCAAGGCTCTTGAATCGAAGAGAGAAATTGAGCCACTTGAAAGTGAGACTTTGGTAGCATCCCCCCAAACCGACAAACTAAGAACAAAGACCATTTCCCCAAGAAGTAGAAATGAACACAAACGGTCTTATTGAATGAAGCTCAGTACCCCGAAGAACATAAGAACACCAAAGTAACAAGTTGAAACATTGATCATCTCAGTGGTTATCAAATCCGGAATAACTGATGAAGTCCGATCACATGAACCTGTTGTGCGTCCCCGATGTACACATTACTCTTCGAGATTGACCAGTTGTCAATTCGGGAGAACATTCTATCAACATCTTCGTTTCACCAAATGCATTCCAGTTATCTTTCATATAACCAATCAGCCCATAATGTACACATGTGCCCAACAAGAGTAGAGACGATGACATCCAAGTAACATGTTGAATAACTGATCATCTCAGCGGATGTGTACTCTGGAATAACTTTTAGCCCGATCATGTGAACACGTTGTGCATCCCTGATGTACACATATCTCTCCCCTAGTGGTTGTGATCTCATCAGAATCATCATTACATTGTGTACATGAAGCAATAACCGGAAGCACTACCATAAACCATATAAAAGATGTCGATAAGCAATATCATCTCACGCTCCAAATATTCTTCTCATATTTCTTCCTACTGAAAGCTGAGTTAACACATACCAAAAGAATCCAGAGACCACTTCTTCCAAATAGTTGGAATGATAACACCAAACTCCACGAATTAAACACTGAGTTTCTCTGCGGATAAGACATTTGTCTTCCCGGAATAACTTCAATTAAGCAGAAGTATTAAGTTCATCACGTGTACTCGTTGTGAGTTTAAATGTATGTCTCATTCCCCCTTGCTGGTTTTGATACCTCAGAATCAGCAAAACATAATACACTCATATCCTTGAAATCTTTTGAGAAGAACACAATAAGCTCAAATGTATCTTGTGAGAATCAACTGCTACAGAAACTCTCTCTAACTATCTTTATCAACCCATATGTAGATTATTTGAAGTGACCACTTAAGAAGAAAAACCCGATATACCAAACTTGAAACTGAAGTCGAATTCCCGCATTTGTATCTTTTAGCTTGCACTTAATGATGGAAGAACGGTGTCGAGAATCTATACTTCAAGCAAATCTCTAAGTACTCACTACTCAAACAAAGTATGAGACATTACCACCTCTTGAGATTATCCACATCGTCATCTGCATGCGACACTGAGTAAAACTACGTAACTCCTAATAGTGATAGTTAACCATGTCTTCAACCATCCACCCCGACTGCTGGTAACTAGATAAACCAAGTCTTCAACTCAAATTCTTAAGCTCTAGCAAGTTATCAAATAAGAACACACCTTTGTTGAAAGTCAACTTCAATCTAAAATAATTGATAAATGATTAATTCCAAAGTCATCAACTTGTGTCAAATGCCCAACATGTGAAAAACAACATACAATCGGATGTACATTGACCCACTGAATGAACCAGAACAAATGATTCCTCAACATCAATACATTCTTCCTAAAGGTATATATGTAGATACTGATCCGAAAGATTCACCAATAATGTCTTCGAGCGGATGAGGTAGTCATTTTCCTTAATGTTCATGAGGTTGATTTATAGCGTGCACAATGAGAGGAACAATAATCCGTGAAGATTTGGCAAAGGAATACCAAATAGCGGATCATTATTCATGAACAATAATCCGTGAAGATTTGGCAAAGGAATACCAAAGAGCGGATTATTATTCAATAGTGCAACTATAATATCATGATAGTCATTATCAACGCCTTGTGAAGTAACTGGAGATAAGGTTTCTTGATAATTCCAAGAAGTACTTCTTAGATGGTGAACCAGTTGAGTCAGTAGGAACCGGAGCATGAGCTTCAGAAACTAGATGATCAACATTCGTTGAAGGTTGGAAGTACTCATCAAAAATATCTTTAACCAATGAATCCCAGTTATCCTTAGTAAGTGAAACATTAGGCGTTGAAGGAGAGTTATATGACCATAATTCAAGCATCCATCAACATATAGTATATGGACTCTTCTCCCCTTCAAAAATTGCATCCGAAGTTGCCATTTTTGATTTGAACAAGTGAATAAGAATATACACCAATGAAAGTAGATCCACTTGAGGGTTGAAAGAGCATGGAAAAACATAAAGCTTGTTGATGAAGAATGTCGATGAGAATGGTCATACACATGAAGATTTGTCTTCTTTTGAAGATACAGCGCACTGAAGCGTACACCTTTCTTTTCTTTGAGGAACGGGGCCTGAAGTGTTATCTGCAGACGCCATTATGATGAAGTACGAGGCTTGAACTAAAGTGAACAGACGTCTTACCCGATTGAATATCAATGTTGAGTAAGTTGAACCTGTGAGTTATGAGATATTAATCCTTTTGTTATCCATACTCTAAGCCAGTCCATGTATTGAAGGATCGAAGTATCTGCAACTGAGTAAGGACTACCTGCACTAATATTACAAGCTTGATTGCATATATTTTGGTTAGTGACATCAGTATCCAAAACCTTTGGGGTTTCACGGTCAACTTTGAGATTGCCATTGGTAAACATCTTTCCTGTAGGTATCCACCTAAGTCCAGCATCCTTAAAAATTCTACCAGACGGCATCCACTTATGGCAAGGTCTATGATTGTTGATATTCTTATGCAAAGTGGAAGACTTATCGTTATTCCTAGACTCCAAATATTTAGCATTTTGGATCCATCTAGACGAAGTTTTAGGTTTGTTTTGCATCATAACATGTTGAACCTTAGCCATGTAGGTGGTCTTAGTGGATTGTACCTTGGCATGTGAATTAGGAAAATGTTTCTTATGTGGAAAAGACTCAGAATTTCTAGTTTTGTTTTCTACATGCTTAGCACTCATATGCACATAAGTACTCTTAGATGCACGCCAATCCCTAGTCTTTTGAGTGTTCCTAGGTAGTGGTTTACAACTACTAGCAGTGCCTTGAAATCTCGTAGAATTCCTCACCCTAGGTCTTGCACCTAAAATTCCGTCTTTTCGAATCTGTGCCTTTTTCCTAGCTTTTTCTAGATAATAGTTCTTCCACAAGTCATTCATATCATATGAATTCTGGGTTTTAATGCTTGGTTTTGACACTGTTTTTGAACTAATCCTAGAGGTGCTGGGAGTAGAAGAGGCAACGTGTTGAGGGTTAACGTAGCTAGAAGCGTTATTCTTAGGTAACTCGGTGAAGTGGACTGGTTTTGACAAAACTTGTTTCTCATCAACTTGGGAGACAAACTGTGTTTTTGAAAATTTTGGTCTTTCGGATATAAAGCAGTAGGTCGCCTAACAATGGACCGGTTTCTAATGGGATGAGAAACTGGTTTCCCCAAGGTTGATGGTTTTGTAAACTTAGTGTTCACACTTTTCCCTACCATTTTCCTAAGCTCATTTTTTAAGGCAACAATAGCGAAACTCTTTTCCTGAAGTTGAGCTTTGAGTTCATCAATTTTTGCTATCAAAGAGTTTGTTTGTTCTATTGACTTAGTTCTAGCTTCTTTGATAGAGTCACTTAGTTCTATGTGATGCATACTCAATGACTCATTTTCCGTTAGTAATTTGGCCACACAAGCCGCTAATTCATCATTTCTCATTTGAATATCATCAATAGCATTAACATCAGAATTACTTGTAACCAAATTACTTTTCACATGCATATTAGGAATATGTTTCTTTAAATTTTTGATAGTTGACTCTTTGTCTTGAAGCTGAGCTTTCAAAGTGTTAATTTCAAAAAGTTCACGGAATTCAGGAAGTTCAGGATTTTACATGGTTTGTTAAGTTGAAAACTTTCTTCTTTACTCTGTATCGCAATTTCAAGTGAAATGCAATGTTTTTCTAGTTTTGAGAATTTTTTTGAAAGTTCATCAAAAGCCATTTTATCAACCATATCATTTGTTTTGAAATTATTAGACTTAGCCTCAACCAAGGAACATTTATCAGAATCATGTTCAGCATTAAGATCGGTATGTTTAGGTACATTAGCGAGATGTACTATGTTGAAGCAGATTAAGGGTACCTCATCACATGAAACCTGCTTCATTTTTGGTCTGATATCTGCATCCACATCATGTGTAACAAGAGTCACTGGACCACTGGCTGTCTCAAGCTTATCTATCTCTGAGTCTCTGTATTCAGTGTCAACTAATCCATCATCTGGTGCTTTACCCAACTCATCTTTATTTGTTGTCACTGACATTCTGCATTCAGCAACACCTGATTGTTCAACAGATACATTACCCAACTTATCACAACAACCTCTCAACTACACCAAACACTCATCCACTTTTTCATCTGTCTGAGTAACTTCCTCAATATACTTCTCCACATTATCCATGAGATGGATAAGTGTATCTATGAACACACAAATTTCCATTCCAGTGTGTCTCTTGAAAGATATTTCATTCATGTCTTGATCATAGTCTGATGTGAATTCCCTTCTAATGAATGACTGAAAATGTTTGTAGATCACTTGAAGTGCAGCACTAGAACTATCCTTTTGAACCTTCTCTTTGTCAAGTTGTAGCTCCAATTGCTCGAGGTTTAACAGCAAAGTTCCTGTTAATGTGGATAAGTCCTGACGGAAGAGGGCAATACATATTCGTTCCTTTGTTATGTGTGGAAGTAACATGAGGTGAGAGTGAAGTTGTTGAAAAGGTTCAATCTTTGCTTTCCTTTTGCATGGCATTCTGTAGCCTGAACAGGTGCAAATCTTTCTCATTGGACTCAGAGCATGAAGAACTCAAATCATCATTGATTGATTCCATCATCTGTAACCGTTCAGTATAGCTAATATTCTCATGGTTGTCTACAACATCATACAGTTTAAGCACTTCTGAAATCACTGGGTCAGTAGAGTAGGACATGATGTGGTAGAATGCATGGGATTTTAAAAGTCTATGATTTAAACCGAGAAATAGAATCTTTCGCGGGATTTTACTAAAATCAAGACCAAACCGTTAAGCAATGACCAATGGAATGTGTTAAGATGTTGTTCGACACAATGATAGACAATTGTGTGTTAGGACATATGATTGTTTATAGGATTAGCAGAGATGTTGTTTGGTTGAGAGTTGGATTGGTTTATGCTCGTTTTTACTAAGAAATTTAGGTCTAAAAACATAAAAACCTCAATAACTTCTGTTCAGAGCGGATTTAGTCCTAGTTCATTCGGTGTGCCATTATTCTCGTTCTCACGGTCGTTTTGATGGGTAGAACCCTGAGAACGGAGTTACGGTTCAAAAGTTATGGCCGTTTGAAGTTTTATCGAGAAAAGTAAACAAAACGCTATGAAGACAAGTCGCTAAGTCACCAAGTCGCTAAACACAAGTCGCTATGAACCAAGTCGCTAAGTCCAAGTCGCTAAGACCCAAGTCGCTGGACACAAGTCGCTATAGCACCAAGTCGCTACACAGTCAATTCGCTAAAGAGCAACTCGCTAAGGTCCAAGTCGCTAACACCAAGTCGCTAAGAATACTAAGTACAAGTGGCTAACAAAATTGAAAACAAGTAGCTAACTTCACCAAGTCGCTAGCCGTAGTGGAGAATCCACTAAGTTGTATTGTTTGTAGGCTTGTCTCAATAGACCAGTTGCTAGGACCAAATCGCTAACAATTAACACTATAACTCGCTACCTTTTACTGAAGCAAGTCGCTACGATGAAAAACACTACGAGAACCAAGTCGCTAGCAAGAAAAACTTCAAAAACACACTTTTCAATCTAAAACAAGCTCAACCACAGTGATTCAAGCTTTCCAAATCAATACCCAAGAACTTACAATGATTCTAAACACAAAAGTACACTCAAAATTCAAACTTTAACACAAGAAATGATCCAAATGATGCAAAAACCACTAAACCATTTCAAACCCAAAAACCATATAAAACCACTAGAAATCCAAGGACATGTAGGAGAGATGATCAAACCATGGCTCTCTGATACCAATTGTAACATATTGGATTTCATAAACACATCATAACATATCAAATGGGGCGTATAGTTTAGAGGTTTTAGAGAGAGAAAGTAGGATGGGAGCCTTTCTAGAGAGAGAAACTAAATGAAAACATAGAAGGTTAGATTAAGTGAAAGGTCCAACCCTCTACCTTGGGAGGTAGAGGGTATTTATATTTACAAACAAACTTCCTCCTTCGGACTGTGGATCAGGCATACAGTGGGTAAAGACCCGTCCGTCCTTTACGGTGTTGCACTAAACTAAATAACTAACTAAATAAAACAGTAAATAACGATATGTCTACGAGCTAACTTATGATAGATTATATATGGGGTGACCGACACTTCACTATGGAATTTCTAATTCCTAACAATAGCTGACAGATTGAAAAGTAGAAAAGGAACAGCAGCCAAGGCTGTTAAGTCTACCAACAAAAGGAAGAATCCTCCCCCTGCCTCCGGATCAAGGGTTGTGAAGCAAAAGAGTGCTGAAGGCAGAAAGGTTGTGAAGTCAGCTTTCGAGTTACCAGATGAATCCGTGGAGGTTCATGGTAAGTATTTTTCCCTTATGAAACATGTGAACTGATAAGTGTCAAAATTAACTTAACCTTTATACATTGTACTGGTCGCAGGCCTTCCAGAGACGAAGGAGCTCCCCAATGCTTTGGCATGTCACCGAATTGTCCATCATGTTACCCCCCCTCAATGGAAAGGTTTGCTGGATAATATGTCAATTAAGAAGGTTTGTGATATGCATGACAATGGTGTAGCGAGGCAAGCAGTGTTGGATAATAACTTGAATACCAGGACCAGGGAGTTGCTCAGGGCTATGACCAAGGCTAGGCAGGAGATGGATGTGATGTTGGAAAGGGAAAAACATAGGGATCGGGAGTATGCTGAGTTGGAGGCCAAGTGTGATGAGATTGAGAAGGACCTGGAGAAGAATCCTCTCGTTCAAGACCTTCGTAAAAAAATAGAAGAGTTAACAACCGAAATTGTTAGACTCAAGGTGGAGGAGGGTAAGGTAGCCACTCTCATTGGTCAAAATGCTGTGCTTGACGCTAAGTGTGCTAGTTTGGAGGGCGAGAAGGCTAGACTCAAAGAGGTAGAAGTAAAGTTGAAGGAGGAAGTTGATGGCTTACAGATGAGGTATACAATGCTGCAAAAGGATCGTGCGGAGGTCGTTTCAAAGGTGGTACCTTACATAGCCATGGAGCTTTACCACAGTGATAAATTGGGAGCTCAGATGTGGAAGGTCATCAAATTAGCCATTTTTCATGAACGGTGCTTGGCGTTAGAAGAGGCTGCCAAAATAGGTAAGCCCGTGGACCTTTCCAAGATTGAATGCTACCGTCCCACTTCGAAGGATGAGTATGATGAGTCAAGAAATGCGTTCGCAACCGCAGAGTACTCCTTCCTTGCTGAGGCTACCAAAGATCCCATGACACCCCTCGAAGACCTCCTTTCCAAGAAACCTTGAAAGCTGAAGCCTACCACTCCCACCAAGAAGACTATGTCTACCAAGCCTGTCTCAGTTCAACCATCCCTCACTCCATCTCCAAAAAAGTAGGAATGAAGGCTGCCATGTCGGCAATAATTTGGTTTTAAGGGTGGCGTGTACCCTTTATGACAATTTATCTTATTTGACAATGCTTGTCTTGTTCTCTAAACAATTTAAATGCTTGTGATGTATGGCCATGGGCCAAAAACAATTTAACTAGGGCTTAGGCTCCTCGTGCAGGTACAAGGGCACTAGCCCTCATTTTGAATGGTATGGTGTAGGGGGAATACCTCTACACACTTAGTTATTATTTGTGTTTGTTTTGTTAACTTCTCGTAAGCCATTTTTCCGACGCTTAAGTTTTACAACCTAAGGTTAAACAACCTCATTGTGTGTAAATTGCAACACCAAGAATATAATGACCAAATTTGATCATTGACAGAGGGTCGCGACCCACTCTATCTCAAATCCTTTAAGTATTATGACTTTGTATATATTTTTACAAGCGCCAAAAACTACTAGGAGAGTTAATGTGAATGTTAAAGTTGGCTTAAATGATAAGACATGTATTACACCTTGAGCCATTTTATTCGACATTGAAACTCATTAACGACTTGGCTGAACAAATCTTTGTGTTTAAAAAACGAAGCAAGAGATTTGTGGGAAATGTCTTATTTATCATTGAATTGGTAGGGAGGATTACATCATTCTTGAAATGAAAACTAAGAAAACTACCAATAATGTTTGCTTTCCCTTGAGAAGCTTCTAATTATAAGAAAAAAGTAAAAGTACTTCTTAAACATAGAACTTTCGAAGGTTCGTACCATTCCACGTCATGTCGATGGGTTCTCGAGAAAGAGTATCCAGTTGTAGGCTCCGTTGCGTGAGGCCTCAGCTACCATGTAGGGTCCTTCCCAAGTTGGTCCCAGCTTTCCCTGGTACTCTGCTTTGCTTGCACTGTTTAGGCGTAGCACATATTCTCCAGGCTTGAAATTGGAAGGTCTGACCCTTTTGTTATAGTAGCCTTCGATCTTATGTTTGTGTATTGCTTCTCGGATGGAGGCCATTTCTCGTCTTTCTTCTAGCAGATCAAGGTTTTCCCTGATCCTTTCATCATTTTGGGAGGCATCATATGTTTCCACACGCTCCGTGTGTACACTTAGCTCTGAAGGGATGACCGCTTCTGTTCCGTATGTTAGGCTGAAGGGGGTTTCACCATTGCTTGACTTAGGGTTCGTCCTGTGAGCCCATAATACTTGAGGGAGCTCATCCACCCATCCATGATGAGTTCGTCCAAGCCTTTTCTCGATCCCTTTCATGATGTCTCTATTTGTAACCTCCACCTGTCCGTTACCTTGTGGATGGTAGACGGATGTCCAAGACTGCTTTATGTTGAGCCCTTGACAGAACTCGTAGAAGACTCCTTCGGTGAACTGCTTCCCGTTGTCAGATATGATTATATAGGGCACTCCAAATCTGCACACAATGTGCTCCCATACAAACTTCTCGATCTGTCTCCCTGTTACGGAGGCTAAGGGTTTATCTTCCACCCACTTAGTAAAGTAATCGATTCCTACCAGCAAGAATTTGACTCCTCCGGGAGCTATAGGCATAGGTCCTACGATATCGATGCCCCACTGAGAGAAGGCCCATGCGGATGTCACACTTGTCATGTCCTGCTTTGGCATCTTTGGAACATTTGAGTGTATCTGACAAGCTTCACATTTGAGAATGATTTCTGCCGCATCCCTGTGCATCGAAGGCCAATAATAGCCCAATTTCATTATCTTTGAGACAACTGAGCGGGGTCCTGCATGGAGGCCGCAGGATCCTTCGTGGACTTCGGAGATAATGCTGCGTACCCTGCTTGGGTCCCACACATCTTAACCGAGGTGATAAAAATGACCTTCTATATAGGGTTTCCCTATTAGCCGATCTAGGGGACTTAACCCGAACCTTCCTTGCTAGCTTGGGATCTTTAGGGAGAAGACCACTTATCAAGTATTCCCTGATGGGAGTCATCTATGTCTCTCCTTCTTCGTGAACCACATCTGCAACTTCCTTGCGAACGATGGATCTTTCGGGAAGGACTTGACAAGTACTTCTTTAGTGAGATGAGCGAAGGCCATAGAAGCTAGCTTGCTTAGTGCATCCGCCTTCTTGTTCGATTCCTACTGAACATCTTTGGATGGTGTAGGAGTCGAAGCTCTCCGCATCTCCTTTGTTTTTCCAAGTCTTGTTTGATGACAGGCTTCCTTGCTTCATAGGAGCTCCTGTCACTTGGTTTGCTACCAATTGGGAGTCTACGAAAACAGCGAGAGCTTTGACCTCCATATCTTTAGCCAGTCGGAGGCCTGCTAGTAGTGCTTCATACTCTGCTTCATTGTTTGTGGCTTCGAACTCAAAACGAAGAGCATATGTATGCTCCTTCCCTTTAGGACTAACCAGCATTAGGCCTGCTCCAAAACCATCAGAGCTAGATGCTCCATCTGTATAAAGCTCCCATTCAGCTTGTACTTGAGTGAGGTTGGTTTTGGGCTCTTCTTTTTCTACGTCAGGCTCGGAAGGTGTTTTCGCCAAGAAGTCTGCGAGAATTTGTCCTTTAATAGAGTTTCGTCCCTTGAACTCTATTTCGTGCTTTCCCAATTCAATATCCCATTTAGCCACCCTCCCAGACTTTTCGGGTTTTGACAAGATCTGTTTGAGTGGCTTGTCGGTTAAGACTGTGATTGGAAGGGCCTGGAAATAGCGTCGGAGCCTCCTTGCTGCGTAGATTAGGGCTAGTATTAACTTCTCCAATGTTGGATAGTTGATCTCTGCCCCCTGTAGGACCCTGCTGACAAAGTAAATGGGGATTTGTCGTTTGTCTCGTTCTGCCATAAGGATTGCGCTAATACTCTCCATGGAGGATGCTAAGTACATGAACAACACTTCGCCTTTGATTGGGGCTGTAAGTGTTGGAAGGATTTCGGTGAACTCCTTCATCTTACGGCGGCTTCAAGATCCATCGACTCCATTGGAAAGTTTTCTTATCCACACATCCCTTGAGTGTTTTGAAGAATGGTAGGGACTTGTCAGGCCCCTTCGACAAAACCGGCTTAAAGTTTGCCAGCTTCCCATTCGGGCTCTACACATCTTTTAGACACTTAGGGGCTTGGAGATCCGAAATTGCCTTGACCTTGGAGGGATTAGCCTTTATCCCTTGCTTAGTGATCAAATGCCCTAGGAATTGTCCCTCTTTGACACCGAAGGAGCATTTCTTAGGGTTCAGCTTCATGTTAATCGCCCGAAGTTGGTCAAAGGTTTCCTGTACATCGAGGAGTAGGTCCTCCTCTATCTTGCTTTTGATAACCATGTCATCAACGTATGCTTCGAGATTTCTGCCTATTTGTTTGTTGAAGACTTTATCTACGAGATGTTGGTAAGTGCCCCTGCGTTCTTTAAACCGAAGGGCATCTTTCTATAACAGTAGACACCTTTGCTCGTGTAGAAGGTTGTCTTTTCTTCATCCTCCTTTGCCATCTGGATCTGATGATACCCTTTATAGGCATCTAAGAAGTATTTTAACCGGAAGCCTGACAAGGATTCTACCTTCCAGTCAATTTCTGGTAGGGGTAGCAATCCTTCGGGCATGCTTTGTTGATGTCAGTGAAGTCAATGCACATGCGCCACCCTCCGTCACTCTTTTTGACCATTACTGGGTTGGCTACCCAAGTTTCATACTTAACTTCCCTTAGGATGCCTGTTTGTGTGAGTTCGTCCACTTCTTTACAGGCTGCAGCGTTTCTTTCGGGGGCTAGGCTCCTCCTTTTCTGTTTTATCGGCTCAATGTGTTTGTACTCATTAAGTTTATGCTCCGTTCGAAGGACCTGTCCGTCTATCGGCAATGTTCTGCGGTACCCTGTCATGTCGAATATTTCCAAGCAAAAACATCAAGGTTAGTCCGTACAGTTAGTGAGCTTCGCCTTGAAATTCGCCGGGAGTTGCTTTCCTACTACCACCGTTTGTTCAGGGTAGCTAGGGCTAACTACAACTTCGCATCTCTCACATAAATCTGCGATAGAATTGCTATCGGAGGTTCCTCCGATTCTTCTTTGATCTTTTTGACACCATATACACCCTTATCCGCCCCATAATTAGAATGAATAGTTCCTACTCGAAGGGTTTGGAACTTAATGGCAGCATGTATGGTGGAAACAACAATGCCCATCTTTTGCATAGTTCTCCCTATTAACAAATTATAAGGAGAGTTTGACCGACTATAACGAGGTGAGTGTTTCCGTCTTGGGATAAGAGGCCTTCGCTTATGGTGATTTCCAACGGTACTTCTCCCGGGGGCCATGAGTGTTCGGGAGAACCCTACCGATGGTGTTTTCGAGTCCACCCTTCGTGAGCGTATGGATGGCTTGAGCTTTAGGAAACAATGCTCATAAATGATCTCGTAGGAGCTTCCATAATCCATATATGCTCAATTTACCTCCCTGTTTGAGATTCGTACCTTGATGACCGCGGGGTCAGTCGAAGGTGTCTGCCCTAAGATGTAAGGGAAGGTTATTTCCCCTATGCTTCCCTCCGTCGCTTCCTTCCTTTTCAAGGTTGGATCGTGCTCGTGTACCATTAGTATCGGAGCCTCTGTGGGCGTAGCCTCCTTCTTGTTCCCCTTCCATTCACCCAGTTGGGTGTCAGAGAACTTGTCCTTTCGATTTTTGATGCCTTTAACCAGATGTGCTAACTGTCGGACCGCCTTGCCTCTTCGATCGCTTCTTTAGTTCTCTGCGGTTGTTCGTAGTCGTGTCCATGGTCTTCATGGAAATGGCAGTACTTGGACATGTCTCTGGCTTTACTTCGTGTTGTCATCCGAGGTGGTGGATCAAAGGACTTTGCGGCTTTCTCGGTAGCCAGAATCTCCCAGGGAGATTTGACTAAGTTCGCCAAGAGTCCGTGGTTCGAACCTTTGTTGTATGGAGTGAAGCGGTATTTGTTCTTCTTCTTGTTCTTGGATCCTTCCCACGAGGACGCTCGAGAGAATTTTTCAGAAGCTTCCTTTTACTCTATCGGAGCCCCGTTTGCTGCTACCTCTTTGGACTCAATCCAAGTGTAAGTCTTCTCCATCAACGCCTTATAAGTAGTGGGAAGATCGGTGGATAGGAATTCCACCAAGCTTCGCGTCCGAAGACCATGTACAATACCTGAGATCATCTGATCTTTGTGCAAACCCAGAATTTTCAAAGTTTCATCGGTGTATCTCGTAACGAAGGCCCTTGTGCTTTCGTTGTCCCTTTGCTTGATGGTGTGCGCGCTAGATGGGTCTTGGTGTACTTCTTACGTTAGCTAAAGTGTGATCGAACTTAGCCTTGAGGTCATCTAGACTTACAATGCTTCCCAACTTACGTCCATTCCACCATATTCTCGCGAGTCTCGGGCGTGTAAGTGAACATGTGGCGGGCTAGGGGCATGACCCATTTTGCATCTTGATAGCGCCTTCGAATAAATGGAGGAAGTTATCGGGATCGCCTTTCCCATCGTAGGTGCCTATATGAGTAGGCATCTTTACACCGTCAGGTAGGGGTAGTCTTCGATCCACTTCACGAAGGTGTGCAAGCTCCAGAGGCGTCGGCATAGTACGGGTTGTATGGAGGTGGATAATCAGGTGTAGGATTATACGGGTTAGGAAATGGCTGTGGGTAGGTAGGGTAAACAGTAGAAGGTTGGTACGAAGGGTTTACACCCATCGATTGCGTAGGAACATGTCCATAGGGTATTTGCTGGTAATTCTGGTTGGGAAGCGAACCATTCGGAGGGTAAGTGTTGTAGGTTTGAGCAGGTAGGTAGGGGTCCATTCAGGAGGTAACCGATTCATGCAGAGTATGGAGGAGGGCCTCGACCGCAGAAACATATGAGGGGGTCGGATCCCCCATCCCCTCTCTTCCTAAATGGGCAGCTAGGAGAGGGGGTAGGTTTACCCCTTCGTTCCCTACCGGGTTGCTTCCTTCATTGGAGTTCTCGCTCCTCCTTTCACCTTGCATTCTTTCCCTTCTTCCCGGATCTCCTCCGGGTCCTTCTTCAAAGCCTACAGTCCTTCCGTTTGGCCTTCTAATGGAAGGAGAACCATTTCAGAGGCCCGGCCCCTAGCAAGGTCGAGGCCTCTCCTCTATTTCGATCTCTTCATCATACTCCTCACTGGAGTATTCCAACTCTCTTCGCATTTCAGTGTTGCGAAGCTTTCTTTTATGAGCCATTAGTAAAGAATCCAAGGCTTCAAAGTTTGCCTCAACGAAGGCGGGGCTAATATCTGGAATAGGGTTAGCGGATGTTGAGGCGTGATGTACGGGAGTAGTTTCCAAACGAGATCGTGTGGTAAAGGTTGAGGCCGTTATGGGGACGAGATTGTCGGTGTTAGTTGTGTTGAGAGGGACTAGGAAGAGAACACGGTGGAGGTGTATCTTCTCTTCACGGTTCCAAGCCGGAAATGTAGTGTAGTCGGTTAGGGTTTTAGGACTGGGTGATTACGGGACTAATAGTAGTGGTCCCACAGATGGATGCGCCATATGATTGTACAATAGATTGCACTACCAGGCTTCGATGATGATCAAAGGTATGAGGGGTGTAGGTTCCAGCCAAGAGTTGCCTTTCACCTGAGAATAAGAAATACGAAACACTACATTAAGTAATTACGCAGGGGTAGGACCCTACGAACCACCTCCGGCGTGAGAGTAAGTATGAGTTATGGTTGTATAAGTATGTATAAGTAAAGAGATGAATGTGAAATGAGCATACCATAATCCATTGCCCGTCCAACCTATTTATAGTGGATGAAATAGGGTTGAGAGCACTTCTGCATGAATGTCGGAGATCATGGGGGCATCCCATGATTGTGGGTAACCGCTAGGGTTTAGTGACCCACGTTCTCAGACTTGATGGGGAAGCCAAGAGAGAGAGGGAGATCGTGGGTTTGACCAAGTCAGGAGGTTCTCCTATCCAATGCTTCTTCATCAGCCATACCCCAAAGGGCCTAGGGCTTCGAATGGTGAATTCCCCTAAGGTAACCTTCGTGATAACGAATGGTTTGACGCCTATGGATATTCTGGAATCCCAACTTGGACCTTCGAATAGAAGGGTTTCGACACGTCTCGGAGGAGTGTCCTTCGAGGTAATCGGAGGGTACATCATCATACCCTAAATCACTTTGTTTTTCACTAGAAGAATGCTTGTCCGCAGTACCTGAAAAGTGGTTAGTAGGAAAAGAAGGAACAACAATGAGTTGTTCATCACAATCTGAATCAGTATCATCATCTGAGGAACCTGCAATGTTAGTTTGAGAAACTTGTGGACCTGCAGAGTGATTAGATTTGAAACGAGTATATCCTAAGTGATCAGTTATATAGTCAAGATCAAAGTACCATTCCTGACTAGCTCCCTGAACATTAGGTTTATCCTCAAGAAATATCAGATTTAGTGTTTCTTCTATCCTCTTGGCAGATATATTATACACCCTGTAAGCATTACTATGAGCAGAGTATCCTACTACAAAACCCTCATCAGCTTTCCCTTCAAACTTGCCCAAATGATCACTGGTGTTTTAGATAGTCACATGACAACCAAAAGGCTTAAAGTAACTAATGGTAGGAATCTTCCCAGTCAAAATTTCATAAGGTGTCTTACTGTGAGGATGAGTTATCAAAACCCTGTTCAAAACATAATGGGCAGAGCTGACTGCTTCAGTCCAGAACATGGTAGGTAACTTAGAATCACCAAGCATAGATCTTGCTGCTTCAATTAGGGTTCTATTCTTCCTTTCAGCAACTCCATTTTGTTGTGGAGTCCTAGCATTACTGTAGTCCATTTTTATCCCCTTAGTTCCACAAAGTTCAATTAATTTGGCATTCTTGAACTCTATCCCATTGTCACATCTTATGTCTTTAACCTTTTTATTCAGCTGGTTCTCAACTAGGGCAATAAAGTTATGAAGAACCTGAAATGTTTCATCCTTAGTTCCCAAAACGAATACCCAGCAAAACCTGTTGTAGTCATCAGTAAACACCAGACAATAATACTTGGGACCAATGCTTCTGATAGATGTGGGACCAAAGAGATCCATGTGAAGAAGCTGCAAAGGTTCTGAAATTGTCTTGTGACAGCAGTAATGGATTTGTAAAAAGCCTTATGTTGTTTTTCCTTGTTGCAAGCCACACAATTATGCTCATTAGTGAAGACTTTGGAAGGAAGACCATGAACTAAACCATGTTTTGCCAGCTTTTTGATAGTTTTGAAATTTACATGCGCCATCCTTCTATGCCATTTGTTAGATTCATCCAAGGATGCTTTAGCCACCAAACAAGCCAACTCTCCTTCTTTTTTGGGTAAAAGGGTTAATTCACCCCGGTAAAATTACCAACTCTCCTTCAGGCTGGACATCATTAAGATTGAATGTATATAGATTATGTTTCCTTGGTACCTGTCATCAGGTATCTGAAAGTATTTAGAAAGCACAAGACATGCAGTATTAGTGAATAGAACACTATTCTTCTTGTCACATATTTGAGACATAGAAAATAGATTGAAGTTTCTAAGTTCTTCCACATAGTACACATTTTCAAAGTCCAGCTTGGAGGTCCTAATGGTTCCTTTCCCTGTTATCCTGCCATCTCCTCCTCCAAAAGTAATAGTGCCTCCATGAATAGGGACAAATTCATGCAATCTTTCCCTGTTCTCTATCATACTCCTAGAACACCCACTATCAACAATACCTAAATCTTTATTTGTATGAGGATCATCCTACAAGTTAAAAGATATACAACAACATTAGTATACATGGAGACCCAAGTCATTACTGACTTGGGCCTGCCTTGTGGATCATGGATGAAAAACCTGCAGATTGATGAGATCCACCATTGTTCTTGGATTCCTTGTGTATTGTCTCCAAGAGTAACCTGCTGAGGACTTAACAGCAGTATCCCACCTTGCCCCCTTTTATTCAAGGGTCATTATTAACGGGCCTATATCCATTTTGAAAATAAGTACTAGTAGGTTTGATTAAAGGCCTAGGAACATTTCTTCTCCAACATGATGAAAATGGTATATCAGCAGAAATTGGGTTACCGTGGCTGGATTACCATCAGGCTGGTCTGGAGGCGGTCTACCAGCCGAGGCTGGTCTACCACGAGGCGGTCTACCAGCAGGATTGGTTCTGCTAGTCCTCACATGTTTTCCAGAAGGAACAAAGGAGGAATATTAGTCACATCATTCCATATTGGTCTATGCCTCTGTTGATTAGTACAAACACTCATTTGTTTCTCATAAAAATCACAATCTTTAATAAGATGAAATGTACTACCACAAACAAAACATGATTTCCTCTTAAAAGGATGGTTCATAACATGATGTTAACACAAATAAGCAGTAAAAATGTTTATTTATATTTTACGATCTTCTAATGTTTTGTCGATAACAAACGTAAAATCATTTTAACGAAACAATTAAAATACGTAAATAGTTTGAGCCAATAGTTCTCTAACACAATTACGTTTTCACATAAAACACGAAAACAAGTATAAGTGATTTTATGATTTAGTAATACATATGTACAACAACTAGTGTTTACATATTTGGGCAAATATATACATAACTAGTATGTATTATAAATGGGTAAAAACTACAACTCATGGTATTGACCCATACCCATTGGACTAGGTACATTGCACCCATTGGATACATTGTATCTAATAAAATACCCATGAATCAAACTATAACCCATGACCCATAACCCATAACCAAAATACCCATGGGCAAAGAGGAGCGTCCCACGGATCCCTAGCTTTACACTATACGGATCCCTTGAGGGAGGGATCCGTGGGATCCGTGGAACAGTAGTAGTTTCTCCTCTATAAATAGTGAGCCATTTCTTTCTTTTTGCTTGCCACTCTCACACATACTTTCCCCAAGTATTGTAACTCTCTAACCACTGATCCTAAGGGATCTTTCTATGTAGTTTGCCTTTTGTTTTTGTGTGATTCTCTAGGTTCCTCTTAAAGGCTAGATCACCACTTCTTAAAGTCGAGCAAGCTCAAGTCCATGAGTTGCCATGCTTCATCATCATCAAGACTACTGAGGTTCTCTTGTTGATAGTTCTTTCTTCCTCTATAGAAGTGTTGTGTCGAATGCATTAGTGAACGATGCTGAAAGAGTCAAGACGAAAGCATTAGTGAAAGATGCTTAACGTCCGTGTCAAGAGCATTAGTGAAGAATGCTAAAGGTGTCAAGACGAAGGCATTAGTGAAAGGTGCCAAGTGTTGTGTCAAGGGCATTGGTGAAGGATTCCTAGAAATCAAATCAAGTGGTGTTAGTTGATATGTGTCTAAAAACACATATATTTTATATTGTTTAAACCCACAAAAACGACCAAAAGCACACAAGTGACCATAAAAATGTTACAAATATCATTGAAATGTGTTTTTATATATTTCAGATGCAAAAGGATTGAAAAAGATTGAAAAACTATAAAGTTTGCATAAATGGCAAGTCTAGTCCCTCGATTTTCAAAAAGTGACATATTTGGTCCCTGAAAGTTTAAATTTTGGAAAATAATAAATTTTGTCCTTACACTATTGAAACCTGGCATGTTAAGTCTCTTGGGCAAATTTTGAAAAGTAACATAACATGTCCCTGGACTTTGCAGCAATTACAAAAATGGTCCTTGTGATTTACTACTTACCAAACGGACCCTTTTAGTTATATAAGCCCAAAAATCATAAAACCCAAAACAATAAATAAAAACCTCACGTGGCCCATGTTCTTTACCGAACCAATCACCCCTTATAACTCCCCCGTTTAATAAAACACAAGTCAAACCTGTGTTTTATTTACCCGTCCCTAACCTCCCACCATTAACACCTTAAACCCAGGGTGATTTGTCCACCCCTGTCTCCAGCTCCATACCCACGTCACAGCTTGTCCCCTCCACCTCCACAACAAACCAAGGGCATTAAATGCCCTGAAAACTGTACACGTTACCTTTTGGATACTTTTGGCGCCAAATTGCATTTCAAGGGCTAAGATGAGTTGCAGTGATCCAAGGGCCATGAAGTAAAGTGGGATTTGACCAGAGTGCTAGTGGGAACTCCAAAAATACCTATAATGAAGGAAAGAAGCAGAGGAGTTAAAAAAATTAGAGTAGGTAGTGTAGTTTAGTATCGACATAGTGTAATTCTCATTCTCAGTGTAATTTTAAGCTTTCTAGTATTAAACTAAGTTAATTCAGTGTATTTCAACTCTTTTTTAATAATCAATCTCAAGTTCCAAGTTCATTCTCAGTTTATGCAATCATTTTAGTTCAAAAAATCTTATATAGCTTAAATGATGTTTACAGTTGTTGTTATGGTTGCATAAGTTCATATAAGTTCTTTATATAACTTATGCAAGCCATTTGAATAATAAAAATCAAGTGTAGTAATAAAAACAGAAAAATACCAAAAAAATCAAAGAAAATAGAAATAAAATAAAAATGAGTGTTCATGATGATGAAGGCTTGGAGTAGGGTTGCTCATGGATTGCCCTGGGTTAGAGGCTTAGTGGTAAGCCTATAGGAGTGGTTCTTGTTCCTTGTTCTGTATCTTCATCTGGATTTCATTTGTAAGCATATTTCTAAGTTTTTGGCATTTTACTGTGGGTGATTTAGATTGCTGTTTATCTTTGATCTATATGCTTATTATGTGTACTTAAGTTGTTTTAGTGCTTAAGATTGCTAGGTTGTTCATTGGAATTGGTTGTTGCTTAAAAATCTTGATTTTACAGTTGAAATTGCATATGGTTCATGTCTGTGTTTCATGCTTGTATTGCTGATCTTTTATGCTTTTATGGACTGTTATAATCATAAAATGAAGATTTGAATCATTGTTGAGGTCTAATTTAATAAGTTGCTTTGAAAATAAAAGTTAGTGTTGCATCAGGGGTGTTTGGTTCAGTGCAATAATCAAAGTTAGAGGTTGGTTCAGTTGCCTAGTTTAGTTGCTTTAGGTTTATTTAGGCTTAGTTTAGTGATTTAGACCATAAATTTGCATCTGCATGCAATTAAAGTCAAAATTGATCATGATCTGCTCTAGTTCTTATTCCAGTAAAAATCAGTTGATCAAAACTTGCAAATGGGTTTAAAAGTAGTCAAAGTAGCTTGCATCATCTCAGTTCATGCTTTACCATTATAATCATTCAATAAATTTGATTCAAAGTTCAGTTTAGTCAACTTTCATGCCTGTCTTCAAAAGTCAAGATATCATCAAATATGGTTTTTGCATGAGCTTTCTGGAATTTTAACTGCTTCATCTCTGAACCAATCTTATTGAAATTTTGGATTCTAGGACCTTGGTTGGTGGTCGATAACTAGGTATTTTTATTTTATTTTTATGATTTTTCTAAGCTAGCTTATTTGGAGCTTGAAGTAGCTGGTTCAAGGCCGTTTGGCATATAGTTATTAAAATCTGGTCGCGAGCTTTTTTTCTTTAGCTTGTGCTTTTTAGGTTCCAATCAGTTGCATTAGCTCATTTTAGGTTAGATTTAGCCTGTAGTAATTTATGGGAGCTTATAGTTAGCTTCTAGCTTATTTTTTAGTGCTTATTTACAACAAAAGTCAAAAGTGGAAAAAGTGATTTTTGCAAAACTTTGTTGATTTTTCATGGATTCATTTTTGGTTCAAATTAAGTTGGTCTATTTTTGAAAACTGATTTTTGTGGAATTTTAGAAGACCTCTATAAGCTCTGAATTAGCTGTGCAAACAGCTAGATATTGTCCTGTGCACACTCAGCATACACTGAGTTGTGTACATGCAACTTGCAGGTCCTCTCCAAGCTTCATTATAGCTTGTTATGGGCTGAAATTTGGTACATAATCCCTTTGGTTGGTTGGCTAGAGAACCTAGGTTCTGTTTTCCTCTATAGCTTATTGGATAAGCCTGTGCAGTAGCTTAAAGTTAGGCAGTTAGAGCTTATTTACTCTAGGCTTAATTGGAATTAGATCATTGTAGATTGCTTTTCATAGGTTTAGATTAGTTAATATAGGTTGGTTTTAAGTAATTTTAGCATACCCTAGCTTCTGTGTTAATTTGGTGTCCATTTGTAGCCATTAGCTTATTATAAGTGCTTATTTATAAGCACTTTTATCTATAGAACCTAATTCTTGCACACCTGCATCACTTTTCTTATTTTTCCTATATTTAGAATAATATTTTAGAATTTTCCTGAAGTTTTCATAATTTTCTGCCACTTTTTACTATTTTTCTTATTTTAAAACAAGTTTTAAGACTTTTTAAGCACTTTTTAATACAAATAAATCAGAAAAACTTCAAAAAAATAAATTTTCAATTTTCATAGATTAAGATAAATATAAAAAGCAAAAAAATAATTTTTCCAGATTTTTCCTAGTTTAATTTGTAATTTTAGCCATTTAATTAGTTTTAAATAATTTTTAATTCATAGAAAATAGAAAAATAATCATAAAAATACAAAATTCGTTTTGAAAATTCTATTTAGTCATTTTAAATTTTTGAAAAATAGTTTCACAATTTTCCTCTTTAATTTCATAATTTCTAGTATTTTAGATTAGTTTTAAAAGTTTAAAATTAGTTTTTAAATCAAATAAATAAAAGAAAAATCATAAAAATTAGTTTTAAATCATAATAAAGTTTTAAATTGTATTTTTAGAGTAAAAGTGATTTTAGATCATTTTTAGGTTTTAATCGTTAAACGATTTTAAATAAAGAATTAAAATGACTTCAAAGTCTTTGTTAGAGTTAATTTCCTTAGTGTAAAATCAATCATAACCTTTTCCTGTTCAATATTCACCCGATCACAGATTCGTTGTATTACAGTTTACACACCTCGTTGGGACTTAACGACCCGGGGAAACACTAACTCCTCTGGACTTAATTGCATTTTGTTCTGAGCTGTTTGACTTTTATGGTTGACCATTCACAAGTGGTTGACTAATAAAAGATAGACCGTTCGGAGCGGATCATTAGTGAAGAATGCCAAGGTCGTATAATCGATGAGGTTCATCGTTATACATATAGTGATAGTTTGTTTCCAATGATGTTGATATCCTTGATGGTGTTGTAATAAGGAATGGGTCTCCTTTGAGATTAGGTGTTGTGTAGTATTGGGTAGTAGTTCCTCCATTGTAATGGAACTCGGTACTTAGCCTAATACCGGATAAAGGGTAGGCGATGTTGTGGTAGTTGTGGTTCACCTTGGTGAAAAGAACCCGGTGGTTAGCCTAGTACCGGAAAAAGAGTAGGCGACGTTGTGAAGGCTTCTCGGCCATAAGGAGTTGGTGTCGTGTAGTGATTACGAACTCTCGAGTAGTTGACTCAGGGAGTGGAGTAGGGCAAGGAAGGTGTCCTTGTAGCCGAACCACTATAAAAACTAGTGTCGTGGTTATGTGCTTCTTACTCTTTATCTTTCATTACACTTTTATAGATCCATCTATCAACGTCCAACATACACATCTAAATAGATTGACATAAGTTGATCTAAATATTTTAAAACAAAGTTTTAATTGGTAAAACTATTCAACCCCCCTTCTGGTTTTCCACAATTGGCATCAGAGCTTTGTTACCAAGTTTCTTAGAGTATGTTGTACTTTAAAAACTTGATACGATCCGTGTATGTTTGAAAACTACAAAGAAGGATTTTTCAAGTCATGTTTTAAAAATCATTATAGTCTTTATTTTTGGACAATGATAGAATGTTCTAATACTTCTTCTCTTAAAAAGAATATTTAGCAAAGGTATGATCATTAATAATTTACATTTGTTTTATTATTGTAAAAATCTTAATTGTATAATTAATCTCTATTAGTAATTACTTGAGTAGTTGTCTATATTAAAGCCATCATCAAGAATAGTATTCTTCGATTGATTTACATATAGACTACACTACTAATCTGTAATAATGATATCTAGGTTATACGATAACTTCAATCATTATTCATCACAAAAAGGATTATTGACACTTCATCTATGTCAATAAATATCCATGTGAAATTTCTTGTATTATGATAAAATGGGATTCTATCATAATCTTTGAAAAACCTCCCAAGAATTGTGACTAATTCATAAAAAAGGAATCTCGTCAAATAGGATTAGTATTAAACCGTCAAAACCCCAAATCATAAGTTATAGAGCTTAAACACCAAACTCTAGGCGTTTTAGAACTCCCAAACCAAAGTTATCAAGGAATGCTTAAAATGATTTTTTGCTGTCAAGCCGGATCCCTGAGCTTCAACTAGCCGGATCCCTAATGAGAGGGATCCGTGCAACAGAAGACATCATAAGTTAGTAATGACCAATGTGGAAGTTCCACAATCACTTTCCCTTCAAAGACTCACGAACAAAAACCAAATTACTGTTCACAGGAGCAATTTGATCATTTCCTTCAAGCATAACAATCTCTTGTGTAAGTATAATCTTCCCTACATTGTTAATTTAATTCCTTGATTTCTAGGATTACAATTTCTTCATTTTTAAAAGTTGGGTTCAAATGGGTTTATCATAATTTGTTACCACATTGTTTTCTAAAATAATCCAAATCAAAGAATTAACATTGTTAATACAAATTAAACTCATTTCTTGAATTCAATAAAAATGATTTGAGCAAAATTGTGATCAAACCCTTTAGGCTAATATTCACAATTAACACCACATTGTGGTTGTGTTGTTTAGGAACAATCATGACAAGTAACCGACAACAAGACTATCAAGATACCGCTCATTACATACAATTGTACCATAGAAAAGATGGACTTAGCCCAGAAGATAGGAAAGCTTTCAAAATGCTCGAAAAGAGACTTTTCATGAAGGTCGTGTAGTAGAACCATCATTTCTTGCTAACACCGACATAAGACAAGTTTTTAGGACCATTGGCTTTGATTGTTTATTAGACATAAACGAACAAATTTTCCCGGTTTTCGTACTCGAGTTCTACAAGACAATGAGGATAGTTAGAAATGATGTTGGGTCCATCTCAATTGTCTTCATCATAAATGAGCATGAGTACACCCTTTCGCTTGTGGAGTTTGGAAGAATACTAGGGGTTCCATATCAATGTGTTTGCATGTTTTCCAATGAGTGGTCTTTGGAAGAGATACACACTATGGTTGATCATCATGAAATCTACCACATGTTAATCCCGAAAGCAACCACGGTGAGGGACACCGTGTTCATGCCATGAGCATCCCCATCGAGGGTCACTAGGAATTCGAAAGTGATCTATAGGGATCCTTTCCAAATGGAGCTCTCCGAGATATATGCATTGTATAGGAAGTGGGAAGTTGTGGTGAGGGAGAATGTGTTGTGTGATTCGTGCCGAACCGTCAAGTTTTCTCACACAAGCCGGCCACTTGTGAATGGCCGACCGTAAGAAACTTCAAACAGTTCAGACACAGAATGCAATGAAGATCAGGGGAGTATAGTGTTTCCCCGGGTCGTTATGTCCCAACGAGCTGTGCGATGAATCATCCAACGAATAGTGATCGAGAAGATTTGAACGGAAAAGAGATATGATTGATTATACCTAAAGAAAAAGTCTATAAATTACAGGGGCTTAAATGCAAATTAAAGAAAATTAAAAAGATAAACTATATTAAATAAACGCTATCACTATTTTTAAACTAATGTTTTTGATTACAAATTTAACTTAAAATCTACGTGATGTACAGAAGAAAATGTGAAACTGAAGCAATATTAGTCCTAAAAATATGAAAATGACATTTTTACAATCCTAATGATAAAAGAAAATTTTTAGAAAAAGAAAATTATTTTTATAACTATTTAATTAATTATTATTAATTAAAAACTAATTTTAACTATTTAATAATAACCTAAAATACAAGAAAATATGAAATAAAGCTAGAAAAATGAAATTATGACTTGGAAAAATCTAAAATAACTAAAAAGAATTTTCAAAACTAATTTTATATTTTTCTGATTATTTTTCTATTTTCTATGAATTAAAAACTAATCAAAACTAATTAAATTACTAAAAATTACAAATTTAACTATGAAAAATCTGGAAAAATAATTTTTTTACTTTTTATATTTATCTAAACCTAGGAAAATTGAAAAATTATTTTTTTTTAACTTTTTCTGAATTAATTGTATTAAAAGCTATTAAGAATTGCTTAAAAACTGTTTTAAATAAAAAAAAATAGCAAACTGACTTAGAAAAATATGAAAAATTCAAGAAAAGTCTAAAATAATATTATGAATCTAGGAAAAATAGAAAAACAGTGGGTTGTGTGCAAGAAAATAAAACTGCTAAGCAAGTACTTATAAATAAGCACTTGAAATAAGCCAAATGAAAACCACAAGCTACCCAAATGAAACAGAAGCTATATTATGCTAAAAGAACCAAAATGCAACAAGTATCAACTGCTCTTAACCTCTATATACTCACTGCCATGATTTGGTGATTTTGAGAATAAGTGCTAAGAACAGTTTGAGGGTACTACTTTAAAGCCTAATAATAAGCTACCTAATAAGCTGGGACTAGAAACCAAGAGATGGAACCTAAACTAGACACGGCTAGGTACTTCTAAACCAAAGATTAGCCTTGTACAAGCTCTCAAGAGCTGGCTGCAAGGTCTGCAAGACCTGTGCGACTCAGTGAATACTGAGTCAATGCACAGGGCATTTTTGCCCATGTTGCCAACCCATTTTGAAGCTTATAAAAATTTGACAAAAATCTATAAAAATGATAATAAGAAAATATACCAACTGAAGTTTTAACACCCAAAGTCTCACTTGATTTGACCCAGAAATGAGTTTATTAAAAATCTTCCCATTTGGGCTCAAAACTGATTTTTCAAGTTTTTGACTTTTGAGCAGTTGAGAAAAGTTGACCAATTTGAACTTTGAATCCAATTTGTGGAATGAACTTGATGTATTATGATGAAATGAAGCTTCTGCAAACTATATCTATGAAATTTAAACACAAAACAAGATTTTAATTTTATAAAAATCCAACAGTTAGGCAAATGAAGACAGTTGAAGATGGATTTGACTTTAGAGCTAATGCAGGTGCATATTATGACTGATATGAATACAAATGAGCTAAACAAACCTAAACCAACAAGTTTCTACCACTGAGCAATCCTTAAACACAGTTTAAGTAGCAAAACCAAACACACCTGTCATGACTGATATGCAATTATGAACTAAGCTAACCACTAAACTAGTATATGTTACTGATCAAACTGAGTTTAACTAACTTGAATACAACTTAATAAACAGATTTAAACTATTTGTAACTGCAATTAAAGATTATGCAATGGAACTTGAAAATTACTCACAATTGGTCCTTAGCCACAATGGCTTGAAATCAGTGAACCAATGAACCACTAGCCTATTTCTATCACCCCATTAACTCTGAATCAACCCAAATCCACCACTGCTACACCCATATCCATTTCATACCCATTTGCTTCCTCAGTTGACTTTTGTTGACTTTTTACCAAAGTTGCTTAAAACTTAGAATTAAGCTAACTAAAAGCTTTAAGGAACTTTAATAAGCTTATTTGAGCTTAGAAATAAGCTGTTTAAAACTTTAACATCAGAGTTTGAAATTGAAAATTGCAACAGTGACCATGAAACATGAAATTTAAGTAAACTATGAAATTGATGATTAAAAGTAGATTACACTGATCATGTGACTTTAGTTTAGTACAATGAATACCAAGATTACAACTTTAAAGCTTAATTAAAACATAATTATAAAAACGACATACATTTTTAAAAATAAACTAAGTGCTCTCCTTTTTCCTCCTCTCTTCTTCCTCTTTTTATATGCAAAATGCTTTCCATGTGTCTTCTGAGCTTTTCCCACTTCTTTTCAGAGCCGTTGGATGAGAAGACTTGATATTAGCCGTTTGATGACTTTTGGCGGGAAAGAGATAAATGCCAGTTGGGACAGGGGAAGGGTGCATTAAATGCTGCTTGGATGTTGTTGAGGTGGAGGGGACATGGTGTGGAGTAGGGTCGCTGGAGTTGGAGGTGTTGCGAGACAAAGTGGTGGGAAGACAGAGGAAAAAAGGAGGGTGTTTGGCGGTTTTATTTTAAACCGTGGGTGGGTAAACGGGTTGGATGGGTAAAAGGGATTGGACCGGGTATTAGGGGTGTTGGGCTTGGGGGTTTCATTTTGGGCTTGGACTAGGATAGCTTAGGATCCATTTAATAATCTAGGGACCAAATGTGTATAATTGAATCTCGGGGACCAAAACTATAACTTCTGAAATTGTAGTCCAAGGGTTGGTCTTGCCAATCTCCAATAGATCAAGGGCCAAACTTGCCAATTGTGAAACTCCAAGGACTAAACATGACCATTTTAAAATCCAAGGATCAAAACTGTAATTTCTCAAAACTTTTGGACTTTTCACCAAAGGACTAATTATGACAATTTATGATTCCAAAAGGACCTTTGGTGACTTTTCTTTTTAAAATAAGTGCTCGGGGACTATTTCGACAACTTTTGAAACTTGGGGGTAAGCGCCAATTATGTAAACTTTGCTCGTTTTCATCGATTTTAAACATTTTGCATCTGAAACATATAAAATGCAATTTTGAGATATTTTCAGTATTTTGATGCATTACTGAGCATTTTTAAACGTTTTGCAGTTCAGATTTGACCAAAAATGATGAGTATTTACACACTCATCATTGTGCCTTGTAGGAAACAAGGATCACCCCAACGCATGCCTAAGTTTCATGATCTATTTCCTAGTGACCGAGACTCGCTTCAACCTTGCTTACTACATGATTAAGAGAATGGCAAGTGTAAAAAGCATGGACAAAATGGTGCTCCCGTACGCAATGCTCCTAACCCGTCTTGCAAAATTCATCTTTGTATTAGATCCTTCTCCGCAATCCTACGATCATAGATTTTGCAACAAAGTTATGGTGTCATTGACCGAGGGTAGAACTACAAGGTTTATGGTGGAAGGAAAAAGGCCTCACCTACCCACGGATTCCTCGGATGAAAGGGAGAGGCAAAGAGAAGGTGAGGGTAGTAGCAACCCAATCGGAAATACCGATCTTGACCCTTGGATTACACCAATCAATTGTCGGATGTTGCTAGCCCATCACCAGAATGGCAACAAACCAAGGGAATCTTCAAGTGCTTCGCCAACTTCTTGAAGAAAAAGAAGTAGAGATGGTGTGATAAAGAGTGGAGGAGGGGTGAAGAC
Source organism: Chrysanthemum makinoi (assembly GCA_910596185.1). Lineage (NCBI taxonomy): Eukaryota > Viridiplantae > Streptophyta > Magnoliopsida > Asterales > Asteraceae > Chrysanthemum > Chrysanthemum makinoi. The sequence continues at coordinate 151,445,894 of OU343217.1, read as the reverse complement.
GGGAAGTGGTGGAGAAGTAAGGTAAGGTCATAGGACCTTAATTTGTGAAAAAAATTTGAAACAATGGGTTGTAACATCTAAACAAATACTTATGTAGAGTAGGATGTAGTATGTAGCTATTGCCATAACTTGGCATTGAACAATCTTAACTTAGGAACGTTTAGGATGATATTTTACGACTTCATGAAATCATTCAAGTAATCGTCGTCACTCATCTTTAGGTACCTTTAGTTCCCCCACATTTGCTATGCGTTATACTTGATGTGTTCTTGCATTTAGTCTTTCTAGAAACAACTATGAGAAGCATTTTGCTAAGAGTGCAAAATTGCACATTTGCTGAATGCCTTCTGATCTGCAGTAGGCGGATCCCAGCGATATAACTAGCCGGATCCCTCCCAAAAGGGAACCGAGGGATCCGTGACCACAAATGAGGAATACAAACTTCCTTACATCAAAAACAGCTCACTAGATCACCTCACACTAGTCAAACATAAGAGCTTAGAACCAACTAAGTCTTCCTCAAACATTTGAAAGCTTCACACTCACCCATAGCTTACCAAGGATCTATTTCAAAGTGCTTTTGATTTATCAACTCATCATAACTCACCATATTTCCACTTCAAACGCTCACACATTATTCCTCACATCATATAACACTTAGTTTGATATGTCCATCAATTTTGATCAAATTGAGTTTAGTCACTTTTAACTCAAAAATAGGCTCAAAACTAGTTTTTCATTTTTCTTTATTTTTTTAAGATTTTATTAAATTCTTCTTGAGCCATCATTTGATTTCTAGGACTAATTACCACCACTTTTCATATCAAATCAAATGGTATTCTTCTCAAGCATTTATTTAGACTATCTAAAGTCCACTTTTAACTCCAAAAACCATCATTAAGCACCCTCACCCCTAATGGTTGAGCATTTAAGACATCCACCACTCAAGACATCAAAGCAAAGTCAAAACCTCAAGATACATAAGTACTAAACCTTACAAAAAGCATATTCATCTCATCAAGTATCTATCTGACTAACGGATCCCTGGTGAGAGGGATCCGTGGGATCCGTGTTTGCAAAAAGACTTTAATCAGCTTTCCTCTTCAAATTTAAGCCACCTTTTGGTTATCTAACCACTTTTAGTTACCATTTAATGTTTTCCTAGAGCTGAACAATATCCTAAGTACATGCTTAATCCTCTTAGTGGTCAAGAATTTAATTCCTTAATTTAAAATTATCCTTTATAAACCAAACACTCTTAAGGTTAAGTCATCACTCTCACCTAGCTCTCAAAAATCAGTAGTTAGAAGCTTACATTGCATCCTTACCATCACCATGACCAAAGCACTTAGCAACAACTCTTCAACCAAAGGCTCATCCAAAAGAAAGGGTCAAATGATTCATGAGATTTCATCCACCGAATCATCTCCTGTAATAAATAAGAATGCTAGAATCCCACCTCAACAAACCCACTCAATAATTGCTAAGAGAACCGCAAGAAGTAGCATCAAACCTTTTGGGCTAGAAAATGGGTCATCTAGTTCAAAACCAAACATAGCTAGCTCTAGCAAACCGTCTAAGCCCTCATTCCTAGAGCATGGATTACACTCATTCAACGAGCCTCTTTCTTACCCAAATCTCTATTCATTAAAGCATTCATCACCGAGAACATCCATTCACCAACTTTCTCGTTAAATAGGGAACCACCTACAACACCGACTAGTCCATCATTGGAGACAAGGAACCACCAAGGACTTGATCATATGGAGGAATTTCCATTACCACCGCCCTCACTTTTAGTAGAACCTCATCCTACATCTCTAAATGAAACCCCACCATCATTCGTAGAGCCTCTTCAAAATACTCATTTTCCTCCTGTTCCAAATCAAGACAATTATTGCTCTAATTGTCTAATCACCCAAGGACTTGTTCAAGAAGTACGAAATGAGTTACATTTCATGTGTAATCATCTTCTTGAAAGATTGGACCAAATCAACAAGTCTACTTATCCTTAGACTTAAGCACATTGTTGCGTTCTAGGCTTTAGTAACTTATTAGTATTAGTATAATATGTATGGCTAAATCATTCCCTTAGTTTTAGAGATTTCTTGATTATCTCTTTGTTTATTGAATGATAACTTATTTGCCATATTGCTTTGAGTATATATTTGTTGTTTGTATACATATCTCACTTTCATATTTAGCATTGTTTGGTATATCACCATTGCTGAAAATCTGTCACCAAACAGACGGATCCACAAATTGCCTAGACGGTTCCCACAGAGGAGGGAACCATGGGATCCATGCAACAGAAGGCAAATTTTCTACTAACTTGAGTTTTATTTGCAGGAAACTATGCACTATACTCTTGTTTTCTAACCTTTGTTTTGTAGATTTTCAAAATACACATGAAGATCTTGACACCCTAAACAATGGGGAGCTTTGTGTCAAACCATACATTGCAAAATGATTTACAACATAATCCTTATTTGGATTACACTTCATGACACCCCATTGCAAAATTGCAATCTTCAAGGGGGAGCATTTTCGTCACAAGGACGAAACCATTTGCAAACAAAATTGCAATTCGTTAGCTTATTAGTTTATATTTACTTGACGCCCTCACAAAGGGATGGACTCATCAAGGGGGAGTTAAGACGAGAACTATTCTCGTCACTTGCTCTCTTAAATTTTTTCTTTTACATGTTTTTCTTAAAACAATGTGTTAGTTTCTTTTCGACGCCTTTTTGTTTCGACAAAAAGGGGGAGAAGAGAGTAAAAACTCCAATTCGAACTTTTACGAATTTTAGTTTTTCCTTAAAATAATTTTATATTTTGTCATAAAAAAAATGGGAGATTGTTAATACAAGTAAGCCGTAAAAACATTTATTTATATTTTACGATCTTCTAATGTTTTGTCGATAACAAACGTAAAATCATTTTAACGAAAAAATTCTAATACGTAAATATTTTGAGCCAATAGTTCTCTAACACAATTACGTTTTCACATAAAACACTAAAACAAGTATAAGTGATTTTATGATTAGTAATACATATGTACAACAACTAGTGTTTACATATTCGGGCAAATATATACATAACTAGTATGTATTATAAATGGGTAAAAACTACAACCCATGGTATTGACCCATACCCATTTGACTAGGTGCATTGCACCCATTAGGTACATTGTATCTAATAAAATACCCATGAATCAACCCATAACCCATGACCCATAACCCATAACCAAAATACCCATGGGCAAAGAGGAGCGTCCCACAGATCCCTAGCTTTACACTAGACGGATCCCTTGATGGAGGGATTCGTGGGATCCGTTGAACAGTAGTAGTTTCTCCTCTATAAATAGTGAGCCATTTCTTCCTTTTGGCTTGCCACTCTCACACATACTTTCCCCAAGTATTGTAACTCTCTAACCACTGATCCTAAGGGATCTTTCTATGGAGTTTGTCTTTTGTTTTTGTGTGTTTCTCTAGGTTCCTCTTAAAGGCGAGATCACCACTTCTTGAAGTCGAGCAAGCTCAAGTCCATGAGTTGCCATGCTTCGTCATCATCAAGACTACTGAGGTTCTCTTGTTGATAGTTGTTTCTTCCTCTATAGAAGTGTTGTGTTGAAGGCATTAGTGAAGGATGCCGAAAGAGTCAAGACGAAAGCATTAGTGAAAGATGCTTAACGTCCGTGTCAAGAGCATTAGTGAAGAATTCTAAAGGTGTCAAGACGAAGGCATTAGTAAAAGGTGCCAAGCGTTGTGTCAAGGGCATTGGTGAAGGATGCCTAGAAATCAAATCAAGTGGCATTAGTAAAGAATGCCAAGGTCATATAATCGATGAGGTGCATCGTTATACATATAGCGATAGTTTGTTTCCAATGATGTTGATATCCTTGATGGTGTTGTAATAAGGAGTGGGTCTCCTTTGGGATTAGGTGTTGTGTAGTATTGGGTAGTAGTTCCTCCATTGTAATGGAACTCGGTACTTAGCCTAGTATCGGATAAAGGGTAGGCGACGTTGTGGTAGGTGTGGTTCACCTTGATGAAAAGAACCCGGTGGTTAGCCTAGTACCGGAAAAAGAGTAGGCGACGTTGTGAAGGCTTCTCCGCCATAAGGAGTTGGTGTCGTGTAGTGATTACGAACTCTCGAGTAGGTGACTCGGGGAGTGGAGTAGGGCAAGGAAGGTGTCCTTGTAGCCGAACCACTATAAATACTCGTGTCCAGGTTATGTGCTTCTTACTCTTTATCTTTCATTACACTTTTATATATCCATCTATCAACGTCCAACATACACATCTAAATAGATTGACATAAGTTGATCTAAATATTTTAAAACGAAGTTTTAATTGGTAAAACTATTTAACCCCTCTTCTAGTTTTCCACACATGAGAAGTCTTATCATTAACAAAATTATTTAAATCACAACCAAAATCAAAATTGTTTTTAGCATAATCAAAAGAACAAGAAATGTTTTCAAAATAAGTTGTCTTTGAAGAAGATTCATTAACAGCAACTCTTGGGGCAAGGTTAAATGGTAAAGGATTGGGTGAGGCAAACTTGGGGGTTGTAGACTCTTCACTTGAATCACAACTGGCAAAGTCTTTAGAATGGGTCTCTGAGGTCCTAGCACTGGAAGAACAAGAGACAAAATCATTAGTTTCACTGCTAGTTTCAGATAAGTCATTAGACTTTTGGTCATAGGTCATATGTGATTCATCCAAGTCTGAGTCTGGGTTAGGTGGCCTAACAATACCATTGATTCAGGAAGGAACAATATGCATTTCAGCTTGTTTAACAAATTTAATAGGTTTTTGATTTTTTTTCTTCCTCTTCATCAGTGACAAGATCAAAAACACTATAGTAATTAGGGTCATATACCTTGTGGAAAACTAGAAGGGGGGGTTGAATAGTTTTACCAATTAAAACTTCATTTTAATTTATTTAGATTGACTTATGTCAATCTATTTGGATGTGTGTGTTGGATGTTGATAAACAAACATATAAAGGTAAGTAATGAAAAGATAAGAGTAAGAAGCACAAAACCACAACGCAAGTATTTATAGTGGTTCGGCTACAAGGTCACCTTCCTTGCCCTACTCCACTCCCCGAGTCACCTACTCGAGAGTTCATAATCACTACACCAATCTCCTTATGGCGGAGAAGCCTTCACAACGTCGCCTACTCTTTTTCCGGTACTAGGCTAACCACCGGGTTCTTTCACTCCAAGGTGAACCACACCTACACAACGTCGCCTACCCTTTATAAGGTACTAGGCTAAGTACCTAGTTCTCTCACACCTTAGGTGAACTACACCTTCACAACGTCGCCTACCCTTTATAAGGTACTAGGCTAAGTACCTAGTTCTTTCACACCTTAGGTGAACTACACCTTCACAACGTCGCCTACCCTTTATTAGGTACTAGGCTAAGCACCTAGTTCCATTGCAATGGAGGAACTACTACCACACTACACCAACGACTAATTCCAAAGGAGATCTACTCCTTTACTACATCATCAAGGATATCAATATCCTTGGATCTAATACTAGTCTATCCTGTACATCAAAACACACCATATCGAATGTACATCTAAGGCACCTTTCACTAATGCCTTTGACTAGATCTACAAGACACCTTTCACTAATGTCTTGTGTCTTCACCTCTAAGCACCTTTTACTAATGCTTCTTTGTCTTGACTTCTAAGCACCTTTCACTAATGCTTCTTTGTCTTGACTTCCAAGAACCTACCACAAGTGATTTATCCTATAGACGATAGATACCCTTCACTAATATCTTCGTCTTGACTCTTAAGACATCTTTCACTAATGTCTTCAACACTACACTTCTTTGAAGAAAGAAAGGAATCATCAACAAGAAGACTTCAGTAGCCTTGATGATGAGGAAGCATGGCAACTCATGGACTTGAGCTTGCTCGACTTCAAAGTGGTGATCTTGCCTTTAAGAGGAACCTAAAAGATAACACAAAAACAAAACTACACACATAGATCTCTTGGATCTAAAGTTAGTGAGATTAAACTCAGGGGAGAAAGTATATTTGAAAGGGGTGAGAAACAATGAAGAAATGGCTCACTATTTATAGAGGAAAAACCTCTACTGTTCCCCGGATCCCACGGATCCCTACCACAAGGGATCCGGCTAGCACAAAGCTAGGGATTCGTGGTCCGCTCCTCTTTGCCCATGGGTATTTTTGGTTATGGGTCATGGGTCATGGGTTATGGGTTGATCCATGGTTTTCTTTCTAGATACAATGTATCTTAAGGATACCATGAACTTGGTTAAGTGGTATATATAAAACCATGGGTTATGGGTCAAAACCATTTGCTAGTATTTACCCATTTAGTATATACTTGTATTTACCCATTTTAGGATACACTTAGTTTTTACCCATTTTAGTATACTTAGTTTAAGTATATGTTTAACCCAATATGTAAACACTAGTTGTTGTACATATGTATCTAAATCCTAAAATCACTTATACTTGTTTTAGTGTTTTATGTGAAAGCGTTAGTGTGTTAGAAAACTATTAGTTCAAACTATTTACGTATTTTGTTTGTTTCGTTAAAATGATTTTACTTTTGTTATCGACAAAACATTAGAAGATTGTAAAATATAAATAAACATTTTTACGGCTTATTTGTATTAACAATCTCCCCCTTTTTGTTGATGACAAAACATAAAATTATTTTAAGGAAAAAGCTAAAAATTCGTAAAAATTTGAATTTGTAGTTTTTACTATCTTCTCCCCCTTTTTGTCAAAACAAAAAGTGTTTGAAGGAAGGCAACACATTGTTTTTAAGAAAAACATGTGAAAGAAAAAGTAAAAAGGAATAGAGAGCAAATAACGGGAAAGGATCTCGTCTTTTACTCCCCCTTGACGAGTCCATCCCTATGCAAGGGCGTCAAGTAAATGATACTAACCTAGTTTGTTTGCAAATAAGTTTGCAAAAGATATCGTCTACGAGACGAATGTGCTCCCCCTTGATTATTGCAAAGGGATGTCACAAAATGTAAACCTAGTATTGCAAGTAATTTGCAATGTATTGCTTTGGCATAAAGCTCCCCCTAGCTTTAGGATGTCAAAGTCTTCATATGTAAATTGAATAACTACAAAACAAAGGTTAGAAATCAAGTATAATTCACAATTTCCTGCAAATGTGATTCAAGTTAGTAGAAAGAAATATTTATGTCTCACGGATCCCACGGTTCCCTCCTAGTAGGGATCCGTTTAGGCAAATCTGAGGGATCCGTCTGGCTGATGAATAAAGTCAGCAAAGATTGGTATAACATGAAATGTTAATACCGAAAAGAGATATGGATTATATAGTATACTCACATACTCAGAAATATAGCTAGTAGCATGTAATTCCATTTAATAAACAAGAGTTATGATATACATGACTCGAAAAACAAGAAAATAGACAATACATGACTAGGAATTTCTAGATCACCTAACGCTTGAAGCTAAGACACCACTATAATCTTCTAGCTCAAGTTTTGTTTAGGTTTAATCTCGTCAAAACGTTCGAGCAGATGATAGAACATGAAACATTGGTCTTCTCGTACTTCATGTATCAAACTTTCAACATGTTGACAATGATAGCAATCTTTGTCATGGCTAGGTAGTGGTGGTGGATGAAATGAAATGGCTTGATTTGAAGGATCAAGTGAAGCGGCTTGTGGAGCTTCAAACGATGGAGGGATTGGTGGAGGTGCATTTAAGAATGACTCAACCAAGAATGATGGTGGTGGTAGAGAAGTGTCAACTTCCATATGGTCGGGTGGTTGACTTTGATGATTTGTCATAATCCAAATGGGATTATATGATGAAAACGCCGAGAAGGAAGCCGGAGCAAGTGTTGACTCAACACCATGATTTTGAACCATTATTCCTCCTAATGAGGAGAATGTTGTCGGTGGAAGTGGATGAGACGTCCTAGGAGGCAAGTCCTCTAGATTGTAGAGGTGTGGTGATGATAGTGGAGATGTAAATGAAATAGCTCTAGGAACCAATGGTGATGGTTTGGTGGAGATAATATTGTTTGGCCTAGGAGGTATGGTGGTGTTTGGCAAAGGTAGTTTTGTGGGTACTATCCTTTTAGGAATTGGTTTGATTGGATGATGAAGGATTCTATCATTTGTTGGCTTGACCGGAGATGATTCGGTTGAGGAAATTTCGTGTATAACACGAGCTCTTTTCATGGGTGGTTCTTTGGTGGATAAGTTACTACTACCTCCGTCCCAAAATTATAGTCCCCGTTTGACTTTTTTGGGCTTTCTCTTTCAACTTTGACCATAAATATTTTCGTTTATGTTATACAATAGTTGATGAAAATTATACCAAATGAAAATACATTAAAAACTCAATCCATTCATATATTTTGCATCAAATATTATATAACACAAAAAAAAATACTTAAGGTCAAAGTGGTAAAAGAAAGACCGAAAAAATAGAAAGGGGACTATAATTTTGGGACGGAGGGAGTACTTGGGATTTTCCTCATGATGAGATGATTTCAAGAGTTTGCAAGAGCTGAAAGTTAGGATGAGAGTGATGACTATGGAGGTCCTAATAAGGTGGTTTATAAACTAAGAGATTTGGCAAGTGCATTTAAGCCTTAAGCCGCTAGAATTCATTGAAATGTGATGATTGACATGCACAAGAGTCAACTTCAGAGGATGCACTGATCTAGGAACTCATTTAAGATGAGATGGAATGTTTGAGTTAGGAAGATAAGTTGAAATGATTGTTTTTGCAAGAATTGACATAAACTGTCATCCGGATCCCACGGTTCCCTCATCGAGGATCCCTCTAGGCTAATCCTAGGGATCCGGCTCTCAGCAACTATGAAAGAGTGGAAATGATGTTTCTAAGATCTAAGACCTATATCATCTTGAGTGTTTCAGTCCTCCTAAGTGTTTTAAATGAAGGGATGCTTGAGTACTTGAAGGTAATGAGTGATGTAGCTAATGATTGTTATTTATGGAAGGATTTGGAACTTTCAAGAGTACCAATGGATGAGCAAGGATGACACTAAAGATTTAGAGTGTCAATTGAAGCTAAATGATCCTAGAGATCAGGTTATGTCTTAGGATAGTGTTTTGGAAAGTATCCTAGAAGCTTTTGAGATGAGAAAACTAGATTTTGATCAACTTTGATCAACTTGGAGGTGAGGATGATTTATGATCAATTTTTCCGTAATTGAAAGATTTCTAAGACTAGATGTGAGGGATCAAGTAGAAAATGAGGTGTGAGTTTAAGAGCGGAAGAGTAATGGATTAAAAAGAAACGGTAGATCTACAAGCCTTTTTAGAGTGTGACCTCGGTGAGTTATGTATGAATGGGAAAGATTAACCTATGTTGATAAGGACTTAATTTGCCTTATGACACTATGTTTAGCTTAGTGTGAGGTGTTCTAAGAATGTGTTTGAAATACAATGCTTGTAATTTCAATTTCTCGTTTTTGGATCCCATGGTTCCCTAAGAGTAGGGATCCGTCTAGTGTAATCTTTGGGATCCGCCCATACGCTTTCAGCAGGACCTTTACTAAAGGTATGCAATGATCTTGACAATGCATTATATCTCAAGGATAGTCTAAAGAGATTTCTAATACCAAGATATCAAATGTAAAATGTTTTATTTCACGAAGGAAATTGGATTACATTGATAAAGCACGAGTACAAGAGATTTGATCTTATTTTGGAATACTATTAGTTTCCTTGAGTGTTTTCGCTAGGAGGATCATTATGTGATTGATGAGTGTTGGTGGGGTCAAGAATGAAGAAAGTCTTCATGAGAGATATGTTTAGCGGTTCCATCATCTTGTTCACAAGTACATACAACGGACTTTGAAATTGAGGATGGAAGTGCATAACATTATGATAGAGGCGTGTCAAGAACATTCCATAAGGGATGAGTTTATTCTTGGAGCCTTGAAGATTTGCAATTCGCCTTGCGAAGAAGTAGGCGAGATTGTATGGTTGTTGTGTTAGCAAACAATACAACATGTGAGCACAACAAGCAGGAAGGATTTCTCGATTTACCCTAAGACTCCAAACATTTTCACGTAGGATGAGTGCAAGAGGCTTGTACTCTTCTCGGATATCCCTTGTAAAGATAATGTTTGGATCGGAGTAATATGGTCGAGTTTTGCATATTATGCGATTTAAATCTTCCGGAGAGGGTATGTGTGAACAATATGGACTATTTTCTTCACGAAAGTTGAAAAGAGAATCAAGAGACCAATCTTCGGTGAAGGCACATTGTCTATGATTTGGAATCCGGAGGATTTGAGCAAAATGCCCAAGGGTTAGAGCGAACTTTTGGTTTTTGATATAAAACCAAAGAGATAAAGAGCGATCCTCGTTACTAACGAGTTCGACTTGACGGAAGAATTCCATTATGAACCTTGGACATATCTTCTCTTTGATTTCAAGAAGACATTCTAGTCCTATGGCTCGGAAGGAGGTATTGATACCTTCTTCGAATTGTAGAGAGGTGTCTACAATACGTCCTTCGTGGAAGTGACGGTTTTGAGATTATTGAACCCACGGACATGATTGCCAGGTGTGTTGGGTTCGAGAGAGATGTTAGGAGTGTAGACGCTAGTGAGTGAAAAGTCAAACTCATATTCATGCGTCATAGTTGAACCTATAGAGATAACAAGTAAATAGGAGGAGATGTTTGTGGTCAACTTATGATAATCTAATGTTTTTACTAGATTTTTATTAACAATGGTTTTTAACAAGAAATATACTTAACTCACTTATGGTTTTGACATACAAGTGGAGTATTAGAAGAAAAGAGGTTTTTGAAAAACTGTTTTCTAGTAGGACGGATCCCACGGTTCCTTTTCAAAAGGGATCCAGCTAGTATATCTTCCGGGATCCGTGGATTTGTAGTAGCAGAAAGCAATTTGATAAAAACATAGGTTTTGATTTTATACCACGATATATGTTTTATCCTACGTTTTCTTTTAGCATGCATACATGACTTCTAATGTATCACGAAAGAATATAAAACATATAAATCAAAATAAGTGACAAACACATTATGATAAAAGTAACCTAGATAAACTAGATTATTAATAATATTGCATTTCAATACTAAGGATGATACAAAGGATTGGGTATATGATCCCAATATACATTAACAACACAAAGTAAATGTCTCCGTATGTGAACTTCATCATAGGGAACAAAAGTGCGATGAGTGTTAGGGGGATGAGCATGACTGCGATGTAAACCATGTTGATGATGGATCTTTCTTGGTTTCGATTGAGATGGAGTGAGGAGGAAGATGAATTTTTTGAATGAAAGGAAATTTTTTTGAAATTGGAATATTTTGAAAGAGTGAGTGGCCGACGGTGGGATAAATAGGAAGAGGAGAATTTTTGAAATTCGTGTTTTCTTTTATTATTGGTTTGAAAAGAAATAAAACATAAGTTTTATATACTATAACTATAGATGAGAAATATAACACGTATTGTAAGAAAAAGGCTTTCTAACGAAGCTTCACGTAAAACATGTATGAGCACAAAAAGGATAATCATATAAATACCTAAATAGGCATATTTAATTATCAAGCACAATAAAAGGAGAATCATACATCTAGCGCACTTAGGAATGTCTTTACAAATGACACAACAAATGTCATTTAGACGATTCCCGCTCCTTTGCGATTAAGATACCTTCTTAAGGAAGGTATTCTTGATACCAAGCTACTCTTAAAGCTTGGTGGGTATGAGCTTTGACTAATCAACATGACAAAAAAAATTAGTGCAATTAAATAAAAAAAAAATAAAAAGAAAAAAAATGTTGTTATCAACTTCAACATCCAAACATATAGTTTTGAAAAACATGGTGTTTACTTTTATGAAAAACCTTCTTTGTAGTTTTCAATTAACCATGGATCGTATCAAGTTTTTAAAGTACAATATACTTCAAGAACCTTGGTAACGAAGCTCTGATACCAATTGTGGAAAACTAGAAGGGGGGTTGAATAGTTTTACCAATTAAAACTTCATTTTAATTTATTTAGATCGACTTATGTCAATCTATTTGGATGTGTGTGTTGGATGTTGATAAACAAACATATAAAGGTAAGTAATGAAAAGATAAGAGTAAGAAGCACAAAACCACAACGCAAGTATTTATAGTGGTTAGGCTACAAGGTCACCTTCCTTACCCTACTCCACTCCCCGAGTCACCTACTCGAGAGTTCGTAATCACTACACCAATCTCCTTATGGCGGAGAAGCCTTCACAACGTCGCCTACTCTTTTTCCGGTACTAGGCTAACTACCTGGTTCTTTCACTCAAGGTGAACCACACCTACACAACGTCGCCTACCCTTTATAAGGTACTAGGCTAAGTACCTAGTTCTTTCACACCTTAGGTGAACTACACCTTCACAACGTCGCCTACCCTTTATAAGGTACTAGGCTAAGTACCTAGTTCTTTCACACCTTAGGTGAACTACACCTTCACAACGTCGCCTACCCTTTATTAGGTACTAGGCTAAGCACCTAGTTCCATTACAATGGAGGAACTACTACCACGCTACACCAACGACTAATTCCAAAGGAGATCTACTCCTTTACTACATCATCAAGGATATCAATATCCTTGGATCTAATACTAGTCTATCTTGCACATCGAAACACACCATATCGAATGCACATCTAAGGCACCTTTAACTAATGCCTTTGACTAGATCTACAAGACACCTTTCACTAATGTCTTGTGTCTTCACTTCTAAGCACCTTTCACTAATGCTTCTTTGTCTTGACTTCTAAGAACCTTTCACTAATGCTTCTTTGTCTTGACTTCCAAGCACCTACCACAAGTGCTTTATCCTATAGACGATAGATACCCTTCACTAATATCTTCGTCTTGACTCTTAAGATATCTTTCAATAATGTCTTCAACACTACACTTCTTTGAAGAAAGAAAGGAATCATCAACAAGAAGACTTCAGTAGCCTTGATGATGAGGAAGCATGGCAACTCATGGACTTGAGCTTGCTCGACTTCAAAGGTGGTGATCTTGCCTTTAAAAGGAACCTAAAAGATCACATAAAAACAAAACTACACACATAGATCTCTTGGATCTAAAGTTAGTGAGATTAAACTCAGGGGAGAAAGTATATTTGAAAGGGGTGAGAAACAATGAAGAAATGGCTCTCTATTTATAGAGGAAATTCTCTTCTGTTCCCCGGATCCCATGGATCCCTACCACAAGGGATCCGGCTAGCACAAAGCTAGGGATCCGTGGTCCGCTCCTCTTTGCCCATGGGTATTTTTGGTTATGGGTCATGGGTCATGGGTTATGGGTTGATCCATGGTTTTCTTTCTAGATACAATGTATCTTAAGGATACAATGAACTTGGTTAAGTGGTATATATAAAACCATGGGTTATGGGTCAAAACCATTTGCTAGTATTTACCCATTTAGTATATACTTGTATTTACCCATTTTAGCATACACTTAGTTTTTACCCATTTTAGTATACTTAGTTTAAGTATATGTTTAACCCAATATGTAAACACTAGTTGTTGTACATATGTATCTAAATCATAAAATCACTTATACTTGTTTTAGTGTTTTATGTGAAAGCGTAAGTGTGTTAGAAAACTATTAGTTCAAACCATTTACGTATTTTGTTTGTTTCGTTAAAATGATTTTACTTTTGTTATCGACAAAACATTAGAAGATCGTAAAATATAAATAAACGTTTTTACGGCTTATTTGTATTAACATAACTCATCTGGACCAATATAGTCCTTGAAGCCCAACCCCATCTTAGTTTTAACAGACATAGAACTTCTCCATAATTTGTCTAGATTTTTAGATTGTTCTTGCCACTCTTTATGTCTAGCCACCTCTTTTTCTAAATTAGCCTTTAGATCCTCTTTTTCTATATTAACCTTTACTTTTTCTTTCTTAGAAAAATTTAAAAAGTTAGCGGTGTTCTCTAAATCTCTTTCAAGCACCCTAATTCTCTCTTCAACGGCCAATTGATTTTGTTGGTACCAAACCTTTTGCTTTTCTAAAGTTTTAACAGTTTTCTTATAGGCTTGAACCTGAATAAAATTTTCTTTATATTGGGCATCAATGTCATCAAATTCTCTTTTAAGGGCATCATATCTATCGTTACAACCAAATATACAATTATGTACATGAGATGTGATTCCCATCAGTGCAAACTCCTCATCATCTCCAGTCTCAGCAGCATCCCTAGTCTCAGCAAGCAATCCAGTCTGTGGAGAACTGTCCTCCTTTCCTTCAGTTTCATGGTCATTCCAGTCAAGCAATGAATCCACAGACACCAGTGTTGCAGGTTTAGGTTCTTCATTCTCCTTGAGCTTGAATGCAGAATATCTTCTCCTGTCACTTCCCTTCTTATCTGGGCATTCACTGGGAAAGTGACCAATTTGATTGCATTCAAAACACCTAATCTTCTTTCTATCAAACCTGGTTGCCTCCCTTCCCTGGTAACTGATCTTCCTCCCAGACTTCTTCTCAACATTGACTTTTACAGCAAACATAGCCATCTGCCATTTTAAGTCTAACTCCTCCAAGTCCCATTTATCCATCTGTTCAAAATCCTCATAAGCTAGCTGCTGTTGAGGTTGACTTTCAGCAACAAATTAGTAAAGCATGTCCTCTAACACATTACTAGATTTTGATTTTCTAGTAGAAGAGGTGTATGTTGTGGTTGCTGCTGATGACGAGGTGGGACTTTCAGCATATGACTTCTTGGTGTTAGCACTGGTAGCACTCACAAATTCTGAATTTGTTGGAGTGAGAGAATAGGTGGAATGACCCTTGATATCAATTTTAAGAGTTCTAAGCTTGTTGTACACATCATTAAAACTTAAGTAATCAAGGCCACCCTTTGCCTTGATAGTAAGAGCAACCTGTCTCCAGGAAGAAGGTAGAGCACGCAGGAACTTGGTGTTGCATTCCTCGTTGTCAGGTTTGGACTTCATCTAATTAAGCTGGCTCAAGATTTTCTGAAACCTTTCATACCCCTTGTGTATGCCTTTTTCTTCAGTAATTGTGAACTCTTGAAAGCTCTGCTTGAGCATAGTCTTCCTAATCTTCTTGGACTCTTCGTTACCTCCAAACCTTGCCTTGATTGCTCTCTAGATCTCTTTTGCATCATCAAGATGATGGAAGACACTCATATGTTCATCTGGTAATGCTTGGAGCAAGGTAGTCCTAGCCTTTGTTTCCCTCTAAAGAGTAGTATGTTCTTCAGTAGTTGCTGCTGGAAGAATTATCACATTACCATCAGTATCTCTTCCAGTCTTCTTCTTACTGTTGCCTTTCAGAACAATGTTCCAGAGATGGTAGTCATTGTTGGTGATATAATTTTCCATCTTCATTGCCCAAATGTCGTATTCGTCCTTCTTCAGATAGGGAAACTTTGCATTGTTGTTTGACATGGTTGTAAGAACCTGCTGAATTGTTTGAGACTAAGTGCTGGATGACTCAGGCTTTTCCTTATCATTGTCTGAGCCTGAAGTTGACATTGTTAAAGAGTGTTTAGGGTTTTGAGAGAAAAAGGAAATCTTCTTTTAGAGATTCTCACCATGCTCTGATACCACTTGTTGGACCAGTCCTAGATAGATCTCACGAACCTTTAGAAAACAGATAGTAAACCTGTGTAATCACAAGCAAACTATAGAGAACCTCTAATATATTTATGTCCACGCGAAATATGAACACAAGAGTTAAAGAAGACAATAAAACTAAACACTTGATCCTCTATGGATCTATATTAAATTACTAAGAATGTGTTTTTCCAAAATGTGCATAAACCCTAGCCGCAGGTTTCTTTTATACTATTAGAAACCCTAATTCTGCAGCTTACAAAACACGTAAAAGATATGTGTTAATACAAATAAGCCGTAAAAACGTTTATTTATATTTTACGATTTTCTAATGTTTTGTCGATAACAAATGTAAAATCATTTTAACGAAACAAATAGAGTACGTAAATAGTTTGAGTTAATAGTTTTCTAACACACTTACGCTTTCACATAAAACACTAAAACAAGTATAAGTGATTTTATGATTTAGATACATATGTACAACAACTAGTGTTTACATATTGGGTTAAACATATACTTAAACTAAGTATACTAAAATGGGTAAAAACTAAGTATATGCTAAAATGGGTAAATACAAGTATATACTAAATGGGTAAATACTAGCAAATGGTTTTGACCCATAACCCATGGTTTTATATATACCACTTAACCAAGTTCATTGTATCCTTAAGATACATTGTATCTAGAAAGAAAACCATGGATCAACCCATAACCCATGACCTTTGACCCATAACCAAAAATACCCATGGGCAAAGAGGAGCGGACCACGGATCCCTAGCTTTGTGCTAGCCGGATCCCTTGTGGTAGGGATCCATGGGATCCGGGGAACAGAAGAGAATTTCCTCTATAAATAGAGAGCCATTTCTCCCTCTCTAGACATCACTTTACACACATACTTCCACAAAGTATTCTAACCCTCTAACCTCAGACCTAAGTGATCTATGTAGTTTGTCTTTTGTTTTTGTGTGATCTACTAGGTTCCTCTTAAAGGAGAGATCACCACTTCTTGAAGACGTGCAATCTCAAGTCCATGAGTTGCCATGCTTCGTCATCATCAAGACTACTAAGGTTCTCTTGTTGATAAGTTCTTCCTTTCTCCATAGATGTTGGGTTGAAGGCATTAGTGAAGAATGCCGAAAGTGTCAAGATGAAAGCATTAGTCAAAGGTGCTCATCATCCGTGTCAAAGCAATAGTGAAGGATGCTAAAGGTGTCAAGACGAAGGCATTAGTGAAGGGTTCCAAGCGTTGTGTCAAAGGCATTAGTGAAGGATGCCAAAGAATCAAATCAAGTAGCATTTGGGAAGAATGCCTAGGTCGTATAATCGATGAGGTGCATCGTTATACATATATGTATTTGTTTATCTACAAGGATGGTGATATCCTTGATGGTGTTGTAACAAGGAGTAGATCTCCTTGAGATTAGGTGTTGTGTCGTGAAGGGTAGTTGTTCCTCCATAGTAATGGAACTAGGTGCTTATCCTAGTACCTAATAAAGGGTAGGCGACGTTGTGATAGGATTAGTTCTCCTAAGGTGTGAAAGAACTCGGTGGTTAGCCTAGCACCGTATAAAGGGTAGGCGACGTTGTGTTAGGTGTGGTTCACCTTGGTGTGAAAGAGCTCGGTATTTAGCTTTGTACCGGAAAAAGGTTAAGAGACGTTGTGAAGGCTTCTCCGCCACAAGGAGTTGGTGTAGTGCTTACGAACTCTCGAGTAGGTGATTCGGGGAGTGGAGTAGGGCAAGGAAGGTGTCCTTGTAGCCGAACCACTATAAATAACTTGTGTTGTGGTGATGTGCTTCTTACTCTTTATATTTCATTACACGTTTATATATCTATCTATCAACGTCTAACATAAACAATCAAATAGATTGACATAAGTCGATCTAAATATTTAAAAGGAAGTTTTAAATTGGTAAAACTATTCAACCCCCCCTTCTAGTTTTCCACAATATGCATTATCTCTTCCTAAAATAACTCATGCATATTCTAACTAATTACTAATAATATGGATACTACTATTCGTAGGAAAAAATCTATCAGCAGTAACTGCACTATCGGCAGTAACTACACTAACAGCAGAAACAAAATAACTATCAGCAGAAACATAGATATGTATGCGTAGAGATATCTTAGGAAGAGATATCTCTACCCTTCTACAAGGCTTGTAGTCAATTAGGGTTTCCTTAGTGTATAAAAGGATCCCTAAGGTATTAGGTTAAGGTACGAATTATAAGCATTAACCATTGTTAAAAGCAATTGATGCAGGTTTTACTGACCAGGTTTTAATATTTATAAATGTCTCGTTATACCTATGGTTTACCATAATGCACTAACGGGCAGTGTCCCAATCGTGTGTAGTGTAGTATTCGGTAAAACCTAGGTCGTCCCAAGAGCTATGTGAGCAGATTCTAATTAAGTCTAACTGTCACAGATTTAAAGTTGAAATGATTAATTAACTATTAAAGCAAGAAATACAAGAAACCAGAGAAGACATGGGATAAAATTGGTGTAAAATAAAATCAAGCAAATTGTCTAAATCTCTAACCAAGTCATCACCGCTTACCGTTCATCCAAAGTTCAAGTTTCAAAGCTAAGAAACCAGATCATGATATACCAGGTAGATGTACCATTAGGGGACGTCACGATGGGCACGTTACCTTTTCTCAAACTGTTGGCGCAATTACCAACTCCATTCTTCAAATGTGACCGAGGTGGCCTCCTCGATACTAAATCTATAATGAGCTCATAAACATAGTGCTTATAACTTCACACTTTACTATCAACAAATAACTATAACTTTTTTCCCCAAACATAACATCCCCCTACTTGAGATGAACAATATGAGAATTTGGGGGTCTTCAATGATCTTTAAGAGTATGTCATCGAGGAAAGCGTGATTCCTGAACCTTTCCACTTGAACCTTGAACTTAGGCAAACAATGACTTCCCAATCACAAATAAAGACTACAGGGTAGGCTAAGGTGAATGGGTGTAACGAAACAATATGTTGGGTGAACAAAATAAAAGGAATGGCTCAGAAGGGTGTATCTAGAGGTATCTTGCACTAAAGGTGAGTGCAACAAAGGGTTTAACATGGGGGTCGAGAAGTCGAGGTGACTAATCAATAGACATGCAAGGATAGGCTTTTTGGGTGATAATCCTATAATATTGCCTTCTTAAACTGAAAAGTCCAAATACATCGAGCTAACTCAACATACCTCGTCTATGGCCTCGAAATGATGCAAAGGCCAAGTTCTAAAGTTTACAAGCTACCGGCACACTCATAATTTGGTGGATTTGGGGTAAAAATTTGGAAACGGATAAGGCTAATCTCACCATATATATCAAGGGTTATAATGTGTTCGGCTAAGGTCTAATCTAGTTAGGTTAATAAAAACATGTCAACATTTTAAAAATGGCATAATTTTTCAAAATAAACTAGAAAAACGAGGGAAAAATAAAGTTCAAGAGATAATTATACTCCCGTCCCCCCACTTGAAATGTACAAAGCCCCTTTTGTACTAAAAGTTAAATAAAGGTGAAGAGAAAAGTATAATTAGAGCAAGAACTTCCCTAAAATTTGCTCCGAAAAAGAAAGAAGGCCCACGAAAAAAATCGTGCCTTCGCATAAGCATCCACAAGCAAACTTCATTCCCTGAAATCACACTACCAACAAGCATAATTCTAAAAAAGAAAAAGAAAAATGAAAAGAAACCTAACTCACTTTTGTAGGAATCACGGTTGCATTTAGCGTATGAAACAAGCCTTTTAAACCACTTGGTGTCCCAAGTGGATGAGTGTAGTCTCGTGAGGGTTTACAGGGAACATACCCACAAATTTCATTTAAAAACTAATACAAGGTTATTATGTTTAAAAAGAAAGAATTATTACTGAGGATACTTACGTCGTAACTCCTATAAGGAGTTACGCCGTAATTAATGCAAAACCTGGCAGACGCTACAGGAGTGTAGCTACGGCGTAACCATTGCATGGGATTACGCCATAATTGGTAATGTTCTGGGAAGAACTACTGCAAGAGATGTGTTACAGCGTAACCATAAGAATGAGTTACGCGTTCTGTAGACGGTCAGTCCGTTCGACATCTGCGGCAACTTTTCCGATTTCCTGCAAAAATGGTTAAAAACACAAGACCCAACAGAATTGGAAATAAAACAAATAAATGGGATAATTCGGGTTGTCTCCCGAAAGAGCACTTTTCTTTATTTACGAGTCTTTAAGTTAGACTCAAAGCCATGGGGCTTGATGGTGGCCTTCGAACTTGGCCAACTTCCTCCATATCCTTCATTAAATTATGTCTGACCCAAGCAACATTTGTAGCGGTGCAGAGATATTCCTTAGTCTCGATCTTCCGAATTCTGCAAAACTTTTCGTCCGGCCCCAAGTGGTATCTTGTAAACTCATACTTTTCAGCTACAATTGGTGGCGGCTTTTTATACTGAATGCCAAGAAGTTTGCACCTTCTCTGCTCATATGCTTCATCATCGAGGTTAATTAACCCAACTTCACCTTGTAGCTCAAGGTGGTCCATGATTCCTTTTACGTCATAATCATCGGACTCGGTATCAACTAATTCATCAATATGCCCATGTTTACATTCTTCTCTTGTGTCCTGGTTATTATCTTTTTTTAAGTCACCCGTATTTTGCGGAGTCTCTTCACACGGGCTATTTTCGTTCATGCAATCCTTCCAAATTTTATTCTTACTGGAAGCATTTACTTTTCCAAATTTGATTTTAATCCAATCGTCAAATCTTAATTTTTCTAACTACTGTATCTTGGTTCTTCTATCGTCATTGGTTGAGCTCCAGAAAAATCTGTTATCTCCTACTCTAACCATACTACTTTCCCCATTATAGTTGTCATCATACGGGTTGCAGGAAGCCCAAAAATCCCCATCAATGGTTTTTATTTTCTCACACAAATGCTTTCGAGCAAAGGTGTTGTCATTATCAATAGTTCTATGATCCGAGATTGAATTTTTTGTTGCTTCATGAATTGCATCATTACCAGAGGTTTCACCGCGGCTAAGATTAGTCCAGATTCTTCTTTTAGCATCATTGTCAACTTCCCCATAAACAATTAGTAGCCAAGCTTCTAATGTTATGCCATTATCATTAGTTGAGGACCACAAGTACTTATTGTTTTTTACTCTTTCCTTGTCATGGCCACCGTCACAGATGTCCACATAGGGGTTACATGAAGCCCAAAGTTCATACCATCTGTCGTTGTCAACAAGAATAACTTTGCACCAATGGTATTTTAATTTAGGAAAGTACTTGTAATCAACTTTCTGAATTTCGGGCCAATCGTCTTTAGACTCAAATTCTAGCACTGGATTGTTGTTGTCCTTTATCTTTGAGAAGTTTTTGCGACGTAATCTTCCGTTGTTGTATCTTTCAACTTCCTTTTCCTGCATAATTCGACTATTAGAAGTTCAGTGCTTGTGTGTGACGGTGGTGGGAGAAATTTTATTTTTTCCTTTTTAGATAAAACAAACAGTTTCGATAGGGTGACATTTTCCAACATCATCCATATTTAGGGTAAGTTTTCTATCGTTGATTTTTAATGTTATGATTTTTTTGAAAACGTTAATCTTTGCCCGTGCGGTGGTCAGAAGGGGTCTACCCAAAATTAAAGGAATGTCGATATCTTCTTCCATGTCTAAAATGAAAAAGTCAACAGGAAGAGTAAAGTTATTAATCTTAATGAGCACATTCTCAACTATCCCTCTAGGTATGCTAACCGTTCTATCTGCCATTTCAATAGTCATGCAAAGGGGTTTGACAGGACCAAGATTTAATCTTTTGCACATGGAGAAAGGCATGATACTTATGCTAGCTCCTAAGTCAGCTAAGGGATTAATATTATGCAAATTATTAATAGAGCAAGGGAGATTGAAACTTCCTGGGTCTTTTTCCTTTAGAGGGATCTGATTCCGGACAACTTCTGAACATCTGGCGTTTAACTTCACTTCATTTTGCATAACAGCTTCACGTTCAGTCTCAGTATGTTGTTCTTCTTTCTGAAAGCTCGTATTGTCCTCTTTTCTAACTATACGTTGGAGAAACCCGGCAACTTCCTCTTCGCCATCGCACGAAAAGGGTGTAAAGAGGTTTTCTGTTATTGGAAAATATGGCTTTACAGATACTATCATTACTTGAGCTGTCTTTATAAATTTCATTTGCCCTTATCCCAAATTTCATTTTGGTGTTTTCTAAACCCTCATGACGAGCAAGGAGGGTGGCTCTTGTTTCTTGAAATTTTTGGAACAACGTGTCCCTGTTGGCCTGTAGCTTGGTATCTTCCTCCAAATATTTATTTATTGATTCTTTCCATCCTCGTAGGGATTCCGATCATAACCATGATGGAAGGGTTTTCCTTTTCCATACTTAACCTTCTCGATTTGGGGACTTATGTTTTCCATAGGGCAGTCTCTAGCTAAATGTCCTCCTCCACATGTGTCGCATCCTACTCGAATAGCATGCACATTTTCCCGAAGCTTCTTCATATCTCTTCTAAGGTTTTCTAACTTGCTTGCGATGGCAGCAACGCCTTCAGAATTTCTGTCCAGGCTTCTTTGGCTTCCTCCATCATGCCATTTTTTAGAGTGATCAGCCAGTTTTTGAATGGCTTCAATGGCGAGAGTAGGAGTCATGCTCGGAATTGGTCCTTGGTAGTCCAGCATCTGTCTTGTAGTTACGTTAATACCTTTGTAAAAGATGTTGACCTTTTGCTGGCTGTTTAGGTCATGAGTTGGACACTTGTAGAGGAGATCGTTGTATCTTTCCCAGGCTTGATACAACGTCTCATTGTCATCTTGTTTAAAATTATGGATTTCTGTGAGTTGTCATGATACTTTAGAAGGTGGACAATATCTTTGAATAAAGTATCTTTTCAGGAGGGCCCACGTATCAATCGCCCCTTCTGGTAATCTATTAAACCATCTTTTTGCAGCTCCAGAAAGCGTGATGGGAAAAACTCTGAGCATAACTGCATCCTTCGAGACTCCTGGTGTATTAAACAGGCTAGTAATATATTCCACCTTTTCGATGTGTTCGTAAGCATCATCTGTAGTATTTCCAGAAAAAGAATTTGCTCTTAATTCCCTCATGAATTGTGGTCTTATTTAGAAATCAATATCCTCCCCAATAATTGTCTTAACGAGCCCCGGCCCTTGTTATTCTCTTGTCAACGCCAAATATTCCTCAAGAGTGAGGTCATCAATGTTAACAACTTCCATGGTACCTAAACTTGAAAAGAAATCGTGATAAATTGAGAAAATTTAGAACAAAACAAGAAAATGAAAGACTTAATGAAAATCCTAATATAACTCCCCAGCAGCGGCGCCAAAAACTTGATGCAGGTTTTACTGACCAGGTTTTAATATTTATAAATGTCTCATTATACCTATGGTCTACCCTAATGCACTAACGGGCAGTGTACCCGATCGTGTGTAGTGTAGTATTTGGTACAACCAAGGTCATCCAAAGAGCTATGTGAGCGGATTCTAATTAAGTCTAAGTGTCACAGATTTTAAGGTTCAAATGATTAATTAACTATTAAAGCAAGAAATACAAGAAAGCAAATAAATGCGAGGGTTGTGATCAATAGAGGATAAGTGTGCTAACCTAATTACTCATCCTATCATGTTAAGTTCACGTTTAATTATTTCCAATTGCTTCAAGTGGGGGTTTAAGTCGCTAGGACAACATTAGATCAGTTCGTCCTAACCTATCAGCAAAGGTTTCCACCGGAGATCAAGCTACTACCCTTGAAAGTCTAGTTGTTTTTAGTCCCCTAAGCCAAGTCATTAAGTTCCGCTACATTCAAGATTCATAAAAATGAGTGCCCGGGCGCTAGCATCTTAAACACTAATCCCTAACTTCTTAAGTTCATCCAAACGGTAGGTGATCAGTTGGTCAAATCGCACAACCGAAGAAGGGTCGTCAGTTGATCAATTCTTACCCTTCCCACTCAGTCTACCTACTTAGGGTCAGTTGGTCATATGTCCTAAGCAAGAGACACTACCGCCATTCAAAACTTTCGAAACAAGGGTAGCTACCAACAAACTATGCATACATACACTAGAAACAATTATACGGAAGCAATGTAAACATAAACAAAACAAAACAATAAAGGTATCATAACTAGGCTAGCACCAGAGGTGCTTAGCCGCTCATATCAACTGGAACAATCGATTCAATGTTTAACATATTGAAATACATTAATTAAAAGTAAAAGAAATGATAAATTTCTAATGCTTATCGTTAGGGAGTGATTTCTCCCTTGGAGATGACTCCGTATGCTCCTCGAGATCTGCCTTCAGCCTCCTACCCACGTTCTCTGCTTTTGTATGTGGAGTGAATGATG
The DNA here is from genome assembly GCA_910596185.1 of Chrysanthemum makinoi. NCBI lineage: Eukaryota > Viridiplantae > Streptophyta > Magnoliopsida > Asterales > Asteraceae > Chrysanthemum > Chrysanthemum makinoi. Next base: position 151,421,859 of record OU343217.1, on the reverse strand, counting down.
AGAAATGCAGAATTTTGGGCGGTATTTATAGGCCAAATCTTGTTACGGCGTAACTTAAGTTGAGAGTTACGTCGTAACATCCTTTTTTTCATATTTTGCTCTCGAAAAGCTGGTTACGGCGTAACATCAGGAATGAGTTACGCTGTATCTTCAATAAATCATGGTTACGCCATATTTGTGGAAAGAGTTACTGCCTAGCTTGCAGCGGCGCAGAACATCATTTGACCTAATTAGTTACGGCGTAATCCTAAGATGGAGTTACGCCGTAATCGTCAGTTGAGTTGGTTTTCTGACTCATGCTTCTGTTATGGCGTAATGTGAGAGAAGAGTTACGCCGTATGATCCGGTCCGAACCGTCAAGTCTAATCACACAAGCTGGCCACTTGTGAATGGCCAGCCGTAACAGACTTAAAACAGCTTGGAACCAAATACAATGAAGATCAGAGAATACAGTGAATTCCCGGGTCGTTAAGTCCCACGGAGACTCAATGGTGTGCAAACACTTGATCAGACGATAGAATGATCACTAAGGATAGTGATCGGAAAGGATTTGGATGGATAATTACACTACTGAAAAAGTTTATAAATTAAAGCGACTTAAATACAAATTAAGAAAATTAAAAAGATAAAATATATTAAATAAACGCTATCACTATATTTAAAGTGATGAACGTTTAAAACTAAAACTTACGTTTAAATTAAAAACTACGTTAACGTACAAAATAAAACGTGATATTAAAGAGATAAAAGACCTACAAATATGAAAAATAAATTTTTACAATCCTAATTATATAAGAAAATTATTAGAAAAAGAAAATTATTTTTATAACTATTTATTTAATTATTATTAATTAAAAACTATTTATTAAGTATTTAAAATGCACTAAAATATAAGAAAATACAAAATTAACCTAGAAACATGAAATTATAACTTAGAAAAATCTAAAATATGATAAAACATATTTTAAAACTGAAAATATATTTTTTATACTTTTTATGTATTTATTATTAATTTAAAACTATTTAAAACTAATTAAAATGCTAGAAAATAATATTTAAACTAAGAAAATTATGGAAAAATACTTTTTAGGCTTTTTATATTTATCTTAACCTAAGAAAAATGAAAAATTATTTTTTTGAAACTTTTCTTAATTTTTTGTATTAAATGCTAATTAAAAAGTGCTAAAAACTAATTTAAATTAAGAAAAATAGCAAACAAACTTGGAAAAATCTGAAAATTTCAGGAAAAGCTTAAAATAATATTAGGAAGCTAGGAAAAATAGAAAAACAGGGGCTTGTGTGGAGGAAATAGGAACTGAAGTGCAAGTGCTTATTGAAATAAGCACTTAAATAAGCAAATGGAGTCCAAAAGCCACCAAACCAAAACAGAAGCTTAAATAAGCTAAAATTGACCAAATGCAACTGAAATCAACAAGCTACAACCTCTGGATATCAAGCTTGCACAGATTTGATGAAATGAGATTTAAGCTAAAAACAGATTTGGGGGTCTACTTGCAGCTAGATTATAAGCCACAAAATAAGCTAAGATTGAAAACCAATAAATGGAACCTAAAGAAGACCTGGGTGACTATCTAAAACCCCAAGCTGAGACCTATAGAAGCTCAAATGAGCGTTGTGCAAGAGTTGCAAAAGCTGCACAAGCCCTGTGCAGGCTTAATGCCCTGCACAGGGCATTTAGCACCATATTGACAAGCTCTTTTGAGCTTTTAGAAAAAATTACAAAAATCCACTAAAATAGACATAAGAAAATAGACCAGTAGTACTTTCTAAAACCACAAGTTTCATAGAAAATGACTCAGAAATGAGTCCAATAAAAATCCTTCTATCTTGGCCAAAACTGAGTATTATGCAATTTGACTTTTAAGGCAGAAGTGAAAATTTGACTAACTTGAGTTTTGATCCAACATTGTGGACTGAGAATGATGTATTATGATGAAATAAAACTAAAACAAGCTAAATCTAGGTATTTGGAACACAAAACAAGAATTTGATTAGCAAAAATTCCAACAGTTAACTGACAATAAAGAAGTAGAAGCTAATTTGACTTTTAATGAGATAAGGACTGGTTTCTTTTGTTGTTCTGAGCTACTAGAGACTAGTATGAAATGAAACACTAACAAAAAGCACATAAACAACCTTTAACACCCTTCAATTCAGCAATTCCAAACACCACTTTTTGAAACAGTTTTGAAATTTTTCAAAGGTTAACACAGATTAAGACATTGAATTTGATTCAGAACTTTATAATATCAATTTACAAGACTAATGAAGCATTAAACAAGGACAATAACAACATGAAACTGAGAAATGACAATTATGTTTATATAACTGTTAAACCAAGAATTTTGGCAATTAACAATTCTAAAGAACAAACCTACTGATTTAATGTTTACTTTTGCTTAAATACACCTAAGAAACATACACAAACACAGATTATAGCTTATGAGTAACTAAAACAGTAAAAAGCTAAAATGCTTTTGAAGAGCTTACAACTGCTTTTCAGCCAAAGATCATGAACTGGGTACCAAGAACAATCCTATAGGCTTACCACTAAGCCTCTAAACCATTTCCAACCAACTTCCAACTTGCTTCAGTCCTTGAGCTCCATTTCCATGTATTTTTGATTTTTACAACTAATTTAGTGGAATTTTTGTGAATTTTTCTTTTTAAACTCTAAACTGAATGTGAAGGTTTCTAATAGCTTATAAAGGTTTTCTAAGAGCTTATATAAGCTTACAAGTTTTTAAGAATGACTGGTAACAACATGTGCATATCTTGAGAATTTTGAAGTTGAAAATTACATAAACTGAAAATTGGATTAAAACTTGAAATTAATAACTAGAATACATTTATTTATACTGAAATTACTTAAATAAAGTACTTGAGAGTTTTAACAAACACTGGGAAACTTGAAAAGATTAAAACGACATAATTAAAACTAAATTACACTACTTGGCTTCTTTCTTGCTTCCCTTGCTTTCTTTTATAATCCAAACTCTTTCTCTTTCCACTCTGAATATTTCCCATCAATCCTCAGCCATTGGATGGCTTAAACTGATCATGGCCATTGAATTGAGTTTTGGCGCCAAAATTGGTTTAACAGCTGGAGAGGTTGAGTGAGGTGAGGAGGGATGCAATAAATGATTTTTGTAGTTTAGGAGAGGTGGAGGGGACAAGGTTGGTGATATGTTGAGGTGGGGGGATGGTTGTGTGGAGAGTTGCAGACAGAGCAGTTGGAGGGGAAGACTTATTGGCGCCAAGTTGGGTTTGACCAGATGGGTTTGACCGGGTGGGTTTGACCGGGTGGGTTTGACCGGGTATTAGTTATAGGCAGGGGTCAAAAAGCAAAGGGTCCAAAAGGTTATGGCTGGGGTTCAAAGTAGTGTGACAAGGGTCCAATAGCATAAGCTTAATAAACAAGGACTAATGTTGCCATTTTCTGAAAATACAAGGACCATTTCTGCCAATTCATCAAAGTTGCTCCAAGGGTTAAAAGTGACAAGCTCCAATAGTATAAGGACCAAACTTGACAATTTCCAATTTTCCAGGGGCTAATTTTGCCAAATTTGAAACTTGGAGGACCAATTTTGTAATTTTCTCAAACTTTTGATATTTTTCACCAAAGGACTAATTTTGACAAGTTATGATTTTAAAAGGGCCTTTGGTGACTTTTCTTATGAAATTTTGACTCAGGGACTATTTTTGACAATTTTAGAAACTTAGGGGACTGAAACTGCCAATTATGCAAACTTTGCTCATTTTTTCATCTGATTTTAAACATTTTGCATCTGAAATATATAAAATGCAATTTTGGAATATTTTCAGTATTTTGATGCATTTCTGAGCATTTTTAGACGTTTTGCAGTTCAGATAGACCCAAAAATGATGAGTATTTACACACTCATCAATCCCCCACACTAAACTATTGCTAGTCCCTAGCAATGATTTGAGAAAATTTAATGGATTTCATCTCTTTACCAAAAGCCATTACTTATGGAGTAGCCAAATGTTTCAGTTCAAGTAAGAACCATGGTACACCGATAACCATCTGATTTATTGGCAAATCATAAACCATATAACGGAATTGATGTGTCTTTACCGAAGCGTACCCTTCGGACTAGCCAACTCTTAGATAAATTATCAGAATTATCTTTGGTGGGCTGATTACCAATTATGGATTTTCCACTGCCTTTACCACAAGCCATAACCTTGCGGGCTAGCCAACTCTTCACTTTTTAGGATATGGTGAGTTGAGAACCATACAATTTTGGGCAAATTGCAAGCCATATAAACGGATTTGAGATATCTTTACCAAGAGCCGTTTGCTCCTGGATTAGCCAATCCTTTTGTTTTTTAGACAAGGCGGACTGATAACCATATAAGTAAGTGTAGAACACTTACTCCAAAAAAAAATTTTTGGCCAAAACGTGGGGGTAGATAATATATGAAATTCGTGAGAATTCCCCCCACACTAGAAATGAATATTGCCCTCAATATTCAAAGTACCTGCGGTTATGCCGAAACAAAGAACGTAAAAGGGAAATACTACGGCCATTATTTAGAAAGATTTTTTTTTTTTTTTAAGATATATATATATAACATGTGGGAACCCCCCCCTCCCACACTTAGGGTGGTAGAAAGTAGAAAGAAGTCAGAAATATGGGTGAAAACCCATATGGCGTGTCTCTTGTTTTTGATTTAAGTCGCTAGCTTTCGACCCGGTAATGGTTCATGGGAAGCAAAGTGGAAGGAACGATCTCCATCGGACTTTCATTCAAGATGTTTGGACAAACATTTGAAGCACATGAAAGTTCCACACCGATGAGATATAGATAGAACCGGCTCAAAAATGATAAATGAAAATGCGGGATCAAAAATAGTGTCTTCATTCCTGAAGGAGTGAAGAACAGGAGAAGTCACGGGATATATGAAGAAAGAAAGAAAATCATGATAAAAATCATGACTAACTCTTCATCCTCAATAAGAGAATTCATAGTTTCATGAATCTCCTCAGTTAAGCTCGCTTGATCAAGACATATTATGGGAATGTCTAGATCAAAGGGGAAATTATCATACTCTCCGGAGATATGATATGAGTGAGTTCACCGGCGAACTCCTCGTGAAGAGAATCAATCACAATATGTAACTCGGAATTCTTGTTCCTGTAGACTCATCACTATCCTCAATCTGAGTATCAAAGAGTGGATTCTCCGAAATTAAAGTGAATTCAGAGTCGAATTCAAATAGAGGATTGGTGAAAGTAGCTTGGAATGTTTCGGGAACAAAGTGATCAACATTCTCAATTGAATTTGTTGGGATAAGAAGTGAGTGAGCGATCATTGTCATTGAGATTTTAGTCTCTCCTAGATCGGCTTCGAAATCAAAGAGTGGATTGATGTGAGTGAGTTCACCGGAGAACTCCTCAAGAAGGGATCAGCATCAGATTGTGGAAGTGATGCCTCAACGTACTCGATGTTTCCAAAGGAAGCACAATCGTCGCTAAAATCGGAGAAAGTTTCAAAATGATCTTTTGAACACTCAAGAGGGAAAATAGAATCACACATATGATCTGAAATTCCCTGTGACTCTCTCGGGATTGGGACAAGGTCCTCAACACTAGACTTTATAAATGCGTCCGATTCCTTTTCAGGAACAGTGTCAAGATGCTCATCCCCCATGTTCAGAGAGTGAGTGGGAGATTTGGGTGTGATAACAGGAGGAGTTTAGAAGGACTAGCATACATATGTTTAATACTTTCCATTTGTTCTTATGCTAGTAATTCCATCATAGTCTTTTTCTCACTGATTGTTCATGGAAGGAATCTCAAGCTGATGAACTTGATGAAGCTGTTATAAAATTGTAGGATATCAAGAGATATCTTCATCATCATCGTCATCGGGGAATGAAAGCGAGGTCGAGCTAGATTTGAATGCTTTTGTAGTCTAATTGATTCCCTAACAGTGTTTTCAATGGCAATCTGGGAATCTAATTTAGCACCCGTTCTCACTAACTATTCTTCCATGGATTTCTCATGTGACATAGCCTCACTCCCCAAGTTCTTTTAATAACTCAAGACTCTTAAGTAGAAGGTCTGTCGTAGTTTCATGAGGAGTTGCTTGAATCATTTGGAATTGTGGAGGTTGGTCTTGGAACGAGTAGCGTATTGTTACAAGGAATTGGATTCCCTGTTTGACAATCCGAGCTAGAGTGAGGACCTTCACAATACTCACAACAGAGAACCGTGATGTGGTCGTGAGTCGTATGTGTTGTAGTCATAATGTTATCGGGAACTGCTCATAGACAAGCTGTTTCGATTGACAATCGAACTGGAATGTGAACCACCACAGCACTCACAACAGTAAAAGACTGCTGAGTCTCCACAGTGCGGTAGCTGATGGAATAAATCAGTTGTGTTATGGTAAGAATAGGGATCTTGGTTATAGAGCAGACCCGTTTCCGATTCCACCATGCTACAACTGGGGCAATTGCCACCATTATAAGGACCACCACACCATTGACAACCAAGAGGGTGAGGATAAGACATAGAAAGAATCAAATGGTTCCAGAGGGTAAGAAATGAAGAATCAAAAGGGTGAGAGGGTAAAGAGGAATATTTTTGGTATTTTTGAAAAACATGATATAAAAACAAAGAATGAAAATATTTTTGGCGTTTTTAACATTTTAGAAAAAATGTTAATGAACTTTTTGGATATTTTGATAACTTTACAAAAAACTTTTTACAAATGATGGGATATGTGCAAGAGTGGGTCTGAAAATGGCTAAACACACGCTAAAGCCTCCCCGGCAGCGGCGCCAAAATTTTGATCCGGTCCGAACCGTCAAGTCTAATCACACAAGCTGGCCACTTGTGAATGGCCAGCCGTAACAGCCTTAAAACAGCTTGGAACCAAATACAATGAAGATCAGAGAATACACGGTGAATTCCGGTCGTTAAGTCCCACCTGAGACTCAATGGTGCAAACACTTGATCAGACGATAGATGATCTAAGGATAGTTGATCGAGGAAGGATTTGGATGGATAATTACACTACTAAAAAAGTTTATAAATTAAAGCGACTTAAATACAAATTAAGAAAATTAAAAAGATAAAATATATTAAAATACGCTATCACTATATTTAAAGTGATGAACGTTTAAAACCTAAAACTTACGTTTAAATTAAAAACTACGTTAACATACAAAATAAAACGTGATATTAAAGAGATAAAAGACCTACAAATATGAAAAATAAATTTTTACAATCCTAATTATATAAGAAAATTATTAGAAAAATAAAATTATTTTTATAACTATTTATTTAATTATTATTAATTAAAAACTATTTATTAAGTATTTAAAATGCACTAAAATATAAGAAAATACAAAATTAACCTAGAAAAATGAAATTATAACTTAGAAAAATCTAAAATATGATAAAACATATTTTAAAACTGAAAATATATTTTTTATACTTTTTATGTATTTATTATTAATTTAAAACTATTTAAAACTAATTAAAATGCTAGAAAATAATATTTAAACTAATAAAATTATGGAAAAATACTTTTTAGGCTTTTTATATTTATCTTAACCTAAGAAAAATGAAAAATTATTTTTTTTGAAACTTTTCTTAATTTTTTGTATTAAATGCTAATTAAAAAGTGCTAAAAACTAATTTAAATTAAGAAAAATAGCAAACAAACTTGGAAAAATCTGAAAATTTCAGGAAAAGCTTAAAATAATATTAGGAAGCTAGGAAAATAGAAAACAGGGGCTTGTGTGGAGTAAATAGGAACTGAAGTGCAAGTGCTTATTGAAATAAGCACTTAAATAAGCAAATGGAGTCCAAAAGCCACCAAACCAAAACAGAAGCTTAAATAAGCTAAAATTGTCCAAATGCAACTGAAATCAACAAGCTACAACCTCTGGATATAAGCTTGCAGTTTGATGAAGAGAAATGAGATTTAAGCTAAAAACAGATTTGGGGGTCTACTTGCAGCTAGATTATAAGCCACAAAATAAGCTAAGATTGAAAACCAATAAATGGAACCTAAAGAAGACCTGGGTGACTATCTAAAACCCCAAGCTGAGACCTAGAGAAGCTCAAATGAGCCTAGTGCAAGAGTTGCAAAGCACAAGCCGTATGGGGCTTAATGCCTACTTGCAGGGCATTTAGCACCATATTGACAAGCTCTTTGAGCTTTTAGAAAAATTACAAAAATCCACTAAAATAGACATAAGAAAATAGACCAGTAGTACTTTCTAAAACCACAAGTTTCATAGAAAATGACTCAGAAATGAGTCCAATAAAAATCCTTCTATCTTGGCTGGCCAGGTATTATGCAATTTGACTTTTAAGGCGGTATGAAAATTTGACTAACTTGAGTTTTGATCCAACATTGTGGACTGAGAATGATGTATTATGATGAAATAAAACTAAAACAAGCTAAATCTAGGTATTTGGAACACAAAACAAGAATTTGATTAGCAAAAATTCCAACTGCTTAACCGACAATAAAAGTAGAAGCTAATTTGACTTTTAATGAGATAAGGACTGGTTTCTTTTGTTGTTCTGAGCTACTAGAGACTAGTATGAAATGAAACACTAACAAAAAGCACATAAACAACCTTTAACACCCTTCAATTCAGCAATTCCAAACACCACTTTTTGAAAAGCAGTTTGAAATTTTTCAAAGGTTAACACAGATTAAGACATTGAATTTGATTCAGAAGTTTATAATATCAATTTACAAGACTAATGAAGCATTAAACAAGGACAATAACAACATGAAACTGAGAAATGACAATTATGTTTATACAACTGTTAAACCAAGAATTTTGGCAATTAACAATTCTAAAGAACAAACCTCTTGATTTAATGTTTACTTTTGCTTAAATACACCTAAGAAACATACACAAACACATATTATAGCTTATGAGTAACTAAAACAAGTAAAAGCTAAAATGCTTTTGAAGAGCTTACAATGCTTTTAGCCCAAGATCATGAACTGGTACCAAGAACAATCCTATAGGCTTACCACTAAGCCTCTAAACCATTTCCAACCAACTTCCAACTTGCTTCAGTCCTTGAGCTCCATTTCCATGTATTTTTTATTTCTACAACTAATTTAGTGGAATTTTTGTGAAATTTTTCTTTTTATAAACTCTAAAAGAATGTGAAGGTTTCTAATAGCTTATAAAGGTTTTCTAAGAGCTTATATAAGCTTACAAGTTTTTAAGAATGACTGGTAACAACATATGCATATCTTGAGAATTTTGAAGTTGAAAATTACATAAACTGAAAATTGGATTAAAACTTGAAATTAATAACTAGAATACATTTATTTATACTGAAATTACTTAAATAAAGTACTTGAGAGTTTTAACAAACACTGGGAAACTTGAAAAGATTAAAACGACATAATTAAAACTAAATTACACTACTTGGCTTCTTTCTTGCTTCTCTTGCTTTCTTTTATAATCCAAACTCTTTCTCTTTCCACTCTGAATATTTCCCATCAATCCTCAGCCATTGGATGGCTTAAACTGATCATGGCCATTGAATTGAGTTTTGGCGCCAAAATTGGTTTAACAGCTGGAGAGGTTGAGTGAGGTGAGGAGGGATGCAATAAATGATTTTTGTAGTTTAGGAGAGGTGGAGGGGACAAGGTTGGTGATATGTTGAGGTGGGGGGATGGGGATGTGGATAGTGTGCTGGAGATTGTGCTTGACCTTGGGGTAGAGTTGGGGTTTTGACGGATGGGTTTGACGGTGGGTTTGACCGGGTGATTAGTTATAGGCGGGTCAAAAAGCAAAGGGTCCAAAAGGTTATGGCCGGGTTCAAAGTGTAGCGGTGACAAGGGTCCAATAGCATAAGCAATAAACAAGGACTAATGTTGCCATTTTCGAAATACAAGGACCATTTCGCCATAAATCAAAGAGTTCCCAG
>OU343217.1:151278690-151411789 GCA_910596185.1 Chrysanthemum makinoi | reverse complement strand
ATAAACGACAGACCCACAGACACTGAGACTCTGAAGCAAGGTAAGGAGAAAGATGAAGTAGAGTCCATGTTCACCGTCAACATACAACAAGACACCTCTACAATCCCGCCAATGTCTGCTCCTGCTCTATCAACCGCACTTCCACCACCTGATTCTACAAAGGATCAATCACATGATACTGTTACTCCTCCTGAACCAGTGATTACAGTTTTTGATACTGTCACTCCTCCTGCCTCACCACCTCCTGCTTCACCTTCTCCAGATAAAACAACTGAACAATTGCTCAAAGAGGCCATGACTCGTATTGCAACCATTGAGAAGCATTTTCCTATCGCCGTCAATAATCTTGATAGTCGTGTCAAAAAGCTGGAGAATTTTAAAATCGATGAGGTTATTACAAAGGCAATAGAAGATGACATCAAAGATGCAGTCGAATGGGCAATGAAGGCTCCGTTACTTCAACGATTTAAAGACTTGCCAATCTCTGATATGAGATCAGCACTCTCTGAAAGAATGTACGATGCAGGAGAGCATTTGGACGAAACACATAAGAAACTATACGAAGCGCTCGAGGAATCAATAAAACGTGACAATTATCAGCAATTTGTGGAAGATGTACGAGAAAGGGACAACAAGAAGAAAAGAAAGACTGTTCCAAAGAAATCTACTGATAAGTCTGGAGGTCCCAAGCCACCACCTCCAAATGGAGGAGCTGGAGCTTCTGGTACAAGTGGAACTTCAGGCACAACTGCTACACCTTCACCACAACCACCATCATCACCACCAAAACCTTCCAAGCAATCTAGTCCTTCCGGAGATAAGGGGACTCAGAAGAAATCTGCAGCTTGGACAACAGTTGACTCAAGGTTCACACCCACAATCTCTTCAATTCCTGAAGATCAAATGGTTCATGAAGAGTCGTATGTCATGGCAGAGTCGGAATCTGATGAAGATGATGCATCCACCAAGCATATTCCCAAGCCGTCTGAAGAAGAATGGTTTGATTCATACGTGTCAGGAGAACGCTCTAACACATCTAGAGTGGCACCTTCAATGGACACAATTCAAAGCTGGTTCACCGAAGAGAGACCTCATACTCCAGAACCTTCATGGTCCATCCCAGAGTCTAGCATGATGATTCCTGATAACAACTGGGCATCAACTATCACAAATAACTATGAAGCCCTAGATGAAGACTCTCTTTTACACATCACTGGAGATATGGGCAGCTTTATGAAGTGGTTTTGTGAAAAGAAAGGAATTTCATCTATCACTCCGAAGGATCTTGAAGGACCTGCCTTTGAAATTGTCAAGGTGTTCCACTCAGATGCCAATCAACTCCAATACCAAATGGAAGAATGCCACAAGATGCTGAATGATCAAGTCAGTGAGCAGATTGGTCGATTCAACATAAACAGGCCCCTTACTCTTGGTGGTGAACCTGGACAAATGACGATTTAGTCTGAGTTCTTCTTCAACCATGACCAGGATTATCTTTGTGCTCATACTACTGAAAGAAGACCAGCCTTATCTATCTCAAAGATGAAAGCTGCTACCTACTCTGATCAAGGCCTTGAACAGATGGTTCCGAATCAATTCTGGGCTAACAACGAACAAAAGTATGACATTGCCGCTTCTTATGGTATTTCTCACTGGTGGTACAAAAAGAAGAATTTCTACATCGAGAGACATGGTGCTGATAAGAGTCGCAAAGCTATTCGATCCAAGGTGTGAATCTTAAGTGTTGTCAGTGTAGAGATCTTCCAAATCAATGGCTATGATTACCTTAAGAAGATTGTTCTTAGAAGAGCGGACAAGAAGAATTATGTTATTGAAGAAAACGACTTTAAACATTTGATGCCAAATGACTTTGAAGATCTCTATCTTTTGAATCTTCAAGGACACCTTGAACACCTTCCTGCTCGTGAAAAGAAAGCTCTCTCTGCCGCTGTAAATCTTTGGATCAGAGGATTAGTCATCCGAAAACGGGTTGAGGACTTTCAGCTTGGGATGGAAAGCTACCAGACTCGGGTCAACTTAACAAGGCCGCAATGGGATGCCTCAGGAAATGAATTTCGTCATGACTATAGAGTGCTTGATACACCCATAGCCGTCCTCTTCCACGACAGATACGGGACTCGCATGCTGATGAGATTGTGCGAGCTCTACAAATTCAGTGATGGTACTCTCAAGATGGTCGAAGAAGAACTGAACTCCAGAGTAAAAGAAATCAGAGTTGATATGAAGCCATGGAACAAAACAAAATTTTGGACTGAGGAGGATTTAAAGAGGTGTGAAGATTTCATTGCTGCAATCAAGCGAAGACTTAAGACTCGAATGATCTTCCGCAGCCTTGAAAGCTTTGTTGGTGGCAGACTTCGTGAAGGTCATTACAAACTACTTCAAAGAACCGAATGAAGACATCTTCCGGAAGTAGTTTCTATTTTGTATTATTTATGTGTAATATGTGGTGTACAAACTATGAACAACTTTAATGCATGTAATAGTGTTAGGTTATGTACTGTGGTTTCCCTTTGTTTCTATAAAGGGAACTTCAGTGTTGTCCACTTCTGATCATATAAAATTGGACACATTTTTCTCCAATAAATGTTTTGTCTCATACATATTTAAATCACTTGAGATCCAAAATCTCAAAGGATTTGAAATTTTTGATCGGGGGAGAAAATGTGATATAAATATGAAAGATGATAAAAAATGACCATTTTCTGTCTCAAAGTGCATACTGCTCTCTAATATGTGCTAAACTATTTTCGAATCTCGAAGCACATATTAAGGGGGGGCATTTCAAATCAAATTCAAACCTTCAAGGTACAAGGTTTTCCATGCTTTTATATAAAGTACCTTGATTGTGTTTTCAAATATTTTTCTTAATGGTGTTGGTTATCGTGGTAGTACTTCAAAAGAACTCCTGCCTCTATGTGATAAAATGATTTCAAATAACCTAAGCACATATTGAGGGGGAGAATTTACCAAGAAAATAAAATGGCTTTTTTTATGGAAATTGTGATCAAGAAATATTTCTAAAGAACTCTTGTCTCCATGTGCTAAACAATTTATCAAATCATATGCACATGTTGAGGGGGAGCATTTCTAAATGATCAAAACAATTAAGGTACAAAATGCTTTGATATTATATCACAAGTACCTTGATTGTTTTTCAAATGATTTCTCAATTGGTTTCACGGAAGAATGAACTCTACCAAAAGACCGACCATTTTACTTTATGTATGGAGCTATAAGGTTGGTGAGGTTAGGTATTAGTTCCCACGATCCTGCCAGAGCCGGAGGGATCTACCCAGGGACAATCCACTAGATAGTGTAGAAGTCCTTAGGTATGATGAAAAAAGGAGAAAAGTGAGATATGGGAAGAGTGCGGACTGAGACTGAGCTACTGGAATAAACCCAACAAGGTTCTAGTAATGAAGTCTCGGTCAGCACTGAAGGGGTTGAAGAATGAAAAAGAATTGAATGTGAAAAGGGTGAAAAGAAATAGCCCTCCAATAATTCAACCTTAGGGCAGAAACCGGGTTCAATACATATGCTACTGGTGTTTACTAAGGTAACACTGGTATTGAAGACAAGACGTCATGGACCCAGTGACGCACTGCACTAAACTTCCCAAACTACTCAAGTTCCTCTTAAAAGGGCTTGTTTCATTCTCACGGGGAACCAACATAATCTATCGACTTTCTCTTAGAGATTGTTGATATTGAAGAAGGAGACCCTCTCCCTAGTCTCCGGCATAGGAACCAAATATGCACAATTGAGTCTAGAGCCACTAGATCATCTTACAAATCTCTTAAGGACACTTTCAATGAAGACTCTCTGTTTCACACAATGTGGAAAGAGATTATATCTTATGAGTCCTACGCATTATCCTTGTGGTATTGCCAGAACATCTAAGTGATATGCTTTCATATTCACGATGAAGATGAAAAGCCTTCTGGAGCCATCATCAAACAAGCTCCTGGTAGGTGGCATGTGAGATCTATACAATAGATCAATCATGTGACAACTGGACAGAAACAATGGAGAGATTCAATATTTTGAATCAATCCTGGTTCAGGTTATGGATTGACGGATACCTTTGGAAAACCGGTCGTTGTGCTTAAAAACTCTTTTCTTTAGCACATCGACTGTGTACTTATTTCTCAAAATAAAAGGTGTTTTGATTGATAATTGATTTTCATTAAAACCTTCGTTGTATTGCAAAAACAATTTCTATTGAGCAATACAGGATTGTTTTTCAAATCTCTTTTCATCAATCAGTGAATCTCGTTTCCCTGGTTCACTCACTCTGTGTTTTCTTCTTTGAGACGTTTTGGTTTGAGAACAGCTAGAGCAGCTGCGAAACCCTGTCAAGGAAATTCTTCAGAATTATACCTGATCACAGGCAGTACTTGTACTGATCAACGGGGAACCGTGGGCCGTGTATCTCAATTCATCGAAAGTGATCAAAGACACTTTCGTGCGCTTTATTGCTAACTGTCTGATGCATGTACACCCCGACGTTAGTAGCTGATCAGAATGGAGCGGTCAATCCATAGCCGCATGCTCACTCAACACATTCATATCTAAAGAAATCATGATTAGTGCATCAATGACTCTGATATTTTCACTCCATGCTTCTGCTACGCTGCTGCCAATATCATGAATCATCGAAAGCTTCCGCTACTCTGATAAGAAGAAATCATGATCCAGAATGTGAGCATGTCGGTCCAAATGTCACAACATCATATGCTGGCAACACAACAATGGTTGAAGCTGAGATTTGCAGTGGCTGATGATCTCTAGTAATGCTCAAAAGGTCATCATGGTGGATCAGCTCAACAACCTCCACGAAACATACATCATAGTTGAACAATGATGAAATCAACACAGAAGCACATAGTTTGAATACTTTGATGATGAAAAGTCTGCGAGCTCAAGACTGAAGATTAAATAGACTGCTAGGATTCAAAATGTAAAACATGGGGTGACCTCCCTTAGGGGGAGATTGTTAGGAATTAGAAAATTCCATAGTGAAGTATCGGTCACCCCAAGCATAAGGTAGCTCGTAGACTTTACGTTATTTACTAGTTATTTAGTCAGCTATTTAGTTTAGTGCAACACCGTGGAGGAAGGACGGGTCTTTACCCATTGTATACCTGATCCACAGGCCGTCAGGAGGTCGTTTATTTTGTAATCTATAAATACCCTCTACCTTGCAAGGTAGAGGGTTGGATGTTCTTTGGTAATCTAACCTTACATGAGTTTCTCTTTCTAAGAATATCCCACTTTCTCTCTCTAACATTATCTAAACGCCCAAGTATGATTGTGGTTTGATGTGTATGTGAAATCCAATATGTTACATATAGTGGTCGCATTAAGTGTCTTAACAGACTGAGGAAAGGTAACTCATCCTCATCTTTTGTACTTCAATGTTTTTGGATAATATATTTTACCAGGGTGCAGGATTACTCCCCTTTACAAAAAAAAAAGTTCGTAGAAGAGCAACGATTAAATCTGTTTTCCAAATATAACAAGTTAAGTTTTGAATTAAATAAGTGTAGGGATGAATTGCTTATTCTAAAACAAGCCAAACTTGAGGCTGTTACACTACAAATTCAGAACTCTGAATTAGTAAAACGAAATCAAGCTCTTCAGGATGAACTTAAGAACGAAAAACAAATCATTGAAAGTTGGACCACTAAGATCCCAAGAGTCTATGACACTGTTCAAGCCCCCAGTAGCAAAAAGAAAATACTGGGTGAGGATCAACTCATTGATACTATCAGTAAAGGTCAAAGTCCTAAACCTTTTGTGTCTGCTGGTCTGCTCTCTGAAAAAGGAGATGTTGCCTAAATCCAGTGATTGGGTTGAGAGGGTAAACCCTGAAAGTAAGCTTCCTAACTTCGATTCTGGAAGGATACTTGAGCCTGAAATTTAGGCACTCAAGAGCATGCTCGGACTCCCTGACATACCCAGTAGTACTGAACACATCACTGAGTCTGAAGCTGAATTACAAACACCGCTCCCACCTCTGAAATCTCTTCAGGGAGCTGCACCTAGCTCTGAGCTTACTCCTTGACAATTCAACCCTCACTCTCCTAAAGAAAGGCCAGACCTTGGTAGAACAATATTGAAAAGACCAGTAAAACCAACCCAAGAAGATTCGGTTCCTATTGAGACTTCCACGTCTTCAGTTCCTACTGAAGAAGACCAAATCAAGCAGTTGACTAAACTTGTGAGGAAATTGAGTGAAAAGATGAACTCAGCTGAGAAGGTTTCTGATTCAAGAATCAATGAACCAAAGTCAATCTCAAGTTCCTCTAAGTCAAAAAGCAACTCTAAGCCCAAACAGAAGTGTGATACGTGCCATTATACAAGCCATACCACTGATAATTGCTACAGAATTCTCTTTTGCATGATCTGCAAAAAGGAAGATCACAGAACTTCTGATCGCTTACAGTATGTAAGTTCATTCAATGAAGCAAGCTATACCAACCTTGGTCATCAGTATGCTTCATCATCCAAGCAGGCTCAAAGGCCAAAAGCTAAACCTTTTCCTCCTTGTCCACAATGTGGCTTTAATGACCATCATCCTGATGACTGTCTCATGAACTCCTGCTGTGAAATATGTGAAAATCCAGCACATGAGACATCTCAGTATGATAGGGTCATACAAGCAAGAAGAAATTCAAAACAACCCCGCATCACTAAGTCTTCCTCAGCAAGCAAGTGCAAAACATGTGGTAGCACAGTTCACTCAACCACTGACCATGAGTCCATTTCAATGTTTAAGCAGTCCATCAGACCCAAGTCCACTAGTAAGTGGGTTAGCAAGAGAAACTAACTCAGTTTACTATTTGTGTAGAGACATGCCAGGAAGCCTATTTGGCATCTAGATAGAGGATGTTCAAGGAGCATGACTTGTGTGAAGGAATATCTGCACAAATATGTGAAGAAACCAGGACCTAAGGTAGTGTTTGGTGATAGCTCATCTTGCCCCACTGAAGGTTATGGTTCAGTAAACTGTAATGGTATAATGTTCTCTAGAATAACATATGTCAATGGTCTGAAGTATAATCTCATCAGTGTCAGTCAGTTGTGTGATGCAAAATACATAGTGCAGTTCAATGATAAACAAGGTACTATTTTCAATGCCAACAAAGAAGTTGTTCTTATAGCTCCTAGGAGAGATGATGTATATGTACTTGGCATGTCAGCTCTCTCTCAGAATGGAACTTGTCTCTTTGCCAAAGCCACTGAAACTATCAACTGGCTGTGGCACAAGAGACTCTCTCACTTAAACTTCAAAAATATAAACAACTTGGCAAAACAAAAAAAAAGTCCTTGGTTTACCATCACTGGTATTTGAAAAAGATAAAACATGCTCAGCCTGTGAAAAAGGCAAACATCACAGAGAATCATTCAAAACAAAAAAAAAATTTACATTAAAAGCTGCCTTCACCTCTTGCATATGGATCTGTTTGGACCTGTAAGTCCAAGATCAATCCAGCATGAGAAGTGTTAGGATCTAAATATTATTGTGTTGATGATTCGGGTGGTCTTGGATGATCAAAATACATGTTTGCCATAGTTAGAGAGTTAGTAGAGAGAGAGGGTGTTCTTGCTAGAGGTTTACACAAAGTATGAAATATTAGATTAATGAAGAAGCACCACCCCTTCCATGGATGGAAGGGGTATTTATAGTTACAGAATACACGACCTCCTATCGGCCTGTGGATCAGGTATACAGTGGGTAAAGACCCGTCCTTCCTCCATGGTGTTGCACTATGCTAAACTAGACTAATAACTAACTAATAAAACAGTAAATAACGTAACTAACGATATGTCTACGAGCTAACTTATGCTAGATAATACTTGGGGTGACCGACACTTCACTATGGAATTTTCTAATTCCTAACAATCTCCCCCTAAGGGAGGTCACCCCATGTTTTACATTTTGAATCCTAGCATTCTATTTTATCTTCAGTCTTGAGCTCGTAGACTTTAATTCTTCACTTTTCGCAATCTTTGTGCTTAAGTAGTGCAACTTCAAAGTCCGCATTGATTTGTACTTTTAGTGGAGGCCTTTAACTGATCCACATCTTTGATGATCTTCAAGCTTTCATTGAGATCATCAGCCACAGTAAATCTCTGGATCACCCTTTATTGTGTTGCCATCATGTGAAGTTGTGACTTTTGGACCGACATGCTCACACTTTTGAATCATGACATCTTTCCATCAGAGTAGCGGAAGCCTTACTGGTTCATGATATTTGCAGCAGCGACGCAGAAGCATAGTATGAAATATCAGAGCCAGGTTATGTAGATATGCACCAGTCATGATTTCTTCAAATTAAGTGTGGATGCTGTGAGCATGCGGCTTTGGATTGACTCCTCAATTCGGATCAGCTGCAACCGTCCAAATGTACCTGCAAACAACAGTTAGCAATAAAACACACGAAAGTGTCTTTGATCACTTTCGTTGAATTGAGGTACACGCCCACGGTTCCTCGTTGATCGACAAAGTACCGCCTGTGATCGTAGGATTCGAAGAATCTCCTTGACAGGGTTTCGCAGTTTGTTCTAGCCGTTCTCAAAACGGAACGTCTCAAAGAAGACAACACGGAGTGAGTGAACCAGCGAATTGAGATTCACTGATTGATGAAAAATGATTTGAAAAACAATCGCGTATTGCTTAGAAGAAAGAGTTTTGCAATACGACGAAGGTTTTATGAGAAAGATCAATTTTCAAACAAAATACTTTTTGTATTAGAGAATGAGTACACATTCGACGTGCTAGTGAAAAGAAGAGATTCGCACATCGAATGGTTTTTCCAAAAGTATTTTTTCAATCAGAGATACTTTTTGAATTTGAAATATGAATACACATTCGATGCGCTAGAGAAAAGAAGATTTGCACATCGAACGGTTTTTCCAAAAGTATTCGTCAATTCCAATCCTGGACCAAGGTTGATTCAAGATTGAATCTCCCCATCGTTTCTATCCAGTTGTCACAAGTTTGATCTTACGAGAAGATCTCACATGTCACCCACTAAGAGCTTGTTTGATGTTGGCTCTAGAAGGATTTCCATCTTCATTGTGAATATTTTTACATATCACTCAGATGTTCTGGCAATACCACAAGGATAATGCGTAGGACTCTTAATTATATTCTTACTTTCCACATAGTGTGAAAAAGCAAGTCTTCATTAACTTTGTGTCCTAATGAGATATTGTGGACGATCTCTTGGCTCTAGACTCAATAGTGCACATTTGGTTCCTATGCCGGAGACTAGGGAGAGGGTCTCCTACTTCAATATCAACAATCTCTAAGAGAAAGTCGATAGATTATGTCGGTTCCCCGTGAGAATGAAACAAGCCCTTTTAAGAGGAACTTGAGTGGCTTGGGAAGTTTAGTGCAGTGCATCACTGGGTCCATGATGTCTTGTCTTCAATACCAGTGTTACCTTAGTAAACACCAATAGCATATGTATTGAACCCGGTTACTGCCCTAAGGTTGAATTATTGGAGGGCTATTTCTTTTCACCCTTTTTTCACATTCAGTTCTTTTTCATTCTTCAACCCCTTCAGTGCTTACCGAGACTTCATAACTAGAACCTTGTTGGGTTTATTCCAGTACTAGCTCTGTCTCAGTCCGCACTCTTCCCATATTCTCATTTTTCTCCTTTTTTCATCATACCTAAGGACTCTACACTATCTAGTGGATTGTCCCTGGGTAGATCCCTCCGGCTCTGGCGGGATCGTGGGAACGAATACCTAACCTAACCATCCTTATAACACCATGCATAAAGTAAAATGGTCGGTATTTTGGTACAGTTCATTCTTCCTTGAAACCAATTGAAAAATCATTTGGAAAAACAATCAAGGTACTTGTGATACGAGATCAAAGCATTTTGTACCCTAATAGTTTTGATCATTTAGAAAACCTCCCCCTCAACATGTGCATATGATTTAGAAATTGTTTAGCACAAGGAGGCAAGAGGACTTTGAAATATTTTCTTTGATCACAATTTTCATACGAAAAAGCCATTTGATTTTCATGGTAAAATTCTCCCCTTCAATATGTGCATAGGATATTTGAAATCATTTTTATCACATAGAGGCAAAAGTTCTTTTGAAGCACATCCACGATTACAAAAGCCATTTAAGAAACCATTTGAAAACTCAATCAAGGTACATTATGTTAAAACATAAAAGCTTTTGTACCTCAATAGTTTATTTTCTTTTAAAATGCTCCCCCTCAATATATGCTTCGAGATTCGAAAGCGTTTAGCACATACGAGAGAGCAGCCTACACAATTGAATCAAAACGATCAACTTTTATCAAATTTCATTATTAAATCACAAATTCTCCCCCGATCAAAAATATCAAACCCTTTGAGATTTTGGATCCCAAGTGATTTAATAAGGTTTATAAAACATGGGAGAATATGTGGCCAAGTTTAAATACTCATCATGTTTTTGGATAAATCCTCCTCCTCAACATGTGCATCGTGTATTTGAAATCGTTCGGCACATGGAGGCAGGAGTGCCTTTAAAGGACTAAAACCAATTCCATTTAAACAGATAAGAGATTTTACTCACGATCTCTACCCCGATCAAAATTTCAAACCTTTTGAGATTTGTGATCCCAATTGATTTAAATCATTTAAAAGATTTTGGGGAAAGACGTGGCTTGATTTAATTTTGAAAAATGACAGATAAGGACCATTTTAAGACATTAAAGATTGTTAGTGTCAGGTATGATTGTTTTAAGAGATCTTTTAGGTAAAATAAAACAATTTCACAATCAAACAAGAACATAAAAAATTTCATTTTGAAAGATCTTGATTCTAAAGAAAATCATACCATGACATAACATTAAATCTTTAGATCACCACTTTTTATTGTACAAACCGGAACTTTTGTGAAGAAATATCGTTTGAAAATATTTTATATTAAATCACTCTCCCCCTCAATCGATGACAGAAGTCAATAGTTGAGTGACTTAGGTTTTGATAAAAAGAAGTCCGGTGATTTTCAAAATTAAGTCCAATTAATTTTCAAAACAATATTTTCCATTTTCAAAACAATTTAATCAAATTATTCAAAATTGTTTAAAAATGGTATCCTGCACAAAGATACGTTAGGTGGTTGAGAAGCTTCCGTTGTTGCTGTAGGGCTTGGAAGAAAAACCGTCTGCTGATGCAGTGAGACTTCTTCTTACGTTGCATTTTGAATGCCAACTGAGGTCAAATTAAGCTCTGTTTCTTCAATCACTTAGAAGAAAACCATCTGCTGATGCAGTGAGACCTCTTACGTTGCATTTATGCCAACTCTCCATAGAAGTCCAATTAAGCTCCGTTTCTTCATTTGTCAACCCAAGATCTAGTTACCCTTTCCTTTCGGCATCCAAGCATCATATTATGTGGGATCCGGATCGGGAACATTCTTATACCAAGATACCTGCATACGTTAGTGAACACACATACAGATATATGGTGGTCGACATCACCCAAACAGCAATCGACTAATAAAAGTCAATTCAACATATCAATCAGTTCATATAAGGTATGGGATTAATGTGTTCATCAAACTCTAATCATCTAAACCTAACAATCATATCCTAGAAACCTAGTCCTTCAACATAGGCAATTATCATTTTTAATTAAGCACGTAGGATAATTAAGAAAGCCCGTTAGAAGATATAGATTTGAAAACATTATCCCTCTCAATCAATGACTCAATTTATAAAAGATTTTAAAAGTGCTGAAATCATTGATTGAGTTTCCAAATTTTATAAAAAATCTGAACCTGATTGATTTTAAGCAACTCATTTTCCACCATTTTTGAAAAACACAACAAATATTTTTCTGAAGAATTTTAGACGGAAAAACATTTGTGTAGGAATAGCAGTCTTTATGACGACATGCTTTCCTTGTTTTGTTTTAGGAAAAGTGCCCGAAATATTTGAAAAATTGGTTTAGCGCAACACTTTCCTTTCATTAAGAACGGGTTGCTATCAGAAATAATAGCAAGCCATAGTTTAAAGCACGGGTTACAGTTTGAAGTAACTGTAAGCCATCATTTGACGCCCGGGTTACAGTCTAAAATAACTGTAAGCCATATTTTGAGACATGTTTAGAAAGAAATATTTACACCTTCTGCTCGAACTTCATCTATGGTCCCGTGCCATTATTGAATGACATTTCTAAGACCGTAGATGTTATCGATACCAGAAGACATGTCTTGGAAAACATATTTTTGGTATTTTTGAAATTTTCTGATTTTTATGGGTTTTTGAAGGTTTTATATTTTTCTATTTTCTTTTTGTTGGTTTTATATTTTTGTATTTTGTTTTTCAGATAAATATATACACAAATAGAGTAGATGATATAGTAAAAGAAGATAATGATACGAGTACCGAGATAAGGATATCGAACAGCCCCGTTGTAGAAGATAGAAGTCATCATCTCTTAAACATTCACCACCAAAGCTTTCGAGGCTCCTGAATTGAGAGAAATTGAACCATCTGAAAGTGAGACTCTGGCAGCTTCCCCCCAAACCGAAAATCCATGTGATGAGCAGATTCGAAGCTCTATTTCAAGCTTGCCTTAGCTAGGTGCACAGAGAAGCACACCATTATCATAAATCCCGCTGCTCCTTTTAAGAACGAAAATCGAGATTCTTCGTTCGGGGTTATATCATCCAATAGAAGAACAGCAACGTATCATCCCACTCATAAATAATTCTTCTCAAATTTCATTCCACTGAAGTCTGAAGCAATCCATTCCAAAAGGTGTCAAGAGAACACTTCCCCCAAGTAGATGAATTGATGCAGTCAGTCTCTTAGACTAGAGCTCACGAACCCGAATACACATACCCGAAGACAAAGAAACTTATACCATCGAAGTAGCGATTAAGTCCAATAACCAAAGAATAACCCCGATGTATACTTTTCTCTTCCCCGAAGAAAGTGTATGAAGCTCAAGAACCCGAAGTACCCGAATGCCCAAAGAGAGAATAACTGATAACATTGAAGAAGCAGGCCGAATAACTGATTATCTCTGCGGGTGACAATCTCTGCGGATGTCAACACCGGAATAAGTGATTATATCTCTGAATCACTGATTAAGCCCTCAAGTAAAACAGCTGAGCATCCCCAATGTACACAATCTCTCTCCCCTAATGATTGTGATAACATCAAAATCATCACACACTTGTGTACCTCTTTCATCTTCAAAAACTAACTCTTCCATCTCTTCCCCCACATAGTTGGAATAAGAACACTAAACGCCTTGATGAGTAAAATCTTGAGTTTTCTCTGCGGTCATGACATTTGTTTTCCCGGGATAACTTCAATCACTTAGAAGTATTAAGTCCATCAAGTTTACTCGCCATGAGTTAAACCTTGAGTTTCTCTGCGGTAATAACATTTGTCTTCCCAGGATATCTTCAATTACTTAGAAGTATTAAGTTCATCAAGTTTACTCGCGTTTAGATACGTGTCTCCTTCCCCCTTGCTGGTTTTGACACTTCAGAATCAGCAACTCTTTGAAAGCCTAAATACTAGAAATCTGTTGAGAAGAACGCTTGAAGTCTTTGTGAGAATCAACATGCTGAATAATGTGAGCAAGTATAATTGGGGATTAAATCTTACATTTCACCCTCCCCCAATTAGTGCTCTCCCCTAAACTGACAATGCCCGGAATATGAAGAAGTCTTTGGATAATCAAATGCAACTCGTCTTTAGTCTTCTAACATGCAGCAGAAAATGTAGAACAGACTGTAGACTCGACCTTCTTCAAGATTGTGCAGTTGGGGAATAGATAGTTAACATCTTCAACTCACCAAAAAATAAGAACATCACCAAAAAGCATCCCAATTAACTTACATCTTGCAAGTCCCCTTAACTAAAATCTCTCCCAATCAAACAAGAATAGAAAGATGTTCATCAAGGAAATCAGCAGTCATGCCGCAACAAACACACAAGATGGTAACACCAAACTACCCATCACATCAAACAAGACCAGAGAGATTGTTCGGGATCATCATGTTGATGTATACGTGAAGCATTAACCGGAAGCACTTTGTCGATAAACTCATCAATCCGAGTGAAGATGTCAACCAACGACTCTTAGAAGGAACTCCATGTAAAGATAACCCGATAAGAAGAAGCTCGGTTCTTACATGAGTTTGGAGCCGTTTGACCATTTATTCTCAGAAATCATTCAATCATGCAGTAATTTCACACTTCTTCTCCCCCTCAAGAATTGCATACGGAGTTGCCATTCTTGATTAAATAAGTGAAAGTCATCCGAATGTTCTATTCACACTTCTCTCCCGCAAAATCAGCACATGATGTCGCCATCTTCATTATAATCGAGCAAGTGGAATGAGAAAACAATCAGTGATAGCCCGGTTCACTTGATGACTGAAGCGCATGGAAAAAGTATGACACATGTTGATGAGAATGGTCATAATAAGAAGATTTATCTTCTTCAGAAGATAAAGCGCACTGAAGCGTACACTTTTCTTTTCTTTAGAGGACGAGGCTTGAACCGAAGTATTCAAACGTCATAAGAAGATTTCTCTTCTTCATAAGATAAAGTGCACTGAGACGTACACTTTTCTTTTCTTTAGAGTACGAGGCATGAACTGTTGTGTTCATACGTCATAATCTCTCTCTTTTCAGCTCTCTTAGCAAAACATGTAATCAACCCCATTATCATTCAGTAGGCTCTTTGTAGTGACAATGATGGAGATAAACCAATATGATGAATTTGACCTTGAAGTAAACTACCCCGAACTCGTGACTTAAACTTGCACATATGTAACAAAGAGCGGTGCCGATTTCCATTAGCATCTCTAAGTACTCTCTATGTACTCTATACTCTTCAACCAACCAACCATCGAGTATAAGACGTACATCACCTCTTGAAAATCCACAATTCAATGTGACACTGAGCACTACAATGTAACTCCTTAAAGTGATAGTTATATTGTTGAGGTAAGAGCCCAGTTCCCCCAAGTGGTAAAAGAAAAGGTAAAAGTCACCCAACAATAACTAGATTTCCAAGTCTTCGTTTTAAAAAATAAGCTTGAACAAGGATCATGAAGAATCTTCATCCATCCATCCCCGATACCTTCAAATACTAAGTACACTTGCCCGTGATAATTCACTTCAACCTCAAATAAATAATACTGAATTAACGTCGTTGTCACATCTTCTGGTTAACTGCTCAAATCTAGCCTTCTTTGACATTAAAACGAAATTTGATAATGGTTTCATCCCGACCATGGTAAAAGCACATAACCCCGTAAAACCATGTAATAACCAAATTACCACGACGAATATCCAAACACACATCCAATTCATGAAGTACACCCTTTTATCCCTTCTTCGAAGCAGAAACCGTAGCACCAGCATCAAGTAAGATCCAGAATTACGCTTTCTCTTCTCCAAGATGGTTCCATTATTACGGGATTTTACAACTCTATGGTTTAAACCGAGAAATGATTTCTTTCGCGGGATTTTACAAAACCAAGAATAAACCATAAGATAGATCCGGAAATGCACTTTACAATTACCAGGATGTTTCCATTGTCACGGGATTTTACAAGTCAGTGATTTAAACCGAGAAATAGGTTCTTTCGCGGGATTTTACAAAATCAAGACAAAACCGTAAACAATGTCAGCTTGAATGTGTTATGACAACTTTGGTTTCGATGAATATCTGTTTTAGGAGAACATGCAATGTTCATCGGTGATTCTTTCTCCATCATCAACAATTCATTACCCAAATGTAGACAACTTCACAAACCATACTAAGTCAAGAAGTATAAACTCCTTTTCCCTGAGGTTGACCGTAAAACATCAAAGTACACGTTTCTCCCCATGATGGTTTCGAACTATCGGAAGCATCATAACTTGTATGACCATTTGCACGAGAAGTTCTTGTCATAAGCAAACATCTTGAAAAATCATAACTGACGCTGAAGATTCTTGAAAGATTTTGCTTAGACTGTGAAGTATCATTAACATTATGAGGCATCAAATATCTCATAGGAATTGCTGAAATTGGACCTCAATTGATTCAACGGCTAATAGTAATGACCACATATGGAGATAACCCGATACAACTAACTTGAAAAGAAAGGTGACATCCCAACTTAGTGACTTACTGCTTGTTCTATATTTTTGAACAATCCACAACGCCGTGTGACACTAAGTATTTCAACTTCTTTAAGGTGATAGTTATACACTGTGAGCATGACGACGCAAATCCTTACATCAGTTATAACCAGATTGTCAATTCATAATCACTTAAAGTGATAGTTATGTCCCAACAAGTTATCTTGAGACATGCATCCAACCAACCAACGTCTCAAAGATAAAGAAGTTCACCGGTCAAACGTCATTTCAATTTCTCGTTAATAATACCGTACAAAAACCCCGTAGTCAACTTAAAAATTTATTTCCTCAAGCCGTGAATTTTGTATCCTTCATGAATAAGCATAAACCAAAGTATCAAATCCCTATAACACAACAAATCTCATCATCATACCCAATCTCATCATCACAAGTCTCATCGTTAAATCACTTTAACAAATCACATCATCAATAACTCGCAGTCCATCAAATATCATCACCCATAAATATGAATTCACGAGCATGTATCAATATTCAGTGAACGCCCAGTCCATAGATATGTCCAATATCTCACAACCCGATCCAATTAAACAATGTGATCCTACCCAAGCCGTGAATAAGAATCTTTCGTGAAATTTGAATAACCAATCAATCAACTAAATACCACAATAAATTCCACGTATCTCCAAATTCACATAGCATGACACAAATCATAATACTTGTCTCAATGAAATCCAGTGTCCAACCCTCATGAAACAAAAAAATACGGCCCAGCATTTGAAACACACGGCCCAAGTAACATTCTACCTACCCGATCCATAATTAACATTCCAAGCCCATCATTCATATAACCACACTCGATCCAAACACACACAAATATTAGAACCGGTTATAAGTAAGCATTGTTCCTAAATATTAGGTCATTTCACAAACCCTAATCAAAATTTGTCCGCCCCCATCTCTTTCATTCTCAGCAACAAACCCTTCAAACAATATCATTTCCAAATCATCTCAAAGACCTAACGCCCCATACAAACTTTACACAATCTTCTCACCTTTTCATGGTCACAACAAGCAGCAACAGTATACTCAAGGCCTTGCCACAGGGATGGCTTGAGGACCTTTGAAGGTATCAAAGATGTATGCCAAAGGGTTGGCACATAACGACCTTGTCACAGAGATGGCAAGAGGTCCTAGTTACGGCTTCAAGGTCTTGAAGACTCAAGATCTCGGGTAGGTATCCAATGATATTGTAATCACTTAATTTGTTTTGGAATGAACGAATCACAAGAAGGTAATTAACATTCTTGTTAGTTTACATATCTTAACGATTCGGACATTTTAAAAAAAAGAAGTAAATTCCTAAATCGATCAATGATGTAGTCGAAAGTTTGTGAGTAGATCTTTGATATCTATGTGTTTCATTAACCATTCACAAACTCGAAACTGAGATCGAATCATAATAATTCAATTCGAATTCCATCCTTTATTTATTTTGATTCGTAAATGATGAGTCTTGATAATTTGTATAGATGTAGGGAATTTGATTTGAAATAAATCTGTTGTTGGAGTTGATGTAAGTATCGAGATTGTTAAACATTTTGTTAGGTCACAAGTTTTACCACACAAGCTTATAAGAAAGATAGAGAGGCGATTGAACAAGTATCCAAACACACACACACGATATGGAGTATACGGTTATGCGTAGAGAGTGAGTGAAAAGAAAACTTGAACAACCAACCTTCAAATGAAGGTTTACAAGGGGTATTTATAGGAGGGAAGCTAGGGCAACACTCCTAGTTTCCTTCCCTTCCTTATTGGGCTAGGCCTAGGCTTATGGGCCTTCTTCATAAGCCTAAGGCTAATAACAAACATAAAGGCCATAATAAGCTAACTATTACATATGAGTAATTAACACTTGAATAAGGTTTAGGAGCGATTCCAACAATCTCCCCCTCAAGTGTTATTACAAATGAGTAACAAACACTCAAGTGTTGGTGATGAAAACGGTGAAGGCGTTGATGTAATAGTAGCTTTGACGTCTTCTGACATTCTTCTTTCTTGCGAGAAGAATTGCCTTGATTTGAACAATCTCCCCAGTGTAGAGAGATAGTTTACTTTGAACGGTTATGCTTTGACGTCCATCATTAACTTTGTTCTTTGATCATTGTTCTTTGTGGTGAAAGTGATAGTATGTTGTTGTTCATCAATTCGCCTCAGTGCGCTTCACGCTACAGTGTCTCCACGTCGTTCTTCAACATGCTCACACGCTCTTTGACGTTGGAATTCGATCGATGGAGTTCTTTAAGTCTTTAACTTTGTAGATTCTCTGTATTGACGAAGAATCATTCGACCGTTGTGTTGCTTTTTTTGGATAGAACTTCCATTAGTGATGATGTTGGCGTGAGCATGAGAAGAATCTGCACGATCATTCCGCTCCGAAGCTTCCATAAGAAGAAAACATTTAAACGGTTAGTAATAAGCGGATTCCGCACTTACAAGTTTGAACTTCGAGAGTGTTAAAAGCATAGTGTGAAAACACAACTCTAATTCTTACAAAGGCCGTTCCTGAATCGGAGTCCCACAAGTGAGATAACACGATGTACCGAAGTACACCTACGATTGATGAGTCGCCGAGGTACACCGAAGCATCACCTCACGCATAGACCGCTTGAGACCACTAAGCGCAATCCACGGGGAGTTGCCGACCTGCCGTCGGGCGGTTTGATGTTGACCCTGGCTGGAGTTTCCATTCAATCACTGAGGATCACAAATGTGAACCTCTCATAAATGTTCTCGACAGATTGCTAAGATCTGTGAAGGACTCGATATGAACCACGGATAACCTTATTGTTGATCATCAAGTGATTAAATGTCAAGTGTACCTAAGAGATCTTTTGATGAATCTCGTGGCTCTAGACTCAATAGTGCGTTTTGGTTTTCTGGCGGAGACTAGGAGAGGGTCTCCTTCTTCAATAATCTCTAAGAGAAAGCCGATAGTTTACGTAGGGTTCCCAGTGAGAATGAAACAAGCTTCGGTTGAGAGAAACTTGAGTGGATAAGAAGGTTTAGTGCATGCGTCCATCGGGTCCATGACGACTTTTAATCTTCAATACCGGCGTCACTAAGTGACAACCAAGAGCATATGAATTGAACCCAGTGTATGCCCTAAGTTGAATAATCTGGAGGGCTATTTCTTTTCACCCTTTTCTTTGCATTTCTTTTAATTCTTCAACTCCTTCTTTCTCCGATTCTCATTTTCTCCTTTTTACAATCATACCTAAGGACTTCTAAATACTAACTATTTGTGATGTCCTGGGGTAGATCCATCCGACTCTGGCGGATCATAGGACGGTTATTCCTAACCTTAGTCACCTTATAACTCCATGACTAACCTATGTTGCCATAAAACCACTGATATGAAAAATCTCTCACAGTGTTTATGAATGAAAAACATTTTAGTATCACTGTTGAGATAAGATTTTGCATAAATACTCCCTCTCCACATGTGCTTAATAGTTTTAACGGTTAAAATGCACAGTGAGGAAAGAGCGCACTTTTTGAATTGATTAACTCAAGATAGACATTCCCCCGCGAGACACGGTTACGTGGCATAGTTAAAGAGTTGCATTGTCGGCTTTTAGGTGACAACTAGCTCTAATAACTACCTTGAAGGTGTAGACAATCCTCGAAAGGTCGTCAAACCCGCCAGAGTTCATGTTTATCAAGAGTTTCTCGAATGGTACATTCTACTTAGACAAGTCCTTTGCGAGACACGCTTAGATCACTAGCGAACTAGTTTGAAATTATTACCCGTCCCGGACAAGTATTTTCGAGTTACTAACAGTTAAGCATCGTCAATTCGTTGGTTAAGTCTGAAGCACACAGATTCATTTGCATTTTACACAACATATTTCTTATCACATATTTTCTCCCCTCAAAAATGGCATATTAAAGTGTTATTTTTGAAACGTTTGAGAATAAATATGACCATTTCGAATGTTGCGGGAAGAATGACCACTGAGAACAATTTTGAACAAAGTTTTGATTCAAGTACTCCCCTCAACGAGTGATATAAACGGTTGAGGTTTTGAAAATCATAAGGGAAAGTACTTGTTCTTTTGAGCAAAACCTTGAAAAGTGAAAGGTTTGATAGGTTTTACTCAAAAGTAAGAAGCTTTCGCTCCTTTTATAAGGATTGTGGCAATCGCACTACGGGTCCTTTATTTACTAGTACGGGTTGTACACTGTAATGTGTGCACAAGCCATTGACATAATTAATCAAACATCCAAAATGATATGAAGAAAACAATTCAAGGGGTACCAGGAAGTGCAGTGATGTTCCCGTGAGTGTG
This sequence comes from Chrysanthemum makinoi, assembly GCA_910596185.1. Classification (NCBI taxonomy): domain Eukaryota; kingdom Viridiplantae; phylum Streptophyta; class Magnoliopsida; order Asterales; family Asteraceae; genus Chrysanthemum; species Chrysanthemum makinoi. Next base: position 151,391,269 of record OU343217.1, on the reverse strand, counting down.
CATGTGGCGTTGAAATCCGGTTATGTTTCTCCTGGATCGACCACTGACATAACTCTCCAATCGTCTGAACGATCCCTTCAAACAACCGCTCATCAATCATTGTGATGATCCGTCTCACATCCCTCCTTTCCCGAGAATTCCAGCGCTTAGGAGACCCAATTTTCTGGCGTATATCCTTCAACTCAGTATGCCAATCCATCTCTAACCAGCTTCAAAGTATGATCCCCGAACTTGTGGAGTTCGCTACACGCCATTAAGCAGTTTCTTTGAAGTTCACTACGGTAAACAACGCCGAAAGGTTTGCTGATGAGTGTATATTGAGATAGCCGGTTGAGATCGGGAAGAGTAAGCGTTGGAGGAGTGAAGTTGACACGCGTCTGATAAGATTCAACGGCAATCTGGAGGTCTTCAACACGTTCTTTTATGACTATGCGTCCGATGAAGATGAGCAAGTGACTTGATGAATTCTCGTTGAATTTCGGTTGAAAATTGTCTCATGCGACCATGTACTTTGGCAAGGTACATGTCTTCAATATCGTTGAGAGACAAATTCTCAAAGTCAGCTTCAGAGAATGCATACTCCCTTTCATCCTGTCTTTTGACCACAATCTTCTTAAGAAATGTGTAGTCCCATTTGGATGAAAGACCAACATGTTGGATGGCAACGATGTCTTTAGTAACTAAACACGCATGTTGAGACTTCAACCCGACAGCTTCGTAGTAGATTCGTCGGCGTCGCCGTGATGAATCCCATAAAATGCATCTCGGTCGTATGCTTCCACTGTGTTGGAGAACAAGTGATTGGCACGCTCCTCAATGGCTATGCAGGTTGGAGTAGATAGCTGAAGGGAATGGAAGTGTCAAGGATGTAGCATATTTCCTTGAACCATCGCCACCATGGAGAAGAAATTCCGTGTCTTTGTTGAAGAAATATCCAAGGGAATCCGTGGTTCATCTGGTTGGCCAATGGTCGGTTAGGGTTTGGTCCAATCGGTGTAATATGGAGGGTTGTCCCGTTGTTTGAAGTCAATGTTTGCTTCCGGATTGAGCCAATCCATGTCGTTAGACATAGCTCTAGCAATGTTCTCAAGGTGATATTCAACCTCGATGGCACTTTCGTAGCTGTCTTTTAGAAGTTGAAACGCTTCATTCTTGATTCGTCTCAATTCAGATTTCGTCATTTTCTTCACATGGAACTTTTCTTGCAAGATTTTTGCATGCTCCAATGTAGAACCTTCGACCAGATCTTCACCTTCATCGTGGTAGGGAGTTTGATTGACAAGTGTGGAGAACCATGCAAAGTCTTCGGTTTTATCGTCATCTAGCCATGATACGACTCCGCATGAGTCGCTTCTTCTTCTTTTAAGAAGGCCTTGATGATGATTCTGGTTTCTTCACTTGTTTGGGAGAGGTGGGTTGTTGTAGGGGCTCAAGGACCTCTTCATCGCCACCACCCGTATACTCAAAGTGATCATCGGTTTTCTGAGTCGGGGGTGGTAACTCGGAATCGCCATGAGGTTTATCAAGAGAAGAGCGAGGAGGAGATGTTTGTTGAACAAGAGCCCGTTGTGGAGGAGGTTGCATCAAAGAAGATTCACCGATCGCTTCGACGCTTTAGGTGCGAGTCTTTATCCTTATCCTTGTCTTCATCGCCTCTAGGACGCTTAGACTTTTCAGTTCAAATCTACAAGCTTCTTGAAGTTGGTAGTCCAAAGAATGCTTGAAACAAATTTCCTTCATCGAAGTAAATGTCCCAGATCTTGCAGACATTTGTGTGACAAGCTTGGCCACCAATTCATTATCCGAGAAAACAACCGGATCGGTTGGATTGATTGTGACGGTTAAGGGCGTTGATCGAATAGTTTGCTTGGCGATCTGCATGAGATTTGGATAAAGTTGTTTGGTGAACAACTCCTTTGTGACTTTAGGAACGTATTCCGGAAGGTACTTTTTCGTGTAGCCTTCGATCATTTCGTTCAGTTCCTCTTGACGGTGATTTTTCATGAATTCCTGAACAAACTTCCTTTCTCCTTTTATCTTTTCATGCTCGTCATACATATGTCGTATGTGATCAAGAAAGAAATTTAGCTTTTGTTGAGCACGCTTTTCTTTCTGACTTGTATGACAGCTTTGGTAATCCGTTTATGAGCTTGAGAAATCCAAGATTTAGATGGTTTCTTCACGGATTTGGATGATGATTTGGTTGACTTCTTTGATGGTGGTGGCGAGGAGTGAGAAGACGAATCTGATGAGGAGGGATATGAGGAGATTCGGGGTCCTTTGGGGTGCAAGTATCCTCCTTGGCACGAGTTGGACTGTTGAGAAGAAAGTCATCATAATCTTCTTCGTCATCATGTCCGGATTTAGCCTTTTCTTCCGTCCGATCCTTAGCTTCTTCATCGCTTTTCTTTTCTTAGTCTTATTCTTTTCTCGATTCCTCAATGTTAAGATCAATAGACTCCTTCACAAGCGTTTGTTGTTGCACAAGAGTGGTGGCACCACATCCCTTATCGGGTTGATTAACCGCATCAGGACCTGGTGAAGAGTGGACAACACCACTCGATCCTCCTGACCACCCATTTGGTTTTTAGCAAATGCTTTAGCTTTTTGAAGGTGTCTAACGATATTAAACTTCTTCCTGTATGATATATCCAGTTGCTCTTCTTCATGATCCGAGCTTTCATCATATGGTACAAGTACAGAGTCTTTCCTTTTCCTTTGTCACCGGTGGACTTGGAGGTTTGGCTGAAGGAGGTGTTACGGTTGCGATTCAGAGTAGGTAATCTCTTCATCTGTGTCCCTTCGTGAGCTTTCGTCCACAAACTTTCTTTGCGGTTCAGATGTGGGAATAGGTTCAGCTTCCTTTACAGGAACAATCCTTTTACGAGGAGGATTCCTTTTGGGAAGCTTTCTATAAAGATCTCTACTTGTAACACTTCCTGCACTTCCTCTTCTCGGTTCTCCTTACAGGTGTTCCGTAAGATTTTTGTCGAGATGACCAACTTTGCCTTGTCTAACCGCTTCCGATACCTTTTGTATGCGTTTCGAGCTTTCGACATCTTCGCTAGAAGGAAATCGGCAACACAACACCTTGTTTCTTTGTAGACGATTCCTTGATTCCGACCGATAGAATAGGTTCCGTCAACATATCGTGATTGTCGGGGTCATTTAGCCTCTTGGGAATATCGGGATGAAGTCCAAGTGCTCTCTGGATCAACAGTTTAGTATATCTGATGTAGGGAATCTTTGAGCCAAGTTTGTTGAGAAATGACATCATGTCATCCCAAATCGGAGCTTCGATAGCGATGTGTTTCATGTTGACCAATGCCCAAAATATTTGCAGTTCCATGAGCTTAGGATGCTCATAGCCACCGCCACGACCGAAACAGACTTGGTGATAATCATGTAGAGAGTTCTCCATGGTTGAGGAATACTCTTAAGCTCTACGTGAGAATGCTTGGTGATTACTCCCGTAGCCTCGTCATAACCGATATTGATTAAGAATTGGAGAGTGAGCTCTTCAAGGTGTGGCATAAAGTTTGGTTGGTTCGACTTCAGAATTAGGAGAACGCCCTTAAGTCTGCAGTGTAATGGTGACTTGTTTGTGATTGAGTCACCGTCACAAATCCGTCCTTTGACCCTTTCCATAGTGTTCCGTAATGTTGGATGTAGATCTCGTGAACAGCTTGCAGAGTGAGTGAGCATGTTCTCGATACGGATGAGTCCTCAAAATATCAATAGCAATTAAACACGAAGACTCTGAGCAAGTGAGTGTGTCAAAGTCAACACGGAGATTATTCTTTCCTATCTTCATTGGATAGCCATAAGGATAGATATCAGGCAATGGAGAGAACTTCAAATGCATCCATATTCATTTGTTCAGCCATGTCTTGATCTGAAATAACATTAGCCAAAAGAACCAACATATCGAAAGACATAGTGTTAGTCAACGGAAGGTCTTATTGTCTAGTTATTGAATGTACAGAGTCAATGATTGTTACGAGTCCTAAGTCACTTGTTTGTTCAATAGTCTAATGATGTCGTGAAATGTTTCGTGAGTTAGTTAACTTTAAGTTTTAAAGTTTATGTTATCACTTATTGTTCACAACATATCAAACGATAAGTTTATTAGTGACATTATTGGATTCGTGACGTTATGATTAGTTTATTTACAAGTTTGTACACGTAACAATTCATCATGAAGGTCAATCCAGGGTTAAGCGTAGTAGTGGCAAAGTTTAAGCGTAAACGGTATTGACATATGCGTAGACGAAAGCTTACGCGTAGGATCCTAACTTACGCGTAAGAAATGTTACGCGTAGGAAAAGGGTACCTTATGCGTAGAGCTTACGCGTAGGCGTATATATATACCTTACGCGTAAGGCTTACTCGTAAGAGTAGACCTTATGCGTAGAGGTCATCACGCATATCCTTCACAGGATACGCCAGTAGTCCATTGTAGAACCTTACGCGTAATCGTTATGCGTAGGATTTATTCTTACGCATAACATGACTACGCGTAGGGTAATCCTTATGCGTAGAGTTGCAATAACCTTGATTCTGAGAATTACGAGTAGCAAACCTGAAATAACATCATAATAAGATCAATATTAACACTAACACTCATTCTATATCAGATCATGGCATGACGGTATATCAAACAATTATGCGTAGAAAACCTTACGCGTAAGCTAAAACCCTAATAGTTCATAGTTTACGCATAAGAATTTTAGCCATAGGATTTGCACCAAAGTGTTTCTGGGAGGTCTAAGAAGCATACAGAGTATGTTTAACCAAGTTTTAACATCAAATAAGCCATGAATCAAAATTACCCAATTCGTAAGAACTAGAACCCTAATTTTCAATTAATGATTCCTTAGTGTTTCTGGGTTTAAATATGCTCAATTCAACTTGAAAGCAACCTCATATAACAATCTTTATTACCAAAAACGTTCTCATTTGAAAACACCCAAATTAACGCATAAACCCTAATTAATCAATTCGTGTTTCTGGGTATGTTTAAGCGATGAAAATGTATTCATTGATGTAATAAAACCATTTTGGCACTATCATTTCACTCATAAACACACAAATATGATCATGTGTTCATGCTTTACGCGTAGAACACATAATCCCTTCTAGGCTAAAATCTATCCGTTAGTTTGAAATAAAATTCAAAACCCATGCTTAGATTGTTGCAATGAAGGTATTAACACTTACAAATTGATGATCAAAAGCACGGATTTGTTAAATGATTATGGATCGTGGATGATATTTAGATGAAAGTAATAAATGTGAAAGGTTAAAGTTAGGTGGGGAGGTGTTTTTGTTAAAAAATAACTTTAACATTTTGACAGTTTTAGTCCCTCCACCTTTTTCCATTTTTTCAAACAAAGCCATTTAACTTCCATTTTGGTTACCAAACAAAGTTTTTAGGAAAGAAACATGACGACACTTCCCCTTGACTCGAAAAAATAATGAAGGGTTATAAATTTAGTCCGAGGAGTGTCATTGTACCAGAAAAGTTACCACCATTTGTTAAAAGAAACAACCGAGATAAGATAACATGCAAGTACACAGATGTTTTGAAACAGTGAAAGTTTATTTTCTCCCCCTCAACACTTGATCGGAAAAATATTGAATTTTGAAAGATTATAGTGTTGACGGAAGAAACGTACTTGCAATGTTGAAAGAAAATAGATAGAAGAATATTTTTGTTGTTTTATCAGATTTTATACTTTTGTATTTTGTTTTTGAAACAATTATTTACAAAAGAGATTTTGGTGTTTGACAGGTTTTAAGACTGTTTTAGGAGGTCATCCAATTCCTCTTGAGTCAAACACCTCATACCAATCCGTTGGACCAACTCATTAAACCTAGCGGGAGGCAAGGCTTTGGTGAGAAGATCTCCCAATTGGTATTCTGTACCCACAAAATATAATTCAACAAGACTGCTCCACGTGATCCTTTATGAAATGATATCGAAGATCGATGTGCTTTGATTTCGAGTGCTGAACGGAGTTGCACGAGATTGCAATGGCACTCCGATTGTCGCAGACATCGATTCGTCAAATACGTAACCAAAGTCTTTGAGTTGTGTTCTCATCCATATGACTTGAGCACAACATGCGGACATGGCTACATATTCTGCTCGGTTGAGGACAACGATGTACAATCCTCGCTTCTTCGATTGCCATGACACCAGTTTATCACCAAGAAATTGTAAAGCTCCTGAAGTACTTTTCCGTGAATCTAAGCATCCCGCGTGGTCAAAAAGCGATTAGTTCAAAACCAGAATCCTTCGGATACCGGATCCCCAAGTTAATGGTTCCCTTTATGTATCGGAGGATTCTTTTAGCCTCGGAGAGGTGGGTTTCAGTTGGTCGCGACTGATAACGAGAGCAAAGATATACGGAAAAGACAATATCAGTCCGCTAGTGTTAGATACATGAGAAACCTAATAATACTACGGTATTTTGTAGGGTCCACCAATTTCCCATGTAAATCAGCCTCTAGCTTCTTGGTATGAGCCATTGGTGTGGCATAGGTGTCACAGTTTTTCATTCCAAATTTGTTTAACAATTCAAGGGCATATTTGGACTGACTCAAGAAAATACCACGGGTGATTGATGAACTTGCATTCCGAGAAAGAATGTAAGTTCACCCATCATGGACATTTCAAAATTTTTCTTCATTAGTTTTGCAAAAGCGATTGAAAACTTTTTATGTGTAGACCCAAAATGATGTCATCCACGTAAATTTGAACAATTAAGATATGTTCCCGTGATATTGTATAAAAAGAGTTGGGTCAACCGAACCTTTGGTGAAATTATTAGCAATGAGGAAGGATGATAGCTTATCGTACCATGCCCGAGGAGCTTGTTTGAGACCATACTGAGCTTTGTTCAGTTTGTAGACGTGATTCGAAACTTCGGATCAACGAATCCATCCGGTTGGTGACATAAACCGCTTTCTTTAAGTTGTCCATTGAGAAACGCAGTTTTGACATCCATCCGATAGACCGTCATATTCATATGAGCCGCGAACGCTAGAAATATCCGAACGGCCTCAAGACGAGCAACCGGAGCAAAAGATTCTTCAAAGTCAATACCCTCTTCCCGACGATAACCCTTAGCCACCAGACGTGACTTATTTCGGATAACATTTCCTTCAATCCAATTTGTTTTTCCAAATCCATTTGAGACCAATGACGTAGACCCTGTTGGTCTTTCAACCAGTTCCCATACTTCAAGACGTTTGAATTGGTTGAGTTCTTCTTGCATGGATTCAATCCAGCTGTCTTTTGTCATTGCGTCTTTGATGTTTTTAGGTTCAGATTGGCAGACGGTGAGTGCATAAATGCAATGTTCACCGTCTGTGTGAAGACGTTGTCTCGTAACGACCGGTTGATTCGGGTTGCCAATAATGTTTTCCAGAGGATGGTCTTTCGTCCATCTATGTGTGGAGGGTTGATGTTGGTATACATTGTGCGATTCTGAGGATTCAAATGGTTTGTTGAAGATTCCGCGACATCCGTGCAGCCTCATTAGCAAACGGGTTAAAGAACGCATTTGGATCAAAATCTGCAGGTGGGGGTACAACATTCGTAATATCATCGCAGCTTCATCATTGTTGGAAGCGGTTTGTTCAACTGTTGTGGTGGAGTCAATTGGTGTAGGTGCATCTGCAACAGTTGTTGTAGCAGTGTATCGTAAAAGAGTATGATCGGTTGAGCAGGAAACAGCGGATACACCGAGCACGCTCATCAATATCGCCACCGAACAGGAGCAAATAACCTTTCCATTTGTTGACGAGTAAGCCGGGGCTTTGTTCACCGATGATGGGGTTTGAGGGAAGTTTAAGCGGTTGTGACCGGTTCTAAGCTGTTATACTCGTAAGCCATTTCCGTAAGTTCATCGAAATGAGCATGAATCGCTTCCATCACTGCTTTTGTACGACGATTCCGATTCGAAACCTTTGGAATTATCACATCCGATAAAGACTCCAATGTCAGCTTTGGCTTTGAGCTTTCCAAAGTCATCACGATCATTATTCGGATAGCAAAGAGATCCAAATACATGAAAGTGTTTTAGATTCGGTTTTCTGTTATGGACGAGCTCGAAAGGTGTTTTGTTGTGGCGTTTTGTAATCATAGAACGGTTTTGAGTATAGCATGCAGAGATACAGCTTCTGCCCATAAGTAATCTGGAAGTTTAGCATTGATTAACATTGTTCTTGCAGCTTCCACTAACGCTCGGTTTCGTCTTTCGACAACTCCGCTTTTGTTCGTGTATGCGTGCAATAGATGTCTGATGCTCAATTCCCACTTTCTCATAGAATTCACGAAGAGTTTGATTAACAAATTCAGCCTTTATCTGTTCTCGATTAGTCGAACGGTGTTTCGTAGATGAACTTGTATTTTCGTGAGAAAGGTGATGATCATTTGTGGAGCTTGATCTTTGCTTCAAAGAAAGTAGACCCAAGTCCAGCGTGAATAGTCATCAACAATTACTAAGATGTAGCGTTGCCATTGATCGTTTGCACGCGCATCGGGCCACACAAATCCATGTGAAGAAGATGAAGCACATGCCGAGAGCTGTGTTCCACCTTTGAAGGAAAATGAGCACGAGTGCTTTTGCCTTGTTCACAAGCCGAGCAAAGATGATCTTTAGAATACCGAAACCGTGGAAGTCCTTCAACTAGTTTGTGTCGAGCAAGGTTGGTGATGGTTTGAAAGTTTAGATGTGAGAGACGACGGTGCCATAGCCAGGATTTTGTTGATGTTGCCTTTGAAAGTAAACATATGGGAGATGAAGCAACCATGTCTTTCATAGAGATAGTGTAGAGACTAGAATTACGCGATCCGGACATAAGGTCATTTCCTTGTAGATCACTAATGAAACAAGTTTTCTCCCTGAAAGCAACCTCCAAATCTCCATCACAAAACTGACCTACGAAAAACAGATTATGACCGAGGCCTTCCACATAGTAAACCCCGCTAATTTCGATGTTCCCATTGACATAGTCTCCGTAGCCCATGATAGCTGCGAAGTGATCATTCCCTAACCTCGACAAAGTGCCAATGAACTTTGCTACAAAGTTTGATAACAGTTTAAGATTGCCTGTCATGTGTCGGGAACATCCGCTATCAACAATCCAGAGAATGATCAGATCACCGCATTACACACGCACACGATGGAATAGAAGTAGATGTGGAACCCTAAATGTTAGAGGGTTCCGTAGCAGTTATAGTAGATATACACACATCAATAGCTTTAGGTATCCACTTAAATCCTAGTGTGTTATATATCCATTTCGGCCATCTATAACTACTCTTTGCTTTAGTCTTAGTGAATGCACTAGGTGGTACTACATTCCTAGGAGGTGACACCGAGCTGCAGGGACAGCAATGCGTTTCTTAGAATCTAAAGATGGCGGTCTACCAAGCACGAACTTAGAAAGATTAGTGGGCCTAGAGGTATTCCGGTTCTTAGGATTCCTTAAACGAGAGATGATAGCTTTAGCAACACATTTATCATGGCAATCGGAATTCATACTTTTACGACAAATATCACAAGGTGCATCGATCAATATCAAAAGTACTTAACGGTTTAGCATTCGTTACATCACTATTTCTATTACATTTGCCGAACGCAATATCTATAGTGGAGGCAACGTGAGTCTTATTCATAGTCCTAGGGTGTTCTTCTACTTTAGCATTCTTGATTGATCTTTTCTTAGGTCGCAACTTCCTATTCTTCAATTGAGTGCTCTTAGGCTGTGAAGTGCGGACGTTTGGAAAAGGCTCAACTATTCCTGTTTCAGAGAAGGAAGCACGTTAGCTACTTGTGATTTGGGAGTAGAAATTCTAGGTTCATGATTACTAAGTGTTACTGGGGCTAATCTCTTAATGATGGTTGGTGGAAGTTGTTCATACTTTCCTAACATTTCTCTTAACTTGATGATAGTGTGAATCGATCTTGATTTTCGACCGAACATTTCCAAAGAAAATGCATAACTTCCTTAGTGTGTGCAAGATAATTATCAAGTTCATTTGATGCTTCATCACGAGTCTTTTTGAGTAAATCAAATATGACACCATATTCCTTTTTAACTTTTAAAAGTTCTTGTTCATATTTTGAGATTTGACACTTAAAAGACACGCTTTGATCATCCAGTTGCTCAATTTTAGGATCAGAAGGTTTTGCACGCAATCGGGCGATTTTGTGTTTAAAAGCAAGTTGTTGATCGTGAATATCTTTTTGACACCAATTAAGACGACGAATTGCATTTGAAAGTTCGTTTGACAATCGCTTGTTTTCAACTTTTAAGGACTCGACCAAGCACATTATCGTGTTTCAACATTTACCACGTAATTAACAAGATCAACAGAGATATAATCAAATGCATATGACAAAGAATTCTCTAGCACAACATTATGGACATCAAAGACAGATGACATCTTCCAAGAGTCGATCAACATCTTTTCTCAACAGTTTCTTTTACGTTTAGTATTAGAAATAGATGTTTTGTTTTCTCAAAACGCTTTTCATCACACCAAGTTCCTTATGAAAATCCTTTTCCCAGCAATGCACAACTTTTCAAGTATTTAACATTAGGTAAAAGATTTTTCTGAAAAATGTCTCTTTGTTCTCGCGCAGAGGCGATTGAAAATGATCAACTTTGATTTCAGAACGATATTCTATCTCATGTTGTAAAATTTTGAGGTCACCATGAAAATGTCAAAATATCTAAGAATTTTTCGATTTTCGTGTTTTGAGTTTACTTCACTAATGGAAGGTAAAGGACCATAAGTTTGTGCATAATCTGGTTGGGGATTAACAAGAAGACTCGTGTGTTTTGATGATAAAACTTGGTGTGTTAGAAGAATCCGTTGGTGTGACGAAAGTGACCGCTTTTTATAATTAAAAGGTTTGTTGTAAACAACATTTTTTAATTTTGATCGACTCTCGCCTTCTGCATCTAATTCCTCTTGACGATGATATTCAACAACATTCATAAATGTAATTATCAACTTTATATTCTCGACCGGAAACTTCGTGATTTGGTTTGAATATTTTGGTTGAAAGCTTAGGTTTGTAATCAGCAAGATTCGGTCCATATCCATTTGGGTTGGGTTTTAAAGTAAACTTTTCAATGGTCGTGACCGACTCGCCATGTTTGTAAACAACAGTTTTAAACTCTTTAAGTTTGTTTTGCAAGCCGATGATTTCTTCAAGATGATCATCTATTCGCTTCGTTGAATGCTTTTTGTATGCAGAGAACTGTTTTTGACAAGTTAACAACTCACTTTTAGCTTTTTGATTTTCCAAGGTGAGAGCGTTAATTTGCTTTTTATGTTCATGTTTCAGCTTGTTCTATTTCGCACAACAAAGCATTCTTCGAAGCGGCTAGATCACGTATCTGTCTTTCTAAATATTTTTCATTTTGATAAGATTTGGCAAAGGTCGCTTCAAAACCGCTTTCACGATTTTCTTGAGTTTTGAAAAAGTTGAGTTGCTTTTGTAAACATTCAAAATCCTTGGTTAACAGTGCATTTTTGCATTTCAAGTCCCGATTAATGGCATGACATTTTTCCACTATGGTTTGATGGTCTTGTATTAAACGAGCAAAATCTGGATGAGGCAAAAGTTCGGCGTGTTCAACGTGAGTCTCAACATGATCATTACTGAGATCCTCAAGTATAACCACGAGTCAATTTGATTATCAAGGGAAACCGGTTGGTCATCTTGATCGTCAAATATAACTACGGGTCTAGTTGAAAATCGTCGGAATGAGATGTGGACGACTCATTTTGAACATTCTCGAGCCTTGCCGGATGCGATGTTGGCGGAGATATGAGATCGAGATAAATATGGTTTGTTCGGTACTGAGACAAGCCATCGTGTCATACACCGGGCCTGTGTCACTCATGTGTAACTCCTGCATATTAGCCATCAACATAACAACTGCATTGGCCTGCAAGTCCTCCATATCATCATCCGAGTCAAGATTCGCCATAAAGCTCGCTTTTGTCTGTTAGAGTTCCACCAGCTTCATCCTTAAGAGCCAAAAGAAGAGCCTCTTTGAAATAAGCACTGCCCTTAGTCCTTGGCTTTGGGCATGCATTAGCCAGTGTCCCTTCTCATTGCAGTTGTAGCATCGAAGACCATTCAACCCATGCCGAGCATTTCCCTGTTCCACCACTTGAGCTCTGTTGTTATTCCTACCCACACCATTAAACCCTTGACCACCGCCCATCTGACGACCATAACCACGATTCTGAACTTCAACGCGTCCATTGTTCACAAATGCTTGATTCCTTGTATTAGATGAGGAGCGAATGCGGTTGTTGGATTTGTTGGTATAACGGCTAAAGGCATTAGCAATCATAGCAAATCCTTGTTGCAATGCTTCGAACGGATCGGATTCCTCATTATGAAGTGCTTGATCATTGTTGTTGTAAGGAACCAATTGATTTTGTTGAGGTTGATGTGATTGATCGTTTGGTGGGTTTGAAGCAGCTTGGTTGAGTTGCTTTGGTTGAGGAGAATAAATTTGTTGAGCATATAAGGCAAGTTGTTGATTTTCCGGATGTGTGGGTGGAGCAATTTGAGCACGGAGAATCCTTTCCCTATCAACTTCCTTTTCATGAGGCTTCAAGTAATCGTACAACAATCCGTAGGTAGACCGATGCATGTTTTTAGCTTGACGGAGAAAAATGACATACTTCTCCCATTCAGAACCAAGACTACTTAGGAACTTAGTATTCACCGCAATTCTTGGCATGTGGATGTTGTGTTTATCCAAATCATTGATGATGTCTGAAAATCGGTGATGATAGGACTCGAGTGTCTCTCCGGTTTCAATCATGAAGTGTTCATAAGCCAAGTAAATTTTGGATTCCAAATCTTCCCGATTGAGTACAGATCCTTCCATAAGAAGACGAATATGATCCCACATTTTGTTTGCAGTCTTTTGAGCATCAACACTACGAAGAATTAGGTTTGGTAATCCTAGGAGGATATATTCCATTGCAAGCTCATCCGCTTCATAGTGTAGAAGTTCTTGAGGATTCAAGTCTGCAACAGTAGCAATGTTCGTTTGTTCATCTCTTGGTGGAATGGCATTTGGATCTCCGGTTACAATGACAGTAGGCATCTCAAAAGGACCTTCCAAGATAACCTTCTTTAAGAACTTTCCATGTGGCTTCTTTAGATCACAAAATCTAAAGAACCTTATCACCCATTGATCGTAGTTTCCTGGAGTGAGCATTGGAGGTCTATCAAGTGATCCAACCTCATGAATTGATTGTTGGCTGCTTAAAGTTTCAAACATCTTTGCAAACCAAGTGGGTTCCCTCATAGTGATCCTTGATGGATGTTGATTAAAGTCATTTGTGTATGGTTGAGCTTGAAGACTTTGTGGTGGTTGAACCATTTGAGGTTGTGGATTTGCAGCAAGTTGTGGAGTATGTTGTTGGTTAAATTGTTGTTGATAAATTGCTTGTTGTTGATTCCATTGTTGATGTTGTGGAGTTAGTTGTTGTTGACGTTGAGGATGAGGATAAGTGTAAGGGAAATAGTTAGAGTATGGTGGTTGTGACATGTTGATAAACTTGTGTTGGTAAAAATGGATCTTTGTAGTCGAATGAACCTTTGTTGATGAAGTATCCTTAGGCGTAGAAATAACCAAATAACACTTAAGCGTAAAAACACCAAAAAATTACGCGTAACAATAAGGAGTTACGCGTAGGTTTTAGCTTACGCGTAAGTAGGAGAAAAGGCTAAAGTTATTCGTAGACAACAAAGTTAGGCGTAGAAACTTAGGCGTAGGATTTAGCTTATGCGTAAGACAAGGCTTAGGCGTAAGAAAATCTTAGGCGTAGGATTTCTACGCGTAAAGTTGAGCTTACGCGTAATTTTAGGGTTTTATCCCAAATGATCTTTTACACTATCACAAAGCAAAAGATATCCAAAGTCGACGTATTTTCAGACTTATCCAAGTAAGAAAACAAGGAATAAACCACGAAAATGAAGATCAAACCAAGGATAATCTTACGCGTAATTTTAGGGTTTCAATACGCGTAGGATTACTCGTAATTTTGATTTTGCCCAAAGATGTTTCTAAACCAGTTTTTGTGTGATGAGATAGCTTCAATAACACCAAAATAACACAAAAGTGTGAGACTTGATGATCCAAAGCACTCAAAACAGCTATGCGTAGAATGACACCCACTAATAAAAACTAGTTCAAAAACAATGATCCACGCATAAAGTTTGAAACTTTTTGCCAAAACAAGTATTTTAACACCTTAAAACGTTGAAAGTACAAGAATCTTGGATTAAAAAATGTAAAAAACAAGTTTTGACGCGTACCAAAGATCACGTTATCTTTACGCGTATAACCAAAACCAAAAACTTCAAAAACAAAAGTGTGCACCCAACTATTTGGCGATTGATACCACTGTTAGGTCACAAGTTTTACCACACAAGCTTATAAGAAAGATAGAGAGGCGATTGAACAAGTATCCAAACACACACACACGATATGGAGTATACGGTTATGCGTAGAGAGTGAGTGAAAAGAAAACTTGAACAACCAACCTTCAAATGAAGGTTTACAAGGGGTATTTATAGGAGGGAAGCTAGGGCAACACTCCTAATTCCCTTCCTTTCCTTATTGGGCTAGGCCTAGGCTTATGGGCCTTCTTCATAAGCCTAAGGCTAATAACAAACATAAAGGCCATAATAAGCTAACTATTACATATGAGTAATTAACACTTGAATAAGGTTTAGGAGTGATTCCAACACATTTACCAATGACTGATGATGAGAAGAAGCTGAGGTCATTTTAGATTTTTGTATTTGGTTGTTGTTTTGGTGTTTGCTATTTGATGTTGGTCATTTGGTCGTGGTCTGCATTCTTCTTCTACCTTTCTGTTGTTAGTCGCTATCCATCTATTGGAGTCAAGTCGCTAGCAAGTTTTATTTTTTCAAAGCAAGTCGCTAGGTCTAAGATGTGAGCCAAGTCGCTAGATAATGAGCCAAGTCGCTAGCATAGCCAAGTCGCTAGCATAGCCAAGTCGCTAGCATAGCCAAGTCGCTAGCATAGCCAACTCGCTAGCATAGCCAACTCGCTAGCATAGCCAAGTCGCTAGCAGCAGTTGACTCAATAGTCAACTCGCTTTGAAAACATTGTATCTGGACGTCTTTTAAGGACAACTCGCTAGCATGAATATATGAGTTTTCCGATGAGTTTTACCGACTGCTTCCGCCACTTCAAATAAACCCAGAAAAGTTGCATAAAAGATGATACTTTTGACTGCTTTTGACCATGAAAAGTTACCAAAAAACCATTAGGACCACAAATATATGACCATATTGACTATTTTGACTGTTATGCACAAATACATGACCAACTTCAAGGATTATGTAGAAATATTTGGACAGAACAACGTGATACAAGACATAATTTTTTACCAATAAAGGATAACTGAAACCATGTAAAACACTGTTTATCATAATATTTGGAAAAAACTTTATCCGACCAAGACAAATAGTACAAACAAACAGCCACAAACACGATTTAAACCGCAAGAAATCATCAACACACCATAACCTTGGCTCTGGTACCAATTGTTAGGATCTAAATATTATTGTGTTGATGATTCGGGTGGTCTTGGATGATCAAAATACATGTTTGCCATAGTTAGAGAGTTAGTAGAGAGAGAGGGTGTTCTTGCTAGAGGTTTACACAAAGTATGAAATATTAGATTAATGAAGAAGCACAACCCCTTCCATGGATGGAAGGGGTATTTATAGTTACAGAATACACGACCTCCTATCGGCCTGTGGATCAGGTATACAGTGGGTAAAGACCCGTCCTTCCTCCATGGTGTTGCACTATGCTAAACTAGACTAATAACTAACTAATAAAACAGTAAATAACGTAACTAACGATATGTCTACGAGCTAACTTATGCTAGATAATACTTGGGGTGACCGACACTTCACTATGGAATTTTCTAATTCCTAACAAGAAGTATACTCTTGTCATTGTTGATGAGTTCTCAAGATACACATGGGTATACTTTCTTTCCAAAAAAAGTCAGGCAGCTGAAACAATAATGTCATTCATTAGGAAGATTGAAAACCAAAATGACATTACAGATAAGCAAATCAGTACTGACTATGGTACTGAGTTTAGAAATCAGGAGCTTGAGAGTTTCTGTGATGAAAAAGGAATTTCCCAAAATTTCTCATCTCCTTACACCCCTGAACAAAATGGGGTAGCTGAAAGGAAAAACAGAACTCTCATTGAGGCTGCTAGAACCATGTTAAATGGTTCAACACTCTCAAAGCACTTCTGGACTGAAGCTGTTAAAACAACATGTTATACTCAAAACAGGTCAATCATTGTCAAAAGACACAACAAAACCCCGTATGAGATCTTCAAAGAAAGACTTCCTGATATCAGCTACTTTCATGTGTTTGGGTGTCATGTGTTTATTCAAAATCACAAGGTGGCAAATTTGATGCAAAAGCTGATGATGGATACTTCTTAGGTTACTCACTGACATCTAAAGCTTTCAGGGTGTTCAACACCAGAAGACAACAAGTTGAGGAAACCTTCCATGTCACCTTTGATGAAAGCACTAAAAGCATCAGGTTCTCCAATACCTCAGTGGAAGAAATAGGAATTGATGACTCATCTAGATACCCTCCTGATGAGTTCAACTCTGAAAACAATTCCTCATATCAAGCTGATGCTGACATCTCATACTACATTTTGCCTCACAACCTTCCTCAACCAACCATCAGTGAATTCATTGATACTCCATCAGTCCCTACTGGGATAGGTAATACTGAACCAAATGTTCAAGAACCTGTATTCATGAATCTTAACTTGAACAACAAACTACCTCATCAAATGATCTTAATGTTGCTCCAGACCCTGAACCCATTCCTGAGTTCTTAGTGACCTTATCAAGCTCAGATCCTAGACCACAAAGTAAGTGGACAAGATCTCAAGACATTGAGCTTGTGAACATCATTGGTGAACCCACTGAAGGCATGCTCACAAGGAGCATGGCTGCTAAATTATCAGCAGCTTCAGCCAATGAATGTATGTATGCAGACTTTCTCTCAGAAATAGAACCCAAAAGTGTCACTGAGGCTCTGAAACATCCTAGCTAGGTTCAGGCTATGCAAGAAGAACTTCAACAGTTTGACAGAAACAAAGTTATGACTTTGATCAAATGTCCCCAGGAAGTCACTATCATAGGAATAAAGTGGGGTTTCAGAAATAAAACTGATGAAAATGGCACTGTCATTAAAAACAAGGGAAAATGAGGCAAATGCCCCCGACGCCCTGAGGCTAATCACTTTCCGGACCACGCTTTTTTGCGTTATGAAAGTGGGCCAGTTGCCCAACGATTTTCTTGGAGCCAACAATGGGTGCCACCTGTCCGACAAAACTATGACACAAGTACATATTTTGAAAGTATTTGTCATGTATTGTTTTTTGAGCAGCCAAAATGTATTTTCATGCAATTATATATTAGAGGAGAGTTATTTTACATACTAAACTTTTCTCACATACCAAGGGACTCATCTCCACCATCCATCTAAAAAGAAATCAATGGTTGAGATTAAAAGCATTTTATTATTTCACCTATTTTTTATAATTTAAATATCTCTTAAACCGTTAATCGTTAAGTGAAAATATTTACACCATCGCGACGAGCATTTAATTATCTTTCTATAGACGGGCACTTTGATATACTTTCAAAAAAAGAAAAAAATTTCATTTTTTTCACGTTTTTTCGTTATTTTTTTCGTTTTTTACGTTACTGAAATTTGCATGAAAAAATCATATATGATAAAACACTAAATTGAATATCACATGTGATATTAGTGTAATATCACATATGATATTACATGTAATATCACATATGATAGTAGGTAATATCATATGTGATATTACACTAATATCACATGTGATATTACATATCATATATGATATTACACTAATATCACATGTGATATTCAAATTAGTGTTTTATCATATATGATTTTTGTCGAAAGTATATCAAAGTGCCTATCTATAGAAAGATAATTAAATGCTCGTCGCAATGATATATTTTTTTTCGCTTAACGATTAACGGTTTGAAAGATATTAATATTTGAAAAAAAATGATGAAAGTGGGTTTTTTAAATTGTTGGAATTAATCTCATCCATTAGATCAAATAAAAATGAAGGGTGGAGACCTCAAATGATCTTAAATCTTATATATTATTGGGCAACTTGCATTTATACAGAAAGATATTTTCGTCATTTTACATTTGCACCCACACAAAACACATACTCACACCACCGCATAACTCACACCTTTCTCCCCCACATAAACCATCACAACTCAACGTTAACATTAACAGATACATAAATTGACAGAGTACATAAATTGAACACGACGGCATAACTCACACTTATTAGTCCATACTCCATAACTTACACCACCTGACGGCACCACCGCCTGACGCCACCTCCACCAGATACATCTCAATCCCAGGGTTATACTTGAGCAGCTTTTAATACCGATGGTCTCATTAATGGAACATGCACCTCTGGATCTGTTGTTAAAATTTGGGATGTCAAAAGTCAGGTATTACCATCGTTAAACCTGTGGGCGATGTCAGATGGTTGTTAGTGGTTTTCATTCTGCTGATAAGGTAATCATTCTTCATTTTATGTGGTTCATTTACTGGGTGAGTTTTTTTTTATACAAAAAGGTGTATAGTAAGTGTTTGATGAAAAGCCTGAATGTTTTTTTTGGTTTTGAAGGTGGTCGGAGCATTGGCCGATGACACTGGTTGAGGGGTGTCCGACTGTGTTTCAGATGATATGTAGCTTGCCGCCTAGCTATCATCAGGTTAGTTACTATGGTGTCGTTTATTTATTGTGGCGTATGTTAGGTAAATATATGACGTTTTGATGATACGAGCATTTGATCTTATTAGATGGAGTAGTATTTTAGGATAATGTGGCTTTCTCATGTGCTAAAATCGTGTCATTCTCTCTATAAATGATTTTTTATAGTTAATTTATTGGTAATTGGCATATACACAATTTTTTTTCTTTTCTGTTTTTTTTAAACCTCGAAGTACCAAAAAAGAAATTAAACTGAATTTTGATCATTGTTTTTATGTTTTTTTTTGTGCTTTCCTACAGTGGCTCCTGGTAAGGAGTGGAAACCTAAACCAACAACTCTTGTTCCTGCTCAAGAACTTGGGACTGAGGTGCCGGTCATTTCAGCTGAAGTTCATTCTTCATCAATTCCCGAATTAAAGGAGAGGAAAGTAGAGAAATCACACATTTCTGATGGTCAGCATGATATTATTCCAAATCACCTTCATGTTGCTGAAGTTGAGAAACTTGGGTTTCAGTTTGGAAGTTTTGATGCTAGTTTTGGTTTTAATCTAAGCTCATTGAATGGTCCAACAAGCGACAAGAGTCCGGCTCCTTCCGAGGCTTCTGAGGAGATTGCCGAACAAATAGAGGAACAGACCGCTAGGTTTGTCTAATGCTTCCATGCTTATTAGTTTATATTTTCAATTTTCTTAATGCATTTTTTGACCGATTATTTTATTAGATTCAGGAATCAAGATGTGTTGGTGATGGTTGAAGATGGACATGATTCTGACCGTCCACCATCTTCTTCTAACGTACCTCAAAATCTGTCACCTGAAGGTGACGTCTCATCTAATGGGGCGCCTGAGAATGTAGAGCCGAAACACAAGACTTCACTCCCGTTTCCTAGTCATCCATTTCCTGTGGTTCATCCTTCTTCTAACTTGAATTTTGGTTTCATACCACCAATAATAGGCAGTCATGTTGCACCTTTTGAAACCAACGACTCTCGAGCGCCTGATTCTTCTCGTGTCCCAAGCTTTGCTGTAAGTATCAAATACTATTGCTATTTAAGATTTGAGTGTAACTTTTCAGGTCTCTTACGTGAATCATTTTTGTATTTTTTTTACACACAGGTTCAACAACCATTTGACCCAGCAGGTTATTATCCCCAGTTTTATCTTTCTGGTGCTGATAGTGACGGGCGCATATCACCTTTGGTGGTTACAAAGTACAACGGGAATGTTTCAGCTGTATCTCAACATGCTTCTCAAGAGGTAATACTTAAGAAATTCAGTAAATGTGAGTTGATTCTTTGTTGTAAAAAATGTATGTTCTCAATGGATGAATGTTCCAGCTGTAAAAAATGTATGTTCTCAATGGATGAATGGTATGTTTTTAGGTTTTGAATTTTGAGAAATTGTGGTTGGTTGAATTTTGTTAGTTATGCGTTTGTTTTAGGAAGAGAAGGCGGATAGAAGTGAATAGGTAATTGGATCATTGTCGTACTTTGATGTTTTTGGGATAAGGATCGATATTTGTTGGTTGCTAGATTTGTGAGTGATACAGGGATGTAATTTTTTATTTGTGTGTTTTTGAGGCTTTTAGTGGCATTTGCATTGATGTAAATGAAGCTACTTAAGAGTGTTTGCGTTAATCATATTTAACGGCGTATAAGCTTATGGAAATTTGGAAAAGCTCATTGGACCACGTTTACGAGCTAACGATCTTATGCAAGCTCAGTTTGATATAGCTCATAAACTGAAAAAGTGGGTTAGTAAGCTTTTCCAAATTTTCATTAGCTCATAAGCTTGGTAAATAAGCTAACACAAACACCCTCCTATATTATGTTTCATATAGTGAACTAGTAATATTTACGCATGCTAATGGCCTTCTATTTTCACAAACAACTCTTGCGTGATATAAATAAAAGGGGATAGGAATATCCGAGCTGTTGTGCAATAGTTTATCCTCAAAAGAGTAATTTAGCTTTGTAGAGCACTAACACACACCTTGCTACATAAAACAAAAGTACAATTTGCCACATTAACAATATTTGTGACCGTGTATGAGCTGCAAATACTGAATATAATCTGTCACATAACAGTTTTCACACATACTTTGGCTGATGTGGGCATGGTTTTAGATGAGACATTTTGTTGTACATTAAGTAAATTTTTTTGTAGAACTGATTATGTGCTATACTTTGTCTGATGTGAGGTATACACCTTTCGGCATCTAACGTACACCATTACTTTAGCTGCTGTAATTTGCATCTAACGTACACCATTACTTCTCATCTAGAAGTAAATGGGTCCAGATTGTCACTTCTGGCCTGCTTATAAACCTTCTGTTATTTAACAATTTATGTGACTTGGCAGGTCGGGGATTGGGTCAGAGTCAAGGCTTCTGTGTCCTCACCTAAATATGGGTGGGAGGATATTACAAGAAACAGCATTGGATTGATCCACAGTTTGGAGGAAGATGGTGATATGGGAATTGCCTTTTGCTTTAGTACCAAACCTTTTACCTGTTCCATTACTGATGTCGAGAAAGTGCCACCTTTTGAATTGGGACAAGAAATTCATGTGATGTCTTCAGTCACTCAACCACGTCTTGGATGGTCAAATGAAAGTTCAGCTACCGTGGGTAAAATTGTTAGAATCGACATGGATGGGGCTTTAAACGTACGCCAACTTTTTGTGATTTAAAAAGCAATTTTGTTATAATTTTAACTTCGTATCTGTACATAATTTTCTTTCTTACTTATTGATCAAACACTGGTTCTAAATTTGCTTTATACCTTCAGGCCAAAGTGGCAGGAAGACATGGTTTATGGAAAGTTTCTCTTGGAGATGCAGAAGTTCTTTCGGGGTTCGAAGTAGGTGACTGGGTTTGTTCAAAGCCCAGTGTCGGCACTAGACCAAGTTATGATTGGTATAGCATCCGAAAAGAAAGTTTAGCAGTTGTTCATAGTGTACAAGATAGCGGTTATTTAGAGTTAGCTTGTTTCCGTAAAGGTAAATGGATGACTCACCACACAGACGTTGAAAAAGTTTTAGGATTTAAAATCGGGCAGCATGTGAGATCTCGAACAGGACTAGTAGAGCCTAGATGGGGTTGGAGAGATGCCCAACCTGATTCACGGGGTGTAATTATCAACGTGAATTCAAATGGTGAAGTACGGGTTGGCGTTTTTCGGTATGTCAGGTTTGTGGAGAGGAGGTCCTACAGATTTAGAGATAGAACCGACATTTGAAGTGGGAGAATGGGTCCGGATGACGGATAACGCAAGTGTTTGGTAATCAATTAGGCCTAGTAGCATCGGAATTGTGCAAGGTATGGTCTATGAGGAAGATAGATGGGACGGAAATATTTCTGTTGGTTTTTGTGGAGAACAAAATCAATGGGTTGGGCCTGCTCAAGGCGGCTGGTGTCCCGATTATTGCAGCAGCTTGGTAATGCTCAAACTGAAGGCATGCCTGGAATGAAACCGGTTGTACATCCAAAAGGCATTCAGTTGAATGATAGTTTACTTGTTGCTGCCCTTAGTGCTAAAGACACAGGGAAAGAATGTTGGAGTTCCGGAATGCGAGGGGGCAGAAACTACAAAATCGCCATGGAATGCTCCAGGTTAGTCTATTGTCTCCTCTCTTTTCATATGCTCCTTTTTATTTTGTAAATTTGAGGTGAAAAAATGGGTGGGCTGGTGATTGGGTCGAAATGAGTCATTTTGCTACAGTTCAAAACTGGGTGCATTATGTAGAGTTTAAAATAGTTTATGTCCATTTTTCTTCTGTAAACACTTGGTGTCCTACATTATTAAAAAAGGTATGGTATTTTAATTTTTTTAAAATGATTTCGTTGGTTTCATAATACACTTCGGGTACCCATTGACCAATTTCCTTTTCTAATGATATTTTTATCATACCTATCTAGCAAATCATAACACGGTTTAACACATTCACATGTAAATGGGTTATAATTGCCTATACTATTCTTCCATATCTGGTAAGAAGATTCGGGATATGGGTAAATGCATTTATTTTAACATATCCTCTTTCTACGTGTTTATGAGTAAAAAGGGTCGAAATTGCCTACTCTAGCCGATATTTGTTTTACTTTTTTAGCTCATTACAAAGTATAGCCGAAAGTGACACATAAGCAGATGAAATTGCAACTATTATATTCATTTGTTTAAAAAAAATACTAATCCGAAGAAATATTTGTGTCAGACCAAATACTGGCGTTATTGATCCTAATTCGGCATGTGAATTTTCAGGTACTGAATGTTTTGGAATATGTTTGGTTAAATTTTGCTAAATTAATACCCATTAAGGCGTTTTGTTAAGGCTTTTCTTGGTTGAGATGTTATTTTAACATGTTGGTAACTAGACAAGTTGAATAATCTTTGATTAACTTTTTTACTGTAGGGCGCCCCTGATCACTGGATATTGGTGAGGGCTTATGGAACTGCCGTTGGGCTTCCCACTGAAGATGACATGGGAAACAGTGAAGTCGAACATAATGCTTTTTGGTGCTGGAAGGATCTATGCGAACTTTGACCATTCTTCCATTTATTTTAACTTTTTTTTTTGAACGGCGGAGATATTATAAAACTAGCAAAAGCTAGAAGCACATTACAAGAAGGTTATGAAGAGTAAAGGATTCCTCAACCAACCTACCCAACTAATAGTAGGCTTAGGATTTCTAGATGAAATCCATAAGTAAGAAAAAGAAACAATACTATCCCAAAGTAAGGACTTTTTGGGAGGATTATTAGAAAAAACTAGCCTATTCCGAAAACTCCACAAGGACCACATAAGTGTCCCACCTACACCATCAAGAAACGTTCTCGCTTTGTTATCGATGGGAATCGAATCAATCCAAGACAACCACTCCGATATGTTAGAGCAAAAAGGAACATCAAGCTCCCACCATTTCGCCAACAAAGACCACAAGTCCATTTATTTTAACTTAATTACCCTTTTAACGCTTTCTCTTTTTCACTGGCAATGTAAATGTTCACAAAGTATCTACTTAATCTTCCTTGGCTGATATTCATGATAGATGCTGAAGAATAGAGCATGGGAGCAGTGTATGTCGGCTTTGGAGCCTCCTGGATGGTTCTTCACAAGAACATTTATTGCAAAATGGTAGAAGCTTATTTTTGTACATTTGAGATTGAGATTAAGATTGAGATTGTTTTAGAAATTGACGTGTTTGAACTTATTTTGAGAAATGTAGTTTTTATTTGTGCAATAAAGTTTTTTTGTTGAGAAATGCAGTATGCATCTTCACATTTGAGATTTCTGCCAGAAATGGAATATGCATCTGTACATTTTGCAAAGTCAGCTTTTGTTGACTGAAATTGGGTATAAATTTGTGTCATTTTAATGATTTTATAGTTACAAATGAGCAGCTAGTAAGTATCACATATACGTGAATAATAGCGAAAGGTTAACTTGGTAACCATTCAGGTAGTGCCCATCTCTTGTATGTTACTCTATAAGAAAAGCCAATGTTATTTATCACTCTTCACTTGTATTAAAAAATTAAGTAAAAACATTGAAACTTCTTTTTTGGGCAACTTTTTCTTTTTGAGCAACTTCTTATTAGGGCAATTTTTTTTGGGCAACTTCTTTATTTTATAACAGTAGCCTTAACTATGTCTAGCAACACAAACGAATATAAAGCAGTTGTAACAATTAACTAACAGCACTAACTTATCGTGGGCAGCACTAACTTACAACTAACAGCAAAAACTTGAACGAGCAGTATCAGTGTAAACTTACCGTAGTAGCACTAATCATATAAAGAGCAGCACTAGTGACAAAATGGCAGTAGTAACGTTATAAGGTAGCAGCAGAAACAATAACAAACAAGATAAACTTGTATCGTGCAGCACTAACTTATAAAGACAGCATTAATCTATGTCGTAGCAGTAGTATGTGTAAGCTAGCAGCACTATCCTTCCAACGATATTTTACCCTTATTACTGCCACTGCTGCTGATATTTTGTGCATGTAGATGGCATAACATTATTGTTGAGAACTGTGTTGAAACAAATAGAGGATGAATTCATTTACGTGTAAATTTTGCATGCAATATGTCTTGCTACTGCTCTGATTTCTTATAATTCTTTGTCAAAATCCATAAGGCCAATACCATTATTAGTTTTCTATACCAGAAGAATAGGTTAGATAATTAAGATGTTTATATACTTGTTTCTGGAAACATGTTGATGTCTAATTAGGCTACTGTTACAATTTACTTTATTTATTATCATACAGGAATCTAGACAATTACAAACTCAACAATATAAAGAAACTAATAAATTTATTGCTGGAAACACATGTTTAATACAACTTTAAAACAAGCTTCTATGCAAGATAATAGAGAACAATTGTGTTGCATCAGTAAGCATGCTATATCCTATTAGATGCTCACAGCCAGTCCTCCATTAGCTGCAAGTGATCCCATCAATAGAAAGACTTGATATCGGATGCTCCAGCGAACCAATCACTGCACATAAAATTGTGGATTATACAAAAGAAAATCATAGTATAAAGTAAAAACGATGTGATTGAAAGACTAGCACACACCTGCAACACCACCGCCACCAGTTGAGTCATTCCCATTTACTTTTAAAATTGAAACAACAAAGAATCAACTCACATTTACTGAATTTCAGTTCCATATCAGTAAATTTGTAAAAAATTTGATACATATAGTAAAAATGTGTTCCATATCAGTCAAATGGCTTGATAAAAATGTATGTGTGATCATTTTTATCTTCGATTTTCGCACCAATCTACCTGTCATAACTTGGCTTCAACTCCTTCATCAAATGCAACCCCTTTTTGTATCACGTGAGCTAGCTTCCCTACGTATCCACACATAAAAAACCTTTCTGGCACTAATGTATGTGTCCTAATCAGTATACATGTGGCCGAGTCTGAACTTTCACTGGCCATCCAAAGATGTTCATGTAGTGAGGTTTGAACTCTCGTCACTTATGAGACTTTGGGCCAGGGCACCTTTACCAGTAGGCTACCTTGTAGATTGTCTTTGGCTTTATAAGATATTTTTACCAAACAGTAATTATAATGATAATACTTCACTTGACCTCATGATAAAAATATAATTAGATGGCGTAGGTTAAATTAGCAAGACACAAATTTCTCCCTCTTAAATTACCACTCACTCGCCTTATCTAAGTTACTAATAAAAGACATTGGATTGAGCGTACCAGCCATTGTATAGACGCCCTGCATTCGGTGCAGTGAGAGAAAGCAAAGCCTTTTCTGGTTCAGCGCCAATTGTCAAGACAAGACTTGTGGTCTATATCTGGGTGCCTCTGCAATGGCAAGGTGCAATGAGGTATTCTCCTGAAATATAATTAAAAGGGGTTGGACTAAAATCGTATAAAAATAATACACAAAGCAGAAGAGAAACGGACCTTCGGTATCAAGGCATATGCAGCACTGTGATTGGTCTGGAGTAACTAAGCTAGTGTTTTCATCAGAATTAGTTTGTTCAACAGATATGGAGCAATCACTGTTGCTATCACCTAGAGCAGTACTTGTCTGTATCTCAAACGTAGAAAAAGAATTGTTGTTGTTTTTCAACCTGTGGAAAACTAGAGGGGGGGGTTGAATAGTTTTACCAATTAAAACTTCGTTTTAAAACATTTAGATCAACTTATGTCAATCTATTTAGAAGTGTATGTTGGACGTTGATAGATAGATATATAAAAGTGTAATGAAAGATAAAGAGTAAGAAGCACATAACCACGACACGAGTATTTATAGTGGTTCGGCTACAAGGACACCTTCCTTGCCCTACTCCACTCCCCGAGTCACCTAATCGAGAGTTCGTAATCACTACACGACACCAACTCCTTATGGCGGAGAAGCCTTCACAACGTCGCCTAATCTTTTTCCGGTACTAGGCTAACCACCGGGTTCTTTTCACCAAGGTGCCTACCCTTTATCCGATACTAGGCTAAGTACCGAGTTCCATTACAATGGAGGAACTACTACCCAACACTACACAACACCTAATCCCAAAGGAGACCCAATCCTTATTACAACACCATCAAGGATATCAACATCCTTGGAAACAAACTATCACTATTTGTATAACGATGCACCTCATCGATTATAAGACCTTGGCATTCTTCACTAATGCCTTCGTCTTGACACCTTTAGCATTCTTCACTAATGCTTTTGACACGGACGTTAAGCACCTTTCATTAATGCTTTCGTCTTGACTCTTTCGGCATCCTTCACTAATGCCTTCGAGACAACACTTCTATGGAGGAAGAAAGAACTATCAATAAGAGAACCTCAGTAGTCTTGATGATGACGAAGCATGGCAACTCATGGACTTGAGCTTGCTTGACTTCAAGAAGTGGTGATCTCGCCTTTAAGAGGAACCTAGAGAATCACACAAAAACAAAAAACAAACTACATAGAAAGATCCCTTAGGATCAGTGGTTAGAGAGTTACAATACTTGGGGAAAGTATGTGAGAGTGGCCACCCAAAAGGAAGAAATGGCTCACCGCTTTATAGAGGAGAAACACCTACTGTTCCACGGATCCCACCCTCAAGGGATCCGTCTAGTGTAATGTTAGGGATCCGTGGGACGCTCCTCTTTGCCCATGGGTATTTTGGTTATGGGTCATGGGTTGTGGGTTGATCCATGGTTATTTCATTAGATACAATGTACCAAATAGATGCAATGCGTCTAGTCAAATGGTTATGGGTCAATACCATGGGTTGTAGTTTTTACCCATTTACTATAATACATACTAGTTATGTATATATTTGCCCAATATGTAAACACTAGTTTTTGTACATATGTATTACTAAATCATAAAATCACTTATACTTGTTTTAATGTTTTATGTGAAAACGTAAGTGTGTTAGAAAACTATTGGTTCAAACCATTTACGTATTTTATTTGTTTCGTTAAAATGATTTTACGTTTGTTATCGACAAAACATTAGAAGATCGTAAAATATAAATAAACGTTTTTACGGCTTATTTGTATTAACAATCTCCCCTTTTGTTGATGACAAAACATAAAATTATTTTAAGGAAAAACTAAAATTCGTAAAAGTTTGAATTGGAGTTTTTACTCTCTTCTCCCCCTTTTTGTCGAAACAAAAAGAGCATCGAAAAGAAACTAGCACATTGTTTTAAGAAAAACATGTAAAAGAGAAAAAATGTAAAGAGAGCAAGTGACGGGAATAGTTCTCGTCTTAACTCCCCCTTGACGAGTCCATCCCTTTGTGAGGGCGTCAAGTAAATAAAACCTAATAAGCTAATGCATTGCCACTTTGTTTGCAAATGGTTTCGTCCTTGTGACGAAAATGCTCCCCCTTGAAGATTGCACCTTTGCAATGGGATGCCATGAAGTGTAATCCAAATAAGGATTATATTGCAACTAGTTTTACAATGTATTGTTTGACACAAAGCTCCCCTAGCTTAAGGTGTCAAAGTCTTCATGTGTATTTTAAAAATCTACAAGATAAAGGTTAGAAAACAAGTATATAGTCCATAATTTCCTGCAAATAAGACTCAAGTTAGTAGAAAATTTGTCTTCTGTTGCACGGATCCCATGGTTCCCTCCTTTGTGGGATCCGTCTAGGCAATTTCCAGGGATCCGTCTGTCTGGTGACAGATTTTCAGCAATGGTGATATACCAAACAATGCTAATATGAGAGTGAGATATGTATACAAACAACAAACATATACTCAAAGCAATATGGCAAATAAGTTATCATTCAATAAAACAAAGAGATAATCAACAAATCTCTAAAACTAAAAGAATGATTTAGCCATGTAATACATATTCCACTTTAATACTAATGGGTGACCTAAACTTAAGAAGCAACAATGTGTTTGAGTCTAAGGATGACTAGACTTGTTGATTTGGTCCAATCTTTCAAGAAGATGATTAAACATGAAATGTAACTCATTTCGTACTTCTTGAACAAGTTCTTGGGTGATTAGACAATTTGAGCAATTATTGTCTTGATTTGGAACCGGAGGAAATTGGATGTTTTGAGGAGGCTCTACGAATGATGGTGGGATTTCATTGAGAGATGTAGAATGAGGTTCTACTAAAAATGAGGGTGGTGGTAATGGAAATTCCTCCATATGATCAAGTCCTTGGTGGTTCCTTGTCTCCAATGATGGACTTGATGGTGTTGTAGGTGGTTCCCTATTTAGTGAGAAAGTTGGTGATTGGGAGGTTCTTGGTGGTGAATGCTCTAATGAATAAAGATTTGGGTGAGAGATAGGCTCGGTGAAAGATTGTAGTCCATGCTCTATGAATGAAGGCTTAGACGGTTTGCTAGAGCTAGCTATGTTTGGTTTTGAACTAGATGAACCCTTTTCTAGTCCAAAAGGTTTAATGCTAATTCTTGCGGTTTTCTTAGCAATTGTTGAATGGGTTTGTTGAGGTGTGATTCTAGCATTGTTATCTCTTACGGGAGATGATTCGGTGGATGAAATCTCATGGATCATATAACCATTCCTTTTGGATGAACCTTTGGTTGAAGAGTTGTTGCTAAGTGTTTTAGTCATGGTGATGGTGAGGATGCAATATGAGCTTCTAATTGCTGATTTTTGAGAGCTAGGTAAGAGTGATGACTTAACCTCAAGAGTGTTTGATTTATAAAGGATGATTTTGAATTAGGGAATTAAATTCTTGGCCACTAGGAGGATTAAGCATGCACAAAGATATTGTTCAGCTCTAGGAGAACATTAAATGATAACTAAAAGTGGTTAGATAACCAAAAGGTGGCTTAGATTTGAGGAGGAAAGCTGATTAAAGTCTTTCTGTAGACACGGATCCCACGGATCCCTCTCACCAGGGATCCGTCTGGTTATAAACTAGGGATCCATCTGTCAGACAGAAGTGTGATGAAAAGATTATGCTTTTTGTAATGTCTAGTGCCTATGTATTTTGAGGTTTTGACTTTCCTTTGATGATTTGAGTGGTGGATGTCTTAAAAGCTCAACTATAAGGAGTGAGGATGCTTAATGATGGTTTTGGGTAGAAAAGTGGATTTTAAATAGTCTAACTAAGTGCTTGAGAAGGATACCTTTTGATTTGAAATGAAAACATGGTGGTAATTAGTCCTAGAGGTTAGATGATAGCTCAAGAGAAAATTGATAAAATCTTGAAAAATGAAGAAAAATAAAAAAAGTTTCAAGCCTATTTTAGAGTAAAGGATGACTAAAATCAATTTGCTAAAATTGATAGAAATATCAAACTAAGTGTATTGAGATGTGAGGAATAATGTGTGAGCGTTGGAGCGGAAAGATGATGAGTTTTGATGAATTGATAAATCAAAAACACTTTGAAATAGATCCTAGGTAAGCTATGGGTGAGTGTGACGCTTTCAAATGTTTGTGGCATGGCTGTCAGGATCCCGATCCTGATCTTAGGATCTTACGATTTTACGATACTGCAAGGCAAAAACGATCCGGATCCTACATAGGATCTTTGCAGGATTAAGATCTTATAGGATCTCGATCTTTACCATACGATCTTACGATCTAATCCGATCCGATCTTACTTTTCTCGGATTACAAACTAAAAAACTACAAATTTATGGGTTGTTTGTTTGTAGAATTCAAAAAAGAACATGTTAATCTTTTTAAACAGTTTATAATCATAATTTAGGACAACATTTATATGAAACATTCACAGTATTTTATGGTTATAATGTATTAGAATTTGTAGATTTGTATAAAATTACATAAACTATTAAGAAATAACATTTGAGTAGGATCTTAAGATCCCGATCCGATCTTACGATCACGATCTTGTAAAAACGAAAACGATCCTGGGTAGGATCCCGATCTTGACAACCTTGGTTTGAGGAAGACTTAGTTGGTTCTAAGGTCTTATGTTTGACTAGTGTGAGGTGATCTAGTGAGCTGTTTTTGATGTAAGGAAGTTTGTATTGCTCATCTGTAGTCACGGATCCCACGGTTCCCTCTTGGGAGGGATCCGGCTAGTTATAACCCTGGGATCCGCCTACTGCAGATCAGAAGGCTTTCAGCAAATGTGCAATTTTTGCACTCTTAGCAAATGCTTCTCCTAGTTGTTTCTGCAAAGACTATATGCAAGAACACATCAAGTATAACGCATAGCAAGTGTGAGGGAACTAAAGGTACCTAAATATGAGTGACGACGACTACTTGAATGATTTCCAGAAGTCGTAAAATCTCATCCTACACGTTCCTAAGTTAAGATTGTTCAATGCCAAGTTATGGCAATACCTACATACTACATCCTACTCTACATAAGTATTGTTTAGATGTTACAAACCATTGTTTCAAATTGTTTCCACAAATTAAGGTCCTATGACCTTACCTTACTTCCCCACCACTCCCCGTCTTCATCCCTCCTCTACTCTTTATCACACCATCTCTACTTCTTTTTCTTCAAAAAGTTGGCGAAGCACTTGAAGATTCCCTTGGTTTGTTGCCATTCTTGTGATGGGCTAGGAATGTCCGGCAATTGATTGATGTAATCCAAAGGGTCGAGATCGGTGTTTCCGAGTGGGTTGCTACTGTCACACCCCCAAATTACCTGTTTTGCAGCGGAACAGAATACCTGGGGGATGACTGTCATAGCATCAAAGTTATAGTTATATCGAACGACCTAAAGTGTCGTTTTGAAAATATCGTTTGATTAAGTAAAATAATCAGAGTTACAAAACATAGGTCCCAAAAGATTTCCAATGTACCAAAATGAGTTTGTTACAATCAAACGATAGTTAAGTGCATAAAATATATGTGAGACGCGACATCGCGACTCTATGATAAGTCCACATGCATGCCATGAAGTGAATGCCTTAGATACCTGAGATAAAACATGCTAAAAAGTGTCAACACAATGGTTGTGAGTTCATAGAGTTTGTTTAACATGTAAAACTTTTAAAGAACGTTCATGCAGCAAAGGCAAAGTTCTTGGTCATTTAGAATAGTCCACAAAGCAAAGGCATTGTAAATCCACTCAGTTCCAAGTTTCGCCCATACAAAACTTGCAACGTGTGTGTTCACAACCCACTGCCAAAAGTAGTGTCACAATTCTCAATTTCCGGTCATTTCTCAAACTCAATATTCATCATATTAGTTCATGCATGGTTTTACATTTTACATTAAACGTATAATTTTATATTAAATAAACGTTATCGCGTAACTAATTATTTTGAACAATTGATCCGTTACTTCCAAAAATTATCCCGATATATTTTTATATTCATATTAAGTTTATAAAATAATATTATGAGTTTACCCAGTGTTTTAAATTTATTTTGTATATAAATTGTTATATTTATATAATTACGACAGTTTTCTTAAATTCGACACGATTATTATTATATCACTCAAATTTTGCAAGAAATGTATTTTTATAATTTTATGACCTAAATATATTTTATCTTGACCCGTGAAAATTTATTTTTATCCAACGCTACCCTAAATATTCAAAAGTGACTACAACTTACCACTTAAATTCATTTAACTTACAAAATCTTACATTATACTTATAATAAAAAAAATCAATAAAAGGTATGACTACACCTCCCTTGTCGACAAGGGAGGATGAGTCACAAGTTATTTGCAAAATATCTCTAGTATACTTTAACCAAATTCATTTCATTTCACTTCATTTTACAAGAAAGAAAATAAAGTTATCTCTTGCTCTCTTCCTCTCCAAAATTCGGCAGCCATAAGACCAAGAAGAAGGAAGCTTCAAAAATATTTCAAGACAAGTTTTAATACACTCTAGTATCACTTGTTGTATAGGTTTTGCAATAAAAACCTCAAGTGATTAGGAAAACCCTTTGTCCTTAAACCTCATCATATCACTTGTAAGCATCCATATTCATATTGTTATTTCATATTTATTTTCATGATCATATCATTTTATTTGAGAAACATGCAAGTCTTATGATGTTTGTACCACTTTTTATTTGATTTTTAAGAGTTATATATATAAAATCCATCCTATAATTACTCCTTGTTATATATTATTTTTGGTGATGTCTAGGAACCCATGACACCCTAAGAAGGTGTATGTTAGGATTAGAATAGCTTCGGAGTTATTTTGAATGGGTTAGAATAGGTTTGGCGCGAGAAAAACTCATTTCGACAAGTTTGCAAAAGGGTCTGTCCTTATTTTGAAAATCTGGAAAATCCGACAGTAGGTAAATATTTTTGGCTTAGATATTTGGAAAATATACTTTAAAACGAAACCGTGGCCGCTTGAACGGATTAAAACGGAGCTATAACGAAGAAGTTATGAATTTTTCAAGTTGGCGACGAAAACTATAATTTTCTGGAAATTTCAGCAAGTATTGCTTATTTTGTACGAGTCAAAAATGAAGCTTGGGCGATGTAAATTATGTCGACTTGTCAAAAATATGTTAGTATACTTTGATACAAAGCTAAGGACCTTTAAAACGTAGAAAACGGATTTGTAACGATTAAATTATACACGTTTACAAAAGTTGCCGTAATTTTATTATATAAGAAAAACTATATTATTTCTAATAGGCAAGTTTTACGGCAAAACTAGAGACCAAGTTAAAGGTTGTTTTAACATCAATTAGAACTTTTATAAAGAGATGTCTTCTAATAAAAGTAAGTTCGTCAAGTATATTTATCAAAATGTCCGACCGTTTGATTAGCGGAGTTGTAATAAATAAATTATGGTCACTCAAACTTGGTCGAAAACCATCCTTAAACTATATTTTGGGACATAAGTACCATACTTAACCTCTATTTTTCTTTATGTTCGAGACCTCTAGGATGGAAATGCATGTACTAAAACTTTGAGATAATGGTACGAGCTTCCCAAAACCGTTGAGTTTGTTTCCTAACGCCGACGCACCATTTTACGACTCGCTTTTCGAGGCCGTTTAGTCACTTTCATGAAAATTTCAACGACATTATTTTACGACGAAAAGTTATATTTTCATAATAAATCACTAAATGATTATCGTAGGATATCATTTCGACGTAAGTACTTGTAAAGTACTTGGTAACTGGGCAATATGTCATAAACATATATTTCGACGATAAACTTTATTTTCCAAAATGTACAAGTGGTATGGATATCATATGAGTTTGCATGCACGACATTGTTTCATGACTTATATTAGAGCATATCATTCATATTAGGTTACGGATAGAGATCGCACCTCATTTCAGTGTATCTACTTTTGTCATCATAACTATTGCAACAGGTGAGTAATCACATCCCCTTTTTACCGTTTTACTATATTTTGGGGCGAAATGCATGAACCATTCTTGAGCTAAATTGTTTACTACTTTTATTAACTAGTTTGACTAGAACTTGTGAACTTGAATCAAATCCTTTAACTTAATTATGAAATTATGCCTTACTTGAACTTATTGAACCGTACATGTTATGACCTTGACCTAAAGTCTCCCATGTTCGGAGCATCACTATAAAGTCTCCTATGGTCGGAGCATCACTATAAAGTCTCCTATGTTCGGAGCATCACTATAAAGTCTCCTACGTTCGGAGTATATCTTTGGGAAGAGGCACCCAGTATATCTTTGGGAAGAGGCACCCATTAAGTATATCTTTGGGAAGAGGCACCCAATATATCTTTGGGAAGGGGCACCCAACATAACTTTGGGTAGTGGCACCCAGTATAATTTGGTTTCATCAGAAGCATCATTACAAAGTCTCCCTTGTTGGAGCAAAGGCAAAGTCTCCCACGTTCGGAGCATCCCTGAATTATTATATGCGTGGTACTATATTATGAACCATTATGATCACTTATACTTGACTACTTGATACGCTATATTTTGTGGAATGGGTTGTGTACACACAGGTTGCAAGTTTTGTATGGGCGGAACTTGGAACTGAGTGGATATACAATGCCTTTGCTTATGGACTATTTCCGATGACCGAAACCTTTGACTCTTTCTTACGAGTTTTCTTATTTTTTTCTAAACATGTTTACTCACCAACTATTTTCATAGTTGACCCGTTTTTCTCTCATGCATTTTAGGTGATCGTTAGTAAGCTTTTTCTACCAGGTCTTGCATAATGAAGTTTTCACTTGTCACTACAAATCGTTATGTAATAAAACGTAATATTTGGAATCTAAACTTTGTAATATATTTGCCGATGACGGCTAAACTAGTATTGTAAAGGTGTACTCTTTCTTTTAAATCTTAACGTTGGTATGTTCTATTATCTTGTGCTTATGTTCCCTTCCGTTACACCTCGTGTTTCCGCCTCCGGCGAGGGTGTGACAAGTAGTATGTATAAAAGTCAATGATAATACTTCACTTGACCTCATGATAAAAATATAATTAGATGGCGTAGGTTAAATTAGCAAGACACAAATTTCTCCCTCTTAAATTACCACTCACTCGCCTTATCTAAGTTACTAATAAAAGACATTGGATTGAGCGTACCAGCCATTGTATAGACGCTCGTGATTCGTGCAGAGAGAAAGCAAAGCCTTTTCTCGGTTCAGCCAATTGTCAAGACAAGACTTGTGGTCTATATCCGGTGCCTCTGCAATGGCAAGGTGCAATGAGGTATTCTCCTGAAATATAATTAAAAGGGGTTGGACTAAAATCGTATAAAAATAATACACAAAGCAGAAGAGAAACGGACCTTCGGTATCAAGGCATATGCAGACTGTGATTGGTCCGAGTAACTAAGCTAGTGTTTTCATCAGAATTAGTTTGTTCAACAGATATGGAGCAATCACTGTTGCTATCACCTAGAGCAGTACTTGTCTGTATCTCAAACGTAGAAAAAGAATTGTTGTTGTTTTTCAACCTGTGGAAAACTAGAGGGGGGGGGGTTGAATAGTTTTACCAATTAAAACTTCGTTTTAAAACATTTAGATCAACTTATGTCAATCTATTTAGATGTGTATGTTGGACGTTGATAGATAGATATATAAAAGTGTAATGAAAGATAAAGAGTAAGAAGCACATAACCACGACACGAGTATTTATAGTGGTTCGGCTACAAGGACACCTTCCTTGCCCTACTCCACTCCCCGAGTCACCTACTCGAGAGTTCGTAATCACTACACGACACCAACTCCTTATGGCGGAGAAGCCTTCACAACGTCGCCTACTCTTTTTCCGGTACTAGGCTAACCACCGGGTTCTTTTCACCAAGGTGAACCACACCTACCACAACGTCTCCTAACCTTTATCCGATACTAGGCTAAGTACCGAGTTCCATTACAATGGAGGAACTACTACCCAACACTACACAACACCTAATCCCAAAGGAGACCCACTCCTTATTACAACACCATCAAGGATATCAACATCCTTGGAAACAAACTATCACTATTTGTATAACGATGCACCTCATCGATTATACGACCTTGGCATTCTTCACTAATGCCTTCGTCTTGACACCTTTAGCATTCTTCACTAATGCTTTTGACATGGACATTAAGCACCTTTCACTAATGCTTTCGTCTTGACTCTTTCGGCATCCTTCACTAATGCCTTCGAGACAACACTTCTATGGAGGAAGAAAGAACTATCAACAAGAGAAC
The DNA here is from genome assembly GCA_910596185.1 of Chrysanthemum makinoi. NCBI lineage: Eukaryota > Viridiplantae > Streptophyta > Magnoliopsida > Asterales > Asteraceae > Chrysanthemum > Chrysanthemum makinoi. The sequence goes on along the minus strand of OU343217.1, from coordinate 151,354,751 downwards.
CTCAGTAGTCTTGGTGATGACAAAGCATGGCAACTCATGGACTTGAGCTTGCTCGACTTCAAGAAGTGGTGATCTCGCCTTTAAGAGGAACCTAGAGAATCACACAAAAACAAAAAACAAAATAAATAGAAAGATCCCTTAGGATAAGTGGTTAGAGAGTTACAATACTTGGGGAAAGTATGTGTGAGAGTGGCCACCCAAAAGGAAGAAATGGCTCACTATTTATAGAGGAGAAACAACTACTGTTCCACGGATTCCACGGATCCCACGGATCCCACTAGTATAATGTTAGGGATCCGTGGGACCCTCCTCTTTGCCCATGGGTATTTTGGTTATGGGTCATGGGTCATGGGTTATGGGTTGATCCATGGTTATTTCATTAGATACAATGTACCAAATAGATGCAATGCATCTAGTCAAATGGGTATGGGTCAATACCATGGGTTGTAGTTTTTACCCATTTATAATACATACTAGTTATGTATATATTTGCCCAATATGTAAACACTAGTTGTTGTACATATGTATTACTAAATCATAAAATCACTTATACTTGTTTTAGTGTTTTATGTGAAAACTTAAGTGTGTTAGAGAACTATTGGCTCAAACCATTTACGTATTTTATTTGTTTCGTTAAAATGATTTTACGTTTGTTATCGACAAAAAATTAGAAGATCGTAAAATATAAATAAACGTTTTTACGGCTTATTTGTATTATCACAACCTATGAATATCAGCGATGGTTTTAGTTAGGAAGTTAAACAGACTAGAAATGTCATAAGGTCAACATATCACGAACCTGGTTTGGATCCTTGAAAATGCATCTCATAGTATACTCCATTATTGGTTCCATCAAGCTAATATGCAACTTATCAGATACCCTACATAATTATAAAACACACATGTCACAAATTCCCATCTCATGCTACATGCAAGTAAAATATGCAGTATTCCACTCTTCATTATACAAATATATATGTATATACGAAGGTGTACATAGATATGATTCCATAAGTAATGTACATGTATCCTCTTATCATCAGAATCAATCACATGAGTTTATCCATAACATGAAAATCCAGGAATCGCCAGCTTGGAAATATTTCAAGCTCAGAGATATCTAAAGAAGAAAAAGGTCAAATACAAAAATGAGTATCTGGTATACTAAAAGTTCTCAAAGAACAATGTTGAGCAAGAACTCTATACTTGTAGGTACCCAATGAAGCATACAAATATCAATTTAGATCATTAATTTAAAACATTATAATGCTAAATGTACCGAACGAAAGATTAAGATAAGAGATTCACATGCGTGGAAGAAGCTCTTGAATGGAAGCAATTTTTTTGAACCAGTTACTGCAGGTCTCACTGGCTTCAAGGCATATATTACTTGCTTCAAATTCATTTGAAACAGGTCATATATCTCAGCTGTGGCAAAAAATCTCTATGAGGTTACCACTCAGAGGTGATGATGTTTAGAAGTTCTTAAAGACTAAAATCATAGTCAAGTGAAAACTGATTATTTGTCATAATCAGCCAAAGTATGGCACATAATCAGTTTTCACATCATCGGATTTTCATGTATGAGTTGTTATTTATGTTCTGGGCTTCCCATTGGAATTTTATTTTTCTGGTTGTTCATAATTTTGGTTGTGGACATTCACTTGGCTAAAGGTATATACCTCACATCAGCCAAAGTATCTGGTTTTGGGACGCCAACCACCAGAAACAATGATTTGATCATTTGCAGTATTGATAGAACCTACGATAACAATAAGGACAGAAGATTTTCCAACCACAGGCAACTTACAACTGATAGTGGTGAAACTTAAGAGACTGAACTAAAAGAATTCAATATATAGACTTGCTTAATCATTTCATTATTACTACGGAAAACAAGTATGTATACCTAACATCCTAACACCTCTATAACCAAACAACATTTCTACGCTTAATCTGTTTCACTACATTTACGTTAACTTACAAGCATCATCCTAAGTTCGCTTCAAGTCAGGTATAATCAGTAAATATCTCCATGCCACAATCACTAATAACTTTTCACAATGCCTCAATATTCATGCCTCAATCACTAATAACTTTTCGCACACCATACAGGATACAACACTAGCTAACAACACTCGTTCCTGAGACAAAGTCTCTGCGATACATTTCAACTAACCAAACACTTCATACCAATAGCAAAGTTACACTAACAATCCTATCACCTAATTTTTTTTTATCCTAACAACAACCATCACTTCATATACAATACAAAACGTAAAGGAAACCTTGTTTATACCTGATTTGATAATGACGGTGGTGGTGCCGGAGTTAGTCTAATCAAACAATATCGGTGGTGGTGGATAACGAAGGTTGTGGTGCCGGAGTTAGCTAATCAAACAATTTTGGTGATAACAACGGTGGAGTGTGGCGGATTTAGGGTTTCGGTGAGTTCCGATGGTGGAGTGTGGCGGAGTTAGGGTTTCGGTAACTTTCGACGGTGGAGTGTGGCGGAGTGTGTGAAATTCACTTAATTGTGTGAGACCCGGTTTTTATTTTTGATTTTAGTGTGGGATGATTTGGGATTGGGGTTCTGATTTGGGTGAGATGATTTTTAAGGGTTTTAGTAAGCAAAAGCTATAGTAAGTAAATGATAAAAATTTTGTATGTAGTGTATGTAAAATGACAAAAAAATCCTTTGATAAAAATACGGTTGCCCAGCGCTTTTTAGTTGCCCAAAAAATAATACCTTACACATACGGGACACTTGTCACAATGTCAATGAGTTGCCCAATGACAGTGGTTGCCCTCGGTCCATTTTCAAATAAAAAAAAAGTGTTCCGGAAAGTGATTAGCCTCAGGGCGCCGGGGGCATTTGCCTCATTTATTATTAAAAACAAAGCCAGACTTGTAGCAAAATATTACAATCAACAAGAAGGCATTGACTATGATGAGACACTTGCTCCTGTTGCTAGAATGGAAGCCATCAGGATCTTCCTTGCCTATGCAACATACATGAACTTCAAAGTTTACCAAATGGATGTCAAAAGTGCCTTCCTGAATGCTAAACTCAAGGAAGATGTCTATGTTCGGGTTGTTTGTTTTTTTTGCCTTTCGTTTACCACGACTTGTGGGTTTGACGGGATAAAAAGGTGCTTCAGATACTTCATTTTTTTTATTTGTGTAAGTGATGATTGGGATGGCGGTTGTGATTGGTGTTCGAATTATAGATTTTGGAAATTGGTGTTTAGCATTTGTTGGCTTCATTGCCAAATTAGAAATTGTTGATGTTGTAGGTAAAGTTCCTCAGACGTCATGCCGAGTGGGTTAGGCAAAGGGATATTGGTTGATGAAGACCCCGCGTTTGGGTTTGAAGATGAACCCGCGTTCAAGTTATTAAACCTCATGAGGCTCAAGAAACTCTCGTTATTGTTAAATCCCGACATTGTTTTGAGCAAATTGAAGTTTATGTATATGATTTTGAGATGTGAAAGTGTGAAAATAAAGTTGTGTATTAGTTGGTATTTAAAGTGGTGAAAAAAGGGTTTTGATTTTTTTTTAAACATTGTAGCCGTTATAGGGACTGAAAGTGTAATTTTTTTTTACCATTTGAAAAATGTAGCCGTTTTTGGGCCAAAAGTGTAAATTTTTTAACTCCCTCTTAACATTGCGTTAACACGACAACGCACCACCCAACGCGAGGACTTAACGCGACTCGACGGTATGATAACTTGGGTGTTGACGCGGGCCACGTGGGCATAACGCCCCAACCCAAGTTAACATATCGAGTGCTCTTATAATAACACCACCATAACACCACATTTTGGGCTTCACTTTTCTTCAAAAAAATAAAATTTATGAATTAAACTAAAACTAATACTCCATTTAATAAATAACATAACATTCAAACTAAAAGTAAAACATAACATTCAAACTTAAACATTACAATGCAAATTAAAAAAAAAAGAAAAGTTACAACAAAAAAACAAAAAAAAAAACACGACATAAAGGAAACTACAACATAAGGAAATTACGAAATACAAATAAATCTACTATTTTGGTTGTAAATTATATTTTTTTGATGATTCTCTCCTTTTCCGTCTCGATTCAACACACAGTGTTTGCATCCATTTTGGAAGTGTCAGTTCCGAGAAATTTTATCTCTTCCAACCTAGTAATCTTCAGATATTTTTCTTTAGCCGCCCGATACGCCTCTTGGGCGGTTTCCCATTTGATACGATACTCGGATGTCATAACGTCCACGAATTTGCTTGACGAGCTCGTTCCCCTGGTACTCGCTCCCTCGGTACTCGTCGTGGTCTCGGATTTGGCTTTCTTCGAAGCATGATTTTTACTCATAGGACGAGGTTGAGCATCATAACCAAATAATGCCTCGTTTGTTTGGCGTGTGACATCGCCAGTTAAATCAACCAGTTTTGGCGCGTCCCATTTTTTTTTATGGCTACGCAAAACCTCCCACGCCTCCTCGTGAGGAAACGGTGCTCCTCTATGCTCGTCACGGTACATTTCACTAGCCCGTCTCATGTTATCCAACTCATTTTCCCCACTTTTTTCTAAACGTTTTGAACGTTTGTAGATCGAGTTGAACTTTTGACAATCACGGTTCAACTTTTTCCACTTGCTTGTTAGCATATCCTTGTTGCGTAGTTGAAAATTAAGTTTATTGAACTCGTTCATAACCCGATACCAAAACGTGTCGCCCGGCTGTGAACGGCCGAAATTTTCATCCTCGGTAACGGCAACGTAACATGATGCAAGTAGTTTTTCCTCACTTGCTTGCCAAGGTAATGTAGTATCGGTAACGTCGGGATTTATTTCAGAAATTGGTTCGGGTTCTTTGTATTTTTTACCTTTCGTTTACCACGACTTGTGGGTTTTCGTGGAAACGTAGGTGCTTCGGATACATTATTTGTTTCAATTTGTGTACGTGAAGATTGAGATGGCGGTTAAGATTGTTGTTCAAATTGTAGATTTTCGAAATTGGCGTTTAGCATGTTTTGGCTTTGTTGCCACATTAGAAATCATTGATGTTGTTGGTAAAGTTCCTCGACCGGCAAGCCGAGTGGGTTAGGCAAAGGGATTTGTGTTGAAGAAGAACCCGCGTTCGGGTTTGAATATGAAGACCCCGCGTTTGGGTTATTCCACCCCATGAGGTTCAAGAAACTCTCGTCATTGTTAAACCCCGACATTTTTTTTTAGCAAATGAAAGTTTATGTATATGAGTTTGAGTTGTGGAAGTGTGAAAAAGAAAGTTATGTAATAGTTGGTATTTATAGTGGTGAAAAAAAGGTTTTGATTTTTTTTTGTTTTTGTTTTTTAGCATTATAACCGTTATATAACGTTCAAGTGCCAAAGTGAATTTTTATTATTTTTATTTTTCAAATGAATGAGTTAGCCATTAAAAGGGGGCTAAATGAAAAACATCGTCCCTCGTCTTCCACCCTCAACGTGGCAGGGGTTAACGCCAACGATAACACAGGACCAACAGTGTAATAACGCCGCGCAGCTCCAAGTCACCATAACGCCATGGTCCAAGTTATCACACCGAAGGCTCCTAGCCAAAAATATACATTTACCACATGATTTTAGCATGTTCAAAACTTTACAAGTTAACAAACTACATGTGCAAGTAACAATAGCATGTTAATATATGACAGCAGAAAAAACATCAAGGAGATGAAAGCATAACAGAAGTAGTTACTCATATTCCATAACTTGTTTTTGGAACAAAACAGCTCAAGTAAACTAGGTGTAAGCCGAGGAATAAACCATTCCGTTATTCTTAGCAGAAAAAACAGTAACCCACATGTAAATGAATAGTAGAATATCAAATGGTGAACAAAATTTGCCATAGTCGTAACGGAGAATATAGAATAATCTTTGTTATCAGTGTTTGATATGGCTTATTTATATTTGGCTCGAGTCCCTGCCAAAGATGAAACGCCTAATCCAGTCTGACACCACCAGTGACCTTGTACGCCAACTCACTTGCTTGCTGTTCAAAGCAAAGACAAAAGAGATATTAGTCTATATGAATAAGCTCGAGTGTCGATTGATTAGCTAGTTTATTACCTTGCATAAACAGAATACCAAAGCCACTGGCTGCTGTGGCCAATAGAAACCCAGTCACCAGGGAGTTGTGCTGCTGTTTGCTCTCCTCCTAATGGAGCAAATTGACCCAAATGCTTGTACCTGAAAGGACGGAAGCGATGTCGTCCAGATTCTCTGAAACGAATAGGACCTTCTGGATTTTTCTCACATTCGTCCATGCGGTTAAAACAATCAGCAAGGTAGGTTCCCTGCTGAGCCGCAACCTGCAAAGAAGTTACCAAACACCATGAGGATACTTAGTTATACGTTATTATGCTATAGCCATGGGAAGAGTTAATGAGTTATCGGGAAGAGTTATTGTGCTATAACCTGTGCAGTTGCTGGAAGATTCTTCATTTGAGAATCTACTTGAGATAGAGCTGATTTAAAATCTTCAACGTTGAATTCAGTGGATCCTTTTGCAACACCACCCTTGGATTCCTTGAGTAAATCAACAAGACTGCTCATTTTCTTGTTCTTCAAATAAAGTTGCACTTGAGGATACCTGTCACAGATGTCATCGAGCGCTTCTTGAAATTCTTTAGTAGTAAGTGTTCCAGAGTTGTCCTTGTCGGCCTTTTTGAATATAGACGAAATATCCTCCTGTCAAGGATTCAAATTTGAGCAGAAAAGTGAGCATACTGTTAAAAAAAAGGGCAGTGTTTTTTTTGTAGAATTGAGTTTTAAACAATTCCTCTTATGATGTTATGGTCTAATGTCCAAGCTAAAAAAAGAGATGTACCATGACTTTGCGTTGGTTTATCGTAGCACAATCGCCAAGTGCGTATATGCTGTTGGTTCCATCAACTCGAAGCCATTCATCAGTAGCTAATACACGTCGATGCCCCTATGAAACAACAAATACACATCTTATTTAATAATGCCACTCAATGGAAAATCAATGTCAAACTTGCATCTTAAAGAAGATAGTATACCTGCCCAATTTGCTTCATGAAATCCATCACAACAGGACGAGTCGCAATACCTGTGGACCACACTGCCATCCCATAAGGAATCGTAGAGACCTTCCCAGTCTTTATCTCTTTGGTTGAAATTTCTTTATCTGAGACATTAACCACCATAGATCCTGTTTTCAAATCTATTCCATCTCTGTGGAACTTTTCCTCTGCAAAAGCGGTAATTCTTTTGTCAAACCTGCAAGCCATGAGCGCGTAAATAAGTAAGAACAGATATCGATATGGATGTTATATGCATGACGATTAAGGTGATATTTTGTTGAATGAAAAGAACTAATGACTTAGTATTCAAAGGCGTGAGCAAACGTAAATCAATCTTGTGGATCTATAAAAAGGCTTACATGCTTAGAATATGGTCGGTTGCCTCAAGAAGGGATATCTTGACAAAATCTTTGACAGCCGGATACAATTTCACCAAATCCTCTGACAAGAAATCATGAAGTTCCGCTGCAAACTCAACACCGGTTGGACCACCACCAACAACAACAAACTGAAGCATCCTTTTCCTCTCGTCATCACTCATATTGGGTAGGCTTGCCTTCTCAAAGCAATCAATTACCCTCCTTCGGATCTTCTGAGCATCTTCAACTTCCTGAAATTAAATCTTAGTTAGGAGAATAACCTGACCAACTGATAATTTATAGACATGTCAAGTTACTTCCATTATTTATAACGTGAAGTAAGTGCTATGATAATGAACTTATGTGTTATGTTTATTGTCCGCTACTTTAATAGCCTATATGCAGTAAACTGTGATATGAAATGACAAGACTTTATGAATAAGCTACCTTCAAGTAGAGGCAGTTTTCTTCCACACCAGGAGTGTTAAATGTATTAACACGGGCTCCCATAGCAACAACTAGGTAATCATAGTCAACAACAAATTCTTCTTTCTCATTTTTAGTAGAACGACAGTAAACCTTTTTGCTTTTGGCGTCAATCTTGAAACATTCAGCTTCACAGAAATTAACATTCACATTCTTCTGTTTAAAATAAAACATACATTAATCAGTAACCAACAATTTGGAACCTTAATTGTATGGCCATAAACTACATGATGTCCACACTAGAAATAAATAATAAGAGAAAATATATAACGAATGATTTTAGAAGTGAGATGTAAAAGTAACATACATTTACACTAGACAATCAATATCAAGTTGTTATGTAGTTTCTAATGAGAAATAGTCTTAACTAGATGAAAGATCATTAATAAATTGATACTAAAACATCCAAACAGCAGCAATCAAAAATTACTTCAATACCTTTTCAACAATTCTGCGAATTGGTTCCACAACGCTACGAGCTTCCACAGTGCCAACTGTTACACTTGGCAGTAACGGTGTGAACATGAAGTAATTCCGGGGTGATATCACTTGGATATCATAAGAGGAATTCTTCAAATTTTTCAAGAAACTTGTTCCGGCCCAACCGGTTCCAAGCACCACCACCTTCTTTTTTTGGTTACCTGCCTCGGGTAGTTGATCAATCTTCGAACTATTTGGTTCATATGCCTCTGAATAGGCCACAAGACCCCCGCCACTGCATATTTACATGATGTAAGTCCTTTATAAAACGAGAAGTTAAAATCCATGTTAACTAGCTATAAGGGCTTATAACATCAACAAATTAGTTAATTATGCATGCTAAATAAACATACATTAAGCCATTTAAATACCGATCGAACAGATATGATACCAACAAAATCCATATGGCTGGCGAAAAAAATAAAGAATCAGTGACACAGTCAAGATGTTTCACTAATTCACTAATGGCCCTAAGCTAATTTAATACTTTGGAACTCTCATATAAGAATAATCATTTCAGGAAACAAGGTTGTGATTCAAAAGGATTTAGGACTACAGAGCAACAGTACTTCAATTACAGAACTTGAAAACAAATGGCTTTACTTTCTTAAAATTAAATCACGTCTTTTTATATGAAACTAGTGCTAATGCAAAATAATAATAATAATAATAATAATAATAATAAACAAAAAAAAAAAAAAAAAAAAACACGTATGTCCAAATGTTACATTGAATACATTCTCACCTGCACCTTTAAAACTCTGTTGTATAGACAAATGTCGAATGGCTACTCCCTAATTCAAATAACACGTTTATTCACTAGTAAAGTCCATGCATTTAAGAATAAGCAGTTTTCTGTATGTTAAAAGAGTTGAAATAACCATGTAACCACTATTTTTCCTCGTCCTCGGGTACATCTATTGGAACGTACTACCAGAACCAATATGTCAATAAGACACAATTTAATCAATTTCAAAATAGCTACAAAGCAGCAGTGAATTAACAAGTCTCATACATCAACGTAAGCTACAATAACAAAACAAACTCGACACAAACATTGTAACTGAATGTAAAGCAAAAACCACCAAACATTACTTGAAGTATAACAGCATAATTCAATAACTACACATCTAGAATATATCGTTTTAGCATGCAAAACATCATGTAACGTGATATCAAAACCAGTCAACCATAACATACCAACAATGCACATCCATTTCACACCAAATCTAGATCTAACCAACTTGAAAAAAACAATCAAGCCAAATTAACCGCATTGCATTAACATATACTAGTATATACAAATACAAACATGCATTAATGTTGTTATATAAACAAAAAAACAATACCTGACGGCGAAAACTACGAGAATCTTGGAGAGATTTGGATGTTGACGAAATGTCCTCGAAAACCTCTCGTAAAATGTCATCTCGCCTTCTAAATAACCCAGTATATAAAAACAAAAATGAATCAGACAACAACGTACATAAACATTTAAATATATTCGTTCACAACATACAGAATAACAACAGTACGTGAAACAATCTCAAACATGGCCTTAAGGTTTCATAGGACATGTACATTAGAGACGTACAAAAAGGGTATATGAATCAAACATAAAGGCATGAAAAGAGATGTTACCTTTTTATTTAGAGATGAAAAAATAATTAAACTCAGATCTGCAACAATAAAATCAACAAAAGTATGAGTTACCAAAATAAAAAATTTGTTAGAGAGAAATGAGGCAGGGGTTACCTTTTTTGTGTGAGAGAGTTGCCAAGAAAATGGGAAATGAGCGTTTCGTAGGGTTTGTTGAAGGGTGGGCGTGAGAAAAACGCGGAGCTTCTAGAAGACGTGGAGAGAAAGAATAGAACGTGAAACCCCCCCTGGATTTGTGGGGTTGGCAATGTTTTAAGCCGTTTGTGACTTCTTTTTTGAAAAATTATATTTGTATTTTATCACATTGTCAAAGTTCAAGAGTTGAATAAAAATATATTTTATCACATTGTATTTTATCCCTCCGTCCCAAATTTGAAGTTCAGTTTGACTTTTTGATTCGAACTTTTACCTTAAATATTTTTGTTTGTATTATAAAACACTAGATGAAAAATATACCAAATGAAAATACATTTAAACCACAATCTATTTATATATTTTGCATCAAATATTATATAATACAAATAAAATTATTTAAGATCAAAGTTGAACTATAAAAGTCAAACTGGACTTATAATTTGGGACGGAGGTAGTAAAATATATCGAGCCACCAAGAGACGTCAAGGATTTTTTTCCTCATACTTTTTTTTTTTTTTTTTTTAATCTAAGTCAACTTGTTTACATTCATTTAACTTTTGTCTAGGATTATTAACTGGGAATCCGAGCGTGTTTTAGTAGCTGTGTGGCAAGTTATAATGTTAAAACTAAGGGCCCGCTTGGTTCAAAGTGAGGAAAGGGAAAGGGAAAGAGAATGCAAATGAATGAGTGAGGTGAGTAATCAATCCCTTACCCCTCAATTTATTCTATAATGGTTCATTACCCATTACGGGGTAATCAATCCCTTTGCACTCCCTAACCAAGCACAAAATAATGAGTGAGGTGGGCTCTTTTGAATACCTTACCCATTCCCCACCCCCTTAACCCCCCAACCAAGCACGCCCTAAAAGCTTTTATATACTAAGAGCATCTATAACAGAGAGTTATTGCAAAAGTTTTTTACTATTTGAAAAAGCTTTTTAAAAGCTTTTTATCATTGTTATGAAAGATTTTTTTCTTGGTTTGAAAGAAAGATTTGACATTAGCCGAGCATTTGAAGCAATAGAAATAACTTAGCATTTGTTAGGAATTAGAAATTCTATTGTGAAGCATCGGTCACCCCAAATATAATCTAGCTTAATTTAGCTCGTAGACATGTCGTTTATTATGTTATTTGTTAGTCAGTTATTAGCTTAGTTTAGTCTAGTACCAATGATCCTTTAGTCCATTGGTAAGAGCTTTGAGCTTGGGTCAATAGACCCGGGTTCAAACCTCTTCCATGACACTAAAGATCATTTGGTACCATCCCCCCACCGCAAATGCTCAGATTGACTGGTCAGCGAGGGCCTATTGAAGAAAATGGCCAGGGTTCAAAGCCCACCTCCTGATAAGTACAGTCACTGGGACAGGTGCTCATTTCCTGGGGCCGGGTCCTTGGGGGAGGGTTCGGTTGGCATCCTTAGGATGCATGGGACCAGGGTGATCCCACCGATCTTCACCTTTTGAAGCTTAGTTTAGTCTAGTGCAACACCGTGGAGGAAGGACGGGTCTTTACCCATTGTATGCCTGATCCACAGTCCGAAGGAGGGCGTATTACTTTGTATAAATAGCCCTCTCCCCACAAGGGAGAGGGTTGGATGTTCATTTGGAATCTAACCTTCCATGTGTTTCTCTCACTAGAATATCCCCTTTCTCTCTCTCTAAAATCATATAATCGCCCATATTTGTGAATGTTTGTGTGTTTGTGAAATCCAATATGTTACAATTGGTATCAAGAGCCATGGTTTGATCATCTCTCTTATATATCCTTAGATTTCTAGTGGTTTTATATGGTTTTTGGGTTTGAAAAAGTTTAGTAGTTTTTGCATCATTTGCATCATTTCTTGTGTTAAAGTTTGAATTTTGAGTAGGGATGAGCATTTCGAACCGAATCCCGGAACCGTACCGGTACCGTACCGAAACGGTACGGTACCGGGACTACGAAATAAGGTGAAAAAAAATCGGGACCACTAATTCGGTACGGGACCGGTACAAAATCGGGAAATTCCTGAAAAAAAGCGGGGAAAACCCGATTTCCGTCTGCGATACCGTATTCAATCCGTTGGTGCGATGCGTACGCGCTAATTTATGCTCGGGAAAAATCGGTACCACTAATTCGGTACGGGATCGGTACGGGACTGGTACCGTGCTCATCCCTAATTTTGAGTGTACTTTTGTGTTTAAAATCATTGTAAGTGCTTGGGTTTTGATTTGGAAAGCTTCAATCACTGTGGTTAGGCTTGTTTTGGATTGAAAAGTGTGGTTTTGAAGTTTTTCAACTTAGCGACTTGTGTCTCGAAGTGTTTTTCTTCGTAGCGACTTGCTTTAGTAATTTCCAGCGAGTTGTAGTTTAAGTCGTAGCGACTTTATCTTAGCGACTTGTCTATTGAGACAAGCCGACAAACAGTACAAGTTAGTGGAGGCTCCACCTCGGCTAGCGACTTGGTTGGGTTAGCGACTTGCTTCTATTATTTCTAGCGACTTGGCTTTGTTGTTCGTAGCGAGTTGCTACTTAGCGACTCGGAAACTTAGCGAGTTGTTCTTAGCGACTTGTTTCTAAGGTTTATAGCAACTTGAGTACCTAGCGACTTGGGTAAGTAGCGACTTGTCTTCAAGGTATTTAGCAATTTGGTGAATTGATGCAAGTTACCTGTGCCTAATATCCATCAACACAATGACATACATCACTGACTCTTTAATCTCCAAAGTACTTGAACTCTATGATACCTCACAGAACAATGAAACTGTCTGCTATTCAGAATATTTAACCATGACTGATTCAGCAAATCATGATCAAAACCCTTCACATTCTGAGTCAAATATCAATGAATCACACTTATTAATGACACATGATGCAAGAGAATTGGAATGCAACATTGAGTCCTTTCAACTACTTGATCAGCACCTCACTGTCCATCCACTAGGGATCGAACATGCGGTGCTCTCTTCCGTCGGGACTTATCCACATTGACAAGAACTGTGTTTTGAACTTAGAACAATGAAACTTCAAATTACCAAAAAGAAGGTATTAATGGATGACTCTAATGCTGCACTTCAAGTAATCTACAACCAATTTCAGCCATTTATCAATGAGGAATATTCCGCAGACTTTGATCAACAAGTGACTGGAATTTCATTCAAGAAGCATACTGGAATGGAAATTCATGAGTTCATCAACACATTTATCCAACTTATGGATAATGTGGAAATGTACATTAAGGAAGCTGCTCAAGAAAATGATAAGTTGAATCTGTTGAATGGGTGTCAGAAAAAATTAAGTGAAAGTTGTGATAAATCGGGTAATGGATCAGTTGAAAGAACAGATGATCTTGAATGCGAGAATATCGGATACAACAAAGGATGATGAAACCATCGTCTGAATACAAAGACTCGAGTCGGAAAGACTTGAAACAGACTTGCATTTCGATTACCTCTGCTATGCATGAGGTAAATCTGAGATGCCATACCAGCAAATGAACCGGTGTCATGTGATGAGGTATCCTTAACTGATCAATATAATGCATTTAATAATGTACCTGATCAATTTGATTCTAACTCTGATTATGATATTGATAAATGTTTCTTGGTTAAGCCTGAATCTAAAATCTTTAAAACAAATGACATGGTTGAAAAAGGGTTTATGATGAACTTTCAAACAAATACTCAATTCTTGAAAAACATTGTATTTCCTTGGAAATTGCAATACAACAACAAGAAAGTTTTCTTGCTACAAAACTTGCATAAATCCGAATTCCCAGAATTTAGAAATTTTTTGAAATTAACCACTTAAAACCCAGATTCAGGACAAAGATTCAACCATATGCAATCTGAAATTAGAACTCTCAGATCTGCATAAGAAATGTAATATAGGGATGAACAATCCTAACCATGAGGTGAGTGATACGCTTAAATCTAGGAATGATGAATTGGCTCTGTGTGTGTCCAACCTATTAAGGGAAAATGAGTCCTTAAGAAAGAACTTATCAGAGAACAATTCAAAGTTGATAGATCAAACTAACTCCTTGTTGGCAGACATTGATGCCCTCAAAGCCCAAATTCATGATAAGAGCTTCACTATTGTTGCCTTAAAAAATGAGCTTAGAAAATCTATTGGAAATAGGGTGAACACTAAGTTTGCAAAACCATCAACCTTGGGGAAGCCAATTGTACTGAACAACTCAAAACGTATTGTAGTTAGGCAGCCAAATGCTTTTAGAACTGAAAGAGTTAAACCATCGAAATCTAAGCTTGCCTCCCAAGTTGATGCGAATATTGTTTTGTCAAAACCAATCACTTCACTATTTCATTCCGATATGATGAATAACAATCCCCAGCTTTATGTTCAAAGCCCTAAGATCATGAATATTAGGAGTTCATCTAGTTCTTATAAGAAGCATCAAATGACTGATCAATCCCCTAAGAAACAAACTAATTACAAAAGAACCAAAATTCAAAACAGGGAAGTGGCTACATCCAAATCTACTAGCAGTTGTTTCAAATGGATTCCCACTGGTAGATTATTTAAGTTTTCAGGATCCAAACGGACTTACATACCTAGATCTTGCCTTAAGTGGATGCCCACAGGAAAAATCTTCAAGAATATTGAACCTAAAGGGATTTCTATTAATGACACTCCTAGATCAAACTGTGCAACATCCAATAGTGAAGTTACTCATGTCACTAACTCATCTATTTGCAATACTACATGTGCTTATAGTGCAAAGTGTCCTCAATCTTTTTCAGGCACAATGCTCAATTCAATCATGAACATCATGACTTGGATTCCATCAGAAATGAAGATTGCTCACTCAGGAATTGTAGCTTGTCAGAATTGATGTATCTCGTACTTTGACTCCTGTTCGACTTGAATCAGGACTCGTTCTCATGAATCAGTGTACAAATTAGTTTATATATATATATATATAAAAAAATTATATCAAAATCATTTCTTTTCAATTATTAATTAAACCTTTTACCCTCAATCTGATAAAAGATGTATCTCTTGTAATCGATAACATCTACGGTCCTAGAAATGTCATTCAATAATGACACGGGACCATAAATGAAGTTCGAACAAAAGATATACTCTAGTTTTATAATGGGGGTTAGAATTCAATCAATGTTCATTGGTGACATTGATTGAGGGGGAGAATATTTCAAGTTATCTCGTTATCTCTGTTTCTCTACGCATTGTTTTGATATGTATTGTGTGCTGCTGCATGTTTATGTCATGTTTCGTTATGCCCTCTGTGTTAGATAGCTTATCTATGTTATGTCACCTTTGGTACTTGTCATATTATTCAACATGCTTTTATCCACTGTACTTGCATGCAATCTGATAAGTTCAAGGACTGAAAGTGTCAATATTACAAACTTAGATAGACAGCGACTTGCTTTTCTAGGGGGTAGCGACTTGTCCTTTATCTTTAAACTAGCGAGTTGCCTTTTCTGCACAAGTACAGGGACTGAAAGTGTGAACTTTGTAAACTTGAAACTTCATTCTTATACCATAGCGACTTGACTCACGATTGCATATTTTTCAAAAACACAAAAGTTTATCTTGTTTTCTCTCTCGTGATTTTTTCTTGCTAGCGACTTGCTTGTGGTAAGACAATCTCAACGTTTTTGATTCATATCATGTAGATTATATTCCTCCCCTAACTCAGTTCTATTAACAGATTCCACTGTTCACTTGATCCTCGGCAAATTGACCCCCTCATTTAGGTTTGTTAATGGATTCGCTTAAATGGGATCACTTGACATGTATTTGATGGTTGTTTTGGCTTAATAGGATAGATTTGATGGTGAAAGTGTTGATTTAAAAGGTTGCTTTTGCGCGTATAATTGTATTAATTAGTTGAGTGTGTTGTGTTGCGATGTTATGATTATGCTTGTGATTGTAGTTGATTGTACTTGTTCATGGTAGCGGTTTGATTGTGTTTCTATAATGGTTACATATTTTGATTGGATTGAGGTGTTATGCGTATGCTTAGTCTTGTTCTTGGTAGCGACTTACCTAA
The DNA here is from genome assembly GCA_910596185.1 of Chrysanthemum makinoi. Lineage (NCBI taxonomy): Eukaryota > Viridiplantae > Streptophyta > Magnoliopsida > Asterales > Asteraceae > Chrysanthemum > Chrysanthemum makinoi. Next base: position 151,338,545 of record OU343217.1, on the reverse strand, counting down.
TAAACACTGTGTTCTTGGTAGTGACTTGGTTCATAGATTCTTTGTGGCGAGTTGTGATATTCTAATACATTCTTGCTAGCGACTTGCTTTGTAGCGACTTGGCCTTAAAACTTTTGATAGCGACTTGTGATCGCTTCCAAAACAGTCAAGAAATATTGACCAAAGGTTTTAGTCAACAAAAGTCAACTATTATGGACTCAATACAATTTCCCTTGGAATTTAGTGGATTCCCGGGTCGTTAAGTCCCACGAAGGTTGAATGGTGTGTGAAAATGTTCGGACGTAGAATGATCACTAAGGATAATGATCTGTAAGGATTTTGGTTGATAATTACACTACTGATTGTTTGGAATTGTATTTGAATACAGAGCTATAAAGTTCAACAATCAGATTAAACAAACGTGTATAGCAAGTAAATAAAAATGTAAATTTAAAACTCTGAGGGACTTAAAATGATTAGTTTAAAACTAAAGGGTATAAAATGAAAATTTTAAAACTTTTTAAACTTAAAGAAAATTAAAATCTAAAAAGAAAATATTTTACTAATATTATATTAATTTAATATTAATTAATTAATTAAAACTATTTTAAACTTATTTAAAATCTAGTTTAATTAATCTAAAAAGGATTTATAATACAAAACTAGCTAAGAAAATTACAAATTTATTTTCTAAAAATCTAGAACAACTTAAAGGATTTATAAAAATTAAAAACAAATATTTTTGTCTTTTAGCTAAGGTTTTATAAATTAAAAAATTAATTATTAATTTAAATCTAATTAAACTAATTAAAGGATTAAAATTAGAAAATAAGAAGGGAAAATTATAGGATTAATTTTTATAAGTTCTAATTAAGTTAACAAAGCTAGGAAAAATATAAAAAAATTTGGTTTTACTTAATAAAAATTATTTTTACTATTTAATACTTTAATACTAATTAATTATTAATTAAACTATTATTAATTATTAAAAATACTAGATGACAAGGAAAAATCTGAGAAAATTCCTAAAAATACTTTAATATGACAAAAACTTAAAAAATATAAAAAACATATAAGTGCTTAATAATAAGCTGAAAAGAAAATTAAAAAGCTAAATTATATTAAATAAACGCTATCACTATTTTTAAAGTTGATGTTTTGTGTTTTTTATTGTACAAAACTATTTAACTACTGAAAATAAGCAACTTTAATGAAGACAAAAATATTGAAACTTAAAAATAAGCAGTTTAGAAGCTTATGATCTTAACAGATTTATTTTGGCTTATTTTGATTTTTAAGCTCAAACAAATGGCCAAATAAGCTAAACCAAAAGAAACAAAAGTGAAATAAGATGAAAATAAGCTAAAGGTACTTAAATTAAGCTAAAAAGCACAAAGAATCACACTGATAAGCTTTGATAAGCAAATAAGCAATTCCAAATACCCTGTGAAACCAAGGGGCTGCAAGGTTTTGGAGAGATTTAGCTAGGGCAAAAGCTTAGAGTCCAAAAATAAGTCTGGATGTAATAAGCTGGCTTATTGAGGTTTCCAAAAAACCAAGAATCTCACACTGGGGCCTACTAATAAGCTCTGTGTGAGCTTGTGAAAAAGCTTGTAAACACTGATTATTCAGTGTACACAAGAAATGGGACAAACAAAAAGCTATAAGCAACCCTATTAAATAAGCTAAAAAGTTGAAAATAAGCACTGGACCTTTGAGATGGGTGGTTAAGCTACACAAAAAGCTAAAATACACAAGCTGGGACTCACTAATGAGCTAGTTGCAAGCTTATGAAATAAGCTTATGGTACATTGCCGCAGGGCACTTTTAGAAAAGTGTTTAAAACTAAGAAATAAGCGGTTTAACTAGCAAATAAAAATTAACTAAAAATACAATGAAGAAGATAAGCAGTAAGATTTTAATAGTTCAAAAGCACAAGTCTTGACTCCCAATATTAAGTCCTACATGAAATTCACAAGTTTATTCAAAAATGAGTTTCTATAAAATTTTGACTTTTTTAATTGTGAAATAAGTTTGACTTTTATGAGATTCTAATGATCCTAGATGATCTAATTTGATGTATTAAGCTACTATGAGACTAATTTAGGCTAGATAAACAACTTTCAAACTAATATGCATGATTATGCAACCTATATTTCTAACATGATGCAGATGAGCTTTGGAATGGATTGTTTTTGACTTTTATACTAATAACCTAGTTATTTTATGACTCAATTAACCTATTTGTACCTAATATGACTTGACCAAATTAGATTATAACCTAACAGGAACTGAGCACAGATTGCAATATAATCCAAACAACCCTTTAGAAAACTGTTTTGAAGCTTTAGGCAAAAACAGTTTTTTAAACCAAGAAATCTATTGATTAACTCATAATAACTATATTTAGACAGAATTAAGCCAAAATTAATACACTTTAAACACTTAAACTAGAAAATGCAAATTTTGAAGAAATTGCTTACAAAAGGTTATCCGTTGAAAATACTGAACCAAGAACAAGAACCAATCCTATAAGCTTTCCACAAAGCTTCTAAACCAAGGGCAATCCAAAATCAACCCTGCTCCAGCTTTCTTTCTTCATCATTTTTGATTTTTTATTTTTTTGATTTATAACTAATTTTTTTGTATTTTTGATTTTTAATTCTAAACTGAGTTTGAAAGTTTCTAAAAGCTTTTAAAAGCTTTATAAGGAACTTATATGAGCTTATGAGTCCATAACATTAACTACTAACAACTTTAAGCTAAAATTGAGATTTTGAACTTGAAATTTGCATAAACTGAAAATGAAACTGAAACTTGAAATTGATTATTGATAAAGGTTTGAAAATACACTGAGATAGATAAATACGATACCTGAAAGCTAGAAATTATACTGGAATATGAAAATTAAGCTATTCGACATATATTAACTAAAATTACACTAGATATCTATCTACATTGCTTCATTCTCCTTTATAAAGATCTTTTTGAGCTCTGTCGACATCTCTGAATGTTTCCCACTTGATCCTGGCCATTGAATTCATCAATCTCATCATAATCGTGCACTTGGCATTTTGGCGCCAAAATATCAAAGGTTTTAAAGCATTTAATGCTTCTTGGAGATTGTGGAGGTGGAAGGGAGTGGGTAGACAGACTGGAGACAAGTGGTTGCAAGTGGTGGGCAGGTGGTGGTGAAAACCACCTGGTTTTGGATTTGCAGGGTTGTGAGGGAGATGAACAGTGGGGCGGATTGACTTTTTGACCGGTATTAATAATAGGGTGGGGGTTCAAATTAGGGGGGTCACGGTTTTGACAGGGGGTTCAAGATGAGATTGGGCCAAGGTTTGTAGCATGGGCTTGGTTTTGGGTTTATTTTTATTTTGGGTCCGGTTTGGTTTAAGCTTATAATATCACAAGGACCAAAATTGTAATTTTCTGATTTTTGAAGGACTGAAATTGTAACTTTCCCAAACTTATCAAAAGGGTCAAACATGCCAAGTACCAATAATACAAGGACCATAAAAGATAATTTTCCATTTTTAAACTTCCAAGGACTATTTTTGACAATTTTTAAACTTTAGGGACTAAAGTTGTCATTTTGTAATTTTTAAACTTTGAAGGGTTTGTTTTGACAACTTTTGAATCCCATGGACCTTAAATGATATTTTGCTTTATTTTGATTTACCAGGGACTAGGTTTGACAAATTTTGAAACTTGGGGGACTAAAACTGTAAATTATGTAAACTTTGTTGTTTTTCATCAGTTTTCAATCCTTTTGCACTTGTAACACATAAAAACACATTTCAATGATATTTATAGCATTATGTGGCATTTCAGTGTTTTCGGATGTTTTTTGCTTTAAATGGGAATAAAATGATGTGTATTTAGACACACATCAATCCTCCACACTAAACTATTGCTAGTCCCTAGCAATCTTTTATGAAAAATTAATGGATTTCATCTCTTTACCAAAAAGCCATTACTACGGGTAGCCAATTGTTTTAGTTCAAGTAAGAACCTGTGCAATGATAACCAAATGATTTGAGCAAATCACCGACTTTCAACGGTTTTGATTTGTCTTTACGAGCCGTTTATTCGGACTAGCCAACTCTTAGATAAAATATCTTTGGTGAGTCAATTTACCAATTATGGTTTTCCAACTGCCTTTACCACAAGCCATAAACTTGCGGGCTAGCCAACTCTTCACTAATTAAAGATATGGTGGTAGGCACCATACAATTTTGGGCAAATTGCAAATCGTCAACGGATTTGAGATATCTTTACCAAGAGCCGTTTGCTCCTGGATTAGCCAATCCTTATGTTTATTAGACATGGCGACTGATAACAGTAAGGCGGTAAGTGCAAAAAACACTTACTCCAAAAACATTTTGGCCAAAAATGAGGGAATTGGGTGGTATAATTACATGATAAAATTCGTGAGAATTCCCCACCACACTAGAAATGAATATTGTCCTCAATATTCAAATTACCATTTGTTATCTTGGAACTTAGAACGTAAAGGGAAATATTACGGCCATTATTTGTGATTTTTTTTTTTTTGAAAACTTATATACAACGGGGCAACTCCCCACTAGGGTGGTACACGGTGAAAACCCATGTTTTAACTCTGTTTTTGATTACCGAATCGCTAGCTCATTTCGACCACGAATAATTTGTTCATGGGGAAGTAAGTGGAAGAGACAATCTTCATCGGACTTTCATTCAAGATGTTTGTATAAACATTGAAGTCGCGGAAAGTTCCACACCGATGAGGTATACATAAGCACCGCTTACAAATGATAAATGAAAATGCCGGGGTCAAAAATAGTGTCCTCATTCCCGAAGGAGAAAAGGGAAGGAGAAACCACACCATCTGTGAAAAATGGAATAAAGATGTGCATCACAATGCAATCCCATTCTTCATCAGTGAGGAGCAAATCACCATTTGTTAGATTTTTAAGCTTAGACTTGAAGCTTGTATGGTGATTGGCAACAAAATTTTCAGGGAGGGAGGAAACGGTTCTTCAATTAAGATTTTTCGGAAAAAGGATGTCTCCCTCCGAATCAAAGCAAGTATTGTCAATCCCTGTTGGAATTAACTCATCATTAAGAAAAGCATCGACCTCCTTCCAAAAGTTGTCATCTTTCTCATCTGGAGTGAGAGAAGGAATGGAAGAGTCGGAAATGGGACAAGAAATGAGTGAATGATCATTATATAGGAGACTTTCAATTTCTCCAAGATCGGCTACGAAATCAAAGAGATCATCGTCACTTTTCGTGAAAGTGGGTGATGTGAGTGAGTTCATCGGTGAACTCCCGAAGAGGTTCAGGCGTGGGAGTGATGCCTCAACATACTCGATGTTTCCATAAGAAGCACAATCGTCGCTAAAATCGGAGAAAGTTTCAAAATGATCTAGAGAATACTCAAGAGGGAGAAGAGAATCACACATATGCTCGAGTTCCTGTGACTCTCTCGGGATTGGGACAAGGTTCTCAACACTAGACTTTATGATTCGTCCGACTCCTTTTAGGGACAGTGTCAAGATGCTCATCCCCCAAATTAGAGAGTGAGTGGGAATATCGGTGTGATAACAACGACTGAGGGAGTTGAGAGGACTAGCATACATATGTTTTACACTTTCCATTTGTTCTTACTGTGTTCCATTTGTTATAGTGGTAAGTATTCCACTTTGTCAGCGCTGGGTGACGGTTCGATCCCCGGCAATGGCAAAATTTGATAAGCTTGCAAAATCAAAAATATTGACCAAAGGAGTTTAGTCAACAAAAGTCAACTATTATGGACTCAATACAATTTCCCTTGGAATTTAGTGGATTCACGGGTCGTTAAGTCCCCGAGGAGGTTGAATGGTGTGTGAAAATGTTCGGACGTAGAATGATCACTAAGGATAATGATCTGTAAGGATTTTGGTTGATAATTACACTACTGATTGTTTGGAATTGTATTTGAATACAAAGCTATAAAGTTCAACAATCAGATTAAACAAACGTGTATAGCAAGTAAATAAAAATGTAAATTTAAAAACTACAGGGACTTAAAATGACAAGTTTAAAACTAAAGGGTATAAAATGAAAATTTTAAAACTTTTAAACTTAAAGAAAATTAAAATCTAAAAAGAAAATATTTTACTAATATTATATTAATTTAATATTAATTAATTAATCAAAACTATTTTAAACTTATTTAAAATCTAGTTTAATTAATCTAAAAAGGATTTATAATACAAAACTAGCTAAGAAAATTACAAATTTATTTTCTAAAAATCTAAAACAACTTAAAGGATTTATAAAAATTAAAAAAAAATATTTTTGTCTTTTAGCTAAGGTTTTATAAATTAAAAACTTAATTATTAATTTAAATCTAATTAAACTAATTAAAGGATTAAAATTAGAAAATAAGAAGGGAAAATTATAGGATTAATTTTTATAAGTTCTAATTAAGTTAACAAAGCTAGGAAAAATATAAAAAAAAATTGGTTTTACTTAATAAAAATTATTTTTACTATTTAATACTTTAATATTAATTAATTATTAATTAAACTATTATTAATTATTAAAAATACTAGATGACAAAGAAAAAATCTAAGAAAATTCCTAAAAATACTTTAATATGACAGAAACTTAAGAAAATATAAAAACATATAAGTGCTTAATAATAAGCTGAAAAGAAAATTAAAAGCTAAATTATATTAAATAAACGCTATCACTATTTTTAAAGTTGATGTTTTTGTGTTTTTTTTACACAAAACTATTTAACTACTGAAAATAAGCAACTTTAATGAAGACAAAAATATTGAAACTTAAAAATAAGCAGTTTAGAAGCTTATGATCTTAACAGTTTAAGCTTTTGGCTTATTTTGATTTTTAAGCTCAAACAAGTGGCCAAATAAGCTAAACCAAAAGAAACAAAAGTGAAATAAGATGAAAATAAGCTAAAGGTACTTAAATTAAGCTAAAAGGCACAAAGAAACACACTGATAAGCTTTAATAAGCAAATAAGCAATTCAAAATACTGTGAACCAAACAGGGCTGAAGGTTTTTGGAGGCTAGATTTAGCTAAGGCAAAAACTTAGAGTCCAAAATAAGCCCGGATGTAATAAGTCGAGGTTGAGGTTTCAAAAACAAGAATCTCACAGGGGCCCACTAATAAGCTCTGTGAGCTTGTGAAAAAGCTTGTAAACACGATTATTCGATGTACACAAGAAAATGGGACAAACAAAAAGCTATAAGCATTACTATTAAATAAGCTAAAGAGTTGAAAATAAGCATTGGACCTTTGAGATGGGTGGTTAAGCTACACAAAAAGCTAAAATACACAAGCTGGGACTCACTAATGAGCTAGTTGCAAGCTTATGAAATAAGCTTAGCAAATTAATACTTGCAGTACTTTTGAGAAAAGTGTTTAAAAGAAGCTAAGAAATAAGCGCTTTAACTAGCAAATAAAAATTAACTAAAAATACAATGTAGAAGATAAGCAGTAAGATTTTAATAGTTCAAAAGCACAAGTCTTGACTCCCAATATTAAGTCCTACATGAAATTCACAAGTTTATTCAAAAATGAGTTTCTATAAAATTTTGACTTTTTTAATTGTGAAATAAGTTTGACTTTTATGAGATTCTAATGATCCTAGATGATCTAATTTGATGTATTAAGCTACTATGAGACTAATTTAGGCTAGATAAACAACTTTCAAACTAATATGCATGATTATGCAACCTATATTTCTAACAGTGAAGCAGATGAGCTTTGGAATGGATTGTTTTTGACTTTTATACTAATAACCTAGTTATTTTATGACTCAATTAACCTATTTGTACCTAATATGACTTGACCAAATTAGATTATAACCTTAACACAGGACACGAACGCATTTGCAATATAATCCAAACAACCCTTTAGAAAACTGTTTTGAAGCTTTGAAACTAAGATTTTAAACCAAGAAATCTATTGATTAACTCATAATAACTATATTTAGACATAATTAAGCCAAAATTAATACACTTTAAACACTTAAACTAGAAAATGCAAATTTTGAAGAAATTGCTTACAAAAGGTTATCCAGTGAAAATCTGAGAACCAAGAACAAGAACCAATCCTATAAGCTTTCCACAGCTTCTAAACCAAGCAATCCAAAATCAACCCTGCTCGGCTTTCTTTTCTTCATCATTTTTGATTTTTTATTTTTGATTTATAACTAATTTTTTTGTATTTTTGATTTTTAATTCTAAACTGAGTTTGAAAGTTTCTAAAAGCTTTTAAAAGCTTTATAAGGAACTTATATGAGCTTATGAGTCCATAACATTAACTACTAACAACTTTAAGCTAAAATTGAGATTTTGAACTTGAAATTTGCATAAACTGAAAATGAAACTGAAACTTGAAATTGATTATTGATAAAGGTTTGAAAATACACGAGATAGATAAATACTGATACTTGAAAGCTAGAAATTACACTGGAATATGAAAATTAAGCTATTCGACATATATTAACTAAAATTACACTAGATATCTATCTACATTGCTTCATTCTCCTTTATAAAGATCTTTTTGAGCTCTGTCGACATCTCTGAATGTTTCCCACTTGATCCTGGCCATTGAATTCATCAATCTCATCATAATCGTGCACTTGGCATTTTGGCACCAAAAATATCAAAAGCAGGTTTAAAGCATTTAATGCTTCTTGGGAGATTGTGGAGGTGGAAGGGAGTGGGTAGACAATTGGGAGACAGTGGTTGCAAGTGGTGGACAGTGGTGGTGAAAACACCCGGTTTTGATTTGCGAGGTTGTGAGGGAGATGAACAGTGGGAGGGATTGACTTTTTGACCGGTATAATAATAGGGTGGGGGTTCAAATTAGGGGTCCGGTTTTGATGGGGGTTCAAGATGAGATTGGGCCAAGGTTTGTAGCATGGGCTTGGTTTTGGGTTTATTTTTATTTTGGGTCCGGTTTGGTTTAAGCTTATAATATCACAAGGACCAAAATTGTAATTTTCTGATTTTTGAAGGACTGAAATTGTAACTTTCCCAAACTTATCAAAAGGGTCAAACATGCCAAGTACCAATAATACAAGGACCATAAAAGATAATTTTCCATTTTTAAACTTCCAAGGACTATTTTTGACAATTTTTAAACTTTAGGGACTAAAGTTGTCATTTTGTAATTTTTAAACTTTGAAGGGTTTGTTTTGACAACTTTTGAATCCCATGGACCTTAAATGATAATTTGCTTTATTTTGATTTACCAGGGACTAGTTTTGACAACTTTTGAAACTTGGGGGACTAAAACTGTAAATTATGTAAACTTTGTTGTTTTTCATCAGTTTTCAATCCTTTTGCACTTGTAACACATAAAAACACATTTCAATGATATTTATAGCATTATGTGGCATTTCTGAGTGTTTTCAGATGTTTTTGCAGTTTAAATGGGAATAAAATGATGTGTATTTAGACACACATCAACTTGTCTTGACAAGTTAGCGACTTGCTTAAATATTTTCAGAAAGGCGACTTGTTAAGTATTTTTCTTATAGCGACTTGTTTTGACAAGTTAGCGACTTGGTATATCATTTTCACAATGGCGTCTTGTCACTATTTTTTCTTATAGCAACTTGTTTTGACAAATTGTCTAAAGCGACTTGCTATTATAATTCCATGATAGCGACTTGGTTCAGGTTTTACTTGTAGCGACTTGTCTTGACAAATCACTCATAGCGACTTGCTATAACATTCTTGTTTAAGCAATTTGCATCAGGTTTCTCTTGTTGCAACTTGTCTTTGCAACTTGTTATAACACATCCATCATATCAACTTGTCTCATGAAATCATATTATAGCAATATTGTTTTTAACAATTTTGGCTCATAACAACTTGTCTCTAGAAAACTTTGTCAAAACAATTTGTTTATCTGAATATTACTTAGGCATCTTATCATTTTTTCTAGCATTTCAATATGATTTTTGGTAATCTGTCATGTATGCTACTCGTTGTGCTGTGTCATGAGGATACATTAAAAGTTGTTCAGCTAACCATGTCTAATCTACCATGCTCTCGAACACTGTTGTTGTCTGTGTGTTTCTACAGAATTTCAAATGGCTAACACAACTTCATCCGAGAACCTTGCTACCTCTACTCCATCCATTGTTCTTACAGACAATGATATTCTTCCAGAAGACAAATGGGTAGAGATTGGGAAAAGTAACTGTTATGTGGACATGGAAAGGATTCAACAAAATCCAATCTTCAAGGTGGCTATTGACATTCTTAAAAACACTAACTTCTTCAGTGCCATGACCAAGCAATGCACGATCCCTTTAATTTACCTACAACAATTTTGGAACACCATCACATGGGACAAGATCACTGCCACCTATTCCTGCAAGCTTGATGATAAGGAAATTGAAATCACATATGACATTCTCATTAAGGCCCTAGGAATCACACCATGTGACCCTACCATACAATATGTCCCTCCACCTAGTGCGGAAGAGCTAATAGTCTTTCTAATTGGATTGGGTTATCAAGTTGGCATAACAAGGGCCTCAGATATCATCACCGGACACATGTATCAACCTGGGAGAGCCATGAAAACTATTCTCAACTTATGTTTATCTGGAAAAACCTCAGGGTTCGATAAAGTAAGAATACCTATTCTGCAAATCTTATGGGGTCTCATCAAAGGGGTGAACGTTGATTTCTCGGAACGTATTTGGGAAGAATTCTCGTTGTCAATGCACACATTCATCACCGATAGAACAAATGTTCAGAATCAAGCTCAAGGAAGAAAGAAAGTTCACAAACTTGTGATTCCTAGCATCAAATTCTCGAAGCTAGTCATCCAGTACTTGCAACAGACTCATAACTTCAATCCTAGGAGTGAATCAGTCCTCCATAATGCTAAGGATGAATTTGTTCTGGGTAACCTCAAATATGTTGCTAGAGGTGTCAATAAAGAGATATTTGGATTGCCAATTCCTGATGTTCTTCTCACTGCGATATTAAGAAGTACACTTCAAATTATACAAGAAAAGGGCATCCAGATCCAATGTTGATGACTCTCCCATTCCATCACAACCCAAAGCTACAAAGTCCACTTCCATTACAAAGACCTCATATGCTGCCCTTCCCAAGAAGCGTGGCAGGATCACAACCTCCGACACTCGCACGAAGCCGAGAGAAAAGGAAGAAAGATGTTGGAAAGGGGAACGTTGAAGGAACTGAGGTTTCAAGGGGTGATATGAATTTGATTGATGAAAATGAGGCTGCGTTGCAACTGGGAATTAAACAAAGGCTTGAAAGCCAGAACATGAGACCACCAGTGGGAGGAGTTCTATTAAGAGAACCAGAGCCTGCGTCACGACAAACAACTCCTTCCACTCAAGACAAAGGAAAAGGGATTGTTGGTGTAGATGCTGAACAAGCCGCTCACATGCTTCTGACAATTTCTTCTTCACCATCAAGAACTACCAACCAATTTGAGCTAAAGAAAAGAAGTGTTGAATCATCTTCAGCTCAAGAACAAACTGGATTGGAAAAGGAGGTATCCGAAACATGAAGAAAACTCAGATATTGATACCCAATTAGAATGATGATGAAGAGTTGCTGAAAGACTCACAGGAGAACCTTGAGTCAAGATCTGATGAGACGGGCATATGGAGGAACCTAACCTCTCTGGGTTCTCTTTCCTCACTTAAGAATCGGATGCCGATTTCTCATTCGGTGATCAGTTTTTGAACGAAAAACCTTCAGACACCGAGACTCATAAGCCTAATGATGAGAAAGAGGAAGTTGAGTCCATGTACACGGTCAAATCCAGCCAGGACACATCAACCATCCCACCAATCTCTGCACTGCTCTTACAACCGAACATCCACCACGATCCCGCTAAAGATCTATCACTTGAACCAGTGGTTACATTCTTCATCACGGACACTCCACCGACTTCACCACCTCAAATACTTACATCAGATCAATTGCTCGACAAAGCAGTAAAACGAATTGAAGCTCTTGAGAGGCAACTGCCTAAATCTGTCAACGCCCTCGAGCAATGTATCTACAAGTTAGAGAATCTTAACTTCGATCAAGGTGTTGCGATGTGCATTGAGGGAGAGGTAAATCTTGTTGAATGGGCAATGAGGCTCCACTGCTTCAACGATTCAAGGACTTGCCCATTCTTGATGAGAGACTTTCGGCGATAAGATGTACGATGCTAATGAGCACCAGGACGTGGTTCATAAGAAGCTATATGAAGCACTCGAAGAATCGCTAAAGCACGATAATCATGTACAATATCTGGTAGACATTCGAGAAAAAGAGGCTAAGAAGAAAAGGAGGACGTTGGTGTTGGAGACGTTGCGTAAAGGTCCTAAAGATCCTCCTCCTCCTCCCTCGCCTCCAACTGGAGGAACTAGAACCTCTGGTACTGGTGGATCTTCTGGAATGACCACTACACCTCCACCACAACCACCATCATCACCACCAAAACCTTCAAATCAACCCAGTTCAACTGATGATCAGGGTACTCAGAAGAAGTCTGCAGCATGGACCACGGTTGATTCTAGGTTTACACCCACCTTCTCCATTATCCCAGAAGACCAGGTTCTACATGAAGAGTCTTATGTCATGCCTGAGTCAGAATCCGATGAAGATGATGCATCCACCAAACATATCCCCAAGCCATCTGAAGATGATTGGTTTGATGCATACCTGTCAGGTGAACGCTCTAATACCTCTAGAGTTGCACCTTCAAAAGACACAATTCAAAGCTGGCTCACCGAAGAGAGACCTCAAACTCCAGAACCTTCATGGTCCATTCCAGAGTCTGACACTATGTTCCCTGACAACAACTGGGCTTCAACAATAACTGCCAACTATGAAGCCCCAGCTGAAGATTCTCTTCTTCACATCACAGGAGATATGGGCAGCTTTATGAAGTGGTTTTGTGAGAATAATGGAATCTCGTTCATCACTCCGAAGGATCTTGAAGGACAAGCATTCGAAATCGTCAAGGTCTTCCACTCAGATGCCAATCAGCTTCAGTACTAGATGGAAGAATGCCATAAAATGCTGAATGATCAAGTCAGTGAACAGATCAGTCGTTTTGATGTTAACAATCCTCTTCCTCTCGGTGGGGAACCAGGTCAATTAACGATCCAATCAGAATTCTTCTTCAACCGTGACCTGGATTATCTATGTGCCCGAACTGCAGACAGAAAACCGGCTTTATCTATTTCTAAAATGAAAGCTGCTACCTACACAGATCCGGGTCTTGAGCAAATGGTACCTGATCAATTCTGGACTGACAAAGAACATGTGTATGACATCGAGGCTTCATATGGAATTTCTCATTGGTGGTTCAAGAAGAAGAAATTCTACATTGAAAGACATGGAGCTGATAAAAGACGCAAAGCTATTCGATCAAAGCTGAGGATTCTAAGTGTTGTCAGTATAGAAATCTTCCCAATCTATGGTTATGATTATTTGAAGAAGATTGTTCTTCGAAGAGCAGACTTTAAAGATCACGTGATAGAAGAAAACGACTTCAAACATCTGCTGCCAAATGACTTTGAAGATCTCTATCTTCTGAACCTTCAAGGACACCTTGACCACCTTCCTGTTCGTGAGAAGAAAGCTCTCTCTGCTGCTGTCAATCTCTGGATCAGAGGCTTGGTCATTCGAAAAAGAGTTGAGGATTTTCAGCTAGGAATGGAAAGCTACCAGACCCGCGTCAACCTAACAAGACCTCAATGGGAAGCCTCAGGCCTTGAATTTCATCACGAATATAAAGTAATTGACACTCCTAGAGCCATCATCTTTACCGACAGATACGGGTCAAGAATGCTAATGAGACTATGCGAGCTATACAAGTTCAGTGATGGTACACTCAGGATGGTTGAACAAGAATTGAACTCAAGAGTGAAGGAAATCAAAATTGACATGAAGCCGTGGAACAAAACAAGATTCTGTGAACAGATTTAAATGTGTGAAGAGTTTGTGGCTGCAATTGGTAGAAGACTTAAGACTAGAAAGATTTTTTGTAGCCTTGAAAGTTTTGTGGGTGGTAGACTCCGTGAAGGTCACTACAAGCTGCTTCAAAGAAAACTGAATGAGACATCTTCAGTAGTTTACATTTTTGTATTCTTGTTGTGTATAATGTGGTGTAAATGTACATGAACAACTATAATGTATGTTGTAGTGATAGGTTATGTTTTGTGGTTTCCCTTTTATCTAAAAGGGAACTTCAAGCAGTAGTCCACTTCGCATCATATAAAACCAGACACATTTTTCTCCAACAAATTTTTGTTTCATACATATTTAAATCACTTGAGATCCAAAATCTCAAAGGATTTGAAATTTTTGATCGGGGTAGAAAATGTGATATAAATATGAAAGATGATAAAATGTGACAATTTTTCTCAAAGTGCATACTGCTCTCTAATATGTGCTAAACTCTTTTCGAATCTCGAAGCATATATTAAGGGGGAGCATTTCAAAACAAATATAAACCTTCAAGGTACAATGCTTTTATGATTTTACATAAAGTACCTTGATTGTGTTTTAAATGGTTTCTTAATGGAATTTGTGATCATGGATGTACTTTAAATGAACTCTTTCCTCTATGTGATAAAATGATTTCAAATATCCTACGCACATAGTATGGGGGAGAATTTACCAAGAAAATCAAATGGCTTTTTCCACGGAAATTATGATCAAGAATATATTTCAAAGAACTCTTGCCTCCATGTGCTAAACAATTTCAAAATCATATGCACATGTTGAGGGGGAGCATTTCTAAATGATCAAAACTATTAAGGTACAAAATGCTTTGATCTCGTATCGCAAGTACCTTGATTGTTTTTCCAAACGATTTTTCAATTGGTTTTAGAATGGAAAGAACAATACTCAAAGACCGACCAATTTACTTTATGTATGGTGATATAAGGATGATAAGGTTAGGTATTAGTTCCTATGATCCGCCAGAACCGGAGGGATCTACCCAGGGACAATCCACTAGATAGTGTAGAAGTCCTTAGGTATGATGAAAAAGGGAGAAAAGTGAGATATGGGAAGAGTGCGGACTGAGACAGAGCTAGTACTGGAATAAACCCAACAAGGTTCTAGTTATGAAATCTCGGTAAGCACTGAAGGGGTTGAAGAATGAAAAAGAAATGAAATGAGGAAAGGGTGAAATGAAATAGCCCTCCAATAATTCAACCTTAGGGCAGAAACCGGGTTCAATACATATGCTACTGGTGGTTACTAAGGTAACACTGGTATTGAAGATAAGACGTCATGGACCCAGTGACGCACTGCACTAAAAACTTCTCAAGCTACTAAAGTTCCTCTTAAAAGGGCTTGTTTCATTCTCACAGGGGAACCGACATTATCTATCGACTTTCTCTTAGAGATTGTTGATATTGAAGAAGGAGACCCTCTCCCTAGTCTCCGATATAGGAAACCAAATGTGCACTATTGAGTCTAGAGCCACGAGATCATCAAATAAATCTCATTAGGACACTGTCTATGAAGACTCTCTGTTTCACACAATGTGGAAAGAGAGATTATATCTTATGAGTCCTACGCATTATCCTTGGTGGTATTGCCGAACATGAGTGTGATATGCAAACATTATCACAATGAAGATGGAAAGCCTTCTGGAGCCAACATCAAACAAGCTCCTGGTGGGTGGCATGTGAGATCTATCCAATAGATCAACCATGTGACAACTGAATGAAACAATGGGGCGGTTCATAATTATGAATCAATCCTGGTTCAGGTTATGGATTGACGGATACCTTTGAAAAACCGGTCGTTGTGCTTAAAATCCTTTCTCTAGCACATCGACCGTATTAATGTTTCAAAATTTAAAAGGTGTTTATGATTGATAATTGATTTTTCTTAAAACCTTCGTTGTATTGCAAAAACACTTTATTGAGCGATTACACGATTGTTTTTACAAATCTCTTTTCATCAATCAGTGAATCTCAAATTCGCTGGTTCACTCACTCCGTGTTGTCTTCTTTGAGACGCTCCGGTTTGAGAACGGCTAGAAGTGCGAAACCACTGTCAGGAGATTCTTGAAATTATACGATCACAAAGCTTATACTGACCATCAACTGGAGCAGGGCGTGGGCGTGTACCTCAATTCAACGAAAGTGGTCAAAAACACTTTCATGTGTTTTATTGCTAACTGTTGTATGCAGGTACACCCGAAGTTTGCAGCTGATCAGAATGGAGAGATCAATCCATAGCCGCATGCTCACACTACACATTCATCTCTAAAGAAATCATGATAAGTGCATCAACGATTCTGATATTTTCACTCCATGCTTCTGCTACGCTGCTGCCAATATCATGAATCAATGTAAAGCTTCCGCTACTCTGATGAGAAGATATCATGATCCAGAATGTGAGCATGTTGGTCCAATTGTCACAACATCCTATGCGGGCAACACAACAATGGGTGATGCTGAGAGTAACTATGGCTGATGATCTCAAATAATGCTCGAAGGTCATCATAATGTGGATCAGTTCTTTAACCTCCACTCCATGTACATTAGAGTTGGATTATGATTACTTCACCATGAAAGCACAAAGTTTGAATATCTTGATGAAGTGAAGTCTACGAGCTCAAGACTGAAGATTAATTTGAATGCTAGTGTGCTAAACTGTTAATCATGGGGTGACCTCCCTTAGGGGGAGATTGTTAGGAATTGAAAATTCTATTGTGAAGCATCGGTCACCCCAAATATAATCTAGTTTAATTTAGCTCGTAGACATGTCGTTTATTATGTTATTTGTTAGTCAGTTATTAGCTTAGTTTAGTCTAGTGCAACACCGTGGAGGAAGGACGTGTCTTTACCCATTGTATGCCTGATCCACAGCCCGAAGGATGGCGTATTACTTTGTATAAATAGCCCTCTCCCCACAAGGAAGAGGGTTGGATGTTCATTTGGAATCTAACCTTCCATGTGTTTCTCTCACTAGAATATCCCACTTTCTCTCTCTCTAAAATCATATAATCGGCCATATTTGTGTATGTTTGTGTGTTTGTGAAATCCAATATGCCATAAATGTACCAAGTCATTGAAAGATTTGGTGCAATGCGAATGCTCTAAGGAGCCAACAACAAAATGTTTAGGACACAAAATGATTAAGGATCTTTGAAATATATTTAGTAAAAACTTGTAATATTACTTGTAATATTGAATACGGTTGGGTATAATAAAGATTATCATATAAAAAGATAAATATTCATAATAAATGTAAAAATACTTAAAAAAAAAAAAAAGGTAAATTTCTCAAAAAATTATAAATTTGTTTTACCCAAGATAAAAGATGTGGGTGCATAAAAAAGTTATGAAGTGAATTTTTTTCATTTTAATTTTTATACGTTTTTTAATACATAATAAACGAAATTATAATGCACAAAAAATTTTGATACACAAAATTTTCAACTTGTTATATTTTAATGCATAATAAATTTTGATACATTAATAAAAAGAACTTAGATGCAAAAACAAATTTTTGATGTACAAAAGTTTGTTTAACAAAATTTTAATACACAAACATTATTTATCATTTTTTTACATCAAAATTCTACATTTTCAGAAAACTTCCTTCGTAATTTTTTTATCCATCAACATCCCCTATGTGAAAATTTTTGACAATTTTGAATCATATTTACGCTTCTCACGAGCGTGTTTAGGACAAAAAATGATTAAGGGTCTATGAAATATATTTATAAACTTGTATTGAATGCGACCGCGTATATATGTTGTTTATCGTTTTATTTTTCTCTTTTTTGTTAGTTCACCAAAAAAAATCACTGGTAAAATAGCATTAAAGTAAGAACAAATTCTTCTAACCATGTTTTTTGTTCTCAAAACTCCTCTGTGGTCAAATGCCATTGAAATTTTCCGAAGCCTCTTTTGCGAATTAGAGTTTCCTTTTACTAATTAGAATTTAGAGTAAATTACACCGTGTGTCCTTAAAGTTGTGTAAGATTTAGTGCGATATCCAAAAATGCGAATTATTGCTTTTTTAGTTCACGATTGAGAAAATATTACGCCGTTGGTTCAATTTTCTAATGATCGTTAGTTTCGCTCGTTATCTCAATCCTCACGTGCATATCACACGAGGGCTTTTTAGTCCGAACACTTTTTCGTACTTTCCCAGCTACCCTCTGACTACTTTTCATATCAATATTCCCGCCGATAATATACCCTTTTTTCAACACATTTTCACATAATTCTTTCACAAAAACATCTCAAAACTTCTCTCAATAGCACACAGATAAACCCCAATCTTTTTCCCCAATTGTTGGTTCGTAATTTTGTTATGCTTGTTCCCAAAATGGGTACTCTAAAATGGAAGATACATGGTTCAAACTTTCAGATCAGTGATGAAGATTTGTATGCGTTTGCAAAGGAGGATTATAGTAAGTGTTGTATGTTGGTTTTATTGGTTTTAATTTTGTTCCATTTGGTGTAACATCGTTGAAATTTAAAAGATTATGTTCTAATTATGGTTTGAATTTTTGCATAAATTCATCCTACTGTGTTTACAATGAGGATACACTATGGTGGTGAGTTCATCTTTTTTCCTAGAAGGGTATACCGTGGGGTAAGAAAAGTATGGTTGATATTGAAACCTTCTCGATTCACGAGTTAGATGATATGGTTCAGGACTTGGGTTGGACAGATAGAACGATAATGTTCTATAACTTTCTTGAACCTGGTAAGAATCTTGATGTACGCTTGCATTCTTTATGTAGTGATGACAATGTACATTTTTTTAAAGTTAGTTTTATAGGTGAGCACAAGGTCATTAAAGTGTACATAGAACATGTTGTGTCTAAAGTAGGAGCTTACTTCAAGCCAAAACAGACATTGGGTGTTGTTATTGATGAAATAGATGTGGACAATGATGTTGGTGCTAGTAACCCTAGTCGTATTGGTAGTAGTAGTTCTAGAATAAATCATCTAAGAGGCTACCATTGAAGTACTTTGTACCTCAACAACCAGAAGTAAGTGATGAAATTAGTAGGTTTAATAAGTTACCTACTCAACAGGTAAGGGTAAATGAAATACTTACTCAAGAGTCTAGGTTTACTCAGTTACCTACTAAAGACTCTTATTTTCCAGCTTTAGATGCAGAACTATATGAAATTGATAGGGTGTTTGGTAGTATTAACATAAGTGAGTTTTCTAATAATGTTAGTCAGGAACATGAAGTTTATGATTTTTTGAGGGTAGAGGATTATGAGCTGAATGATAAGGTTGTTCATGATATGGTGAGCGTATATGAAAATGAACAACGCGTTAATAATTTGGATCATATGGAAGTTGATGGTCATGCTAGTTTAGAGGAAACTAATGATCAAGGGAATACTAATGTAAGTGTTGATTCTGAGGGTTTAGATGGAACTAATGATCAAATAAATGATAACGTAGGTGTTGATTCTACCGGTTTAGATGGAACTAATGATCATATGAATGATAATGTAGGTGTTGATTCTGCTGGTTTAGAGGATAGTTATGATGAGGTATTTTCACGTGATATGGATGATGATGATGAGAGTTATGTTTATGAGGGATATAGTGAGGATGACAATGAGGTCTTTTATGATGAGAATAACATTCTACATGAACCTCGTGTTGATATACGTTTTTGTTTTGGTGTGAATTCATTTGATAATGGATCACCTAATCTTTTGGCAAGTATAAATAAACAAATTCCAGAAGCACGGTTTGATGAGCATGTGTTAGATGATGTTGAAACGAATAATTTGATAGTGAAGAAGAGGATGGCATAGATAGTGTTTTACAACAGAACTTAGGCAGTTAAGAAAGGAGAAAGAGAAAGACGAATTTGTAGTTAAGAAGTTTGGTTTTTATACAAGAAAGAGATTTGGTACAAGTAAAGATAAAAGATAGAGTTTACATGCATTTCATAGAAACTAGAAGGAAAGTCAAATTAAGGAATGACAAAATTAGAGTTAGGGCCAAATATTTTGGTACCATTCCTATTTTTTACCTTAATGATGATGGGCCTTTTAATGATAGGCCTTCTGTGGATGGGCCTTCCAACGAATATGCAAGTCAGTCCAGTGGTCCAAGAACTAGGTCTAAGTCAAAAGTTGGTGTTGTAGACAAAGAAAAAGGAAAGGTAATAATTTAAGATGCTAGAAATGAGGGTTGTCCATGGGAAATTTATTACACTAAAGAGTTAGGTAAGAAAACTTGGATATGCAAGACTAATAGAAGTGAGCATTTATGTCTACAGACAAGGGACACTAAAGCTTGCAACTACAAATTTCTATCAATGCAAATCATGGATGAAGTACCTATGGATCCAAATATTCCTACAAAAGCAGCTCAAGATACACTTAAGAAGAAATGAGAATTAAATGTTTCACGCATGAAGGCATTCAGAGCCAAAGCAACAACTGACGAAGTACCTATGGATCCAAATATTCCTACAAATCATGGATGAAGTACCTAAGGATCCAAATATTCCTTTTCTCTAGCTTTTAGTACGTATCAATGGCCGTTTGTTAAAAGAGAAAGGAATGAAGTTGCTCATAGTATAGCTACTTGAGCCGTTGGATGTAATGACGAGATTATTCTTGAGGATAAAGTTCCCGATTATGCTCTTGTACGAGCCATGGAAGATGTGCTATTATCTTCTACCGAATAAAATTATCCCTCTTTTATAAAAAATAAAAAAATAAAATAAATAAATAAATAAATTGTAGCGCTTTATCCAACTACAGATTTGGCTATGGCATGGTTCTATCCTTTATCACTGTAGCGGTGGGCATATATTAGGTCATTATCTCAAGAGTAACGAGCCATGCTAACATTTTCATGAATCGCTCGTATTGGGGTCATTCCACTAATGCCTTTTTCATTTCACATGATTTTTAACTTGGGCTGAATAAGAAATGATATCCGGAATGCATAAGGGTTGGAGTTCACATTCTCATTTCACATTACCTAAAACTAATTAACCTCTTTTCTGGTTCTGTTCGGAACAACCATAGTCTAGAGAATCATTTACACGACTAAAGTCTAAAAGTGAATACTCAGAATAGATTTCCATTATCGTAAAATATATAGATCTACAATTTCCCTCTTGCTCACTCTCTTCAAACACAATGAAACCAATATCAAAATAGCTACATCTAGCTTCAAATCATATGAGTATCATTAGAGAAAATCGAGGGAAAGTCCTCACTGGTACCATCAACGATACTGATATCCTGCATAATTCGGTGCATGCGAGGTGTGATTACCATATGTGTTTGTTGGATTCGAAGTTCCATAAGCAGAACCTTCAAAGAACAAAAGTATGTGATGTTAAAAAACAAAAACAACGATTGAATCTACAGGCATGTGTGATACAGCATATCATACAAATGTCTAAAATGCATAGAGGGGCTGTGCATATTTAACTTAAAGTGCTTTATAGAAGGAAACACTACAGTAACTCCTTAAAATGAAAGTTGTTCACTTTTTAAAGAGGTGTCACAATTTAGTTATAAATGGTTTTATTCAGGTCCGGTTTCATCTCTAGCAGGTCAAACGAGTAATATCAATAAGTTAGAAGTAAAGTAACGCCCAATGCCGTCTTCCACGGGTTATGGGTATCCAATACCGTTTCCGGTGTATGGGGAGGTTAAGATGTAGACAGCCTTACCCCTACCTAATATCAATAAGTTAATAACCTAAAAAGGAAACCGGCGGTCAAACTGTACTTTTATTGCATTAAACCCCCAAAAATCAGTAATATTGAAGTACCATTTTACTATTTATAATAACATACTTTTTATAAACGTATCTGTTTAGAAAATAGTTGGTAAACTTTGTTTGTAAACTGTTCTGGACAACCCAAGCCGACCTGATTCAGACTGTAACGAGAAAACCATCTAATCTGAAACCTTTCGGATCCCACCTTAGAAGTCTATTTTTCCAACTCCAAGAGTTAAATATAGAATGAATAGAGTAACTACAAGAGAGCATGAGTTATAGGAAACAATCATAGAGGAAATGGAATTTGGAGCCAGAGGTATTTGGTATCACCATTTGTCAAAACCAAACTGGCGGATCGTTGTGTCTCCCGAATCAGCAATGTCATCCAAAAACGGTTATTTTTTGGCCTATGTTTATAGGGTTTATTTAAAACAAATGACATATACTACTAGCGACTCACAATCATAGACTACTCCAAATATTGTAATATCCTACAATTATGAAAGATGTGGTGGTAAGAAGCGTTTCCCAGGGAATATGCAGCTATAAAGACATTTCACAAATAGTTTAGAATCAACACAAACTTGAGCCTCAAAAGTAACTTCAACATTTAAAAGTCAAGTATCAAATTAAGTTTTAAGTACTCCCTCTGTTTCATGAAAAATGAAACTGTTTTCCTTTTTTGACCTAGCATCAATTGCTCAAGTGAACTTACATGATGATTATAAGGTATCTTATGACCTCATATTGATATAATCAACTTTTCATAGTGATGACTGCGACAATGGGCACTTAAGTGATTGTGACCAGAAAACTTTCCACAAACAGGAAGACATATTGCAATTTTGCTCTGACATCCCAGAAAGAGGGGAATTGAGATTTCATAGGATGGAACCATAGAAGAATTAGTGCACTTGCGTATGGTGGATTTCAAATGTGCAAGAGCTTCATAATAATTATTACATGCAGCAGAAATGACGAAAAGAAATATATGCTTTTACAATCAAACTATGCATTAAAGTAGTAACTTGGTCAGATTCACTTACCGTTAGGATTAATAGGCGGAGATCTGGATTGAGTTGGAGTATGCATATCGACCTGTGGGGCAGAAGGGGGTCCACCATATGTGTCATAGAGAGATGACGGACTTGTTGCATGGCGTTCTACAGGAGCAAAGGGGTGATTCATGTTTGCAGTGTACCGAGGAGACAAATCCATTGTTTCATTACTGGGAGTGTGGCAGTCGATGTGAGCTCCATGAAATGGATTTTTCTGATATGAGTCGGAGAAAACCATGGGGGCGATTGCTCTATGTTCATAACCACTATAACTACGACGGTGATTGAAATCATCCCTAGGGAGAAATCTTGCGCTGCATGGTTCATTCCGTGAAATATTTGGCAATGCAGACTGAGATTGATAACAACCTTGCAAATGTTGTCCTGAAAATGGATTGAATCAGATCAGAAACTCGTACTAATTTATAGCCATTACATTCAAATGAATAATGTGATTCGGTGAAATTTTAGAATTCTATGAGGATAATCTTTCAAGGGCATACTCAATGCAGTTCCCCTACATACCACTGTAGGTAGCAAAATGGGTGGGGCAGATGGGTTGGGTAATGGGCACTCAAGACAAGTAATTTTAGGTGCGCATCACATCGATATGGGTTGGATTAAACAAACGCTCTATTTACTCAAAAATTTTTTGTTAGTATACACAATCACAGTGTTGTAAAAATCGGCCATGGCGGCCGATATGGCGGCGCCATGGCGGTTGGCGGTGGTCCACCGCCACGATATTTACCATATCGGTTTGGTCAAAATTGTCAAAATCAGAGCTTGGCGGTCAAAATCGGCCTAGGCGGCGGACCGGTCAACGTGGTCAACGCCGGCCAACTTCAGATCTAGTTTTTTTTTTTTTTTTTTTTTTTTTTTTTTTTTTCAAATTCACGGTGGTCAACTTCGATTTTATTGATTTTGTTTTAATTTGAGCTAGTTTTTATAATTAAAATTGCTAATATTTATTTTTTAGATAAATTCCTTTATAATTTATGGTCTCCGCCATGGCGGCTATGGCGCTTGGCGGGGGTCAACCGCCACGGTACCGCCGAGCGATTTTTACAACCTTGCACAATCAAGTGTGTCAAATATGATTACAATAGTTAGATTATCTCAATAATAATCTAATATTTAAGTAGAATGATTTAAGAGGCTCTATGCATCAGAAAATATACTCTGGTCGGACTCATGATCCGTTACCGGTTTAGCTACAATGAAAGTATTTGCATATTTGACCCGTTATATACGTAACATAACCAACATCAGCCCATCCATACATAAATGGGTGGCAATTGTCCCATCTACATAACAGACAGGGTCGAAATGAAAGGATGATACCTGATGGAGTTGTTTGGTATTGTAGTGTAGACATGTCATACGTAGGCAAAATATTTCCTTGACCATAATGCCGTGACATTGAGTGGCTGACATGAGTAGAGCTTTCAGGAGGATATTGATGTGTCGAGTTCCAATGAGGCTGCAACACATTCTTCTGAGGATATCTCATAGGATTGAGTGAACTTTCACAAAGATAAGGAGAGACGGTATTGCCTGATTGCAGCTTTGCTTTCATTTGATCCAAACATATTTGCGATTCCGTCATGTTGAGTTCTATGTATACGACCTATAAAATAAGGTATTAAAGTTTAAAGACAGAAAAAACAAGAGATTTATAAAGATGCAGAATAAAACAGAAAACACGGAATTAAAGTGATGACCTGATCGAAATACTCATCTGTCCCAGGCATATCCTTGCTCTTAGGCAACACAAAATTGGCTGAAAGTGGAAAATAGCAGGATCAAATACAGAGGAGTGAGACTACCTTGACATGTAAAGCAAAGATTATGACAAAATCTAATACTTATGATGTTGACTTTCTACTTATTTAAAGTTAACCAACCAGATGTCTAACAGCCTTATAGAGGTTGTCACAAATTCGATTTTTTAATGCGTGTAAAATTACCCACATAGCCGATAGCCATATTTTTAATCAACTGATTATCTGATTATATAAATTGCAACAATCCGTTTCAGAACTCACACAAAATCACCTCCTAATAATATACCTAGCATTTCACTGACAGCATCAACAGGAACATCCTTTCCAGTTTCTCTGAGTCTTTTCTCACTGCGAGCTTTGAGGTCTTCTGGCCTTGGGAAACACACAACTGCAATCTGATTTTGTCAAGTGTTTTAATTAGTATCACGTTACAACAATAAAGACCGGAAAAAAATAGACCTTAACTTACGGATTAAGAAATTATATGTGTACCTTCTGATAGTAAGCAAAAGGCTTTAATTTGTGCCTGCGAGCACTCTTGTAGACATTTGTCTGGTCTATTATGAAATTACGCGGTGTTTTGGAAGCCCTGGTTATTAATGTATTAAAGATCCCAGTTGCACGGTCCATTAGACTATTGAACCGCTCAGTATAGTTATGCTTGCGATGCAGACCTGGAACCTAAAGTTGTAATGGAAAACCAAATGTCACAAAAAATAAATTATATACTCATATGATAGAAATATTTCTTTAGCAGAGGGATGGTTTTAAGATTACATACCTTCATTTGATCAAGAGCCAGATTTGTTCCAAGCAGTATATATCGCTTTTCAGGGTGGTCATTCACCCATTTTTCAGCCCAAGTAGTCTTCCCTGAAGCAGGTAACCCGACCATCATGATTAATTCACAGTTACCCACATCAGAAAACGCAGGACCGATCAAACCTTTTCCATCCCCAAAAGCAGATGCCCACGGTTTGTATCCATCTAGTGGAACCAGACCATCTTCATAGCTGAACTGCAACTGAACCACAACGTTTTTTAAAAGAACATGTGGAAAGACGGCTGACTCCCAATACAACTCTTTGATTGGGGAATCTATCACTCCTAGACCATTCGGACCAGCATTAAAATGCGTTGCTGTGCCCAGCCATTTTCCATTCTTGGCAAAACTGATTGAAGCCATGGGTCTACTTTCCAGATCAACAGCACAGAGAATTGTGTCCCCAATGCCGAATCTTTCTCCATATGCAGAAAACTGTGCAGCATTAGAAAACTTTCCAGTACCACCAAACCCAAAGCTGTGCTCAGTCTCACCCAGGTTTCCCACCTTGTCATCTCCCCTAGAGACACCAACACGACAGAGGTGTTTCTCGTCGAAGCGGGTGTCATCCATATCAACTGGCTGGGCCGACACAACTTTGCAACTAAAACAGTATCTCCCACCAGTTATACCTATGTTGGCACGGGCACCAGACCAGCAGTAAGCAAAACCCTTCTCATAGAGAGAAGAACCTTCGAGACCATTTTCTTCAATATTGAAATCTAGTAGAAAGTATAGAAATCACCCAACATATCAGCTAAGATCATAAGATGGAAGTAACTATATGATCACAGAAATTAGTTTTCCTGAGCCTTTCATAACATATATTGCATATACAGCTAAGGAATAAGCTAAAAGATGCTGATGAAACACATTAACCAAAATGACACAACCTAATATATGACTACAAAACAATATTAGTACATAAAACCTTAACAATAAAATTATAATCTATGCACACCAGTGCCAAACAAGAAAACAAGACAATATATTTTGTTTGAACCCAATTTCTATAGTTTAAGCAGTTAAGCATGCTTAACTTTTGAAAGGATTCTTTTTGTACCAAGACCTTTACTAATATAATATCTCATATATGTGGTTAATGTGTGTAACTTAGTTTGGCTATATAGTCTATATATCTCAAACAAATACTTCTGAAACTTCATAAGAACATAAAACCAAGATCTCTCAAAGTATTTAATTATGCCAGTGCTACAATTTGGCTGACATGTACTATATATGCTTTAAAAATAAGATACTTAGATAATTTGAGATATATTCATCGACCATAGTTCTATTGAATCTATTTAACCTATTCAAGCACTAGGATGGAGCTTGAATCTTTCTCAATCGGAAGTTAGGCTTACTGCTTACATCAAGAAAATTCATTAAACAACATATAGTCGGTGCAAACCCATGTTTTAAAACAAGTTCATATCATCTACTTAATACTTTGATATTTCACCTATTAAATTCCCTTTAGTTCATTATAGGGTTTAGGGTTTTAGGCTATAAAATAGGCATGTACTTTCACCAATGATCCTAAGTACTCTTTTTTATTTTTTATTTTTTTGGTAACCATGACTTCGGCCAACTAAATTAATAGGTTTTAGCCCACTACCACACATACTTAGCTAAAACAAACACCCCCTAAGTAGCTTATGATGAAAAAAAAAAAAAAAACTATTTTATATTGTAAACCCTTTGTTGGTAACACTCTACAAGCACAAATTCAATTAAAAACCAAGATTCACACAAATGATTTTAGATTTCGATAAAAGCTGGTAAATATATAAAAATACCTAAATCACAATCAGCAGGATTAAGAAGAACACGATGATAATTAACGAGGGGATCGTATAGTCTTGGCTTCTTGTCAGGTGCCGGTGAGGGGTTTTGGTCACGTTCCCTCTTCACCGACGATGATGCCATTACTGTTGTGTGTGAATTCAATGTTCTTTTTCAAAATTTCCTTTTCTGTTAGGCCATCAATTTTTATAAAAGGTATAGAATGTAACGGATATATATTAGGCCCTTCCTCGATTTACGGCCCAATTTATTTCGGATCAAAATCAAATCAGACTCAGATGGTTTAGTTTAGACTAGAAGGCAAGAGATTAAAAACCGAGGTGAGTGAGTCACTTTAAGCCCACGCCCACTCGTGACTTTGTTGTGTACTCGCGTGTGAATCATACAATTCAAGAAAAATAAGGTGACTCATTCACCTTCTTGAAGCTCGAGAAAGGCATTTGTTCAAGTATTATTGTAGCAGTTGTGTGTATTAAAAAGGTGAGTAGAAATGAGTGGAAGTGAATGCCTTGACCACAAAAAGGTGAGTGGAAATGAGTGAAAGAGAGAGGAGAAAAAAAGCTGATGTGACGCTGAGGTGTAAGGTAAGTGAGATCACTCCTTGCCATCCGGCCTTAGTTCAATCGAGTCGTGTTCGGGTTCACATATTAACGTCATGTTAAGAAACTCGAACATAACCATATCTGCATAATACGTGTAACATGTTTGTGAACAATTTAACCTGTTTAAATAAATAAGTCAATCGATGAAGAATTTTGATGATTTTCGATTCAACTAGTTTAAATTAAAAAATGATATAATGACCCTTCCGCCCCTAGCCCATACCTACTCGTGTTCGTAGCTCGATCGGAGGTCAAGAATATTATCCGAGTTATGATCGTAATCCAATGTCATATTGACTATATAATAGAATAAGTTTAAATTCAAATTCGACATAAAATCCAAATTATGTATGTTATTTTTTTAGGCTGATATATTTAATCGGGTTCGCGAGTTGAGTTGTTTAATACTTATTCAACCCAAACACGATCCGTTTATTATAAGGTCAGACGAGTTGACCTATTTTTTACTCAAACTTGTTTATCTTTAACCAAACTTGTTAACTTCATATCGGGTTCGTGTCAGTTATCGTGCAGTGTGAGAATTGCAACCCCTAGTTTAGTTTTAGCCAAATGAAAACATTATGCCCCGAAATTCAATTAAGTAATAAATGATTTGAATTACTCAAGTAAACATATAAATTTAGAAATTGTACATAAAATATCTCTACTACATAGCATGAATGACATTTTTTCTAATAAATTTTGTAATACATTCATTAATGCATTTTAAAGCAATACGAGTGTTAATTTATCATGTATATACTAGAAAATTCTTATATTAAATTATTTTGCACAACATTTTAATACCTCATTTATCATTTATTTTGAACTTGTATATTTTTTATGGAAAAAAACACAAACAAATCGATAGAATTGAAATTGTTAGAATTAACGAGTTACAAAGTTTGAAAAATATGATTTACTCGTACGAGCGCTATCGATAACCAATCAATCCACCTTTTAAAATTTTCGGAAAAAATCAACCGCAAAAACAAAATAATTGTTTTCTATATAAAGTAGGACGAATTTATTAAAGGAAAATGATGCAAATGTGTAGAATGCTAAGTGAAAAATATGTTAGGATTTAGAAAATCCGGTAGTTAAAGAGTCGGTCACCTCAAGTATATGTATTCGTTAGAAAGCTCGTAGTCGTAGTCATGTTATGTTAATAAGTAGTTTGATAAGTAACACCGTGGAGGACGGACGGGTCTTTACCCACTGTATGCCTGATCCACAGCCCGTAGGAAGCGTGTCTTGTAAGAAACTATAAATACCCTCTACCTCCCAAGGTAGAGGGTTGGAGCTTCATAATATCATTTTTCTTTGTCTCACTAAGTTCCCTAAACTCTTCCACTTTCTCTCTCTAAAACCTAAACCATACTCCCCTTTGTATTATGATATGATGTGTTTATGAAATCCAATATGCTACAAATGGTATCAAGAGCCATGGTTTGATCACTCATCTTTCATGTTCTTGGATTTCTAGTGGTTTTCATAAGGTTTTTGGGTTTGAATGAGTTTAGAGTAGTTTGCATCATTTGGATCATTTCTAGTGTTAAAGTTTGGATTTTGATAGTACTTTTGTGTTTAGAATCATTATAAGTGTTTAGGTTTTGATTTGGTAGGTTTGAATCATCGTGGTTGAGTTGTTTTTGGATTGAAAAGTGGGGTTTTTTTTAATATTTGTTGGATGCGAGTTGTGTCTCGGATTGTGTTTATTGGATGCGAGTTGTCTATTCTGACCTTGCTTATTGAAGCGAGTTGTCTTATATGCGAGTTGTCTATTGAGACAAAACGACAAAAAGGACAAAGTAGTGGAAGTAGTGGGTCTACTTGTGTACTATGCGAGTTGTTATCCTATGCGAGTTGTGTTTTATGCGACTTGTCTGTTAAGTGAGTTGTCAGTTTATGCGAGTTGTGTTATATGCGACTTGTCTATTAAGCGAGTTGTCATCTAAGCGAGTTGTCTAGGGTGCGAGTTGTCTTGACTGCGTGTTGTCTAGGGTGCGAGTTGTCTTGAGTGCGACTTGTCAAGTGTGCAACTTGTCTTTTGAGACTTGTCATTTCTTCGTGTTATGGTTTTTCTTTTGATTTAGTAAAATCCCGTGAGAGAATCTATTTTCCGGTTTAATCAAAGAATTGTAAAATCCCGTAGAATCTGCAATCATGTCTACAATCACTTCTTCTGTTGCTGACGACGTTCAAGCTGCAGGATCTATACTAGTCCTCCCATGCTGGACGAACCGACTATGACTATTGGGCTCAAAGAATCGATGTATTGCTTAGGAAAAGGAAATGGGGTTAACATACTTAAGTCAATTGATGAAGGACCTTATCAAGTTGAGACTACCAGAGACATTCTTGAAACTGCTATTGATGGTTCAGTGATATTAGGATTGGATAGACCAAAGACATATGATGAACTTACTGATAAGGAGAAGAAGAGATACGATCAGACATCGGGCTTCAAACATCATACTTAGGGGTTTACCTAAGGATATTTACAAGTTGATCAATCACAACACGAAGCTAAGGCAGGTATGGGACAATGTTAAGATGCTTCTCTCTGGTTCTGAATTGACTAAAGAAGACAGGGAGTCTCATCTGTATAATGACTTTGAGAACTTTAAGATGAATCGAGGCTGACTTGAGTATTATGTGAGATTCTACAAGCTTGTGAATGACATGAGGAATATCAAAATGACTATGCCAAATATCCAGCTCAATTCAAAGTTTGTGAACAATATGAATCCCGAATGGCACAAATTTGTCACTGCAGTCAAACTTAACAAAGGATTGAGGAACACAAAATATGAGCAATTGTATGCTTACTTGCTTCAAAATGAGAAACATGCTGTGTTTGAACGGATCATCTTGGAAAAGTTCAAGAACAATGCTGGTGATGCAAGCTCTTCAAATGATTCAACTGCATTCTACAAGAATGTAGGAATTACCACCAAAGCTTCACAAGTCATACCTACTGGAAATGGTAATCACAAACTCATTCCAGATCCAGGGTATAAGCCTCCAAATTCAGACACATTCATGGAACAACTTGTTAATCAACTGGCTCTAATGGTTAAGCAAAACTTGAACTTCACTCCACACACCAACAATCATCTCAGAATGGCTTCCAATCTTCAAAATCATGCTACTGTTAAAGATGGAAAGGTAGTGGTGCAAAATGTGCAAGGAAGACATAATGAACAAGGAATGGCAGGAGCAGGATATGGAAATACTGGTGTAGGTGGAGGATATGTGGGTAATCAGAATAGAGGAAGGAACATGGCTCAAGGTCAAGAGAAGCCAATCAAGTGTTACAACTGTGGTGGAGAAGGACACATTGCGAGGAACTGCACTTCTCCTAAACTTCCACAAAATGCAGAGTACTTCAAGGACAAAATCTTTGCTGGTACAAGCTCAAGATAATGGAGCAGTATTGGATGAAAAAGAATTGATGTTTCTTGCTGAGGGAAATGCCAAAACCTACGATCATGAGGCGTGGATGAACGACGGTCAGGGGTATGGGACACAACAATCCTAATGCATTTCAAGTAGCAGAATGTGATGCATTTGATTCTGATGTCGATGATGAACCCACTGCTCAGACCATTTTCATGGCTAGTATCTCACCAATGGTCTCTCCAAAGGCTCCTTCACCACAACAGGCCAGTCTTTCCAAGGAATCAATCATATCAGAGGTATTAAAACTATACGATGACATTGATGTGCAAAAGATACACGACAAGGTACAACCAACCGAAATTATTGAATCAAATATTTAAAATATGGGTAATAGCAATATTGTCCCATATGATCAATATGTGAAGCAAAATGAAAGTGAAAGTGTACCAAGCAATGCGTCTTCTGCAGTCAATGATGACTATATTTTTAATGAATAGACTGCATGTGCCCTTGATGACTCTATGACCTCTGAAATTAATGCCTATAAGGAACAAGTTTCTATATATGAACAACGTGCTAAGTTTGAATTAACTACCCGTGAGCAGGAGATGGATAACCAGATGCGTACAATTATCAGAAAAAGTAATTTTAGGGAAGAAATGTTAAAAAAAGAGTTGGATTCCTTACAAGCAAATCTTAACAAAACTGTTAAACAGAAACAAGAACTTCAAGAAAATGTAAAAGTGCTTAAACAGGAATTCAATGCTAAGGAATCAAAACTTTTAAATGAATTTTCCAACCTAAAAACTTTAAAGAAAAAACTTGAAAATAAGTTGTACGTACAAGGGAACACCATTCAGACTGCTCACATGATCACTAAGCATAGAGTTCTAAGTGATAAGCATAGTGTTGCACTTGTAGATGAACCAAATCCTAAGGCTTGTATTAAAGCTAAAGCAGCTCAAAAGGTAATCCATGATGGAAATGAGATTCTTAAGCCTAGACAGAAACCCACTTGTGCTGAGTGCACTGAGGAAGATAGAAAATTAGAAGAAGTCTCTAGAAAAAAAATGGATGATAAACTTAAGAATCCCTCGTGCATAAAAGAAAATATCACTTTTAAAACACCAAATTATTCTAAGGAAAACTGGATTTCCTTTAATAAGTTTAGACCTCAGACCCAGCTGACCCCTGAACAAATGTTCTGGAAAAAGGATCTGGACAAGCAAAAAGCTGATGATTTTATCGAAAAGAATTCCCTTTGTAGGAAAATTCCTCCTGCCACTGTGTATCCTCCAAATACACCAATGCATTTAGTGCCTAAAAATCTTCCTACTAATAGCAAGACCTTAATCAACCTTTATGTAGTTTACCAACTATTTGTTGATTTTGAGAAAACATGTAAGAAGAGAATCACACCCACTGGGATAACTGAAGAGGAAAGGGGTTTTGAACAAACTAAAGAATGTTATTTAACTGAGGTCATGCCTTTCTTTAAACAACTTAAAGGACAATTTGAGAGTCTTCAAAAGGGAATGGACACAGATATTAAAGAAATGAAAAAGATGTTTAATGATATGGAATTTGAGGTCAGTATGTATGAACGTGAGCTTAAGAGTAATGAAATTAAGATAAAGAATCTGCACATCATTAATGACAATTTGATCTCTCAATGTGTTGCTCAAGATGTGTTCTACACTATTACAAATTATTCTATTACTGCGTCTCAATTTCATGAATTAACTGTTGCATTAAAAGTTTCCCATGATCGTGTCATTGAGCTTGAAACCACAAATTCAAAATTGCATGATAAAGTTGAACAGGATGATCATGATAACTTGGTCAAACATTTTTTTAAATTGGAAGTTGAACATTTTGACTTGCAACTAAAATATCAACATCTCAAAGAAAATGTTAAAACCTCAAATATCAAGACATCCTCGGATGTTCCTAAGTTTGATGCAGTTTTTGAAATAAGCAAACGTGACGAACATATTCGAGCTCACTGTAACACGATCAGAAGGTTGAAAACCCAAATTTCACAATTAAAGGGTGAAAAGAACAATGTGAATGGCTCCCAAATGCCTCCTCCTTTATATTCTCAGTATTCTCAAAACTTTCATCTTCAAAACATCATTAATGTATTACAACAAGAAAATGAGAGTTTTCTAGAAGAAAATGAAAAGGTTAAACGACACTTCAAAGAGTTATATGATTCAATGAAAGTCACTCGTGACAAGAACAATGAAAAAATAACTTCTTTACAAAAGGAAATTGAGAATCTGAAGAGTCAGGTAAAAGGGAAAATGCCACTTGTCTGTGATGAGAATGTTATATCAAAGGCATCTGCGGATTCTAAGTATCTGTATCTGTAAAGTATATTCCTCCTCATCTTAGAAATAACGAACTTGTGTTTCAAGAATATCTTTCGGACCTTAAGGATAGTCTAGAATGTCTCCGTGAGATTGTCGAAGAGGATAGCATAAATAAACCACTTGATAGTGAAGTTAGGTATGCATGCTTATATGCCAAACGATCTCAGGAACTTTTAGAATTTTTAAGAGCAACATGCCCTAAATCCTTTTGTAAGAAAGATAAATTCGTTATACCTTGCTCTATGCCTAGTGTTAAGCATGCAACCCATGATATGCCTTGTTCTGTTCCGAAAGTCAAGCATGTGAACTTTGATGTGCCTGCAAGTACTTCAAATCCCAACACTTCTAGATCAGGAATGCAAAAAGTAGCAAAACCAACTAATGTTCCCATCATTCCCTCTACAGGAGTAATCAGTGATACAAAAGCAAGCAGGTCAAAGCCTCCAGGCAATACAAAGCAAGATAGGACCTCGCAAGCTAAGAGTGATCAATGGAAGAAAGTAGAAGACCACCCTAGGAACAATAAGTTTGTGTTGAATAAGACGAATCGTGTTGATTCTAGTATTAGCTATAAGCATACTGTAATTAATTCGAATTCTGCTACTACTTGCAAAACATGTAATGAAGGCTTGATTTCTGGTATTAATCATGAATGTGTTGTGAATGATTTGAGTAATGATGTAGAATCTCCGGTAAAAAATGTTAACACTAGAAAACAGGATAAGAAGGTCAGAAAACCAAGGTGGAAGAGGGCTAGAAAACATTGGAAACCAACAGGAAGAAAATTTAGTAATGTAGGCTATCAATGGATACCTACTGGCCATAAATTCAATCTTAATGAGTTGTGCCCTAAATTATCTAGATCAATGCCCATTAGGAAATTGATGCCCACTGGTAGAACTATACCTTTAAAAAGTGAACATACTTTGAATAGATCTACTGTTACTACTAGCCCGACATCTACCTCTAATGATATCATTGTTTCTACTTCTGATGTGGGTGCTCCAATCACATTTACTAACCAAGTGGAACGCATTCTTGCATGGGGATCCCAATTGTCCAGTCATCCATTCTTATGCGTGTTCAACTGCAGGTCGTTCAAATCGATTACGTGGTACCGGACTCGTGCTTTGTTCCAAGCATATGACTAGAGATCGCTCGCGGCTCATGAACTTCGTGAGTAAATTTATTGGGACTGTTAGATTCGGAAACGGCCATTTTGGGGCAATTATGGGTTATGGAGATTATGTGGTTGGTGATAGTGTAATTTACCGGGTATATTATGTTGAAGGTCTTGGTCACAATTTGTATTCTGTCGGTCAATTCTGTGATTCTGATCTAGAAGTGGCCTTTAGAAAACATACATGCTTCGCTAGGGAACTAGATGGCGTTGAACTTTTGAAAGGAACTCGTGGAACCAATTTGTACACCATCTCTATCGAAGACATGATGAAGTCCTCTCCAATCTGCTTGTTATCAAAGGCTTCGAAAACAAAGTCATGGTTATGGCATTGTCGTCTCAATCACTTGAACTTCGGCACCATAAATGATCTCTCCAGAAAGGACCTAGTAAGAGGCTTACCTATATTAAAGTATGAAAATGATCATTTTTGTTCAGCATGCCAATTAGGAAAAAGCAAGAAATATGCCCACAAACCCAAACCTGCAAACTCAGTTATGGAAGTTCTTCATACTCTTCATATGGATTTGTGCGGACCCATGAGAGTGCAAACGATAAATGGAAAGAAATATGTGTTAGTCGTTGTTGATGACCACTCTCGATTTACTTGGGTTGAGTTTTTGAGGAGAAAGGATGAAACTCCAAATGTCATCATCAAACTTATCAAACAACTGCAGGTTCAACTTAACAAGACTGTTAGAATTATTCGAACGGACAATGGAACTGAGTTTGTTAACAAAGAACTAAATCAGGTTTATGAAAGCATTGGAATCAGCCATCAAAGAAGTGTTCCACGAACTCCTCAACAGAACGGTGTAGTTGAAAGACAAAATCAAACTCTTGTGGAAGCCGCAAGAACCATGCTAATTTACTCAAAGGTTCCAATGTTTCTCTGGGCTAAAGCCATTGCCACTGCTTGCTATACCCAAAACCGTTCCCTTATCCACACCACTCATGGAAAAACTCCATACGAACTTGTCCACAATTGAAAACCAGATCTATCTTTCCTTCGTGTGTTTGGTGCTTTGTGCTATCCAACGAATGATGGTCAAGATTTAGGTAAATTAAGAGCTAAGGCGGACATTGGAGTTTTTGTGGGTTATGCACCAAACAGGAAGGGTTACCAAATCTACAACAAAAGAACTCGAGATATCATGGAAACTATTCACGTCACGTTCGATGAGCTGTCTGGGCAAATGGCTCCAAGACAATCAAGTTCTGGACCCGCATCTCAACATTCACTAAGTGGTCCCATTAGTTCTTCTCTTGTACAGAACCTCTCACCAGCAGTTCTATACGTACCTCCTTCTGAAGATGATTTGAAGAAATTGTTTGATCCGATGTTTGATGAATACTATGAACCTATTGCTAATGATCAGTCTACACCATCAACAGTGGCGGATCCTAACCCAATCAACACAGATAATCCATCTGTTTCAATGACTCTGTCTCAAGAAGCGCCAGCTGCAGATCACTCATCGTCATCCTCAAATCCTCAATCTTCAGCTGTACAACATGGAAATGAAGCTGCAAATTATGATGAAGATAACCCTTTTGCTACTCCTGAAGATGCTCCATTTGAGAACATATTTGATCCTGAACCAACTTCAGAACCATCTTCATCAGGAGATCCAAACTCTGCTACTTCAGTCCCCCAACAACAACCACACGAGCACCTTCGAAAATGGACACATGACCATCCATTGGACAACATCGTTGGAAACTGTTAGGTTCCCATATTAGTAACACAAGCATCAATAGAAGAAATATTTGAAGAAATGATCGGTTGAACAATAATCAAACACACACACACGTATGACTAAACCGGTTATGCGTAGGAGATGTGAATGAGAGAATAAATTGAACAACCAACCCTCAAGTGAGGGTTATTACATAGTATTTATAGGAGAGGGAGCTAGGGCAACACTCCTAGTCCCTTCCTTTCCTTATTGGACTTGGGCCTAGGCTTATGGGCCTTCTACATAAGCCTAAGCTAATAACAAACATAAAGGCCATAATTAAGCTAACTATTACATATGAATCACTAACACTTGAATTAGGTTTAGGAGTGATTCCAACAATCTCCCCCTAAGTGTTGGTGATAAATGAATGCAGACGATGAAGGTGCTGATGTAATAGAAGCTTTGACGTCTTCTGACATTCTTCTTTCTTGTGAGAAGAAGTGTCTTGATTCGAAAAATCTCCCCAGTGTAGAGAAATTGTTTCCTTTGAAGTATTCTGCTTTGACGTCATCATTTTCTTTGTTCTTTTGTTGTTTGTTCTTTGAAAGTGATAGTATGGTGTGGTAGTCTGCATCAAGTCAGCTTCATTGCTCCAGTGTCTCCACGTCTTTCTTCAACATGCTCACACACTCTTTGACGTTGGATTTGATCTGATGAAGTTCTCTTAGTCTTTAAACTTTGTAGATTCTTTGACTTTGACGAAGAATCATTCGGACTTTGTGTTGCCTTTTGAGTGAACTTCCATTAGTGATGTTGTTGGTATGAGCATGTGAAGAATCTGCACGATCAGTCCGCTCCAGAGCTTCCATAAGAAGTAAACATAAGAAAGGTTAGTAATAAGCGGATTCCGGCACTTACAAGTTTGAACTTCGAGAGTGTTAACAGCATAGTGTGAAAACACAACTCTAATTCTCACAAAAGCCGTTCCTGAACCGGAGTCCCACAAGTGAGATAACACGATCTACCGAAGTACACCTACGATTCAGATGAGTCGCTGAGGTACACCGAAGCATCACCTCACGACTGTAGACCGTTTGAGACACACTAAGCGTAATCCACGGGGAGTTACCGAAGTGACCTTCTGTCAGGGCTGTTTGATGTTGACCCTGGCAGGAGTTTCCATTCAATCACTGAGGATCACAGTTGTGAACCTCTCATAAATGTTCTCGACAGATTGCTAGGATCTGTGTAGGACTCGATAACGTACCACTGTTGTTCTTACTTTTGAACAACAAGTGATGAAATGTCAAGTGTACCTATGAGATCTTTTGATGAATCTCGTGGCTCTAGACTCAATAGTGCATTTTGGGTTTCCTGAGCGGAGACTAGGGAGAGGGTCTCCTTCTTCAATACCAACAATCTCTAAGAGAATGCCGATAGTTTATGTAGGGTTCCCTGTGAGAATGAAACAAGCTTCTGTTGAGAGAAACTTGAGTGGCTAAGAAGGTTTAGTGCATGCGTCACTGGGTCCATGACAACTTTTAATCTTCAATACCGGTGTCATCTAGTGACAACCAGTAGCATATGAATTGAACCCGGTGTCTGCCCTAAGTTGAATAATCTGGAGGGCTATTTTTCACCCTTTTCTTTGCTTTTCTTTTTAATTCTTCAACTCCTTCTTTCTCTGATTCTCATTTTCTCCTTTTTATAATCATACCTAAGGACTTCTAATTCTAACTATTGGTGGTGTCCTTGGGTAGATCCCTCCGGCTCTGGCGGATCATAGGACGGTTATTCCTAACCTTAATCACCTTATAACTCCATTGCCATAAAACCATTTTCATGAAAATCTCTCGAAGTGTTTGTGAATGAAAAACATGTTTGAACACTTCAAGAGTTTTAGATTTTCAGAAATACTCCCCTCAACATGTGCTTAAGAGTTTTAACAGAAATTTGCACAGTGAGGAAAGAGCGCGCACTTTTTTGAATTGATCGACTCAAGATAGACAATCCCTTTCGAGACACGATTACGTTGCATAGTTAAAGAGATACATTGTTAGCTTTTAGGTGACAACTAGCTCTAATAACTACCTTGAAGATATGGACAACCCCGAAAGGTTGTCAAACCCGTCAAAGGTCATGTCTATCAAGAGCTTCTCGAATGGGTACAATTTACTTGGATAAGTCTTGGAAGACAAATCTTTTCAATGTATGACTGTTCAGTTCCCGTCAATTCATGGGTTGAAGTCTTTTCACACGAGGATTCAATAGCAAAACACAACATATTTCTTATCACATAGTTTTCTCCCCCTCAAAAATGGCATATAAATGTTATTTTTGAAGAAATGTTGAGAATAAATATGACCATTTTGAGTTTTGTGGGAAGATTACACAAAGAACAATTTTGTGAACAAAGTTTTTTAAGTCAAATACTCCCCCTCAACAATTGATATAAACGGTTGAGGTTTTGAAAAACATAAGGGGAAGTACTTGTTCTTTTGAGCAAAACCTTTGAAAAGTGAAAGGTTTGATAAGTTTTACTCAAAAGTAAGAAGCTTTCGCTCCTTTTATAAGGATTGTGGCACTGAAGCGTACCACAGGGTCCTTTATTTACAAGTGCGGGTTGTACACTGTTATATGTGCACAAGCCATTGTCATATATAATCACACATCCAAATAAATATGAAATTGGAATAGATTAAGGGGTACCAGGAATTTCAGGTAGGTCAGCAAGAACTCCAGGAATGCGAACTGGTGATAGCCTGTGAGATTAATGCGTTGACGACCACCTACGAAGCTTTCCAATGTTCTGAACTGGTCCCTTCGAAACAACCTTTCATCAATCATCTTGATGATTCTCTTTACATCCCGTCTTTCCTTAGAAGTCCATCTCGTTGGTGACCCAATGCCTTGTTGAATCGCCTTTAACCTATATGCTAGCCCATCTTTGACATGCTTCAATGTTGAATCTCCAAACTTATGAAGCTCATTACACGCCATCAAGCAGTTGCGGTGGAGTGCACTGCGGTAGACTACTCCAAAGGGTTTGCTGATGATAGTGAATTGATGTTGATGGTTGATGTCAGGAAGTTCTAGCTGCGGTGCGGTGAAGTTGACACGAGTCGATACGACTCAACGCAAGTTGCAAATCTTCTACACGTTCTTGGATCACGATGCTTTTGATGAAGATGAGTAAGGACTTGATGTATTCGCGTTGAATTTCAGTCGAGAATTGTCTCATTCTTCCCTGTACTTTGGCAAGATACAGATCTTCAATATCATTGAGATACAAATTCTGAAAGTCCGCTTCACAGAACGCATAGTCCCTTTCGTCTTCTCGTTTGACGACAATATGCTTGAGAAAGGTGTAATCCCATTTGGACCAAAGAGCAATATGCTTAACAGCAACGATCCCTTGATTACTGTACACTTCATGTTGAGATTTACGAACTGGCAGGCTTACGTAGTAGATTCATCGGCGTTAGGCCAATGGTGAATCCCGTACATTGCATTGAGGTCATACTCTTCCACTCTGTTGTTGAACATGTGGGTAGCCTTTTCCTCGATGGCTATGCGGTTGGAGTAAATGGCTGCCGGGAACGGAAGTGTAAGTGATGTAGCGTGCCGTTGTCACATCGCTACCATGTAGAAGAAATTCCAAGTCGTTGTTGAAGAAGTATCGAAATGGAATCTGAGGTTGATCTGGTCGACCAATGGTAGGTAGAGGTTTAGTCCAATCTGTGTAGTATGGAGCGTTGTCTTTTCTGGTGTAGTCGATGTTTGCTTGAGGGTTGAGCCAATCAATGTTGTTAGACATGGCTCGTGCTATGTTTTCAAGGTGATATTCAACCTCAATAGCACTTTCCGAACTGTCTTTGAGTATTTGGAATGCTTCATTCTTGATTCGTTTCAACTCTGATTTCATCATCTTCTTCACTCGGAACTTTGATTGTAGTAACTTAGCATGCTCCAGCGTACTACCTCTTACCATATCTTGGTCATCAGTTAAGGCGGGTGTAGCAGCAACAAGTGTGGAAAACCATTCGTATTCGGTGTCATCATCGTCTAGCCATGAAACGACATCAGCCTTAGTCGGCTTATTCTTCTTCTTGTGCTGGGAGAAGTGGGTTGTTGTTGGGGGTCAGGGATTTCCTCATCGTCACCACCCGTATACTCAAAGTGATCACCGGTTTTCTGAGTGCGGGGTGGTAACTCGAATCCTGAGGTTTTTTAGTAGAAGAGCGAGGAGGAGATCGTGGTTGAGCTGGAGTCCTTTGGGGTGGAGGTTGCATTGAAGATGATTCACCGTTTTCTTGGACGTTTAGGCTCATCATTTTTATCCTTATCCTTATCTTCATCGTCTCTTGGGCGTTTAGGCCTTTGAGCTTCTTCCTGTAGCTGATTTGAGTTGGCATTCCAGCAGTGCTTCAAACAATTTACCTTCGGAGGAAGTAAATGTTGCAGATCGTTTAGACATTTGAGCTACGAGCACGTTAACCAATTCACATCTGAGAATATTATGGGATCAACAGGGTTGATGTTGACATGCATTGGTGTTGATCTCATAGTTTGCTTGGCCAAATGTAATAGATTCGGATAAAGTTGTTTGGTAAACATCTCCTTTGTAACTCCAGGAGCGATGTCAAGAAGGTACTTGTGAGTGTAACCTTTGATCATCTCGTTCATTTCCCTTTGAAGATCACGTTGCATGAACTTCTGGATGTATTCCCTTTCAGCTTGCATCTTTTCATTCTCATCATGAAGATAATGTACGTCGTGAGAAAATTCAACTTCTTGTAAAGCACCTCTTTCTTTCGACTGTTTGACAGCTTTAATGATTCGTGTCTTAGCTTGAGAGATCCAAGAGGCAGTTGGCTTCTTCACTGATTTGGATGTGGATCTGGTTGATCTTTTGGATGGTGGTGGTGAAGAATGAGAAGACGAGTCTGATGATGAAGAATCATGAGGAGGTTCAGGGTCCTTAGGAGATTCAGAAGTTTTCTCCTTGGAACGAGTTGGACTATTGAGAAGAAAATCATCATAGTTCACTTCGTCATCTTGATCGGTTTTAGCCTTTTCTTCACTGCTGAATCCTAGCTTCCTCATCAGCTTTTTCTTTCTCATACTTCTCTTTTCTCGTTCCTCCGGCGTTTTGTTGTTGCTCAAGAGTGGTGGCACCAGTTACCTTATCGGGTTGATTAACCGCATCAGGAATTGGTGTAGATTGAACTCCACCACTCGACCCTCCGGGGCCACCCATTTGATCCTTTGCAAATGCTTTGGCAAGATGTTTATGTCTGAGTTCCTTCAACTTCCTTTGATATTCCTTTTGCTCATCTATTGGTTCTTCTTTAGAGCTCTCCTTATCATGTTCAATCACAGGAGTCTTCCCTTTACCTTTGTCATTTGGTGGACTGGGAGGTTTAGCTACTTGATTGAGTAACGTCGGTTGCATTAGAGTAGAAGACCTCATCGTCTGATTCAGTTTCCTCAGAGCTTTCGTCCACTAGCTTTCTTGGTGGTTCAGGCTTTGGAGTGGGAATAGGAACAGCTTCTTTAGAGGGAACTTTCCTTTTAAGTGCAGGTTTCCTCTTAGGGAACTTCCTTTGACTCTCTATGCTTGCAACACTCTCTGCACTACCTCTTCTGGTTTTCCTGGTAGGTATACCAGAAGACTTATCATCGAGAGAACCAACTTTACCTTTATCAACTGCTACCAGATACCTTTTGTATGAATAAAGCTGTTTAATTTCATCAGAGAGAATGTGGTCCGGTAACACAGCACCTTGTTTCTTTGTTGTTGACTCCTTAAGTCTGACCGTTAGAGTAGGTTCAGACAACATGTCGTGAGTGTTGGGGTCATTGATTCTTTTGGGGATATCAGGGTTAAACCCAAGTGCTCTTCGGATCAACAGTTTTGTATATATGATATAGGGGATTTTTGAGCCAAGCTTCTTGAGGAATGTCATCATGTCGTCCCATATCAGAGCTTCGACTTCTATGTGCTTCATGTTGACCAAAGCCCAAAAGATTTGCAGTTCCATGAGCTTGGGATGCTCATAGCCACTGTCACGACCAGAAACAGATTTGGTGATGATGATGTAGAGAGTTCTCCAAGGTTGAGGAATATTCTTAAGATCCACATGTGAATGCTTAGTGATTACTCCTGTATCTTCGTCATAACCAATATTGATCAGGAACTGTAGAACAGTCTCTTCAGTTGGTGTGGCATTGAGTTCGGTTGGCTCGATGATCGGAATGAGAAGAACAGCCCGTAAGTCTGCCGGTGTGATGGTGACTTGTTTGTCATTGAGAGTCACCGTCACAGCGTTTTGTCCTTTGATCTTTTGCATTGTAGTCCAGAACTGATGAATATAGATCTCAGTGCTGTAGCGAGTTGGAGAGCATGTTTTGGTAAGGATGATTCTTGAGAATATCCACAATTAAACAGGAGGACTCGAGCGGTGAGAGTTTCAAAGTCTACACGAAGGTTGTTCTTTCCAATCTTCATCGGATAGCCATTAGGGAAGATATCAACAACGGTGAGAACATTTGGTGCATCCACATTCATTTGAGCGTCCATGTCGTGATCTGAAGGATATTTAGCCAAACGAACCAACATATCGAAAGACATTATGTTAGTCAACAGATGGTTATATTGTCTACTTATTGAATGTGATGTGTCAATGATTGTTACGAGTCCAAAGTCACTTGTTTGTCCAATAGTCCAATGAAGTCGTGATAAGTTTCGTGAGTTAATTAACTTTAAGTTTTAAAGTCCATGTTATCACTTATTTCTCACAACATATTAAACGTTTAAGCTTATTAGTGACATTATTGGTTTCGTGACGTTATGATTTATTTATTTACAAGTTTGCACGCGTAACAATTCATGATTAAGGTTAAACAAGGCTTACACGTAGAAATGGCAAGCTTATGCGTAAACAGAAGAGGTATACGCGTAAACGCAAGCTTATGCGTAGGAACCTGGCTTACGCGTAAGAAATATTACGCGTAGGAACAGGGGACCTTATGCGTAGAGCTTACGCGTAAGCGCATATAAAACCTTACGCGTAAGGCTTACTCGTAAGAGTAGACCTTATAAGCCTTACGCGTAGAGGTCACTGTTTATACATATCCTTCACAGGATACGCGTAGTCCCATATGTAGAACCTTACGCGTAACAGTTACGCGTAAGGTGATCCTTATGCGTAGATTGCTAGTAACCTTGATTCTGATTTTTACGTGTAGCAAACCTGAAATAATAATCATCATAGCATCAATATTAACATTAACATTCATTTATTTTTCAGATCATAGCATGAAAACGCATTAAGCATTTACGCGTAGGAACAGTTTATGCGTAAAACTAAACCCTAGGTTTCAAAGATTACGCCTAGGAAATCTAGCCATAGGATTTGCACCAAACTGATTATGGGAGGTCTTAGATGCCTAATGAGATTTTTTGTTCAAGTTTTAACATCAAACATGCCATAGATAAAAAATACCCAAACCGTATGAACATAAACCCTAAATTCCAATTAATGAATCATTAGTGTTACTGGGTGATATCTGGGCCTAGATATGATCAATTAAACTTGACAACAACCTCCTACAACAATCTTTTTCACCAAAAACGTTCTCATTTGAAAACACCCAAATTAACGCATAAACCCTAGTTTTTCAAAATCAATCAATACGTGTTTCTGGGTGTGTTTTGAGTATAAAAATGTTATCAATGATGTTGTAGAAATGTTTTGACACAATTGTTTTAACAACAAACACACAAACATGATCATGTGTTCATACGCATATGCGTAGAACACAAAAATCACTAAATCTCTCATTTTAACCGTTGGATTAATGAAAGATTCAAAAC
This sequence comes from Chrysanthemum makinoi, assembly GCA_910596185.1. NCBI lineage: Eukaryota > Viridiplantae > Streptophyta > Magnoliopsida > Asterales > Asteraceae > Chrysanthemum > Chrysanthemum makinoi. The sequence goes on along the minus strand of OU343217.1, from coordinate 151,294,196 downwards.
CATTGTTTAAAAACGTGTTCCAAACACAGAATCACTTACAGATTGATGATCAAAACTTCGGATTAGTGAAACGATTTTGGATCGTGGATGAGATTAGTTGAGATATTAAATGTGAGAATTAAATGTGTTTAGTGGAAAGTTTTAATAAAAATAACTTTAACCTTTTGACAGTTTTGGTCCCTCCACCTTAACATTTTACATCCAACGCCCACAAATTCCATTTTGGTTACCAAATGAATGATTTTAGGAAAGAATTTTGACGAAACTCTCCCTTGACTTAAGAAATATTGAAATTTTATAAATTTGAGTCCGAGGAGTGTCAGAAAACCAGAAATGTGACCATCATTATTAAAGAAACAACCGGGATAAGATAACATGCAAGTACAAGGTTTTATGAAACTGAAAAATATTTGCTTTCTCCCCCTCAACACTTGATCAGAAAAATATTAAATTTTGAAAGATTTGAGTGTTGACGGAAGATTTGTACTTGCCATGTTAAAAGAAATATAGATAGAAGAATATTTTTGTTGTTTTATAAGGTTTTATATTTTTGTATTTTGTTTTTGAAAAATATTTACAAAAGAGATTTGGTGTTTGACTGGTTTTTAAGAATGTTTTAAGAGTTCATCCAGTTCCTCTTGAGTCAAACACCGCATACCAATCCGGTGGACCAACTCATTAAACCTAGCAGGAGCTAAGGCTTTGGTGAGAAGATCTGCCAATTGGTATTCAGTACCCACAAAATATAATTCAACAGTACCCTGTTCCACGTGGTCCTTGATGAAATGATATCGAAGATCGATGTGCTTTGATTTCGAGTGTTGAACTGAGTTGCACGAGATCGCAATAGCACTCGATTGTCGCAGTACATCGGGATTCTGTCAAATACGTAACCATAGTCTTTGAGTTGTGTTCTCATCCAAATGAATTGAGCACAACACGCCGACATGGCTACATATTCTGCTTCGGTTGAGGACAGCGATGTACAATCCTGATTCTTCGATTGCCATGACACCAATTTGTCACCAAGAAATTGTAAAGCACCTGAAGTATTTTTCCTTGAATCTAAGCATCCTGCGTGGTCAGCGTCTGAATAAGCAATTAGTTCAAAACCAGAATCCTTCGGATACCAGATCCCCAAATTAATGGTTCCCTTGATGTATTGGAGGATTCTTTTAGCCTCAGAGAGGTGGGTTTCAGTTGGTCTCGACTGGTAACGGGAGCAAAGATATACGGCAAAGACAATATCAGGTCTGCTAGCTGTTTGATACATGAGAGACCCAATGATACTACGGTATTTGGTAGGGTCCACCAATTTCCCATGTAAATCAGCGTCTAGCTTCTTGGTATGAGCCATTGGTGTGGCATAGGTGTCACAGTTTTGCATTCCAAATTTGTTTAACAATTCAAGGGCATATTTGGATTGACTCAAGAAAATACCTCGGGGTGATTGATGAACTTGCATTCCTAGGAAGAATGTGAGTTCACCCATCATTGACATTTCAAAATGTTTTGTCATAAGTTTTGCAAAAGCATTTGAATATTTTAAATGTGTTGACCCAAAAATTATGTCATCCACATAGATTTGAACGATTAAGATGTGAGCCCCATGATATTGTATAAAGAGTGTAGGGTCGACCGAACCTTTGGTAAACTTATTGGCAATAAGGAAGGATGATAACTTATCATACCACGCCCGAGGGGCTTGTTTGAGACCGTAGAGAGCTTTCTTCAGTTTGTAGACATAATTAGGGAACTCTGGATCAACGAATCCTTCTGGCTGGCTTACATAGACCGTTTCTTTCAGTTGTCCATTGAGAAAAGCAGTTTTGACATCCATTTGAATGACCGTGATGTTCATGTAAGCCGCAAATGCTAGAAAAATCCGAACAGCCTCAAGACGAGCAACCGGAGCAAATGATTCTTCAAAGTCAATACCCTCTTCCTGTCTATAACCCTTAGCCACCAGACGTGACTTGTTTCTAATTACGGTTCCTTCAGAATCCAATTTGTTTTTCCAAATCCATTTTAGACCAATGACGAAGACCCCTGTTGGTCTTTCAACCAGTTCCCATACTTCAAGACGTTTGAATTGGTTGAGTTCTTCCTGCATGGATTCAATCCAGTTGTCCTTTGTCATTGCGTCTTTAATGTTTTTAGGCTCAGATTGGCAGACAGTGAGTGCATAAATGCAATGTTCACCATCTGTGTGAAGACGTTGTCTCGTTACGACTGGTTGATTCGGGTTACCAATAATATTCTCAAGAGGATGGTCTTTCATCCAACGATGCGTGGAAGGTTGATGTTGATATACATTGTGCAGATTCTGAGGATTCAAATGGCTTGTAGATGATTCCGCGACATCAGGTGCAGCAGACTCATTAGCAAACGGGTTAAAGAACGCATTTGGATCAAAATCTGCGTGTGGGGGTACATCATTCAGAACATCATCAGCTGGTTCTGCGTCGTTGGATGCAGTTTGTTCAACTGTTGTTGTAGAGTCAACTGGTTGTGCTTCTTCAATAGTAGTTGTTGTAGCAGGTGTATCAGGTATAAGAGTATTATCAGGTTGAGCAGCGGAAACATCGGATACACCTGGAGCACGATCATCAATATCGTCACTGAACAGAGGAGAAAATAGTCTTTCCATTTGTTGATGAGTAAGCTGAGGGCTTGAGTCAGCTGATGATGGGGTTTGGGGAAAGTTTAAGCGGTTGTGACCGGGTTCCAAGCTGTTATACTCAGAAGCCATATCAGTAAGCTCATCTAAATTAGCATGAATCATTTCCATAACCTGTTTTGTACGACGATTCCAGATCCGGTAACCTTTAGAATTCTCATAATATCCAATAAAGACTCCAATGTCAGCTTTGGCTTTGAGCTTTCCAAAGTCATCACGATCATTATTCGGATAGCAAAGGGATCCAAATACATGAAAGTGTTTAAGATTCGGTTTTCGGTTGTGGAGAAGCTCAAATGGTGTTTTGTTGTGGTGTTTTGTAATCATTGAGTGATTCTGAGTGTAGCATGCAGTTGAGATAGCTTCAGCCCACAAGTAATCTGGAAGTTTAGCATTGATTAACATCGTTCTGGTAGCTTCCACTAACATACGGTTTCGTCTTTCAACAACTCCGTTTTGTTCTGGTGTGTGGGCAATAGATGTTTGATGCTCAATTCCCACTTTCTCATAATATACCCGAAGAGTTTGATTTACAAATTCAGTTCCTTTGTCTGTTCGAATTTGTCTGACGGTGTTCCGGAGCTGAGTTTGAATTTTCGTGAGAAAGGTAATGATCATCTGTGGAGCTTGGTCTTTACTTCGAAGAAAATAAACCCAAATCCATCTTGAGAAGTCATCAACAATTACCAAGATGTAGCGTTTGCCATTAATCGTCTGCACGCGCATCGGGCCACACAAATCCATGTGAAGAAGATGAAGCACATGCTGAGAGCTGTGTTCCACCTTTGAAGGAAAATGAGCACGAGTGCTTTTCCCTTGTTCACAGGCTGAGCATAGGTGATCTTTAGAATACTGGAATCGAGGGAGACCTTCAACAAGTTTGTGTCGAGCAAGGTTGGTTATGGTTTGAAAGTTTAGATGTGAGAGACGACGGTGCCATAGCCAAGATTTTGTAGATGTAGCCTTTGAGAGTAGACATATGGGAGATGAAGCAATCATGTCTTGCATGGAGATAGTGTAGAGACTGGAATTGCGAGAGCCAGACATAAGATCGTTTCCTTGTAGATCACGAATGAAACAAGTTTTCTCCCTAAAAGCAACTTCCAAATCTCCATCACAGAATTGACCGACTGAAAAGAGATTGTGATCCTGGCCTTCCACATAATAAACCCTGCTAATTTCGATGTTTCCATTGATGTAATCTCCGTAGCCCATGATAGCTGCGAAGTGATCATTCCCGAATCTGACAGTGCCAATGAACTTTGCAACAAAGTTTGATAATAGTTTAAGGTTTCCTGTCATGTGTCGGGAACATCCGCTATCAACAATCCAAAGGATGATCTGTATCACCTGCATTACACACAGACGACACAGATGGAATAGAAGTAGACGTGGAACCCGATGAGTTAGAGGGTTCCTCAGCAGTTATAGTAGAAATACACACATCAATGATTTTAGGCATCCATTTAAATCCTAGTGTATTATGTATCCATTTCTGCCATCTCCAACTAGTCTTAGCTTTAGTCTTAGTGAATGCACTATGTGGTACTACATTCCTTGGAGGTGATACTGGAGCTACAGGGACATCATTTCGTTTCTTAGAATCTAAAGAGGGCGGTTTACCTAGCACATACTTAGAAGCAGTAGTGGGCCTAGAGGTATTCCGAGTCTTAGGATTCTGTAACCAAGACAAGATAGCCTTAGCAACATATTTATCATGACAATCAGAACGCATACTTTTACGACAAATAACACAAGAAGCATCAGACTGAATATCAAAAGTACTTAAAGGTTCAGCATTAGTTACAACACTTTTTCCATTACATTTGCTAGACGCAATATCTTAAGTGGGTGCAACTGGAGTCTTATTCAAAGTCCTACGGTGTTCTTCTACTTCAGCATTTTTTATTTGTCTTTTCTTAGGTCGCAACTTCCTATTGTTCCTTGTATTGCACCTAGGCTGTGAAGTGCGGACGTTTGGAAAAGAGGCAACTATTCTTGTTTCAGTAGAGGGAAGCACATTAGTAACTTGTGTTTTGTCACTAGGCATTCTAGGTTCATGTTTACTAAGTGTTACAGGTGCAATTCTCTGAATGATGCTAGGCTGAACTTGTTCATACTTTCCTAACATTTCCCGTAACTTAATGATAGTGCGCACCAAATCTTGATTTTCAGAACGAAGATTTCCAGGAAAATTCATGACTTCTTTAGTGTGTGCAAGATAATGATCAAGTTCGTTTGATGCTTCATCACGAGTCTGTTTGAGTAAATTAAATATGACACCATATTCCTATTTAACTTTTGCAAGTTCTTGTTCATATTTTGAGATTTGAAACTTAAAAGACACGTTTTGATCATCCAGTTGCTCAAGTTTTGGATTAGGAGTTTTTGCACGCAACTGGGCGATTTTATTTTGAAAAGCAAGTTGTTGATCGTGAATATCTTTTTTACACCAATTAAGACGACGTGTTGCATTTGAAATCTCGTTGGACAATCGTTCATTTTCAACTTTTAAAGACTCGAACTAAAGCACATTATCCGTATTTTCAACAATTTCAATAGAATCAACAGTATCAGCAGATATAGAATCAGATGCATATGGCAAAGAATGCAATAACACAACATTATAGATATCAGCACAGATAACATCTTCCAAGAGTCGATCAACATCTTTTCTCAATAGTTTCTTTTTACGTTTAGTATTTGAAATCGATGTTTCTGTTTTCTCGAAAACTGTTTTCATGAGACCAAGTTCCTTGTGAAAATACCTTTCCCAATATAGTGCACAAGTTTTCAAATTTTTGACATGGGGTAAAATTCTTTGCTGAAGAATATCTCTATGTTCTCGCGCCATTGGCGATTGAAAATGTTGAACTTTGATTTCAGAATGAAATTCAATCTCACGTTCCAAAATTTTTAAGGTCAGATAAGAAAGTGTCAAAATATTTGATAACGCGACAACTTTTGGCTTTAGCTGTTACTTCACTAAGTGAAGGTAAAGGACCGTTAATTTGTGCACCATTGTGTTGGGGACTAACTTCAGAAATTGGTGTGATAACCAAAGGTTTGTTAGAAGTATCTTGTTGTGTGACAAAGGTTACGGCTTTTGAATAGTTAAATGGTTTGTTATAAACGGCATTTTCCATTTTTGACCGACTCTCGTCATCAGCATCTAATTCCTCCATGCGATTATATTCAACAACAGTCATAATTGAATCATCAATTCTATGTTCTGCACTGTAAACTTCAGGATTTGGTTTGAATGCTCTGTGTGAAAACTTAGGTTTGTAATCAGCAAGATTCGGTCCATATCCATTTGGATTTGGTTTGAAAGAAAACTTTTGAATCGTTGTGATTGATTCACCATGTTTATAAACAACAGTTTTAAACTCTTTGATTTAGTTTTGTAAGTCGAAAATTTCCTCAAGATAGTCATCTATTCGTTTCGTTGAATGCTTTTTGTACTCAGAGAACTGTTTTTGACAAGTTAACAACTCAGCCTTTGCTTTTTGAGTTTCCAAAGTAAGAGCATTAATTTGTTGTTTATGTTCATGTTTCATTTGTTCTATTTGAGACAACAAAGCATTCTTCGAAGCGGCTAGATCACGAATCTGTCGTTCCAAAGATTTTTCGTTTTGATGTGATTTGGCAAAAGCGGCTTCAAAACCTTTTTCACGGTTTTCTTGAGTTTTGAAAAAGTTGATTTGTCGAATTAAGCATTCATTATCCCTGGTTAACAGTGCATTTTTCTCTTTTAATTTGGTATTGACATCATGGTAATGTTCCACTCGGGATTGTTGGTCTTTAACTAAGGTCCGGAGCTCATATTCTGGATCAAACATAGAATCATTTTGTTCAACGTGAGTCTCAACATAGTCATTATTTAGATCCTCAATTATAACCACGGAGTCAACTTGATCATCAAAGGTAACCATAAGGTCTTCTTGATCATCAAATGTAACTACGGGGTCTAGTTGATGATCATCGGAATGAGATGTAGAAGGCTCATGTTGAACACTCTGATCCGTGTCAGATGCAGAAGTGGGCGGAGATAATAGATCATTAATGATAATTGTTTGTTCATGTACCTGAGACAGGCCGTCAGTGTCATACACTGGGCCTGTGTTACTCATGTGTAGAGCTTGCATTTGTGTCATCAACATAACTGCTACATTAGCCTGCAAGTCCTCCATATCATCATCTGAGTCTGCATCTGCCATAAAGCTCTGTTCCTTGTTGGTAAGAGTGCCACCAGCTTCATCCTTGAGAGCCAAGAGCAAAGCCTCTTTGTGATAAGCACTGCCTCTTGTCCTCGGCTTAGGACATGCATTAGCCAGATGACCCTTCTCATTACAGTTATAACAACGAATACCATTAACCCCATTCTGACCATTCCCTTGTTCAACCACTTGAGCTCTCTGTTGTTGTGGAGCACCCTGGTTATTCCTGCCCATAGCATTAAACCCTTGACCACCTCCCATCTGATGACCATAACCACGATTCTGAACTTCAACGCGTCCATTGTTCACAACAGCCTGATTCCTTGTGTTTGATGAGGAACGAATGCCATTCTTGGATCTGTTTGTATACCGGCCGAAGGCTTTAGCAATCATAGCAAATCCTTGTTGCAATTCATCAAAAGCATCGGAGTCCTCATCAGCGTCACTGTAAAGTGCTTGAGCATTGTTGTTGTTGTATGGAACCAATTGAGTTTGTTGAGGTTGTTGCTGTGACGGATCATATGGTGTGATGGTTGCAGTTGGTTGAGGAGCAGGTTGAGGAGGAACACTAGTTTGAGCCCACAAAGCAAGTTGTTGATTGTCCGGAAGTGACTGTGGAGCCGGGAGTCCACGGATAGCCCTTTCTTTGTCAACTTCTTTTTGGTGAGGCTTCAAATAGTCGTACAACAATCCGTATGTAGCATGATGAAGATTTTTAGCTTGACGGAGAAAAATGACATACTTCTCCCATTCCAGACCAAGACTACTTAGGAACTTAGTGTTGACAGCAATTCGTGGCATGATGATATTGTGTTTGCCCAAATCATTGATGATGTCTGAGAAGCGATGATGATATGACTCTAATGTCTCTCCTGGTTCAATCATGAAGTGTTCATAAGCCAAGTAGATTTTGGATTCCATGTCTTCCTGATTGAGTCCTGTGCCTTCCATAAGAAGATGAATATGTTCCCACATTGCTTTAGCAGTCTTTTGAGCATCAACACTTGGAAGGATCGGATTGGGTAATCCCAAAAGAATGTATTGCATTGCTAGTTCATCAGCTTCAAAATGTAGAAGTTCATCACCTGTGAGGTCTGAGACAGTTGCAATATTGGTGACAACATCTCTTGGTGGATTGGCAGCTGGATCTGCGGGTGTGACAATAGTAGGCATCTGAAATGGACCTTCCATAATGACCTTCTTTAAGAACTTTTCATGTGGCTTCTTTAGATCACAAAACCTAAAGAACCTTATCACCCATTGATCATAATTCCCGGGAGTGAGCATTGGAGGTCTATCAAGTGAGCCAGCTTCATGAATTGATTGTTGGCTACTTAAGGCTTCACACATCTGGCCAAACCATGACGGTTCCTTCATAGTATTCTTGGATGGATGTTGATTGTATAAGTTTGTGTAAGGTTGTACTTGAAGACTTGGTGGTGGTTGAACCATTTGAGGTTGTGGAATTGCTGCAAGTTGTGGAGTATGTTGTTGATTAAATTGTTGTTGATAAATTTGTTGTTGATGATTGAATTGTTGATGTTGTGGACTTAATTGTTGTTGTTGTTGTTGATTATAAGTGTAAGGGAAATAGTTAGAGTATGGTGGTTGTGACATGTTGAAAACTTGTGTTGTTAAATGGATCTTTGTAGTCGAATGAACCGTTGTTGATGAAGTATCCTTAGGCGTAGAAATCACAAAAGAGCAAAGTACCACTTAAGCGTAAAAACACCGAAGATACGCGTAACAGCAATAGTTACGCGTAGGATTAGCTTACGCGTAAGTAAGGAGAAAACACTAAAGTTATGCGTAAACAGGAAGTTAGGCGTTCTAAACTTAGGCGTAGGATTAACTTATGCGTAAGACAAAGCTTAGGCGTAAGATAAATCTTATGCGTAAAAAATTCTACGCGTAAGCTTATGCTTATGCGTAATTTTAGGGTTTTGCCCAAATGATCTTTTACACTATCACAGTGCAAAAGATATCCAAAGTCGATGTGTTTTCAGGCTTATCCAAGCAAGAAAACACGGAGTAAACCACGAAAACTGAAGATCAAACCAATGAAAAGTTACGCGTAAGTTTAGGGTTTTACTTACGCGTAGACAATAGCCAAAAAAGTGATTTCTGCCAAAAGATGTTTCCAAACCAGATTTCTGTGATGAAATAGCTTTAATATCACCAAAATAACACAAAAGTGTGAAACTTGATGATCCAAAGCTTAAAGACAAGTTATGCGTAGAACGAAACCCTCGTAAAAAACCTAGCTTAAAAACTATGATCCACGCGTAAAGTTTGAAACTTTTTGCCAAAAACATATAGTTTACCTAAAAACGTTGAAAGGACAAGAATCTTGGATTAAAAAGTGTAAAAAATCGATTTTTAAGCGTGACAAAGTTGTGACTGTTTTTACGCGTACGACCAAAACAAAAAACTTTCAAAAACAAATATGTTCACCCAACTATTTGGCGAATGATACCACTGTTAGGTTCCCATATTAGTAACACAAGCATCAATAGAAGAAATAGATGAAGAAATGATCGGTTGAACAATAATCAAACACACACACACGTATGACTAAACCGGTTATGCGAAGGAGATGTGAATGAGAGAATAAATTGAACAACCAACCCTCAAGTGAGGGTTATTACATAGTATTCATAGGAGAGGGAGCTAGGGCAACACTCCTAGTCCCTTCCTTTACTTATTGGACTTGGGCCTAGGCTTATGGGCCTTCTACATAAGCCTAAGCTAATAACAAACATAAAGGCCATAATTAAGCTAACTATTACATATGAATCACTAACACTTGAATTAGGTTTAGGAGTGATTCCAACAGAAACCCTTCTCGTCCAGTATTCACTCGTAAACAACTTGCAACTGATGCCTTGTGGTGCTTCTTCAACTCCGTACTATCTAAGGTTGAACCAAAAGACGTTAAAACAACCATTACTAAAGACAGCTGGTTCAATGCCATGCAAGAAGAAATTCATGAGTTCGATCGACTAGATGTATGGGAATTAGTACCTGCTCCTGACTGTGCTATGATCATTGCTCTAAAATGGATCTTCAAAGTAAAACTTGATGAGCATGGTGATGTGCTAAAGAACAAGGCTCGACTGGTTGCGAAAGGATACCGTCAAGAGGAAGGTATTGACTTTGAAGAATCATTTGCTCCAGTTGCACGTATCGAGGCAATCAGAATCTTCTTGGTAAACGCTGCTAGTAAGAACATAGTAGTCTATCAGATGGATGTAAAGACTGCTTTTCTTAACGGAGATCTGAAAGAGGTTGTATACGTCAGCCAGCCTAAAGGTTTTGTAAATCCAGAGCATCCTACTCACGTCTATCGCTTGAAGAAGGCCCTCTACGGTTTGAAGCAAGCTCCAAGGGCATGGTACGACACGCTATCAAAGTTTCTTCTAACTAATGGATTCAGCAAAGGAGCAGTTGATCCGAAATTGTTCACTAGAAAGTCAGGCAAACACTTAATTCATGTTCAAATCTATGTTGATGATATTATTTTTGCCTAAACTGACCCCAATGAATGTGACCGTTTTTCTAAGGAGATGGGCTCCAAATTTCAAATGTCAATGATGGGACAAATGTCATTTTTCTTGGGATTACAAATTTCACAAAGTCCCGGAGGCATTTTTATCAATCAATCTAAATATGCAAATGAGATCTTAAATAAATTTGGATTTGATTCTTGTGACCCTGTTGACACTCCCATGGTGGAGCGTACTAAACTGGATGAGGACCACTCAGGGATCATGGTTGACCAAACTAAATATCGTTGTATGATTGGCTCCTTGATGTAGCTTACCGCCACTAGACCAGACATTCTGTTCAATGTATGCATGTGTGCTAGATACCAGGCTAAGCCTACCAAAAAGCACCTTGAAGCAGTTAAATGGGTCTTTCGGGGTATCTCCAAGGAACCATCAACATGGGACTTTGGTACCCGAAGGACACCGGTATGTCACTAACAGCCTATGCAGATGCTGACCATGCAGGGTGTCAAGATACACGTCGAAGCACGTCAGGAGGTGCTCACTTTTTGGGTGATAAGCTTGTGAGCTGGTACTCAAAGAAACAAATGAGTACCTCAATATCCTCTACAGAGGCAGAATACATAGCCATGTCATCTTGTTGTGCTCAAATCCTATGGATGAGATCCCAATTATCTGACTATGGCTTTGAATTCAACAAAATCCCTCTGTACTGTGATAACAAGAGTGTCATTGCTCTCTCATGCAACAACGTTCAACATTCAAGAGCAAAGCATATCAACATTCGACATCACTTCATCAGGGAGCAAGTGGAGAATGGTGTGGTGGATCTATATTTTGTGAAGACTGAATATCAGTTAGCAGACATCTTCACCAAAGCTCTTCCTAGAGAACGTTTTGAGTTTATCCTTCCACGACTTCGTCTAAAAAGTCTACAACCGGAAACACTCAAATGTCTTCAAGAGGAAGACGAGGAGTAAAGGCTTTTCTCCATCCATCTCTTGTACATAATTCTGCAAAGTTCCGATGACCCATAATTTGTAGCATTAGAGAATCGTTTTCGAATAACTACAATTCTGATGCGTAGTTGCATAGCAACATAAATATATAGTTTTTTAAAAAATTATGTGGAGTCGATTTAAGTGTGTGAGTATATTTTCTAATAGGATTGTTTTAAGTTATTAAGATTTTTAGTAATAATAGATTCAAGCATTACAAAAAGCAACGGTATTATGTAGTTGGCAATATTATATTGTAGTTTAGAGGTATAGCCAACATGTGTGACCGCTTTTTCTTGTGTAACGTTTATCATTTGGTGTGTGGCTTTTAAAATTGTAACTTTGCAAATTGGATATCACCATATAAGATTATTTTGTACTATCAATTTGTATAGATATTTATGCATTGTTCAAAGCTTTTTGTTTGAGGTACAAATAATTATCGCTAAAGATAACAATACTATTTATTTTTGTGATTTTAATAAACTTACATAACATTATTGATACACTGGACAAAGGGCTATACAATATATATTAACTTTTAAACGACGATTCATATATGCTAGTCCCTTAAATGGTGCAAGAGCAACATTTTTTAAAATAACATTATACAAATGACAAATTACATGTGTCAAAGAAAAATAAACCAAAAACTACAACTACTTGGTCTCTCCTTTCAAAAAAATTGTCACGGGTTCCACAACTACTTCATCATTTCTCATATAATTTTGTCAAATTTGAAACCCGGTTTCACCCGGGTGGTTCAACTGGTTGAACCGTTCGATAAAAAAACAGGTCGATTTAAACCGAGTCAAACCGATAGGTTGGGTCGAAAAATGTCAAATTTAACCAGCCCGGGTTTGAAGCGTCCCGGGTCAACCGGTATCGGTTTCAACAGGTCAACCCGGTATCGGTTTCAACGGGTCAACCCGGTATCGGTTTCAATTGGTTGTTTTTAATTTGGTAGATGTGCTTTTAATTGGGTGTACAATGTGAATAAATTATTGTACTTTTAAGTAATGGGGTGTTTTAATAAGAGTATTAATTATATTATTTATTTCTCTCTCCATTGACCATGTTTTCAACATTCAACTTTCAACATTTTTCACTTTTTCCACTTTGACCATTTTTCCATTTTATATAGTATAGATATATCCATCTATTTTTGTTCTTCGATAACATCTACGGACTTTGATTTGTCATTCAAAGAATGGCACGGGTCTTTAGATGAAGTTCGATTGTACAAAAATCTTAAAAAAAAAAAAAAAAAAAAAAAAAAAATAGGATGGAGAAAAATAATAGTTTATTGTCATATCAGGCAGTAACCAGTTTTAAAAGAAAGAACAGAGCCATGCTTAAATTTATTTTTGAATCTTCATGCTCTGATTCTAAAAACAAATATTTGTCGCCAAAAATACAAATGTTTCCATCACAAATATTTTTCCTTCTAAATATTCTTCTGAAATATTTGTTATCTAATGAAAATAAAATTGCTTTGAAAATAACTCGGACTATATTTTTGAAAATCATCTGGACTTATCATTTGTCAAAATATCTAACACTCAATCAACAACCAATGTCATTGATTGAGGGGGAGAATGATTTCAATCAAATCAAAAAGTTATTTTTTTCAAACAATTGGCACGTAATCGAGCAAGGTCTAATTTTGGATAATCAAAAAGAACAATGTTTTTTTACTATTGGATCCAGACCTAGGCTAATGTTGTGTTTTCATAAGATACTTAAGCATGTTTAATCATTGGAGTTTAAAGTCTCTGAATTCGATCCTTATCAGTTAAATGTTTTAAAAGCAAGTCACAATTCTCCTCAAAAGCTTTCAAAAACAATTTAAATCAATAAAGATTACATATCTCACAGGATTTGAAAATTGTGATCGGGGGAGAATGCGTGATTTAAATTGGATATAAACTGATAATTCAATAAGTGGTTCTATAAAGATAATAACATGCACTCCTCCCTACATGTGCCAAATGATTTCAAATTTTCCATGCACATGTTAAGGGGGAGCATCTATCTCAAACCTAAAAGAATTGAAACGTTATTGATTTGTCTCTAAGTGCAGGTTCTCTCTAATATGTGCAAAACACCTTCGTATCTCAATGCACATATTGAGGGGGAGCGATCATATGAAAACCTCATTCTTCCCAAAATATTTGGTACAAAGTCCTTAAAATACTCGATTTGATAAGGGAAGTGATGATGATATCTTTAGAAAAACAATGTTAATCAAAGATTGAATTTCTCATTCTTAATCTAAGATTTCAAAGTTCTCTTGCCTTCATGTACTAAAACAATTTCAAATATTTGATGCACATGTTGAGGGGGAGCTTTTTCTAAAAATGTCAAAAACAATTCAGGTACAAAATGTTTTGATCTTGTATCACGAGTACTTGGATTGATTTTCAAAAAGGTTTTCAATCGGTTTCATTGAGAGAAGAACAATACCAAAAAGACCGACCAAATTTATTTTATGCATGGAGATATAAGGATGGTTAGGTTAGGTATTCGTTCCCACGATCACGCCAGAGCTGGAGGGATCTACCCAGGGACAATCCACTAGATAGTGTAGAAGTCCTTAGGTATGATGAAAAAAGGAGAAAAGTGAGAAATGGGAAGAGTGCGGACTGAGACAGAGCCAGAACTGGAATAAACCCAACAAGGTTCTAGTAATGAAGTCTCGGTAAGCACTGAAGGGGTTGAAGAATGAAAAAGAAATGAATGAGAAAAGGGTGAAAAGAAATAGCCCTCCATTATTTCAACCTTAGGGCAGAAACCGGGTTCAATTCATATGCTACTGGTGGTTACCAAGGTAACACCGGTATTGAAGACAAGACGTCATGGACCCAGTGACGCACTGCACTACAACTTTCCAAGCTACTCAAGTTCCTCTTAAAAGGACTTGTTTCATTCTCACGGGGAACCTACATAATCTATCGACTTTCTCTTAGAGATTGTTGATATTGAAGAAGGAGACCCTTTCCCTAGTCTCTGACATAGGAACCAAATGTGCACTATTGAGTCTAGAGCCACGAGATCATCAATAAATCTCACTAGGACACAATCTATGAAGACTCACTGTTTCACACAATGTGGAAAGTGAGATTATATCTTAAGAGTCCTACGCATTATCCTTGTGGTATTGCCAGAACATCCGAGTGATATGTTAAATATTCACGATGAAGATGGAAATCTTTCTAGAGCCAACATCAAACAAGCTCTTGGTGGGTGACATGTGAGATCTATCCAATAGATCAAACTTGTGACAACTGGATATAAACAATGGGGCGATTCAATATTGAATCAACCTTGGTCCAGGAAATGGATTGACGGATACCTTTGAAAAACCGGTCGTTGTGCTTAAAAATATTTTCTGTAGCACATCGACTGTGTAGTACATTTTCAAAATCAAAAGGTATTTATGATTGAAAATTGATTTCTCTTATAAAACCTTCGTTGTATTACAAAAACTCTTTCTGACAAGCAATACACGATTGTTTTCAAATCTTTTTCATCAATCAGTGAATCTCAATCCGCTGGTTCACTCACCCCGTGTTGTCTTCTTTGAGACGTTCCGGTTTAAGAACGGCTAGAGCAGCTGCAAAACCCTGTCAAGGAGATTCTTCGGAATCATACCTGATCACAGGCAGTACTTGTACTGATCAACGGGGAACCGTGGGCCGTGTACCTCAATTCAACGAAAGTGATCAAAGACACTCTTGTGCGCTTTATTGCTAACTGTTGTATGCAAGTACTCCCAACGTTTGCAGCTGATCAGAATTGAGAAGTCAATTTATATCCGCATGCTCACACAACACATTCATTTCTAAAGAAATCATGATAAGTGCATATTGTCATCTACTGGCTCTGATATTTTCACTCCATGCTTCTGCTACGCTACTGCAAATATCATGAATCAACTAAAGCTTCCGCTACTTTGATGAGAAGTTATCATGGTCCAGAATGTGAGCATGTCGGTCCAAAAGTCACAACTTCACATGATGGCAACACAACAATGGATGAGTCAGAGATTTATGATGGCTGATGATCTCAAAGCTGGCTCAAAACTCATCATCACGTG